>OZ018332.1:125507206-126707206 GCA_963969495.1 Ceratothoa steindachneri | reverse complement strand
ATTTAACTTATGACAAAGGGAGCACAAGAGCACAACTTTGTAAATGTCATATTTTTCCTGGTCCTCAAATGACGTAACTTTATTGCAAGTTGTGAGCATTATTTTATTATTTAAGGGGGTTTCACCTGGTCACTGTTATCAAGAGCATAAGTTGCCGAAATTCCACCTTTATTAATAATTATTTAGCCTATAGATAGGTTAATTAAAATTTTAAAAAGACAAACAAAACAACAACCAACTCAAACTAACAAAAAGACACCTGAGACAAAAGAAAAAACAAAGAAAAAACATGCTCAAGTGCCGGAGCGAGGCTCGCTCCTTATGGGACCAGAGCATGCATCCCCAACCCCACAAAAGTTACAATGTAGGAAGCCAGCCTCCTCCAAGAACTCTATGAGTCAATAGTCAGGGTTGCACGAGACATCCCAGTAACGGGACGGTTAACGTGCGGGAAGATCCCTAGATCTCCTCGCACTAAGACAGTAAGTTTCAGGAGATCGCACCATCAGATAGTGCTGCGTCTCACGAGTGTACACGGTTCGTAGGCGACAAAAATGAGCTGAGGCCGTCGAGGCATTGGGAAATCTAAAGGAAAAGGTGAGGCGCGATGGTAAACAACTTTAGTTTTGGCAGCCCGAGAAGTGGCCTGATATCTGCCATGTAGTCGGAGTAGAGAAGAGCGAAATGCTGGTTAAGTCGCCAAATCCTTCAGGACTCTGGCGCCCTCATTTCCCGCAATCGATATATGCCCAAGAACCCAACAGAAAACAATAACCACACCCTGCACACCTGCGAGAGCATGATGTCACGAATATTGCGAACCACCATAGGGCGTGGAGATTCCAAAATCTTAAAAGCATTCGGAGCGTTCTGTAAGTGGCTAAAAATCACAATCCGGGCTCCGAACTGGACCTGCGGCGTAATCTCCCGTAACTAGCGTTGTATTGCAACAAGCTCGGTCATAAAGACAGATACAGCAGCTGTACAGTCCCGCTGGCTTCAAAAAGAGGTGAGGAGGTGCAAAAACCGAACCCTCTTTGGATTTGGAGCCATCCGTGTATATTCTCATGGCTCTAATATCATACGAGGAAGGCTACCATAACTTCTGTTCTCGCCAGAACCAAAAGCGACACCGGCGCCTTGCACTAAATCCGAAATGCTTAGGTTATGATTGGTATCTCATGATGGAATTGGCAATGCTGATATAGGCCGCTGAGGGAGACGCTGGTTTCACGCGCACCAGCGCATAATGCACCGTGTTAGGCACAAGGCAAACGACATCACACCCGCATGGACAAGGAGGATCCTTCTCTTTATCGGCCATTTACAAAAGACCCCAGGGGCCAAACAAAGACCAATACTGTGGATCAAATTCCACCTTCCGCAAATCAGGCTCGGCTGCGGATGCGTACAATTCGAAGTCAAACTTCGATCGAACACAGGAATGGTAACAAATTAAACATGGAGCACTAGCAGCATCCCGAGTACTGAACGTGACGGAACGAAGAATATCCATGGTGCGATTACAAGAGACACTAATAATACTGCGAATATGGGCCTCCCAGATGAGTCGCCGGGTCAACCAAGGAAACGTTTCGACTCTACAAGAGCCAGGAGAGTTCTGTTTAGGAAGAATCGGGTCGGAGCGAAGGCATGGATAGCGACAGAAGTGGACCGCCTTAGTTCGGGGCCAAAGAAAACCGAAACTTGTCCGCTTCAGCATAGCGAAAGATGCAGTTTAGGGCCTGTCGGAGTCGACGCTCCAGAGAAGGCCTTTGAGCTACACCAAAAGAGATCGAAAGGTCGTTTACGTTGAGCAAGTTGTGAACAAGAGTTTTCACCGAACTAATTAGAGAGGTAGTACCGTTAACCTGACTAGTAAAGGTGGGCCTGCCAGTTGCTGGGGTCGGAATCTATTGGGTAATGGGAATATTGAACTGCAGTGCGCCATTTTATGACATGATTATCTCTAGGAAAAAAAGGTTATCGTAGTCATTAATTAATTTCTAACCTTCCTTTGAGATAAAGAAAAAACAAAAGCAAACCCCTTTATTTAAAGGTGTGCCCACCCTATTTTTAAGTAAAACAGAAAGGGAGGTGGGTGGCATCAAAGAAGACACACTGGCACTGAAATATTCAAAGAAAATCACAGTGCCATGCAATTATGAAAATCGAGGAGAAATCTTTTGGAAACATGTAAAAAGAGGGAAAGTTGATGCATTGCAAACAAGTTTAAAACACTCATGCAATGTTCAATGCCTTCATGGTCGTTTTTAAAGCTCATTGCAGTAGTGTACACCCCCAAGCACAGCTACAAAGTAATAATAATTTGGTATGGGTATTACTACCGATTTTGCACTGTTACCACCGAACTGTATACATATTACCGTAGAGTTCCAATGTTACCACAACCTATAATATTGCCACCGATGTGCAATATAACCACCCAGATCCAATATTACCACCAAAATTCACTATTTTTTAGACATTAGATTTAACAATGAGGAGCTGCAACTTAACGTGGGATACGAACCAATAGTAACTCTGTATGAGACAGCTGTCGTAAAGTAAACACCAATTATGCTCCCATCCGGTGACTAACCGCACTCGGTGGGGTTTAGCTTCCCTCAAATGGAAAATATGTTTCCACTCGTACCCGAAACACAGTTAATTACCTATTCACAAATATCCAGAATAATGTAAACCATAAAAAGCCGGAACTTTCAAATGCCCAGTGGGTATGGTGTTGGTTTTCCAGCGTCAAGGTGGCCGTCCATTAGGTGAATACGCTGATACTCATCCCCGCGGGACTAAGTAGCTCCATATGTATCATCACGTTCATAATCAGTCGCAGCACCGCAATCATTCCCTCTTTACCTTCACGTGCATCATACCCACTCGATCGACTGTTCCGGAGCCCTGGCAATGGATGACTTGTATCTCCTCTTGGGGCACTCATATTCCCATACCCCGATATGGAGTAGTAGTGTTCTTTATGGGGCCCTTATATACACATACTTCTTACGAAAGACACGAGATTGTCATTCCGATTTTTATGTGCATTTCATTCTCCGGTCGCGAAATCTCGTCGACGATTCGAGGGAAGATTGTCATTCTGATTTTTATGTGCATTGCATTATCCGATCGGGGTATCTCGTCCACGATATGAGGAACGATTATCATTCTGATTTTTATGTACATTTCATTATCCGATCGGGGTATCTCGTCCACGATCTGAAGAACGATTGTCATTCTGATTTTTATGTGCATTTCATTAGACGGTCGGGGGATCTTATCCGCGATGCCAGGGACGAATGGCGCAACGTACTAGTACAAACATTCTTCTATGGCTGAATCTTGATGACTTTTACGGACGAGCGAAGACCACAATTTTGAAAGTCATCGATTGAGTCAAAATATTCATTACTTTTTTTTATTCATTTAATAAAAAACAAAGACCCCACGGGGCATTGCCAAGTCTTTCGGAAAGAGGTTAGAGTTTTGAAAAGACAAGATTACTTGTGGCGCTAAAAATGGGTACACAATTCTTCTGAATCAGCCTACTACCATTGTTCAATAATTAAGGTAGGTTTCGTGGCGGGTTAGGGAGGGAGGGAGGGTTTGGCGAATCAACAGGGTTCGAGCCACGCCATAAACTTAGCTTCAGTTGATTCGTAAATTCCCAAACTGATCTAAATACCACACATTAGTATTAGTGACTCACGTAGACATATCTCGTGCTGAAATCATGATATTACAATAAATAATGCAAGAAACATGTTTTTTACATAAATATTTCATCCTCCATTCGAGTTCGTACAACGCAACAAATTAAAGTAAACACGAAAAAAACACCCTTTAAATTCAATCACACATCCAATTCACATCGTTGTCATAATACGGTTTGAACGTTCGTTTTATAATGGTTAAACTATCACTTTCTACATCTAAATCAAGGTATTTCCTTCGCTTTTGTTCTGAATGAAAGCAATGCTCAGTTCATTACGGGTTCATTAATCAGCCGGTCTCTGTTTAGTTAGTTCGAAGATCCTGAATGACCGACCTTTGCAAGTAAGTGCTGGGTAAAATTAGTATGAATAAGAGTTGACCTCAAGGTCGCTAAAAGTTCGTGGTAAATTTAAACATGCAAGAAGCGAGCACGCATTCAGTTCATACTTAAATGGAATGCTTTGAAATGTTCAAATTAAAACAATAACCGAAAAGGTTCGGAGATTCTAATTGAAATGTTTCGGAAAAGTCTCTTAATCATAATACTGGAAATTCCTTCGCACAGGTAAAGTCTGTTGCCTAATTTCACCCGATAAATTAATAACATGGTTAGTTTCTCATTAAGTGCACTATAATTATATATTAGCTCAATACTGGAAATTTGCCTTTGATATATCATAATGAAAACTTTCACCTTAAAAAACTTGCTTGAGAAACAAGGATAAATATATACTCTTAGCTTAAATTTTGTGATATTTAGGTATTAGTAAACCTAAATACTTTTATATGATTGTAGGAATTTTTTTCAAAGAATTACATAAAATTTAACGACTCACTGATAACGTCTCATGGAAATAGGATACTTTGGACTTGCTTTCAAGGCTAAGGAATCAATTGTGTGTTTTGAGTATGTCGGAAATTGGATAACAAAGAACTTGTTTACAGAAAAAGATAAAGAAATAAAAAAATGTTTACAGAAAAAGATAAAAGAAAAAAAAATGCCTCACTTATTCTTGCATAATCCAACGTAATCGTGTTTGTTTCATGATTCAGACGAAAAGTAGAAAATCAATTAAAAATAGCTCCGACAATTGCTACGAAATAACTAAATTTTTTATGATGGGTCTGCAATTATTAAACGCAAGTTTCATTTCAATGGGCCTCCCATATTAATAAAAGGGTGGAGGTAATAATAGAGATTTACACTAGAATGATCGCTTGGGTTACATCGATTTGGGAGTTTTTCAAAGTGTCTTTGGTATTTCTACAGATTGCCGGTTGTTGTTGTTTGTTCGAAAGCGGCCAAAACCACAAAAACTGCCGGAAAGGATTGGAGAAAAGGTTCCTAAGGAAAGGAGTGGAGTTAAAATGGGTGTGAGGTAGGATAATAAAGGCAGGGAAGTTTTAGGCCTGCTAATAAAAGGTTACTTTTTAAGAAGGTGGTGACCCATATTCCTGATTAAGAGAAAATAAAAACTTTGTCCGACAAAATATGGACTAATTCGATAGTGACACAGCTCAAATAATAATAACAATAATAAGAAGAATAAACGTAATGATGATAATAATAGATATAGCGTATAAAGAACCCAATAGATCCATTACCTAATTAAGTATGGCAATTGGTACTGACCTAAGTCATCCATAGTGGTAGGTAGAAATTCAAGAAGTCCAGAAAGCATGTACACAAGAGCCCACAGACTCTAAAATACGAACACGAAACAACAACGAAGTCAATCTGAGGACTGACAGTGAGAGCAATAGGATTGAAGTAAGTCAGAAGGACAAAAACGAGTCACCCGTAAAAGGTAGCCCTCGTCTCGTTTGGGCTTCTTTCTGATTGCGCCAGCTTGGAGACATTGCATTTTCTCTAATCAACACTTATTTCGCATTCTTCGTTTATATATACATAATAAAATATATATATATATATATATATATATATATATATATATATATATATATATATATATATATATATATACAAAAGAGAGAAATTTGACGCGAATGAGCGATGAGACAAGAAACAGAAGGGGTTTTGCTTTGGGGAGGGAGGGGTTAAAGGTAAGAGAAGGGGACATTAGAAGAACTTAAGATCAAAGAGAGCAGAGGGCGGCACAATGAAGGCAATCCATTACTGAGAAGACAGAAATAACACCAAGGAAAAAAAAGTTTGAATTTCCTGGCCGGGATTCAATTGTTTCGAAAGGCAGAAAATAAATATGGCGAAAGCCCTGTGGTGGTTGTTATCACCCGCAGAACTTTTATTTGTTATATATATATATATATATATATATATATATATATATATATATATATATATATATATATATATATATATATATATATATATATATATAGGGATTGGGCAAAATAACTGGAACACGTGTTAAATTCAATGAATATTTATTTAATACTGAGTTGGTCCTACATTTGCTTTCTGAACAGCGTCGATGCGTCTTGGAATTGATTCATTCAGCTTCCTGACTTCATTGAGAGGAATCTTCTTGATCCATTCTTCTTACAATATCTGCTCCAGCTGTTTCAGACACGACCGGGAAGAGTAATGACTTCTAACTTGTCGCTCCAAGACGCACCACAAATGGTCAATAATATTAAGATCTGGAGATTGTGGGGGCAACTCCAATGAGTTGTAGCTCACTCCTATGCTCTTCATACCAATTCTTAACCCCATGAGCGGTGTGTATTGGGGCATTGTCATCTTGGGAAAAGCAGTCACCATCAGGTAATAATGTCTGGACCATGGGATGGACTTGATCTTCCAAAATATTCAGATATTCGTCGCTGTTGATCCTACCATGCATGGCAACGATTGAACCAAGAGAATTCCAAGATATGGCTGCCTAAACCGTCACTGACCCTCCTCCGTGCTTCACTGTAGGAAGAAGGCAGTCATAATTAAAAGCTTCGCCGGGCTAACTACACACACCAAGCCGCCCTGCAGTGGGAAAAAGAGAAAAAGTGGGGTCGTCGGAGAATATTACTTGCTTCCATTGGTCTGTCGACCAGCCCTTGTGATCTCTACAAATGTTCAGCCTTTTCTGAATGTTTGGATGAGAAAGCAGATATTTCTTGATGGCGGCTCTTGTATGATATCTGGCTTTATTGAGCTCACGGCGAACAGTTTTGGTCGAAACTGGGATAGTGAGATGTTGATTCACCTCTGCAGTCATTTTAGGGGCAGTTGTCAGGGGATTTTTCATCACAATGCGTTTCAACACTCGTCGGTCTCTTTCAGCGAGCTTCGAAGTCCTGCTGGAATTACTCCTCCTGCTGGAGGTTTTGCCCTGCTTCTTGAATTCTGTCATGGTTTTTGATATGGTAGCTCTCGAAAAACCAAGGAGTTTAGCTGTTCTGGTGACTGAAGCTCCTGCAATTCGAGCTCCAAAAATTTGACCTTTTTCGAACTCAGTGAGATCACGCATCTTAGCATCTGTACCACAATCTGAAAAAAATACAAATAATCATTAAAGTTGATAAATAAAACTATGTACTCGTATCGACAATGAAAACAAAACACTCACAATGAAATTGGGATGGATATTCGTAATATAATGTCCCAATATTGGTACTAAATACTGTTCCAATTATTTTGTCTAACTCCTATATATATATATATATATATATATATATATATATATATATATATATATATATATATATATATATATATATATATATATATATATATATAGAGAGAGAGAGAGAGAGAGAGAGAGAGAGAAACGAATGCAAAAAAGTGTTGATTAAACGTTTCCCCAGAACCACAAAGATTCCTGGCTGCCCCCCACCCCCTCTCCCTCAACAAACGAGTACTACTCGTATATTAAGGCTGGGCATCTAATAGCAAGACCATTCACAACTAGGATCTGACCTTTATTCCTCTGAAGAAGGGATTTATATTAAACCCCAAAGCTTAGATAATAAATGATTGACGCTTGATTGTACCTTCACTCCTTGCATATATATTACCAAGACACAAATAATCTACTAATACTGCTTTATACTTTCCGAATAACTACCAAGTCATCATCAAGGTTATGCAAACCATAGAAAACCATCCTTGAGAATACCAATTCAACTGAAATAACACCCATATCAAAACAATCACAAAACCCGCTTTTTAAGTCATTAAAACCAAACACAATAATGCTGTCCCAAATAATTATTAATTACAGCCTTGCATAGGTTTTTATTCCCACAAAACCTGCATTTAGAGAACAGTCAACACAACTTTCAAGTTCCCTTAAGTTAAAAGTTCTCAAATGTTGGCACTACCCTTCACTGTAGGGTCGAAATTCAATAATGCCTACAAATGACCTCTTATTATTTTTCTCCTAAATTCAACCAACATCCTAGAATTTTTTTTAAAACTTATTAAAATAATCCAAGGAGCCACATGCAAGATTGGAGAGTTTTGTAAATAAAACTCTACGCAGCTATGAAATCCTGTTTTTGCCTGGGAGACCCTCCTCATCCATGACAAAGAGTGGTTGTATCTAATAGACTAATCTTTCTTTCTTTCTTCTTCCTGGCGTTTCCCTATTCGGGGTCGCTGTTCTTCATTAGTCTTTTTACTCTCATTCGCTAAAAGACTCCATTAAGGTTTTGGCAGAGATTTTACGGTGGGATGCACTTCTTGGCTTCAACCCTACCTAATTATCCAGTCTTGGGACCGGCACTGAGTTGAGTTGGCTTGCCTCCTAGTGGCTAGGTAACGAAGAGAGAATGATGGTCCTATAATTTCATGGTGAGGATCAATTCCAGCTCTTGAAAATCTCGTCTACGATTCTTTGAAAAATTGGGTCGAATTCGCAGACGAAATTTTCACTGGACACTTTTCGCAACAAGTCCAAAAGACAGCCATGGCTTGTATCGTATAACCTTACCAATACACTAATCTAATAGCCCTAAAAAAACGAACTTCAATTAGTGTATTGATCTAAGAGGCTTACGATTGCCATAGTAACCGAAGTCAGGGAATTTTATTTAATGTACAGGCTAGTGCCCCCAAAATTGGACCGTTTTTTGAGAAGCACTATCTCAATAACCATTGCAGTTAGGTAAATGAAATAAAAACAAATGAAAGATGAATCCTTTATCTATAAATTCTTTTTTCTTGTAAAAATTGTCTTAAAGCCATTTAATGAGTCACTTAGTCCTTAAAATATAATGTAAAAAAAACATGTTTTTTTAAAAATATTTGTTTGATCTTTTAGGAAGCGGAAAGAAAGAACAAAATTTGAAGGGCAACTGCAACATTAGACTCTGGTTGACCATAAAGCAGCGCCTATTGAACCAATCATTAAAATTTAAATTTAGTTAAAAATTCTGAACTTTTTAAAAAGTTTGTAATTTAAAAAACAAAACCAAAACGTCCTCTACATTATTTTTTAAAGGCTATTTAAATCATTAAATGACTTTAAACGATTTTTTCAATAAATAAATATTTATAGATAAAGGATTCATCTTTCATTTGTTTTTATTTCATGTACCTAGCTGCAATGGTTATTGAGATAGTGCTTCTCAAAAACGGTGCTTTTTTTCGGGGGCGCATCCTGTATATATTGATTTAAGGCTAAAATCGCCATTAGTCGATTACATAGGATGTTGTAACCAGGATGAGCATTTCTGCATTATGACCTGATGACACATTCCTATGGACGCAAGCCATACCATGGTAATGAGATCCTGGAGTCCTGTAAATGCGAACTTAGATAACCTTTGATAGATCCTGATGGTTTTTTCATCCTTCGAATTACTTCATATTGTTGTTTAGACCTTCTCAGGAGCAGATGGGATATCTGCTTCCTCCTATCGCTTGGCAGATTAAGGGAAAAGTTTTGATCCCACGTCCTCCGCTGTAGGACCCCGCCAACCTTACTACAACTAAGTTGGGCCGCGCTTTTTGTGACACCTTCTTGAGGAACCAGGTTAGCGTGGGGGAACCTGTTGCATACTGAGGAAATTTGCTAGCGCCCCCTGTGGTAGTGGTCCGTGCAACAGTTAGGAAGTGGAAGCTCTATTACAACTTAACATCGAAGGATTCTTCTAAGCGGGGTGGTGCCACACCATGATTGCATCCAGGTGTCATTTCTACTTAGAATCGAATGACCACTCTTTCTCTACAGGGTGGCTAGAGTTAAGAAGACAGCCTTGCTTCCTGGTTGTATACTTTTATGTAAATGAAAAACATTATAAAAAGGACAAGAACCTTAGTTACCATCATTCAGTAACCACTGGGCAACAGTAACTTTTCTCCTCACTCCAAACTAATTCTAATCAAAAAGTTCTTATGATCTTAAGAGACTCTAGAATTACCATTTTATATTGTGTACGTAAGTGTATTCGGGGGAAAATCAATACAATTACAGTCGTCAGGGTGTATCTTGTCCAATCCATCTCTACAATAACAAAGCCCCGTGAAACTGAGCTGATGTTAGAGGTGAAAAAGGTAATTAATCTTCGCTAACGAATTTACCTGCTTTCATTATCTCGACATCTTTGACCGATCTGAGATTCTGGCATCTTTCTTTCGGGTCGTTCCTTCATCCCAACCTCCCTGTAACTGAACAATAGCCTAGAATCCGTTGAGAGAAGCACCGCATCATCCCCACGGAAGCCCAATAGACCCCCTACTGGTCAAACTTCCTCTGCGGTTCCTTTGATTTTCCGACATTGTTTACCTCTGGAAAGCGAACGTTGCTTGTGAGCTCGTTTAGAAATGTAGTGTAAGAGTCTCCCTTTCCTACCATTATCTTTTAACACTTAACACTATCGGCGAACTTTATAAAAATCCCCCAAAACAAAGTGTAATAAATACAAAATTTTATAGTCTTAAAAAAAATTTATTTATCAAAAAAGAGGCGAAGAGACGCGCGGCCATCTTAGCTCTCCCGTTTCTGAAAAAAAGGTAAGTAAAGAATGTGAAGAAGAACTAAAAGTAAACCCGAAGTATCTAAAAGAGCTGAAACATACACATTTAAAACAATTGCTATTTGATTTAATAATGAAATGTCACGACGATGTTTCAGGATAATGGGAAAATTGCAGAGTTAAACCTTTTTATAAAATAAGGGACACGATTAAAGCTCAACATATTTTCCAAAATTGATCAGACAAAATTAAGAATATATAAATATATAATGACGTGGACCATAATTCATTAACGGAAAAAGGAAAAAAAGAATAGCTTTTATTTTCAAGATACTAACACTAAATCACAATACAACAAAAATTCACTGGGGTTCTTCAAGGTTATCCAAAAGCATGAGATGTTTTTCAACTTAATTCCGGGCCCTTAATCTCTCGGGTGGTGATTGTGTCATTCAAGCAATCTAAAATTCATTTATAAGGTATAATTTTCAAGGATTCGTATATTATGTCCCGAAACAATGAGGAAAAAAAATGTTACCAGACCAGAACTTCAAGGTGTACCACAAGTACAGGTCAAATCGATAGATAAAAGATGTGGGTGAGAAACTCACGTTAACAATCAAACCCGTTTCCTGAGAGGGGGGAGGGTGATAATAACGTTAATTGCAGGTGTCAGCCCAGAAGTGTCTCGTTCGGTAATAAACTCCTGTGATTCACGTTAACAAGATACGAATTACAGGAAGCCTTCAACGCTTGGCCATGAGGTGTACCAAAGGGGAATAGGCGCTTAGAATATGAGTTTGGGGCATTTATTTTTTGTATTTAAATTAATAAAACGTAACCATCGTGGCCATAGGCGATTCTATTTAAATAGTTTCGAAAACATAGTAGTGAAGTCAAAATGTGTGGCAAATTAGGAGAGAAGCCCGCTATGAACAATAAAAAAGAATGTCTCAAAGAATTCCTGGCCATTGCTTTGATAAAGGTAACGTGACGCAGTGCTATGGGATTTACCACTGATATGACGTGTTCATTTTAGGATCTACAGCTTAACATGAGAGCTGACCAAATTAGAATTCCCATCCGGCAACTAAACATAACTAATGTGGCTCAAATGATATCGTTACCCCTTTCCAAACCACTCAGGGGGTGAGTGTCATAATAGCTCAAGGAGGAGACTATTAAGCATAATGCATCCTAAAAAATTGACTCGTTGAAGTGTTGAGAACATTCTTTTTTTTGCCCAATCGAGAAATAGTGGAATTGACAGAGGTATGAAAGCAAAGATAGGTAAAGAGTTCAATAGCGAACCCCCCTCCCCCACCCCAAGTGCTGGGACCGGAAACATAACATTTATGAATGACAAAAGCCACAAGGGCCTACCAAAGGCCATCCGAGTCAATCCTGACCCCAACATCCCTCCATAAACTACATCCATAGGATAGTATTCATAACATCACATAGGAGTTATCACCATTAAAGGATCGTCAAAAGCTCTACCATATAGCATGTACATACGAAGTGTAAATCACGCAAATGTGCGGACTTAAGTCTCTGTTGTAAGGTCACTAGGAAAGCCTCTGTTCGTCTTTGAAATTACAGACGCTTTAAAAGATATTGCGAAATATCGCGCTCTCGGTCGACAGCGCAGGCAAACTCATTAACGAGTCTTTAAGCCACTCCGTTCCTTGTTTTCCCCACTCCAGCCTCCAAAGTTTGAGCGCAGCCGCCCCTAGATGGATCATAGACCACTCAGTTCATTCTCCATCAGCAGTTTATCTTTCCGTTTCCCGCCTTGAAACCGCCGACTCCTGCGTGGTACCAGAACGCTGTCTAAATCCCCTTGTGTTCTTTGTTTTCCGCTACTCCCGACTACGTTTACAGCTTTGCGAACACGTGCCCACCCAATACGTTCATTTCTTAATGTTTCGCATGCTTTTAAATCACACAAAACACCTGAAGACTTGTCTTCAGTAGAAGAGCACAACAGAGGGACGAGTTCGTAATACAGTATCAACCAAGACAATTTGGCCAACATGACTTCTATATAGTCTGCTACATCATGACCCCTATATAGTCTGATCTGGCCCTACTATTCGAATCTCGATGTGGTAACAAAAAGTCACATTTTGCCTATGAAAAAAGTGACTGGAAAGAAAGCCACATATTTAAATACAATAAACAAGGAATATATATTTTTTTAACACGTATTAACTGATAATACATGACTTTTACATAATGACAACGTAATTTATATATTAAAGCATTAGACGAATGTGAAAAAAAGATAATACATATTTAGTTTCTTAAGCAATGTAATGGAACAAAACGTAAGATTATATTGGGTAGGTTTGGCTTGGGTATGTTACGTTACATGAAAAGATTTTTAATCTTGCCCTAATCTTGGCAATCACAATCCTGACTCGATTTTCCATTTTGTATTTTCTCTCTAACAATTTTAAAATCTTGATATATGTGGAGGGAAATTTGCGATCTGTTCATTTTAGATCCCTCAAACGAGCTAAATGATAAAGGCTGAATCCTTTGAAAATTTAAAACGATATATAAATTCTTATAAGCCAAAATAAAATATCTCTCCTGGCAACACACTTTGACAACGTGAAGAGCGATTAAGAAAAGTGACAGATGGAATAAAGTGTAGTGATAGAGCAGAGCAGGATGAAAACAAACCTAAATCCCAAATGCTGGATTGAGAGAAATGACTTAGGAACCAACTGGGACAAAAATCTGTTTCATAGATCATAGAAATTCTGAACTATGATATATTTTGGGAATGAGAATAAAGAAGATACCAAACGTAATTGAAGACATGAAGCTGAGGAGAAATAAGAATTTGTGGAAGCCAGTGGAAACATACCCCACATTTGTAAGGCAAACTGTACGCAGGGTTGGTAGGCGGAAAGAACTGGAGATTAAGAGGGTCGCCATGGTTTGTCCGCCGCAGTGTGAAGTGGCTACTCATTGTATCCAACCGCATTTCAAATCGCTTATAAATGATGTAAAAAAACACATAAAATCATAATTCAACTGATGACTAAATAGACCTATCAGAGGTCATCCAAGTCAACAGTGGCCCATAAACTGCATCCACAAGATTGCGTGGACGAAGAGCATCCCCCAGGCGGGCTCGAGGGTAGTGTGAAGGTGACTATTCATTGCTATCTAATCGCATCCCCCACATTTGTTTCTAAACATAAAAATAAATTCAAATTGTGTGTGCTTTAAAATGTTATTCGAAAACTTCGCATTACATTTACTTCCATAGTTGAGTTTATTTCAAATTTCTCCCCCTCTGTTTTCAATTAGCATGTCCCGCCCAGGGATGTGTGTGCATTCGTTCCGGAAACGGGGACAGTTTAGGGAGAGTTGCGGCATCTTCAAAGTTCACTACATCCTTTATGAACCATTTTCAAAGTTTCTTTTCGGAAATACCCTTCGTTAGTTTTGCTTTTTCTTATCTTAAGTAAATCTAAATCTCAAATTCATGTATTTTATTTTCCTCTTTTACAGCGTCGCGTCTGTTAATTTTAGCGCATGCCTTTTCCCCTAATAAATTAGTCACCCCTCCACTCTTCCGTCCCGAAGAAAATGAATGTTTTATCCCATGCCGAGGCTCTAGGATGAAGCCTCTTATATGGCTTTACAGGTTTATCGGTTGGAAGCGATAATTAGGGTGTAAAGAACTTGGTTTTAAGCCGGTAGTTATAAAGCAATCTCATACGCGAACCTAAATAAGCCGAGTCATTAACTTAATGACCCAGCTTCCTTCTACGTTCAGTGAAAGAGATGAAATAAGTCAGAGTAATTACATTATAGATATTAAACGTGCGAATACATTCGCTATTCATTCGCATTACCACATGTTCATGCAGTGATGAGCTGGATTTATATGACAATTTGAGATGACCTAAGTGAGTAATCGAATGGTAATCGTAGTTGCTCAAGGCACCGCTTCCTAATCTATCATTGATGAGGATATTAATGGCTTTTAGGATAGTGCCGCTGTCTATCCAAGAAAGGAATTGGGAAATTTGTTCAAATGGGGATTGGGAAGAGTCCAGGGGAAAAATAAATCAAGATTTCATCTCTTCTGTTCCTGTGTCCTTTAACCTAACCTTAATCCATTATTTTACATTGCTTAAAAAAACTAAATTCTTCTCTTTTTCACATTTATGTAATACTCCCATATAAATTAGGTAATCTGTATGTAAAATACATGTATTATCAGTTAATAGATATTTTAAAAGTTATTTATCACGTTTTTTTGTTAGGGCATTATGTGATATTCTCTCAGTGGCACTATGAGAGTATTTTCAGAAGAGGTGCACCCCCTTCCCCGTCAGCAGCTACCAGAACGTCTTCTCTCAGATACTAGGGTTAGGGCACCTTCTGCATATTTCACTTCTCCTAATTCTACAATTTTCTGTACGAACGTTCTGAAGTCGCTCAAATCCGTTTTTGCTTTGTTTATTTTAATTAAATAAAAAATAAACAGATCATTTAATTCGTTAATCATATTCGTTCTGCATTTTCACTCTGATTATTATTATTAGTAGAGGTAGTGGTTCGCCAACCTGCCTTTATCCAGGCGAAGCTCGACCGGATAATGAAATAGACATAAAGGTCAGTATGACAATCACTGGTGAGCCCGAGGACATCGGGGGTCGGTTCTCTTTGGCGAGAGGTGCCAGGGAGTATTATGCTTTGACACCGAACAGCTAGAAGTTAATGTTGATATTTAATAAGCATGTTGTAAGTTAGCATTTGCCCAGACACGTGCAAGGAGTAAATTTACACCCAGATAATTAATACATTCTTAATACAGATGCGGCCAAAAGTTTTCGGACACCCGGAATTTTTCTGTTTTTTAGGCTTTGGGTATATCTATGAATATGTTGATGTAAGTCTGCATGCATGTGTCCAATACATATGGAAAGCGACATAATGTCGACAGGATGTGATCATATGATAATGGCCAAAACAGATAACTATACCCAGAAAAGAAGGCTGATAGGCAGTTAGTAACTGTCGACAAATCCTCCAGTGTTGCAGATGTGTTGAAGTGGATCCGAGAAAGTGGGACCATCCAAGACCAACCTCGTTCGTGACGACCCAGGGTCAGTACGCAACGTGCCGTGAGGGCTCTGCGTCACATAAACCTTCGAGATCGTTAGAAAATCGCAATCTAGCTGCAACTTGAATGCACAGAGGGGGGGTCCAGGTTTTCATGAAAAACCTACCAGAAGCCCCTGATCAACCTTCAGCTGAATCGACGTGAACTGGTTTGGGCACGTGCTCGCTGCACCTGGACCATGCGTTAGTGGGGACGTGTCCTATGGTCCGACGTGTTGTATGGTCCAACGAGTCCACGTTCCAGTTTTTCTCGACTCCAGGCAACTTTAAAATTCGCAGGAGGCCATGGTAGCAGTGTAATCCAGAGTGAACATTGCCAATAGTAAAGCATGATGACCGTTATGTAATGGTATTGGTACATGTCAAGTTTAGGGATGGGTCGTCTCATCGTTTGTGATGGCGCCATGAATTCAGAGAATTACCAGGCTGTCCTGAGAGATTACATGCTTCCCTCAGCCTGAGACCTCTACACTCTACAGACATGCCAGGAATGTGATTTTCTAGAAGGACAATGCCCCATGTCACGTGTCTACGTCCAGCATACATTAGTACCGGGACAATATGACGGCAATGGATTGGCCACCTGAGCCTTTGGATATGAATCCACTGGAAAACCTCTGGCAGGAACTCAAAGGGTCCGCAAGACGTCATCAGCCAAGTCTCCAATGAGCAACTAAAGGCAGTTATTAGGGAGTGTGCTAGCATCAGATCACCTTGGTATCGTACCCCCGTGGAGAGCATGCCCGAAGAATAAATGCCCTCATCACTGGCAAGGGACTCTCGACACGCTACTGAACTTCATGTATCAGTTTGGTGTCTCTGTAATTTTCACAAAGCTTCAGTGATATATATGTTATATGTTGCTGATGTCACATGTTTTCGGTAAATTCTGCACTTTGTTTGAGGCATAACTTACTGTTATTTATTCCTCCTTATTTCAGTTATATTCTTATTTATATGTAGATAAAAACTTTACTACCCTACATTTATCTAATTTCTTAAAATTTCCGAGGTGTCCGAAACTGTTTGCCCACGGCTGTACTTTGTGGACTTCCTTTTAGCTGCTTTTAGAGCTGCAACACACCGAGGCACAATTTGGCCATGTTGGGCGTAGGACATTCATCAATTTTGACGGTGTTCCTTGTTTGGAGGTCATTTTCCGTAAAGTTTTGTCTAGTATTCCCCACCCAGGTTCTATTGGTTTCATGTCATAGGACTCCCTCGGCCAAGGAAGTCGTTTGATGCCCCTTTGATCCTCCAAGTCAAGCAGCTAAATCAATATTAGGGGTTGATGAAAACTGTAGGGGAGAAAGTCGTTGCCTTAACCTGCAACCAACAATGATATAAACCAATCAAGCTTCCACCTGATGTAGCAGCAGCAGCATCAGAATGCATCCTGGAATTAATCGAATGCCGTTGCGAAAACTGTTTATCCTCGAAGTATAAATACATGTGCCTCAGCAAGGCTGCCATGTACGATCTTCTGCCAGAGTGAGAGAGGCAGCGTTTGTTACAACGAGCGCACAATAAGTGTAACAGACACAAGAAGAAGATTAATAAGAAAAGGAAAAGGGATAGTTAAAAGATAAAAAGAAAAAGAAAAGAAGAAAAAAATATATAAAAGGAGAATAAAAATAAACAGGAAAGGAAAATTAAAAGAAAAGAAGAACACAATGAAATTACAAAAAACCTAACTTTGGAAACTAAAACAATGTAATAGATAACCGATAAAATCCCTGCAGGAAAACTGGGCGGTTCGGTAAGCTTGAGGCTGAATCCCTCAGGCGTGACCCCTTGTCAACGAGGTTGGCAATTTCCCCAATTTAAAAATAAATTGATGTTATTTAGAAACCGATATAAACCATCATTTTGAGAAATTAGTAGGGGTTAGCTACCATAGACCAACGCAGTAACAACCATTATAAAAATGATCCATATGCACATTTAAACATGTAAAGCCTTCAGAATAAACCGTTGTGCCAAAAAAAAAACCCATAAGAAAAGACACCCTAATTATTGTTGTCCCGTGTGCCAGATGGTTGTCATGGAAACCACCATTTGCTAAAGAATGCTAAAGGGTGTCAGCTTGGTAGCCTCAAGTTACCTAACCTAACCTATCCTAATGGGCCAAAAGACACAATAAACCATTGAGGGACAAGTGATGTGTTGTGTGCGTGAAGGAAGGAAGCGAATGAGGGAGTGGTGTTGCGATTGGTTATATGTATAATGACGTATGTGGGTGGACTGTGCAGATGCGGTGGAGTCAGCTCTCCCCCCCCCTTTGTTTGTGTGTGCAATGAATATATCGCCTAAATTTTCTACAGGACATAAATTAGTTGCATTTATGAAATAGGAACGAAATGATCATGTAGTTGCATCTTTTAGATTAGTTTAAAATTGGGGGAAGGGAAAGAAAAGGAAATAAGTTTCTAAATTTCCGAAACACCCTTTTCGGTGTTCTCCCGATCCTAAAATATTAAAAAAGAAAAAGAAAACACAAGGGCATCGCCGATAAAAGCTATGGAAATGTAAAAAAAAAAAAAGCTAGTGGCCAAAAAAGGGACTTTGGACGACTATAATTTGGAGGGGAGGGGGCGGGGGGCTTCTAACACACTCCAGGCTAGCGAGTTTTCTAGCAGCATTCGTTTTGCTGTCGGTTCTCGCCTCTATTTTAGAGACAGGGTTGTGAACCCGTCTTTAAAAGGACCGATTTAATGCAACTCGTTCAATGTTGAGAGACAGTGAGATCCAAAAGGACCGATTTAATGGACCTCGCTCAATATTGAGAGACAGTGAGATCCAAAAAGACCGATTTAATGGACCTCGCTCAATATTGAGAGACAGTGAGATCCAAAAGGACCGATTTAATGGACCTCGCTCAATGTTGAGAGACAGTGAAATCCAAAAGGACCGATTTAATGGACCTCGCTCAATGTTGAGAGACAGTGAGATCCAAAAGGACCGATTTAATGGACCTCGCTCAATGTTGAGAGACAGTGAGATCCAAAAGTGATCCTATTTCCAAGAATGACCCAAATGTGGAACGACGGATTTTAGAATTTCATCTCTGTCATGCATAAAAAGGAATAAATTTTCCGGTCATGGTCCTAATAAATGGACGTTCCAGGATTTCGCTCCTTTTGACACCCGGTCCTGGCGGCCAGACTTGCATCATTTAATTAATAGTAAAAGTGCCTTGTCATTGCTACGATATTTCACGGATTTATTTTAGACTCGTACAATAAAGGTTATTTAAATAAAAAAAATAAAATCTGGTTTTCTTTCTCGAGATGATTTCATTAATAACACGAAATAAGATTTCGGTTTGGCAAATTCTTTTTATCTACCTAATTAAGAAGGAAATTCTAAAAAAGGGATTTGTTTTTTTTTAAATCATGCAAGAAAAAAAAAGTTAGTGCGATTTTTATAATTAACATGGATTGAATAAACAATAATACAGAACCAAATAAAATCACGAAAAATAAAGGTGTGAATTGGCGCAAAGATCAAACATGCAGCCGATGGAATCATCCATTTCTCTAAAAAGATAAATTTCCAAAACCCTTTGATAGGAGATAGCAATCGTTCTTTAATTAAGAACGAGAAAATCTATAGATTTTTGCGTTGCCAAATCTGGCGCTCCTGAAGAGGGTTGAGGAGTTCCGGGAGACTTTTCTCGCGGGATTAAGGTTTTCTTACAATTGCCCTTACCTAGCCGTATATATATATATATATATATATATATATATATATATATATATATATATATATATATATATATATATATATATATATATATATATATATACGTCACTTTTTTTATTTAGTGAAGTGTACCAACCACCAGGTCACTCGGAAATAACAGTGGCAAAAGAGAGGGATCACTTGACTAATGCAGAGCTGGGTATTTATAATAAAATCCTTAGCTGAAAATTACACGCATTGTTAAAGAAATATTTTTGTCAAATTGCCTTTATAAACAAATTAAATACAAAATATTTTAATAAAATAAAGGATCCGGTTCAAAAGAGTCTTAGGAGTTCAATAATATACTTATTAAAATGTCTTTGATGTTCCCATAGCAAATGCATTGGAGAAGGGCATATGGGCATAAGTAATCGAACAGGCAAAATACTCCAAACTAAAGAAAATTCAGCGATCAGAGATCACGCAATAAAACGTAAAAGAGATATCTCTATACATGATTTTAAAATTTTAAATTCGCATAAATGCCCGATTACACTTCGAATCTTGGAAACATTATATATTAAACAGCTCTCGCCAGACTTAAATAGTGATCTGTCGTCGGTTCCCCTCCTACTTAACTAAATTGTTTTTGTATATGGGCTGCAGATCTCATTTTGGGGGTTGTCAGATAAATCTGGAACATTGTTTAACCCGAGCTAAGGCTAGGTTGGTGTTTTTATACAACCAGTTTTCTGGATAATTTTTAATTTGATTTTTCGTTAAATGTTGCTTTTGAAAGTTAATAGTGCTTAGTATTTGGTTTAATATTTTTTTTAAAAAGTTCTTTACAAATATTGGACTCATAATCCTACTTGTGGAATATAAGTGATCTTGCAATTACTATATAATTTAAATATTATAAAAATCTGTCTTCATCATCATCATCATCATCGTCACTAACTCCATAATTTAAGAAGGGGATTTTTTGAGTATTTGAATATAATTTCATCTTAGTTTGGTTATGACTTGTTTTTTATCAAAGTTATTTCTAATAATTCTTTTATAATATCAAAAAACAAATTTATTTTTATATATCACCTATAACTATATTTTAGCAACGTGATATTTTGAAAGAGGGAAAATTTACTTTAAGAGTTCCTTTTTATAATTATTATAATTGGCGAAGTTCAGAAAATTTATAAAAATTTAACCATGGCTGTTTTCTTTTAGATTTTAACTTTTAATCTCAGTAGCGAAGCGCAAGCTCCCCCCCTACGGGGAAAGTGGCGAAGCTATTCCCTGGTATTACTATAAATCTAAACTCTCATTTTAAAAATTATTTAATTCTAATTTTTCCTATTCAAAGCTAAAACTATTAAAGTTATATTTGTGCCTTTAGAATTGTGCACTAGTATATATTTTATAGGCCTAAGAAGATGACCGTATATTGGTCGAAACGTCGACACTAAATAAAAAAATGACAGCAGCAATTTTCCTTGCCTTGGGTTTTCTGTTAAAAAATAAATTCAGGCTCTCTAGAAGCAATCCTCATCACTAAATATAATATATATGTATATATTATCGTATAAAAAGACCAGAACGCCTGTATTTCTATCGCAACATCTTCTATAACCTTTAAAGAAAAAAATCCAAGGTTTCCAAAATTGAAGTACTATAACCTACAGGTATCACAGGTATCAACTACTTATAGGTAAAAGTTATGATACACGGGATAAATATAAAGAAAATTATCAGCAGATAAAAATTTACTAGAAAATTTGAACTGTCCAAAATGATCCGAACGGCAGCGGAAGATAATTTCTTTCGGAATATAACGATTAAATTATCAATAGAAAACATTTGTACAAGTTATAAAAAATAGCATTTTGTGTGGATGCCTTTATTTTGATGATGCTTTAACATCTGCCACAGGAAGGAACCAACTGTTGACACTGCACAGTAATTCTGCTCCATTCTATCTTTAATAACTTCCCAGAGTTCTTGAACTGTTATCGGATTCCTCGGTTTAGACCTCACTCCGAGGGTCTTCCAGATATTTTCAATGGGATTCAAGTCGAGACTTAGCGCAGGACAGTTTATAGCAGCGATGTGCTCGTCGCCCACGAAGGTCTTTACCGACTTGGACGTGTGGCAGGGGGCGAGACCCGGCATAGCATTTGCATGTTGGACTGGGCTTCGAAGGCCGGCAGAGGTGGAAGAGCATGCTACCGCAGCAGTTCTTTCCACACTTGTGCATTTACTGTGCTCTGTAAACGCACAACTAGACCTATGTCATCTATCGAAATCACGCCCCTGATCATGACACTTCTTCCACCAAACTGCGCACTTTTGGGGTGCAATTAAGAGACAATTTTTCGTTCGCTTTGCTTTGAACGAACATCCTGCCTCGGGATCCGAACAAATTAAATGAAGATTCGTCACTGAAATGAACATGGCTCCATTGGTTATCCTTCCATGCAAAATGCTCAGTGTCGAATGCAAGAATACCCTTATTGTTCATCGGACCGATCAATCGCTTAACCGCGGGCGAACGAGCGTTAAAATTGTCTCAGTCGACGTGACACCATCTGTCTAGACATGAATCGCAAGATCCCTAACTTTCAGATCATTTTGAATACGTCATTTTTTCTAGCAAATTATTATCTGCTGATAATCTTAGTTTTATTCTACCAAATTTGCATAAACTTTAATTTATGTGCCTGCAGATTATCGTACACCAATTTTGGAAACTGGATTTTCTCTGCCAAAAGTTATGAAAGATGTGATAAAAATACAAGCGTTCTGATATTTTTGGACGGTAATATATATATATATATATATATATATATATATATATATATATATATATATATATATATATATAAATGACTATTATCCCTCGGTTTAACTAATCATTTTCAAATCCGTAGCTACCTTGTACATTTAACTCAATTATTTATAGACTTAAAAAGAATTCCTGGCAGTGAAAGTGAACATAGCGTCAACCGACCACTTAGATAACCCTCATCTTTTAGGTAACAAGAAACCAAGGACACAGAAAGCCAAGACATCCGCTAAGTGAATTGCCTTATTCACGAGGCAACGTTTCGAGCGAGTACTATCTCCTCCCGACCAACTAAATTGCTTTGAGATTTTTTTTCGATTAACTAGGGCATTTTCAAGGATACTTCCTTATTATCCGTGGTATAAAGAATTGTAAATTTATGCTGTGTAAAATGCTGTAAATTTTGTAAGATACACATAGAAATATATTTTTCGGTGTGTAAATGGTAAGTAATCTATACCAAGGAGCGAGGGTTTTTGGAACCACAAACTGGAACGAGGGACCGGTATGAGGAAGCCTCTTGCATCTTCATCTAGGCTCCGGTTACTCGGCTTTGGGGCAAATGAGATCTAAAATTTTTCAATACGTAATTAATTCAGTGCTCAATGTTTGCTATTTCTCCATATTTGTAAGAACACAATATCCGCCGTCTCAATTATGGTAATAGTTATTTAAAAGGTATTTATTTCAATTAAAGCTGTGTATGTCTTGGTTTTGTTTTTTGTTATAAAAGAGGAATGTGGGTTTTTTATAGTAAAGTTAGTTTAATACCAACTCTCTGCTAAAAAAAATATGTATCCCCCAAAGTTCCCTAATTAGGGGGGAGGGTAGTATCACTCTTGAATTTCAATATGAATCCAGATTTGTTGTCCTTGACCTTTTGTTATTAAATTTATCAAATCCCCAAATAGTAAAATCTTGGTGTAAATGAACTCTGTATCCGCCCCCTTTTTCTTTCCAACGTAATATGTCTCGTTCCATTGGTTCTTTATTTCCCGAATGATGAGTGTTTAATAAATGCGAAAGTGCTTTAGAATTGTATTTTAATTTTCCTCCGGGTAATTTACAAAACCCGGTCATAAAGATTGAAACCAACAGCTGCTTCTCCGTATAGTTTCTGTTTATTGTGTGCATCGCTGCATTTTATGTATATAAAAACAATAAGTATCCCTTATGTCGCAAAAACAACCTATCTACTTAAAAATAAAAACCAACAAGTGCATTTCAATCAGAAGAGATTCGATAAAGAATTTAGGTTAAAATCCTTGGAAAGTACACGATCCGAGTAACCAAAAGGGGAAACTACTTGTTAGGACAATAGGAGTGTTAGATCCAAACTGAAGAAAAGAATTCGCCTCTTCTAAAAGGATTGAGGAGACGGGAATCTTCCTAGAGGGATCCCTAAGTAACAGGATACGTGACGGCGAGGTGATTCATAGCATTAGCGAAGGCGCAACAGAATGACTCGCAATATTTAAACGATCAAAGAATTTTGTCCACAAGATACTCAGAACTGTGTCAGGACCGATTGAATTCTCTGTCAAAAGCGATTAAAAATCCTGCCAGAACCTATTCAGAGACCTGTCCTCGCATTATGAACCCTGGCCCCGAATTGACCAACTTGTCCTTGGTGGGTACTCTGATAATCCCAAGATTTTGATTTAAATTCCAGCTGTGAACCGGTTCAGGCGTCCCTTTGTTTTCATGTAAGATTATTAAAAGGTTTAACGCCATCTATCACCTCTATTCAGGTGTATCCAGGGGAGAAGAGACAGAAGGAAAACGCCCCAGCAAAAGCCATCAACTCTAACTACAAGGATAGGGAGTGCACAAATACCAGAGGGTCTCGAAACCACGAATTTGACACCCCTGGTGGAAATACTATTCTTTGTATTCACTAATCTCCCCCAGGGTTAGTTCAGACCGCTCATTACCATTAATTTTTTTGATAAAGCTTAACATCTTCTATCACATGTAGTAGGGGTTAAACAGGTGGTTTCCTTTGTAAAGTGGAGTCACTAGGTTAATTCGTGCGTCGACGTACTAGGAGTCCCATTAGTAAGTACACTTGGTGCACAAAATTGGCAGCCACTCTCATTATTCAGGGTCCTTGTAAGTGACTTATATTCTACCTTCATTTGTTTCTAAGTCTGTCATTTCCCTCATAATCCTCAGTGAGCGATGAATCGATTGATGAACGCCAGGTCTCTAACGAAGATTTTCAATGTTTATTAAATCCTTGAGCTGAAATCTAAAAACTGTGTCGGTCAATATTCACACCCATTTTGGCTGATTTTCAATACTCTGGTCAATATTCGCACATATTTTGTTTGATTTCCAATGCTTTCGGCCAATATTTGCACACATTTCGGCTGATTTCCGATGCTCTTGGTCAATATTCGCAAGATTTTGGCTGATTGTCAATGCTTTTTGTCAATCTTTGCACATATTTTGCCTGAATTTCAATGCTCTTGGTCAATATTCGCACATACTTTGGCTGATTGTCAATACTCTGGTCAATATTCGCACATATTTCGGCGTATTTCAAATGCTCTTGGCCAATATTTTCACATATTTCGGCTGATTTTCGATACTCTTGGTTAATATTTGCATAATATTTTGGTTGACTTCCAATGCTATTGGTCAATATTAGCACATATTTCGGTTGATTTCGAATGCTCTTGGTCAATATCTGCACATAGTTCGGCTGATTTTCAATACTCTCGGGCAATATTCGCACATATTTTGGTTGATTTCCGATGCTCTTGGTGGTTGATATTCCCACACATACGAGTATTAGTTGATTTTCGCTACGAGCGAAAATTAGAACATATCCACGGCTGGTGACTTTTCAGAAGAGGGAATCTAATATTGGCTTATCACAGAACACCAAAATAGTCCATTTCTTATTCTTCCACAAATTATTATTAATATTACATTATTTTTTTCGTAAAGGGTTTTCTATTTTGTTAGCCACTAAAGTCCTTCTTATAGTGAAATGAAGGCAAAAATTAGGATTTCCATTCTGCTTCAAACGAGCATAATTGCTCTCAAAATGGGGATTTATTATTTAAACTAAAATATGATTAACAACGTGGTCATCTTCGCTAAAATAGATTTGGCAGAGGATTGTGAAGAAAGCGTTGAAGTTAGGGAAAGTATGTGCTAGCTCGAGTTGCTAGGAGGGTAGATGAAAGCATCCAACTCTAACCCACCAACCTTTGCCATTGAAGTCAGATCTCCCTACCAGGGAATGGTGGTGAAGCGCTTCTACCAAACAATGGAACAAGGAGCAGAAGATTATTTTCTATTTTTAAAAGAAAATCTCGCCCTGGCGAGAAAACTAAAGTTGTGAGACAATTTTCCTTTCAACGGGACAACGACCCATTGGTTTTCTCTTTCTTCTTAACTAAAAAGAAAATCCCCTAAACAACTTCGTCTTAGCTACAGCATTGCAACGTATACAATGACCCCTTTAATCTCCGCACCTCTTCAGCAAGGAATTCAAAAGGAGGTATTAGCATTTAAAAGGAAGCTTTTCGCATTATGTAGACATTACTTTGCCCCAAATAAGGTATGGGTATTGATGGAGTGGCTAAAACGAGACGAAGTCCCCAAGGGGAATAAAGAAAAGGAGCTAGTGTCCTTGAGGCACACTGAAATACAAAACACCGAACCTAAATATTTGCTCATCTTTTCAGGCAATGAATGCAATAAATATTCTGTGATTTGAATACTGAAGTATCTTTTTATTCATCGGGTCGTTTCTGAGTAAATAAAATCCTTTCATAGTCCAAGATGGCAGGTGAGAACGATGAAATTTACTGCCATTAAAAGTTAGTTAACTCATGTAAATATATGTCATATAAAAATTAAGTGTAGGGGAAATAAGATGCGCGAAAGTATTGTTCATGAATTATTCATGGCTACGTGATCAAATATAGCATCCCAAATAGGAGCGGAATATCAAATTGGAACAGACATAACCTTAAGAATGTGTGGTAACACATTATTTAGGTTCATAACCAACATGCAACTACCAATAACACTGATACAATTCAATTGTCTTTCTATTTTCTCTCGTTGCTTTGGGTTAGTAAATAAAAAAATACATGAAATATTAATTTGATGATGGCACGAAACTCGGTACTATGGCAAAATACCCCTGTGATTGAGAAAACTTGCAAAAAGACTTGGAAAAATTAGTGGAATGGGTGAGAAGAGAGCAAATACAATTCATTTAGAAAAGTGTAAGGTAATTTATATAGGCCATGATAATCCATTAAGAGATTGAAATATGGGTGGTCAAATTTTAAACCTAGTTAAAGTGGAAAAGTAGGTAGGTGTTTTAATATCGAATGATCACAAAGTTTCGAAACTATTAACTTTATTGTCACAAAAAGGATAGAGAGCTAGACATTTTGTGTTTAAATATATTATTCTTCCCTTATACAAAGCGCTTGTATTACCTCATATGGAGTATTCGGTGCACTTCTAGTCGCCATATTTGCGAAAGGAAATTGCAATATTGGAACAGGTCCAGCTACGAAATTACTCCTTAACTTAGAAATAGATCGTATGAAGACAGACTGGGGCACCACAATTTACTGTCATTAGAAGATCTGTATCTGAGTTAATATAAACTATAGCCATATTTGAACTAGATAACAGAATGCTGACTAGATATATCGGTCACAATCTAGTATACAAAACAGAAACATGTAAAAACTCGCCTAGGAACATCGTTGAAAGTACTAGTCAATATGTTTAAGAATAGAATCGATAAATATACTTTAAAAATATAACTGATGGAAACAAAAGTTGTTAAATTAATTGTCCTTCTAACTTTCCATCACATCTGACTTCCATCCTTCCCATTTTCTCTTGAACTAGCCTCGAATGTCTCTTAGAGTCTTTGCTGGTTCGTAATTATTCAATAGTATCGACCTATTTAACCATAAATAACTCAATCACGTGGTTTGATATTTCTAAACTCAGGCCTCCTCCTACAGCTTTCGCATTAAATACACCCCGCTCAACCCATGTGTATTTATGCCCAATCTGTATACTGAAAAAAGGTCTTGGCCACACAAAATTTTCTTTGAACACAGAAACCTACCACCCTTTCTCCATTTTTATTTTCTTCGGGTGTAGTAAAAGCTCAAGTTTCCCCATCTCTAATTATGTCACCTCTTCGTTCATTCATATCTCCTACAACCAACAACTGATACCCATTCCCAATTCCATCCACACCTATTCGCACTTTATTACAGGACCTCTATTTCTCAGCTACACTTCTATCATTACAGGGTCTGGGTTGTAACCACAAACAATTATACTCTGTCAAATCTCAACAAACACAATTCTCGAGCACTAGGACATTATGGCTGGGATACCACGCAAATGTAGGGGTTGATACAGATAGAGCCTGCAATCACCCATATGTCAACTGCAGCATGCTTGTCCATGCTAGGAATGAAAGGGGTTGGTTTATAGTGAGTACGGTCTGTGTGGATTGTTTGTACTGAGACAGCAGGCTGAAAAAATATGGATGTAAGGTCTGAACATGTAGATAAAGAAAGTCAGGTTCTAAGAAGGTATGGACTGTGAAGTAAATTGTGGGATGGTGTGAGAAGTATTTATGATGGAAGTAGCAAGTATTGCAAAAGTCCTGTTACGACGCTCTCAACAAAGGACACAAATGATAGTTTTGATTCATTTAAACACGAAATTGCTTTAAATAATAAATATGTGCTTAATTTGTAATACAAATCAATGTGGCAGCCTTCGGCGGCGAGCACGCTCTCCAGGCGACACCTGAAACCCGCACACACGTTATGGACGACGTCTTTCCTGATGCAGGCACACACGCAATTGAAGGAGGACTTCAGCTCGTCGATGTTGCTGTGGCGAGCGCAGTCATTTTGAGATTCGAAGCACGTTCGAAGGCCTTTCTCACAGTCAAATGGTTGGTGATTTGAGGTCTGCCTTAGCGAGGTCGATCTCTGACGTCTTCCCCGTTCTTGATCTTCTCCGCGACTCTGTGGACGGTTATCCGGTTGGCGTTGAGCCGATTGGCGATGTTGGACTTGTTATGGCGTGCGCGCAGGGGAACAGAGATCTCGATTCTTTTCACTTCCATTTCGACACACCTCCACACAATGTAAAAGACGTTTTAATGACACGTGCTGTAAAAGTAGAACTTTAAGTTTGTTTGACGAAACTTTTTCTATCATCCACGTAAACCTTTCGAAAGATAAAAATCGAGTGTAACAGAACTTTTTGCAAAACCTGGTAAGACGTGCGTTTGTGTGAAAAATTTTCGGAGTGAGTGATTTGACATACAGAGAGGTGGTCAGTCACCAGAATGATGAGGCATGGGTTGGACTTATGGTGATGACCTGATGTTAGTAGCTAAGAGTGAGAGGGATTGGGAAATTTTGATCGAAGCGTTTGACAAGGTATATGTGAGGAGAAGGTGGGATTAAATAAAGGGAGAAAAAAGTAATTTAATGGTGTTTGGGGGTTGAGAATGTGGTGGGTGTGATATCCGAGTCCGCTGTGAGACCCTTGAACAAGTAGGACGTTTGAACTATCTATAATACAATGTAAGTGATAGTGGTGCAAGTGAAACAGATGGTGACCATAGTGTTGAATGGTATGAAAGTCTGAGGGGCGATTAGTGTTAATAAGTGCTAAGAGTTTGCGTGTGTAATATGCCAAAAAGCTGCATGAGAGTATGTCTTTGCCAATATTTGTATGTGTATGGGAGTGAGAGTGCGGCATAAAATGATGTAACTTAAATGAGTATATCGGGTAGGGTAGGCCATCGTGGTTCTTGAGTTGTAGTGTGTTTAATTTACATATTGTAATATCAATATTGTTTTGTAGGTGATGTTCTGAAAGCATTGTAACTGCATGATTTAGTGTATGTCAAACCATCATAGTGATGGTTTGCGGGGCGAGTGTTGGTTGACTCGGATGGCCTTTGATAGGCCCTTGCCACCTTTGCTATCTGTTGAATTATGTTGTTATGATGTTTGATGTCTGAATAAGAGATAGAGTAAGAGAAGTCGATATACACCGCGGACGTCCCAGACCCTGTGTACCCCAATTCCCTCAATATTCAATACGCCGATGATTTCAGCCAGATAATCGTATCTCCATGGAGGCATGCGCCGTGGCAAGCTTGCATGACAGCGATGGAAATCGCGAACCTTAACAACTACGAGGCTCAGTGGAAAATAAGAACAAACCAGGAGAAATTCAAGGTGGTCCCCATCGGACGCACCTTAAGGGCAGACGTGCGTGTGGGGGATACGCGATACCCCTACACCAACGAATGCAATGTACTTGGTATGAAAATCACCTCTACCGGGTACAAAAAGCACGTCGAAGAAAGAATTTCTCGAGCCTCGTCCGCTGTCAGAACTCTATACCGCTTCAGAAATCTACGTGAAAGCAACAAGAATAAGATCTACAATGCCCTTGTAAGATCTACGCTGCTTTACCCCGCCTCCACCCTCTCATGTGTCTCAAAAACACAAAAGAGGCGTCTTCAAGTAGTGCAAAATAAATGCATGTACCTAATAACGGGTACACGCAGGCATGAAAGAAGACGGCAAGAAGACCTGCACAGAGAGGCGGGGATAATTCCCATTAACAAGGTCATAGAAGAACGGACCCGGAAAATGCAGGATCTGGTTAATCGTGAACTGAGTGATGAAATCACCCAGATGATTAACCAGAACAGAAGAGCTGAATGTCCCCCCAGATTCCCCAGCTCCGCCAACCGAGTGGCTGGCGGAGACGAAGTGCCGTTCTATGCGTAAAATGAGAAAGAAGAAACCTGTGATACAAGATCAATCACAAGAATAAAAGAAATCACTCGAAACCCTACTATGACAAGATACCGATAATGACAACCTTACCAAGAAATTTAAAACCAACGATTACGAAGAGAACTTCGAAAGAAGCAATCTACAAAAGAAGAGAGAAGAAAGAAGAAACAATTATACTACTAAAATACACATACAATAAAACAATACAATAAGCACGCACTTAAATAAAGTTAAAAACATATACAAACAGGCAATGCACAACACAAACCATGAAAATACTAAAGCTGCTGAGACAAATGGCTTGAACGCCATAATAGTTATAATTTTATAATTTTATAAAATTATAATTATTACCAAAAACCCAAAACAACAAAAATGAACTCACACAAGCAAGAAAATAAATAAAAGTGATAAGTCTGATCACCAGACCCTGGGCATCTCTTTGAACCTCTTCCACACTTCTTTCTCTCTTCTCCACTTGTCTATTTTCTCTGTCCCCCCCCACACCCTATCGTCTCCCCTCACATGCACTCGCACTTACACAAAGTCAAAGTCAAAGTCTAGGTAAAATGCTGGGCGAATTTTTCTTACGCTGTAGCACTGCCTTACTACCTCCTGAAGAGCGTTGTTTATTCACGCGTGCATATAGAAAGAAAGACTTTTGAGCCTTCGCCATCTAAGAACGCGACTCTGTCCTGGGTGTCTTTAGGAGCCCAGTCGATCTGCAAAGATTTAACATATCTTTTCGCTGCGAAGTAGGAGAAGAATGATGGGCTAAATACCCTCGTTGCTCCCGTCCAACCACCTGCGTGGGGACCTGCTCGGATGATTGCCCTTCATTAATTTCGTCTTAACTATGTCGGCCACTTGGACTGGCATAATTAAGGGCTTGCGTGGAAACTGGTTTGAGGCCTATCCCACAGCAGAAGCACAAGTCAGAAATTCTCTCGAATTTGGGGCAAAACTGCGAGTCCCGGACGGAGGAGAAATCCTCATCGCCCGGGGGACCCGGCCAGAATCATAGAGGGAGTTACACCCGTCTCTATGTAGTTGGATGCAGTTTTGGCGTACGTACCCGTGAGGGGGTGGCACAAACTTAGCGGTCGTTGATTCGGCCGCTATGCATTAAGTCCACCAAGCTCAACCCTCTGAGGTCCCCACTCGAGAACCATCCCCCATCCATCATCCCCCCTCATCCCGGCACCATCCGAGCGGGGAAACAACAGGAAACTGGACGGGAGCACTTTTCTCACGTCGTTTCAAACCAAACCCTTGACTTTACCTCCTTTTTCACATATCACTTTTTTCACATACAAAATTTTCACATATAATTTTCACACATAAAAAAATAACCCAAGAAAGAAGAGTGAAGAGAGAAGACGTCGGCGACGATGGAGGCCCTCCCTAAGAGGGTCCCCCTACGGACCTTGCCCGGAAAAAAGACCCCCGAAAAAAAGACCGTTTGCGAATCCTTATTCGCAAACTTAAGGATTGCTCTCATTAAACTCATCGACATTCCCAACGGTTTCATCGCCATGTGCGGTGAAACCAAGGACATCGACCGGCTCCTTTCTGACGAAGGGGCCGAAGTCCTCAAGGAAATGGACCTGGAAGCCAAAACCCCACCAGCAATCTCTGCAAATAGAAGTATTATTTGCCGTAAAGTAGAGAGCTGGGTTGGCGAAAACTCCCCCCCAGATATAAAAAAGGAAATCGAGAGAAACCACAATTGGGCGAAAATAAGGGAGGTGATCAAATTTAGAGATCACACCCATGTTTTCAAAGTGACCTTCAACGCGACCGAAATGGCCCACAAGGCGGCAACCGAGGGACTCCTCATTTTCAATATGAGGATCCCAGGATCAAACATCGAGCACGAAAAATATGTCAATATTCAGATGTGCTTCGTATGTTATGCCCTCGAAGAACACACAACCGCAAATTGTCCCCAAAAAGGCACAACCTGGTGCAGTGAATGTGCCACGCAGGGTCATCGCTATGACGCCTGTAAGAACCTGGAAAAGAAATGTATGAACTGCAAGGGGCCCCATCGAACGATGGCCCTGAACTGCCCAAGGAGAAAGGACATAATTAAAAAAAAGGAAGAGGAAGAAAAGAAGAAAAAGACTCAAACCTACGCGAGCACTTTAAAGAAAAGTGAAGGGATGGCCTCAACATTGGCAACCCCCTCACCTGTGATCTTTACAAGTGACCTCAGTGCGAAGATCCTAATTTGCATTACTCATGCAAATGTGGCCAACGCGGTCAAACCCGGATGCTACAACCGGGTATTGAACGCGCTGCTAAAGGCAAACAACCTTCCTTCTATCATCGTTCCTGATGACCCGGAATGCTCTAAGGCATTCAAGGATAGTGTCATCAAGAACAATAGCGCCGAAGCAAAAGCCACGGGACTAAAGGATGTAATTGAATCTCCCCCGTGGGAAGATTCAGAAGAAGAAGATGAAGCGAATGAAGAAGATGATACCACTTCTTCGGATAGTGACGAGGGCCCATGCACTCGCACTAGGGCAACAAAGAGTCGATCAAAGACTCCCAGCCCTCCCCCGAAGAAGGTAAAGCCTGGGCACCCCAGACCCGCCCCACAGGCCCCCAAGAGTAAGAAAAAGAAAAAACACAGGTAACTCATCTTACCATGGAGCGGAACTCACTAAGAATTCTGGAAATACACACCAATGGCTGGACAAACAAAAGAACTCTCTACGGAAATGTGTTCAGGGAAATAGATGCAGATGTTATCTTGATTTCTGAACATGGGATTGACACTCGTAGTTCTGAAATTAAGATCTGGAACTACGACGTGTTAATCGCGAATTACTCTCAAGAGCGGTACGACGGTGCCGCCATCGCCATCAAAAGAGGGATCAAGTATAGACCCATAAGAAACTTGGAAGAATCCTATCTTGCAATAGAGGTCGACCTCGATATAGGAAAGCTGGTCATCGCCACCGGGTACCAGCCGCCGAGACGAGAATAGTTGCCAATCCATTCTCTCTCTGGCCTATTTGGCAGAAGGACCCCCACCATATTAATGGGGGACCTTAATGCCAGATGTCGGGATTCTGGGTACAGGACCTTCAATGGAATTGGAAGGTGCCTGGACACTATGATGGACTGAAACATGGTCCATAGAATAAGCCCGGACTTCCCAACCTATACTCGAGGAAGAAGTGCCACAAAACCAGACATTTGTCTGGCTAATCGTCAGCTGCCGTTCAATTACTACATGGAACCAGTCCAGGTACCATGTAGTGATCATATAGGGATCCTACTCACCATCAATAGGAACCCTATACAAGTCCCAGCTCCAGTCAGAAAAGACTACAGGAGAGCCGACTGGGCACGGTACGCTGGTCTCCTCGAGGCCTATCGCCCACCAGATCTGGACGAGGCAATTCTCGAGGAGATAGACGAGGCACTCGACGACCTCAACGAACATCTCATTATTGCAGATAGGGCTTGCATCCCCAAAACCCAGTTTAAAACCATCTCCTCATACAGGTGGACTGGGTATATGAAAGAACTCTATAGAGAATTGAGAGTTATGTACGAGTTAAATATAACAAATGCAACATTTGACTCGCTACAACGAAGTAGAGAGAGATCAAGGAAGAGCTCAACCAGCTGATCCTCGAACAACAACAGAGACAATGGGACGATGCGATCGAGAGCCTCGATCAAGATGCATCCCCCAAGGACTTTTGGAAGAAAGTCAAAAGTCTCAGAGGATCATCTGGAAAAAAGAAGAAAATGGAAATCCAAAAAGAAGATGGATCCATTGAAACTGCAGACAATATCATCGAAGTGATATTCCGGCGTTATTGGGAAAAAATCTTCAGCATATCGGAAGAAGAAAACGAAGATTTTGATATAGAGTTCGAAAATAACATCGTAGACGAGCTTAACACGGTAATACATCGAACGCATCCTCATCACCAGGTGGATAGACTGCGTGACGGAGACGCCGAGATCACAAAAGAAGAGATCCTTGGCGCACTCCGCTCATTCCGACAGAAAGCCCCAGGCCAATCGGGGCTTACGAAGCTTAACTTCGAAAAGGCACCAGCCAACATCATCGAAGGAATGAGACGAATTTTTAACGCATGTCTGAATACAGGGTACTTTCCAAATGCTTACAAAACGGCAAAAATGATCTTTTTGCCCAAGCATGGAAAGGACCCTACGTTGAGAGAGAGCTACCGCCCAATTTCACTCCTGGAATTTGGCGGGAAACTCTTTGAGAAGATCCTCAACGGAAGACTGGTGTCTCACCTGGAAGAAAACTCCCTCTCCACCCCTTGCCAATTCGGGTTTAGAAAGAAGCGAAGTACGGAAATGGCAATTAATGTCATAACGGAAAAGCTTTCCCAAGCCAAACAGGACAGGAGTTATGTGGATATCGTTTGTCGGGATGTGTCAAAGGCGTTTGATAAGGTGTGGCAGCGGGGCATGCAGTATAAGATCTTAAGGCTGGGTCTAAGTGAAAACTTAGAAAGAACTCTCTGTGACTATGTCATGGAGAGAGCGGCGTATATCAGTCTAGGGTGCACGGACGGACCAAAGTTTCCGCTCACTGCGGGCCTCCCGCAGGGGGGGTGTCTGTCCCCCACCCTTTACTCGATATACACCGCCGACGTCCCAGACCCTGTGTACCCCAATTCCCTCAATATTCAATACGCCGATGATTTCAGCCAGATAATCGTATCTCCATGGAGGCATGCGCCGTGGCAAGCTCGCATGACAGCGATGGAAATCGCGAACCTTAACAACTACGAGGCTCAGTGGAAAATAAGAACAAACCAGGAGAAATTCAAGGTGGTCCCCATCGGACGCACCTCAAGGGCAGACGTGCGTGTGGGGGATACGCGATACCCCTACACCAACGAATGCAATGTACTCGGTATGAAAATCACCTCTAACGGGTACAAAAAGCACGTCGAAGAAAGAATTTCTCGAGCCTCGTCCGCTGTCAGAACTCTATACCGCTTCAGAAATCTACGTGAAAGCAACAAGAAGAAGATCTACAATGCCCTTGTAAGATCTACGCTGCTTTACTTCGCCTCCACCCTCTCATGTGTCTCAAAAACACAAAAGAGGCGTCTTCAAGTAGTGCAAAATAAATGCATGTACCTAATAACGGGTACACGCAGGCATGAAAGAAGACGGCAAGAAGACCTGCACAGAGAGGCGGGGATAATTCCCATTAACAAAGTCATAGAAGAACGGACCCGGAAAATGCAGGTTCTGGTTAATCGTGAACTGAGTGATGAAATCACCCAGATGATTAACCAGAACAGAAGAGCTGAATGTCCCCCCAGATTCCCCAGCTCCGCCAACCGAGTGGCTGGCGGAGACGAAGTGCCGTTCTATGCGTAAAATGAGAAAGAAGAAACCTGTGATACAAGATCAATCACAAGAACATTGGAAAAGACTCGAAACCCTACTACGACAAGATACCGATGAAGACAACCCTACCAAAAATTGAAGAACCCAACGTTTACGACGAGAACTTCGAAAGAAGTAATCTACCAAGAAGAAAGAAGAAACAATATTACTACTAAAATACACACACAATAAAACAATACAACAAGCACGCACTTAAATATATTAAAAACATATACAAAACAGGCAATGCACAACACAAACCATGAAAATACTAAAGCTGCTGAGACAAATGGCTTGAACGCCATAATAGTTATAATTTTATAAATTTATAACTTTATAATTATTACCAAAAACCCAAAACAACAAAAATGAACTCACACAAGCAAGAAAATAAATAAAAGTGATAAGTCTGATCACCAGACCCTGGGCATCTCTTTGCACCTCTTCCACACTTCTTTCTCTCTTCTCCACTTGTCTATTTTCTCTGTCCCCCCCCCACACCCTATCGTCTCCCCTCACATGCACCCGCACTTACACAAAGTCAAAGTCAAAGTCTAGGTAAAATGTATTCATTGTGTGAGGGACGAGGTTGTGACAGAGTGTTCTGAGGTGGTATGGGCATGAAGAATGGTTGGAAATAGAGTAGTGAAGATAATTTACCAGTGTATCAGGGTGTACGAAAGGTTGGGTTGATTATATGAATGTATGAAAGAGAAAAGAGTAGCGGAGGAGGAAATAGATGATAGTGTATAAGAGATGTACACGGAGGGGGGTTGTGAGGCAGCGTGCTGGGGCCTTCTGCCCAGGGAGGAACTCTGACTGAGTGAGATCCTCTGAAGGGTGTAAAAAAAAACTGTGTGGCTTTGTGTTTGATAGCGTATGAATACGTGAGAGGATATAAATAGCGTTTAAGTTGCGTTGATGCGTACCTTCCACACTTCTTCGAAAGCATATAATAATGAGAATGATATAAAAATACCCTAATTTAACAATATCTGAAATATTCAGTTCGTTTGTACGAGAATGTTCTTCGTTAGACTGCAACAAGGTCAACAGACCTAAGTCCTGTGCTCTGAATTATTCTGACTTATGAGCTCATGACCCCATGACCTTCAAAACTTTCAACAAGTGGATAATCCCACCCATAGTTACTTTTAATTTAATAGCTCGAAAGAGGATTTAAAACAACATAAGGGTCTCAAATTTCGTTAGAATAGACCTAATAATTAGGATGCTATTGCCCAAAAACCTAATTGAGAAGTAAAATAGTTACCATCTGCCCGACGACCTATGGACCGACCGAGTAACTTATAGAGTCGCCTGCACGTGACTAACAACTCTTAAGTTTTCTAAAACCGAAATAAGTGTATGTGATAATTCTCTCCCAAGAATATTAATACACTAAATATAGCATGAGAGAGAGAGATGCATTGTATGTGTGTATGCGTTTTAGGTTTATGAATCTTTCGTTATAAATCCAATCCGATGGCTTCAGCAGTGTAGGAGAACTAATGCCACGAACCGAATCAAAATCGCTCTGAAGTCGAAACGAAGCATCTCCCTATAAATTAATCCTCATTCAGCCATAAGAAGGAAGTGGTGTCCTATGGATTGTATAGCCATAGAAACTAATTGTGTTCATTCAAGTACGATTGTACCTGGAGTTCTTCTAATACCCCTTCGAAGACCACATATCATCACTGGTTGGTGTTTTTTTGCTACCATTACTGGAATATTTTTTAATTTAAGGAAAAAATGCAACCAGCAAAATGGCATCTAACCTCAACAGATTTTTAATTTCGTTGAAGGATGATAACCTTTGGAGGAAGAGTCGTTTATAACACCGAGGTGAGGATCATGGATTTCAGTAGCACCGTTTCAAGCCCAGTTGGACATTTCACTCTCCATTTCTGCACGAATTGGGGATGGTTTGATCAACCTCTACTTCTTACAATGAAGAGAACAACAGTTTAGGTTTCTTGGGAAGTTTAGCGCTACCCCTTCCCCTTACGTTTATATCGAGAGAAGAGTGTGAATGAACCATTTCAGGTCCAAACTCAGGCCTTTTTGTTGTCATTTAACGTCCACCTAAATATTTTGTGAGTGCGAGGAAGAGGGAAGAGGAAATAGTCGCAATAGAACAATTAAAGACGGGATTATTTGAACCTGCCTTGGAAGGGAGCAAAGAGATGAGCAGGAGGAGAGCCTTGATTAATCAACAAGAACTTGTGTTCTCTTTCTAATGAGAGATGAGTATAGTATGTAATGTTTTAGGGAAATAAAATAAGTATACATGAATGAGAAATTAACTAGAACGAAGAAAAAATCAAACTTGATTAATAAAGTACGGAGTTAAGATGACTTGTCACGAATCGTCTCAGATTAAACGTTTGTATAAATGATAAGGTTTCCATGGAGATCCCTCAATCGTGGTATACATCAAAGCCGGTTTTCAATATACAGGCAGGGATGCAATTCAGACTAAAGTAGCAAATAGGATGGGAAATCTAGAGGATTATGATAGTGCTAGCAGTGATAGAGTGCGAATGGATATAGAGTAGGATGATCTGTGAGGAGCGCAGTCTAAATGCGCGAAGGAAAGTGAGAGAAAACCTCAGGCAATGTGACGACGCGTTTGCATCGTAGCGACTTCAGGAAGGAAGATAGAGAGAGATAAAATTACAGCCAGGCGCCATAATATGGGCAAACAACACATAAATAGAACATACTGGATTGCAATGAACCCAATTACCTGTTCTTTTGGAGGACTTGATCTCCCAGGGGTGGTTTTAATACATAACATAATTCACCATAGCGTGTGGTAGGTTGAACTACTCAGTACCCTATGTTTCTGGGTGGTTAGATTTGAGTAATCGATTGCCATTGTCTTTTTACCTTTTAATCCAACTCTTAATGAGTTATTTCTTTATCAGTTTTATCACTTTATTAGGTAATTTCCTATTATAGACAGCTGGGTTGTTTTTTTTTTACATTTGTATTATCGACAGCAATTTTTTTTTTTACTAAAGGATTAAAAAGGCAATTTATTAAAACCAAAAATATCAAACAAAATATTTATTTCACAAAACAGGAATAATTCAGCCTAACCTAATCCTTTAGTAAAATAATAATTCAGCCTTTAGTAAAAAAAAATTAGATAAAAAAATCCTTTAGTAAAAAATATTTTGCTGTCGATAATAGGAAAGTATAAAAAAAAAACAAAAAAAACTAGGAAAGTTTTATTTTTATTTACAGATAAAGCGTCTACAGCTTTAGTGGCTGAGTAAATTCTTTAACAATTGAAAGCGACAATTCTCTTTAATAAAGTTCAAGTGCTTAATTCATTCAAAAATACTATAGCGTGGCGCTTCTGGGCGGTCGTTACAATGATCAAGATCGCAGCGTCGTTTCATTTCAATTCTGATCCTAATGTGATAATGATATGCAGAATCGCTTATCTCAAATGTTTATTAATTCCCATAAAACACGAAGCCTTCTCTAGGGTGAACAAATTACCCCATAAAAATAGTATAGTGGTTTTCGCGAAACCAACTTCAATGCTGCCTTTGCAACTTATCTTTACTTGTAGTCATTAAGACGAACTCCTCCCTTCCTTCTCCTCCTTATCGCTTATCACATCCTGAAATAAAGATCACAGGAGGGGGGATATTTCCACTTGACACGGTCGTTAAAAGAAGCTATAAAACACGGTTTTTTAATTTCGCCCTCAAACTTTAAAACCAGTTTGATAGTAAATGACCACGGCTCTACTCCTATTAATAGTTGAAAGCGAACTCGTAGCCTCTACATCGACCTGTGCTCCTTGAGAGCACTAGAGCAGAGGAAAGGACAAAAGGCGGGCTTATGGGACTCTAAATTGTGTCTCGGCTTGGTATCCGTTGCTTGCGACGTGATACTAGCGGCTGCTCTGCGATTGTGGAGGAATCTCTTCTGAGGTAGGAAATGTCACTCAGAGATCTACTTCCCGTGACTGAAGAGGATTCAAGACGAAAATAATCGAAAGAGGAGACGAATAAATCAATTTTAATTGATATTTCATACTTTTTTTTAGTTAAATTCATTCGTCTCTCTACTGTATCATTTATCTCTTTTATTTCATCCGCTATTAAAATAATGCAAGGAAGCGTAGGTTTCTAAGACACAAATTAGTCAACGATAATGATTTTTATTTTACTTAAGAAATAGGCGAAAACCAACAAGGATAAATCAGCTCCAAGCGTTTGATTTGGGTCACAAAGGGATTAAATAAGGGGTAGTTAATATACGAGGAAGATTCAACACCCGCGTAATTAAACGAGGAGACAACTTGAGGTGCGAGAAACTCAAACCTGTCATCGTGCCGCAACGAAGGCGTGTCTCCTGATGGAGAGTGCTTGATCGCCCCAAGTAGTCTCTTCTTTCGGCTATTTCTACTTCCCTGACTTAACCATTTTTACGAACCTTGCGTTTAAGGAAGTTTCAAGATTCACCTTTGGACTTTGCCTCCTCCGACCTACATCTACACTGAATATGTGCATCATTTTTCTAGTTTTGAACTCACCAGGGTCAATGCCTCTACCCTGAACTACATACAAGATGAAACCTCATGAGAACATAAACGCTAAAACCACCCTAAATAAAAATTGAGTGGTGTTTTATCGACAGATAACGAAACCCCAAACCGTTGATAATCGACGAAAGACACGCCACGAAGTGGGCGTGGCTAGAAATATAAACTCCAGAAATAAGCAAAAGATAAAAAAAAACATGGATAAAGGTAGTTATGTGGAAGAATTGCGATAAATCACTGGCTAATTAACAAGTAGTGGATTATAAAGAGAAAGAATTGAAACAACTAATCAAGGTTGGTTTTACCGAACACACACTAATTACCAAGCAGAAGATATTAGAGAGCAGAGATGTTATTTATATCAAATCCTCCTAGTTATACATCAACTATAAGCAAATATAACGTAATATAATACTTTATTATATAAAAATCCTTCCAGAACAGAATAGACAAAACTCTCTTAAGTGTACCATGGAAGGAAACTTGCAACTCAAGCGCAACAGGTCCATTTTCGTACTCCATAGAATGATGGTGATACATTAATTGGCATTAGGTGTGGGTGAATATATAGAGAATAAACTCAAGGCTTTCGGAGGTACATCTATATGATAAGAAGCGAAAAACCAACGTGCGCTGTGGAGGGGGTTAAAATTACAATTCATTGAGTCAGTGAATAAGTGAAAGGGTATTAAAGATCATAAATACACGGATACACCCATTAGATAAGATTATGAAGGAGAAAATGCATAAGTACGATTTTACTCCAAGTAAATGATCTGATTATGCGGGGAGCAGTGTTGCCCTTGTTTAGTTTCTCTTAGACATATGACTATTCATTGCTTTAGAAGGAATATTCAAATTAATGTCCAGAATTTTTAATGTAGCTTAATTGTTTCTAAATATTCATTTACAAAGTCCTTATGATGCATATTTTGGTCTCAATTGCCTTTTGTAAACGTATATGATTTGGTTGATGAAGACCGGTTATTTTCATGGAATGAAATTCAATCCTTCGCGACAACCCTACTAAACGATGGACCTTCGTGCCATCTTATGTATGACCTTTAACCATCTTTGACAGGGTGGCATGATACCAAGTTTAATTTGGGAGAAGTGCGTTTTCCCTCAAAAAATGGACTTCATGATCTTTATCATCTTTATAGAAGCATTTTTATGTTAGAAGATTACTAGCATAGAAGATTAGCAGCATCAAAAATGTCAAAAATTGTTAATCTTATATAATGAAATGAACGTCCTTTTGCAGAAATTTCGTGTATCATCCTTTGCTGCCTAACCTTTATATTTGGACAAATATTACCTTTTTTTCTCCTCTATTTATCAACACCGATAAGAAGTTCATTGTGGAAAGAGGCCCTTGTGATGCGGAATTGATGTAGGAAAGAGAGGAACCTAATGAAAAGCGAGACGAGTCTCACGCTGCAGGAGGGGCACTTAAATGCTTAGCCAGAACGTCGAAATATGACTGGTGCATCTGAACACGTCAAAAATTTTGTATATGTAAAACAACCCCGATCTTTGGAATACAACGAGGGAGGTTCGTTTGCGGAGTCATACTTGAAACTAGCTTTTACCCACTAAACAGGGATCTTTTCATTTCTGCAATCTTACTACGAAATGTGTTTGCCAACTCATACCCATTTAAGGGAGAAGTGCCAAGATAAATGGAGGCGACAGCGTCGGGCCTCACTGCACGAACAAACGGAGATGACCGGCATTTGCCGGCAGCGTCTACCAATAAGGGAAATAAGTTGCACACACGCCTTTATGTGTGCAAGGGGCTGTGACTGTGTCCTCGTGTTCACGCAATATGTCTAAAATCAGAATACACACGGGTTTGATCTTTTTTCATAATGTAAACATTTTGACGATATCAATAAGAGAAGGTAGGGACAGAGAGAAGGATGCAAAGGGAAGAAAATAATAATGGGTACATAGATCAAGTCTCTTTTCACCGTTTAAAAAAATAATAATTTTAGTATTTCGACTGTCCCTCTCTTCTGTTACTTAGCACCGACTTTCCGCTGATCCCTTCTAGCATTAAGCCGCAAAGTTTGTTTCCACTTTCCGTTTAAGGAAGTTTCAAGATTCACCTTTGGACTTTGCCTCCTCCGACCTACATCTACACTGAATATGTGCATCATTTTTCTAGTTTTGAACTCACCAGGGTCAATGCCTCTACCCTGAACTACCTGGCCTCTCCCTGCCTTCCAAATACGGATTTTGTGAAGAGTGGTGTTCACGGTTGTATGCTGTCTCCCAGCCCCACTCTTTATTCATTATTCAACATTGTGATTTACTCCTCCCATGCAAAGTTGAATCCACGCCTAATCTTTCGACACGTTTCACTTTGCGTCGCTCACAGCATTCTCTACATAATTCACGTGAGATGGCAAGTACATGAACTCTGGTCTTTCTTCATGGATGAATAGAGAAGTAGATAAAATGGTGTGGATTTCAATTTTTCAAAAATCCAGTTCTTCTATCTCTGTATTTGCCATGATCTTCTTACCAGCTAATCTTGTTTTTTTTCAACACTCGACTCAACCTTTCGTCTTCTTGGGGATTTTCAGTATTTGTTGGAAAGATCAAATGATCTCTCTCTAAAATAACCCCAAATAGATCGAATGATCTGCACCAACTGCATTGGCTTATTTCTCAGACATTCAGTGGATGTGGCATCAATTTTGCTTCAAAAACAAATTCTGAATACAAAACCTCAAATCAAAACCAAATTTTAAAACACTAATGGCATCTAACTAAATAACATTGGGATAAAATAACTTAGAGGGCCCAACTCTTTACAGCAGCCATCTCTTGGGAACAAATTCTACTATAGCATGGTAGATATAATCCAGGTCTTGTTTCATCAAGTAAATGTGTCTATAGGCAGTTCTGTAGTGTAGAGGATTGAGAGATGTCATGACAGAATAGTAAATCCTAGGTGGTTGCAACACCACTACCGTTTTACCCTCATGACGTCGGTCCCGTTTGGCAAGAATTCTAACAGGTCTTGGCTTCGCTTCTAATGTAGGATAGTCTTGGAACAAAACAGGTTCTTGATTTTTAAAAAAATGCGACAAAAATTCCTCTACCTCGGTTTGATTCCGGACTCAAACTCCTCGCTCACTCTTTGCTGTGTGGTCAACCCGTCAATATTTAACATTTTACCACAATCAGCTAGTATACAGGCTTTTCTTTCAGTTATGGATTAATTAAATTTGGTCATGAACTACACTGTTATGCCAAAGCGTTACTTTTACACGTGTTTATGACTCCTTAAGTTATATGCAGGCTTTATAATTAGGATTTTCTGCCAGAAATTCCTAATAAAGAATAGAACATGTCTTGGAAATACAAACCAAAAAAAAACACCTGAAACAATATTTTTATTTCACTTTCAGGATCAGTCTCGATGTTTCTTGCCTCATTTCAACTGCGAGTTCACTACGTTTCTACATACTCATGTCTTATACACTATATGATGTATGTCATACTAAAAACTATAATAGAAAAACTTTTAGACCGTAAAAAATGGAGTGGGAGAGCGTATTGCAAACCTCAAGGAGCAAGTTCGTACAGAAGACAGACACTCAAGTCCGTACTTGAATCTCTTTAAAGTTTAGCTTAGGTTAGTTCTCTTTACCACACAAAACTACAGTGTGATTTCCCTTTCCATTCAGGAAGTGTTGCAAAATTATTATTCATCCTTCACCAATTCGACTAGTCAGCACTAGGAAATTCTCCCTCAGTTAAGAGCTTGACAACGCTTTGTCGCTCTTCAGTTCTGGGATCAAAGCAAGTGAATTAAATTTCGGTGTTGGTTAAGTTTGAGGTCTACTGTCAAGTTTCTGGTTAAGTTTACTATCTATCGCTAAGTTTCTGGTCCAGCGTCTAGTCTCTGGTTAGTTTTTTGGTCTATCACTAAGTTTCTAATTAAGGTTGTGGTCCAGTGTCTAATTAGTTTTGCGATATACCTTCAAAATTCTGGTTAATTTTGCACACTACGCTCAAGTGTATGGTTAAGTTTGTGGTCCAACCTCAAGCCTTTGATAAAGTTTGTGGTCTACCGTCAAGTTTCGGGTTAAGTTTATGATCTATCGCGAAGTTTCATGTCTAGCGTCTAGTCTCTGGTTAGTTTTTCGTCTACCATCAGATTTCTAATTAGGGTTGTGGTCTATTGTCTAGCTAGTTTTGAGATCTACCTTCAAAATTCTGTTTAATTTCCCACGTAATTCTCAAGTGTATGGTTAAGTTTGTGGTCAGACATCAAGCCTCTGATAAATTTTGCGGTTTACCGTAAAGTTTCTGGTTAAGCCTGCGTTCTAAGGTGAAGCTTCTTGTTGCTTGCGGTCTACCGCCAAGTTTCTGACCCACGTTTAGTCTCTGGTAAAGTTTGAGGTCTACCGTCAAGTTTCTGGTTAATTTTGCGCTCTAGTTCCAACTATCTAGTTAAGGTGCGGTCTACCACCAAGTTTCTGCTCAGGTTTGGGGTACATCTTCTCGCATCTTGTTAAGTTTGCGTTCTACTGCTAAGGTTTTTATTAAATTAGGGTCTACCGCCAAGTTTCTGGCCACCGTCTAGTCTCTGGTTAAGTTTGTGCTCTACTGTCAAGTTTCTGGTTAAGCCTGCGTTCTAAGGTGAAGTTTCTTGTTGCTTGCGGTCTCCCGCTAAGTTTCTGACTCACGTTTAGTCTCTGGTAAAGTTTGAGGTCTACCGTCAAGTTTCTGGTTAATTTTGCGCTCTAGTTCCAACTATCTGGTTAAGGTGCGGTCTACCACCAAGTTTCTGCTCAGGTTTGGGGTGCATCTTCTCGCATCTTGTTAAGTTTGCGTTCTACTGCCAAGGTTTTTATTAAATTAGGGTCTACCACCAAGTTTCTGGCCACCGTCTAGTCTCTGGTTAAGTTTGTGCTCTACTGTCAAGTTTCTTCTTGTTTGGTATATACCGTCATGTTTCCGCTTTACTATCCAGTTTCTGGTTAGGTTTGCACTTTGTCGTCTAGTTGCTGGTTAAGTTTCCATTCTACCATCAAGTATCTGATTAGGTCTGCGGTCTACCGTCCAGTTTCTCGTAAAGTTTGCTCTATATCGTCAAAATTTTAGTTATTTGCTATTTATCACCAAGTTTCTGGTTGGTTGTGGTTCTGTATCTAGTCTCTTCTGTTAAGTTTGCGGTCTACCGTTAAGTTTCTGGTTAGGTTTATGGTCTAGCGCCAAATTTCTGGTTAAGATTCTGGTCAAGCGTCTAGACTATAATTATGTTCGCGGTCTCGGTAACGTTTTTATTTTACATTTGTTTACATTTTTCTCATTTTTGTCAAAAGGTTACAATGGTTACAATTTGGCAATTTTTGTTACATTAAATTGCAAGATTTCAGCATATTTTAAAAATTTAACTTAAATTTAAAAAATCAATTAATTATTATCAATTTTCTTTTGTTTCGGTTTTAAAAACGAATCATATTTTATTTTTAAGATTAAAACTAATCATCGTGTATTATAATTGTTTGATAATGTCTTTTTTTAAATGAATGAATTGAACATGGTGTGATAGAATTGCCTTAGGCTGCCGGCCTCACTTCTATCACATATTGGTACTCATGCTTCCCACGTGTATCCTGCGAGAAGAGAGTAGCATGGCGTTCTTATTGCCCTAACACTTCCCGAGTCTTATCTTCCCCCCGCCCAAGTTTAATCAAGGAGGTTTAATCCCCTGTCTGCCTGCAGGCGTCGATCTGGCCAGATTGAGTAAGGCTTATGGGAAGATAAGAGTGTTCAAATCACTAGCGGAACATTCCATGGAAGTTCCCCATTGCCCCATACCCCGAGGGGCTGACTCCGGCTATTTATGTGATAGAATTTCGCATTTGAATCAGATCCCGATTATCTTCGTCAGGCATCACGCCGATCCGGTCTTCCTTGTGCACCTAGGAACTCTCTATCTCGAGAACCCCCTTATTGTCCAGAAGAGGACAATATCCTTGGGTGCCAAGGTTCGTGCCCCTCGAGACGCCAAGTCAACAGGGCCCCCCCCTGTTGTTGAATTGTTCAGAAGAGAACAACTTTAGAACAGTCATTGTTCTTCGAGCCCGTTCGACAAGAAACTGTTCTCGCTCCCCTGATATCACGTCAGTGGTAAGTTAATTCACCCTTTTAAGATCCCGATTATCTTCGTCAGGCATCACGCCGATCCGGTCTTCCTTGTGCACCTAGGAACTTTCTACCTCGAGAACCCTCTTATTGTCCAGAAGAGGAGTATATGTTTGAGTGCCAAGGTTCGTGCCCCTCGAGACGCCAAGTCAACAGGGCCCCCCCCCTGTTGTTCAATTGTTCAGAAGAAAACAACTTGAGAACAGTCATTGTTCTTCGAGCCCGTTTGACAAGAAACGGTTCTCGCTCCCCTGATATCACGTCAGTGGTAATTTAATTGCCCCCTTTTAACGTTCTTCAAGAGAACGCTTGGTTACCCCCAATAACCTCAATTGTTCATCCAGAACATCTCTGGTATCCTGTTTCAAGGATCGCTCGTACTTCCGAGCCCCACTTCGCTCTTACTCCTCGAAGTCTGTCCTTTTCCCCCTCGTTAAGGACAACCCCCCTATAAAAACCTCTTGGGAAGGAAATCACCAGTCGGACCGAAGCCATTCCTTCAAATGCCTTCGCCTGCACGCCGACCTTATAAATACGTAAGTTACGAATTGCATTTAATTATTTAACTTTGTTGCCAACGTAACTCCGTGCTTTAACACGGATTTAGTCGACCCTTTCCCTTCTTGTTTGTTTTGTCATTTAAATCCCTCCAAATCTCAATCCACCGCTTAGTCAAATTTATCCTATGACCTTTTCATTTCATGTGCATCTCCCATTTTAATCCCCGGTCATGTAAATATTTTCCATGTGTTATTTTTGTTAGTTTAATTAATAAAATTCTATTTTATTAATTCTTGCACTATTATTTAACCTTGGGCTCCGTTCCACTTCTTAAGTACATTGAAGATAAATAAGCCCTTTCCAGGCCTATTTATTAACGTAGAATAATACTCGGCCATCTGATTAAAACCCCGCACTCGAATATAGAATAATCCCCACAAAGAATAGATATATAGTATATCGTCGGGAGCCTTTTATACGACACATGGAGTTTCAGACTGATTCATTTAGAGTGCACACATTAAGATATTCTGACTCGTAGCCTGAAGGCCATTTTACGCAATTAAATAAAGCAAGAAATTGTTAAAAGGCGTTGAAATTGAGGAAATTGATACTAGCAATTCTGTAAATTTAATTAAACTCGAGTTAATAATATATTAAACCTTTATGTACGTGTTTCTAAAAAAAAATGATGAATCGCTTTCTATCTTAGAATTTGCTTTCTAATTTAAATAAATTAGAAGCATTAGATCTGCCAATGTTTCCGAAGGGAAACCTATGTCAATCACCCCTTTGCTAATGAAGTTTTCAAATTTGTTGGCATCTTATTTCCTTCGAAAAATGTGATCAACCACGATATCCTTTGATATCTAAATTTATATTTTAGATGTCTTTAACCCATTCTTCAGCAGCTGCAGAAAGAATATTCACTCTTTTAAATAATATCAAAGTTAGAAATCGCTAAAGTTTAAAGAAAAGCATCCTAAGTTAATGCTTGGCGAAATCAACAGCTCAAAGTGGAACCCAGCACAAGAAATTAAGTCAAAAGCTTTGGTATGTGCAAAAAAATGGAAGAAGGCGATGGAGATTTTGACTCTTTGACCAATAATGAGGTAAATACATAAAAAAAAATATAGCAGCTTAAATATCGATATCACAAAAGTGGTTAAATTTTTTTAAAAAGGGGGGGTTACAATTGCCCCCCAAATTTAGGCACCCTTCTACTGTCAGGTTTCTGGTTAAATTTGCGGTCTACAGCCTAGTTTATGGCTAAATTTGTGGCCCAACGTCTAGTTTCTGGTTAACTTTCCGCTCTACTATCAAGTTTCTGGTTAGGTTTGCATTCTGCCGTCAAGTTTTGGGTAAGTTTTCGTTCTACTTATCAAGTTTCTGTTGATTTTGCGGTCTACCGTCAAGTTTAATGATAAGTTTACACTCTATACCCTCATTATTAAAGTTAATTTTGTGTTCTGTAGTCAATATTTTGGTTAAGTTTGCGGTTTATCGACAATTTTTTGTTTGTTTGGGGTTCCGCATCTCGTCTCTAGTAAAGTTTGCGGTGTTCTGTCAAATTTAGGTCTGACTTTCCGGTTCAGCAATTAATTTCTGATTAAGTTTCCGGTTTATCAATTTTTTTTCTTGTTTCGTGGGTTAAGTTAGGTAAAGAGGTTTGGGATGTTTATATTTTAACTAACTGAAACCTAACCAAACCATTTAAACAGAAAGAAGATGGTAGAACCGTCTACCTTCTAACCAAACCTGTATTTAACCAGAAGCTAGACGAAAGTAAGCCGAAAAATTAACCAGAAACTAATGGGTAGACTAAAAACCTAAGCAAAAACTAGATGCTAGACTTATACCTAACAAGAAACTAGACGGTAGACCACAACCCTAACCATAAACGAGACGGTAGCCTTAAATTTAACCAGGAAATAAACGGTAGAGCTGCATACACTTGACCAACACCTAAATTGAATTATTTAATTTGCAAGACTTTAAGACTGCGTTACACGAGGCGAAAAGAGTCTAAATTACCGAATCCTGGTCCTTTTGACAATATGCAATAAGGCAAAAATTTCTCGATCTGCAGACTGCACAATTTTTTAAGGGACCTAATTAACGCTATTTGCATTGAGAGTAAAAAAATGACACCGAACTCACCTTCATTAGTAATGTTACGCCACCTTCTGTACTCTCAAGGTCTCCTTTGTTACTTGATTTTCACCTCCTCTAACTTTACCACTTTAAAGAAACTTTTTGTGGATGCTTCAGTCGAAATAGAAATACTTGATTGAGGTCAGAGTTTAACACCGGGTGCCTTTCTCCAGGTGGATACCCTGGGAGTCACAGTGATATTCTGAGCGTCAATGGCCAGTTCCACGAGTTTGTCAATGTGGCCAACAGGTTGACTAGACAGAGACGTTAGATTATGAGAAGCATCAATGCGTCGGATAACGAGAACTTACCCCCAAATAAGGTATTTTGCTTCATATCGTTACCTAATAATCTCATCTTTAATGACCTGCGTATGAAGGCTTCTTAAAGAGGGTAATTACCGTTCAATCTATTTATTTCGACTGTTCATTCTAATTTTAGTTAATTATCACCGTTACTTGCCTTAATATCTTCATTTCGTATGTTATGATGATCACTGCGTGTCATAATATCTTCATTCCCAAGGTCATGACGATAATTACATTTTAATATCTTCATTCTATGTTATGATAACCATTACTTGCTATACCACCTTAATTTACTATGTTGTGATGATTATTACATGTCTTAATATGATATCTTTCAATTGTAAAATAGATCAATGTTTTAGAGCTATAGAGACTGTATTTCTTTATTGCTGTGTATTAAAATACCTGCGTTGACGGACTTCAATGGAGATATTCGGCAATCGTTTACTTTACCTCTTTTTAAAGTGAAGAATCATGTAGAACGTATTATCTGATAGCATCGTAATATCCGGGGTTTCATCTAAATTTCCCATGTATTTCATTTCACAAGAAAAACATGTTCCACCCGTTTCAGATATATGGTATCATTGTATGAGGAAGGTTAACGTGTTTCAAACATGTTTTATTGTCCTATCCGATACTTGACGTGGGTGATCAAATAGGGGAGCAGGCAGTGCATAACAAACAGGTTCCGTTTATAATATAACTTGTCATTTTTTATCTTGAACTGAGCTAAAAATGTTGTTTTTATTACCTGAATGTGTGTGTTTATTTGCCAGTCGGATAACGCAAGCTATTATTATTGACGAATCACTGAAATTTAAATTGAATGTTGCCAACTTGTGAGAAGCCAATTCATTAGACTTGGTGTGATTGAATCAGTATCGCTCCCAACAGTTACCATTATCGCAAATTCGTTGGGATGGGGGGGATATCTGCACACCCTCGCCTTCTACAAGGCTCCAAATAGTCTCGCTTGATGGGTACTTGGCCTCTGTACCTTCCATGCATTTCCACCTTCATTAACTTTACTATTCTCTTTTGTAAATCTTTCGGGCAAGAATATTAGCGTTAGATTTCCTACTTTTTTTATTAAAAATATTTATTAACAGTACGGGAGCCACATTGGCCATAAAAGTCCTCCTACTGCATTGTGGGGGGGGGGGGATTCGTTGTGACGACCTCAGAGTGATGACGAAAGAATGACATCAGGAAATAAAAACCCCTCTTTGTTCACGAGATTGAATAAAACCTATGGCTGTGAATTACGAGTCCTTGTCTGTTTTGTTCCCCTGCACCACGCATTCAAGATGTCCAAATAAATATAAATACGAGATCCTTCCTTGAGAAGCGACTCGAAGTTTGCATTTATGAGAATCAACGAGGGGGAACTTAAAGAGATTTGTTTTTAGAGTGGAGACCGAGAAACGGGTTTGTGTCCTCCCACTTGAGTCAAATCGACTCAAGTGGTTACTTAAAACTACAAATAGAAAACCAACGATGGCATAGCCAGGAGAAAGAGGCAGTAAATATGTGTGGATAGTCGCAGATAGCCGTACTGCAGGCTTTTAGGCCGGGAGGGCACACCTATCGGTTCAAATCCGATATGGCAAGAAGTTGATTTGTTGTGAGATATAAATGATAAAAATATGACAGAACAAAGTGGAATGGAGTAAGGGTGACTTTAGTAGCATTGATGCACGCCGACCACAGTCTCATGTGGAAACTTGGCAAAGTGGAAAATGGAATGGCAAAAACTCAAACTAGAAGGAAAGCGCCAACGGAGTCGAGTAAGAACAAAAGTGAACTGGTAATGGAGAAAAACAAAGTAATGTAATGCAACCAACGAGGTAATTGTTTCCTTGTAAAGAATAAAGGGGAGAAAAAACATGGAGAAAAATGTGAATAAATACAGAGAAAAGCAAAGGTGAAAAGGATAAGAAAACACGGGGTGCAATGAAAAACCTCTCCAACCATCTAAACAAGGGCAGAAATTGACTATAAAATTCTAAAATGGAATTGGTACTCAGGAGCTCCTGAAGGAGTTAATTAGGCCCAGACTCAAAGGGTTGGGTATGACTGGCGACTGTCGACGGAACGGGAACGTCGAAATCGCCTGCGGATGCAGTAAGAGGCGTTGGAGAATGAGGGGGGCGACGGGCTCGGGCGTCTGACGAATTATGCAGTGTGCGAGGCGCAGAGCGAGTGGCATCTCCCCAGCATCGACAAATCGGCTCTCAGTGGAGGGCGTGCGGAAGGCTCCTGTCGCCAGGAAGAGACCGGTGTGGTGGATTTTGAAAAAGGTTCAGCCACCTGACGACTTGCTACTTAGGCATAAGTCGCCCTAATTCTTTCAAATCCTAATCTTAGGCTATATTAAAAACTAACGCGTAAAAGGAGAGCAAAAGCAAAAACCAACCAAACAAAAAAACAAACAACGAAAAGCAAAAAAAGCAAGTGGGAAAAGGAAGCAGGCTCTGGCGTTGGTAGGAGGCCCGCCTCCCGCCGGCAAAGGAACATGCAACCTACAACAAAGAGAGTCAAATAAAATCGAGGAGGCCAGTCTCCTCCAAAAAAATAAGATTGTCCACAGTCTTTGCACACGAACCTGTCCCGAGTAAAAGTGACAGGTGGTAGCGACCCCGCTTGTAACCATAACGGGACAGGTAACGCCAGAATGAGACATTCAACAATAATGTGTCGAACAGTCTGGGGGGGATAATCGCAGTTGGGGTTTAGGTCCATGGGGTTTAGCCCGGAAGGCTGCCCTGATTCCCTTCATGTAGTCGTTGTGAGGAAGAGCCAAACGCTGGTCTGGTCGCCCAGTCCTCGCGAACTTTTAAACGCCCTCATCAGCGCGTTCATTCCATCGCAGTAATTGGCGTCACGGATAATACGAACTAGGGTGTGTGGAGCTTTCCATGCCACGAGAGCACTCAGGGCACTTTGTGAGTCGCTAAAGATCACAATCCGGTCTCCGACCAGGTACGACGCGTTATATCTCGTACAGAGTGGAATATTGTGACCAGCTCGGTCGTGAAGACAGACGCAGGCCCTGGTAGAGCCCCGATGACTTCAAACAGAAGCAATATGGCGTAGAAACCGATCCCATCCTCTGAATTGGAATCAAATGTATACACTGGCACGGATCCAGCGTGGCACGAAGTGTGCTCCGAAATGGCCGAACGCAATACTCCCGGCGCTGTTGAAGCTAAGGTCTGGCGACAAATAGTCAAACGTGGTACCATCCATGGTCGTATTCTGAGCAAAACCAGAGGCACCATCGGCCCGTGAGCTATTCCGAGCTATCGAAGGAGTTTCCTAACCCTAAACTCAGAGGACTTAAGGAATTATTGGCCCCTCACGGCATTCTAGGCACCGTCTAGTTTGATTGCGGATGCAGTAAGAGCCGTTGGCTATTGAGAGAGGCGCTGGGCTCGGTGGTACGGTAGAATAATGCACTGTGCACGGCGCAGAGCGAGTGACATCTGCCCAGCATCGAAAAGTAGGCTCTCAATGGAGGATGTGCGTAAGGCACGGGTCGCCAAACAGAGAACAGTGCGGTGGATCAAATACACCTTCCGCAATACACGCTCTGCTGCGGATGCATAAAACTCGCATCCATAGTCAATGTCCGAACGAACAAAGGATCGATAGAAAATCAAGGGAGTAGCCCTATCAGCACCTCTGGTGCTCAGCGTCATGAAACGAAGAATGTCCATGGTACAGGTACAAGAGACCCAACGGCTGTGAATATAAGCTTGCAAGATGAATTTGAAATTCTCTTCAAAAGTTGGTATAACAATTAAAATAACTAATTGATTACGCAAACTTTTGTTTGCATTAGAAACGCTGGCTAATGCGATATAATCTTGTGACCGTGAAAAGCGCTCCTTCCGAGGGCTTGATGAAGAGCTTAGTTAGTTACAACATTGCCTTTTAACTTTATATATATGTATATATATATATATATATATATATATATATATATATATATATATATTGTCGAAGTATGGCCAAGTGTACGGGAATATGTGCACACATGCTCTAAGGTAGGCCAAGCAAGGCGACAACTGTTATTGTTCTAAGAGTGCGATTTGAATAGATAGCGGCAGCTGCGTGACCAAGGAATATACCAAACACAACGACAATAAATAGATTTTATTACACACTAAATAAAAGGCACTACAATAAATATGGATATATATGGGTACATGAATAAGAGGGAATAAGGTTCCGAATACTAATTAGATAACCTGGGTTATTGAATGGTTATAATGGGAGATTTAGAGTTATAAGTGATTTAGTTCCTTTGAACCTCAAGAGTAAAGCGGGGCAAACTTGGGGGAGGTCTTGGTAACCTTGATTACTCACGGAGGGTAGCCTCTTGTCCTTAAGAGGTTACCGGACGAACTTCGAAGGTAGGGGATGGAGGAGATGACTTCTCCAACCTCGAGTTGAGCAAGCTATCGGGTCTCTTGTCCTCAAGAGGTCACCTAGTCGAACTTCGAAAGGGGGGAGAGATGACTTCTCTACACTCGGCTTGAGCGAGCTAACGGGCCTATTAACCTCAAGAGGTCACCAGAATAACTTCGGAGGACAGCTTCTCCAATCCTTGATCCGAAGGCGGTTGAGAATGGCTGACGTTCCTCACGAGACTTTTCTCCTTGACTAGAAGATACAGGTGTGATGTCCAGCTCTTCCGTGGCTTGCGACTGTCACTCACACTTCTCGGGAGAGAGTTCCGTTGAATTGAACTCCTTTTGGGGAAGTGTCGTCTAACCAAATCTGTCTGTAATCCTGGAGAGGGTGCATATATACCCGGAGTTCTCCAAAACAGGGAGAGAGAGAGAGAGAGAGAGAGGCCTTCTCGAACCCTTGTTATCGACCGTGACAAACCAAGCGTCTCCTTGCGGGGAAGTGTCGACGGCAGGGGTCAGCGGGCCAGACGGACGACCAGCGACTATAGCCATAAAAGCTGTTCGCGGCGAACCTACAAAGTAATCTCCCGACCCTAGGGGGGAAGGGAAGATTGAGACGGCGGGGAGATAGCCTTCAATTTAAGCTCCATGCCTCGGTGTGAATTATTTTGCGGTGACCTGGCGGCAAGAGAGAGAGAGAGAGAGAGAGAGAGAGAGAAAGAGAGAGAAGTAGCCCTGAGAGGGAGCGAGGGGAAAGCGCACCAACAACTTTCCCAGGCTCCATCAGAGTTCACGTCAACCCGATGACAGGACTTTCCTAGTTTGCGCTCAGGCCGGAAGGATGTGCAGCTCCTCCGGGTGCCGTGTGCAACAGGTCACCCAAGGTAGGGCCCTGCGGGGATTACAAAGGGAAGGGGAAGGCTTGTTGTTCCCCCAGTACCATTCTTATACAAGGATTACAAGCATCACAGTATGGAGGCAAGTTTCAGCACACCCATCTCTGGTTGAGTATACAAAAGGGTGTTTATCGAACGCACAAAACAAGTGACACTCTAAATCCAAAAGGCGACTTGTTATTCCACCACTTGACACAACACGCCCTAAGTAGTCTCCTCATTAGAACACTCGGGTTCTCTCTCATACACACATTTTCACTTCACTTTGCTACAAACCTCTTTTCATCCCCTCTCTGGTTAGATGCTCTCGTTGATTTTCGCTCTTTAAATAATAATAATAAAATAATAATGATGATAATAAGAAAAATAACAGGAAATAGTAATAACAAGTAATTAATAATAACAATATTAGAGCGAAAAATATCGGTCATTGGGGAGGGCCTCGAAATAGCTTGATGGAAGAGCCGTTAGGGGCTACTTCCGGGGTCAATTCGTGGCCCACCGGGTCACCTTTGGTCGCCAAATGGCAAGACCAGGGTGCGCTTTGATAACCTTGACACATGGAATGACTTATTAAACTAAAGGCGAAAACCGACGAGGGCACCTCCACTCGATTTGGGGGTCGAGGTTCATTAAGCGATGATGTTAAGGCAAAGGGACAGGTCCGAGTGGCAAAAGGAGGAGACTACTTGCTACGCTTGAAACAGGAGACCGCGCAACTCTCCAGATCCTTCCCTTCTGGTGGTGTTATTAAGAATTCTTCCTATAATTATTATCTAAGAAGCGAAAACGAACGAGGGCATCTACTGCAGAAAATTTGTAAAGAAGAGGGTGAAGTTACATGAAGTGAAAATGAACTAAAGATAATGAGCCCGATTAATGTAAAGCGAAATACTTGGTGCGCTCGTGTCAGGGGGCCGCGCAACTCTCCTCAATCTACGCCATGAAGGCAGATTCCCCTGCAGTGCTCACCTAGGGTGATGCCCGGAAAGGATAGTCCAAATTAGTCTCATTTTGCACAGGACGGTAGAGGGAGACGCATAATAAATGGAAATATTATAACCAACGAGGGCATTTTATATCAGTGGGAAAAAATAAGCTAGTCTCTTCTTTTTAATCGGATTATGTACCCTTCCTGCATTTTCACTTCACCCAACATCTGGAAGAGGGGCTACATTCACCACATACAGCCCCCCCCCCGTTTTCATTATCGATCACTTAATTTGCCATTTTGATTTCTATTGCTTCCGCACCCCCTGTACGAGCATTGGTTTGTGTGAACACGCATAACGACTTGCCCTTTCACGCATTCATTTGACCTTTATAGTCTTCATGAACCCTTTAATAGCAGCTATTCACGTCTTAATGTGATGGAATATCCTCGTCTCATTCATCTTTGGGGTGGAGGGACGGGGGCTAAAGTGCACATGGTTCAGTTTCGGGTTTTAGACCCCACGCCAAGGATAACGAGTCGTTTGATTAAAATTATTAATTATATTCAATCCTTGATATCTATTTAAAAAAACAAAGAGGAAAACATTACACACAGCTCCCCTGTAGAGGTTGATTGAAAAGGGCACCGGGAATGAAGGCGAGGGACATACTTCATCCCCTTTTCATCAGGGCAAGCGGGGGTCCAAAATACCTAAATCCGAAAATCACGCTAGGGTATTAAGGGGAAATAATACCGGCGGGAGAGCGCAATAAATGGAAGAGTTTCATGGAATAAGTACCCTTTAAAAATGTTTCAAGGAATAAAAGTCTTCGGGTACAAATACCCTCTTGGGTGATCAGGAAGAGGGTGTGTAGCTTCGACTACGGAGTCCTCAAATATGGTGATTGATGTCAAGGGACATTTCGTGATTATCTTTTAAAAGGATTCCGCTTGAAGTTAAATAAACAAACACTATTATTTTTTTATTTACGATATCGCGTTGCGACTGCACGTTTCTTACTCCCGATTAGAATTATTATTGAATATCATAAACATCGTAGTTGTACACATACACTCACATATCTACATAATAACATGTCACAGCTGAATTTGAACGGTATAGGGTGAAGTGGGTCGTGGAAGGGCTCAACCCAGAAAATAAAAACAAAAATGTGCAAACAATGGGAGGAGAAAAGAGAGTAAGAAAAACATATACCGTTTCATGGGTCGTCGGAAAAAGATTAAAGACCTTCGGTTGACTTTAACGGAAATGTTGACAATGGTATAATGAATTCTTGACACCATGATTGTATAATTGGGGGTTAGAATCCAATTGGTGGGGAGATTACACAGCTTTTGTTTTGATCGAAAACGCATTGCTCCGGAGATTCCAACCCTACATGAACCAAATGCGCTTCTTCGCTCGTATTCCCCCTCCCCCAAATGTGTAAGCATACAGTATGTGACTGCATGGATACGTGCGCCACGATGCATGACATTCATGGATACGAATAGGTAACTGGGGTCAAAAGGAATTACCTCATCGCACACGCTGCGTAACAGATAATAATCGCATTTTGAAAACAGCAAAATGGTCATTAAATTATTTGTTGTGTATTGCGATACAAGAATAGGCAAAACCATTATTGATGGAATGGTTGCAGTTTAGCTGGATTTAATGCAGCTAAAAAGAATGCGGAGATTGATCGTATCGCTGTCCAATCCTCGGACTATTATTGGAAACAAGTTTTGATATGTTCGCAATTGGCACTGGTGGATAGAGAAAATATAAAAACAGAGTTGATAGAAGAATTGGTTGTATGGTTTAAACACCTCAAATCTCCCTTTTAATACAAAAAAAGTGGTCAAGTCGCGACTACGAGTACTAGTCTTTGTAACAGGTTGTTAGTAGTGTTTATAACTTTTAAATGTTAATTGGAGGTGGCAAAAAACATCTTTATTATGCTATAACTTTTAGAATCATTTTTTTTTTCCATAACATCCTTCGCCGTGGAGTCTCCACCCATCTCGGTTGGTTTCCATTACTTAGTACTATATATATCTCGATCACACTCCACCGTCATAGACTTTAGATTAGGCTGTACCCCAGACTCTGAACCTGGTAACACAACCCTTACACAAGCCACATTCTCGATGGCTCCGACCGCCTGGAATCTTGTCGGCGGCAATCCATTGTAGTCCAAGATGATATTCGTCCGTCCTAATTTGGTCAACAAAACCTAACAGGGGAAAAAGTGTCCAGAACGTGATCAGAATTTCCTTTGCTACAGGTGATGGTAAAAAAAAATCTTGTCTGATGTTGAGGTTGTTCTTGCGTTGTTTACGGAGCTCTCTAAGAATGTGTGATGATTTCGTTCTGATGCTTCTATAGGAACTTGAATAATCTTGGTCCAAGTATATCGGACGGCGGCGATGTCCTCCCATATGCTTAAGTTGAAATTGACGGTTTTGAGATAGTATTTTAGGTGTTATCTCCATTTTTTTATTTCCATTTCTCTTGTTCTGTATCCTTAGTGTCTTGAGGAGTACAAAACAGCGCGGAAGACGTATTTCAGGCATGCTGAACTTGTGCACCGCCCAGCTAATTTAATTTTTTGTAATGCAAGTTTCAATGCTGTTTCTGCTTCATCTATCACAATGCAGTTAGTTAAGCAGCCATTGCATTTAATGTTGAAGATTGTTCTAAAGTATCTTTAATGGAATTTCTCAAGAGCCAAAGTGTGTTAGTGGTAAGTAACCCCAAGTCTCGGAACTGTAGAGAACTTTGACAACAGGTTACTGCCTAGATAGGTGGTATATCAATTCTATCTGGTGTTGGATGAAAGATGGTATGTTAAATGCTATTTATGGCGAGCCCAAGAAGAGGACATCCAGTGTAAAGGAAGTTCGGGTGGCTTACATTGTTTCAATAGTCATAATAATCGTCAAACAGTCGTCATCATATTGGATGCCATTCACTTTACCTAACTAGCTAGTACGGTCTTAGCTCTCGCTTTTACTGGTTAAGATTGATGAGTTTGCTAACGTATCAAAAGTTGATCATGAAACTCTTTGGAAGTTCTTCCTTAATCAAGGTGATAATGGTGGCAATCTATAAGTTTAACAATATCGATGAAACCATACAACCTCCTTTAACACCATAATTGATTCTAAAAGGCTCCATTTCTGTATTCTGAAAAAGGACAGTAGCTTATATATCATAATGAAAAGGCTTGGTGATTTTAATAAACTTTGGTCATCCGCGCTTCTTTAGAATGAACCATTAAGCGATTCTGTTGACAAACTTAAAAGATTTTGTATAGGTCTCGATGTTGTTATTTTGCCTTTTTCTGAATCTTTTAGGCAGTAAACAAGGTCTGCTGACCGAAGTCACGTGCTATCACATATTCTGATTTATGACCTCACGACCTTCACAACTTTCAATAATTCCCGGATTGACCTTCGAAGGACCTTGGCTATTATATCTTCCGAAAGAGAATGTAAAACAACATAAGGGTTTCAAATTTCGTTGAATCGGCCGAATAGTTAATATGCTATTGCCAAATAATTCCCCGGCTAACCTTAGGAGGACTTTTTAATTATATCATTCGGGAGAGAATGTTTAACAACATAAGGGTTTCAGATTTTGTTCGAATTGGCCGAATAGTTATAATGTTATTGCCAAAACAATATAATTCCCGGGCTAACCTTAACAGGACCTTGACAATTATATAGTGGAAAGAGAATGTAAAACAACATAAGGGTTTAAAATTCGTTAGAATCGGCCAAATACTTACAATGTTATTGCCAAAACAAAAAAAAAAGCAAAAGAGGGACCGACTGACCAACCGACTGACATAGTGAGTGAGATATAGTCGCACGCAACTAAAAAACACATATATGGTTCGATGAGATAGTCTGAAGTCACAGTGCATTTAATGGAGACCACTTGCAGAGAGTGGTTGGAATCTGTCATTAATAATTTTAGCAAAGACGTGACGAAGATTTGGCGGCATTTTCCTTCACGTCCAAATCTAAAAAAAAAGTTGGTAAAGGTCGTTAACTATTACTAATCCACCAAATTAAAAAATGTCAGCGTGAATGCCCTCGGGACCACTAACTCTTTTTGCTCAAGTTATTGAGGGCTCGAGTAGTTTCTATAACTATAGGTGGTTCGTCAATATTGGTACGAATGGCAGACTGGGTTCTATGAATAATGACATCAATTACAATAGTGTGTCTGTGTAACAAGATCTCAATTGTTGTTTGTATCGGTCTCGTCTCTGAAAATCATTAATCAATGATCTGAATGGACCCAGACGATGAAATCGAACCCGCGTTTTTACTTCGAGTAAAAAATCAAACACCCAAATTACTGGCCAAGGATAGGTCTCCCTATGCTCTTCACAGGATACTAGGGAGCGAGGGCAGCTGAGGATTTATTCCTTGAAGAGAAATAATCTCTTATCTCCAGTTTTCCCCTGAAATGGGTATTTTGTAATTTTATGTTCCTGTTTTTGTTTTTACACCGGTTTATGGCTTTAGTTGTTCCTAAAGTGTATTTTGCACATTTTTTTTCTAAGTGTATTAATGTACGTTTTTAGTAGGATAATTTTCCTTTTAGCTGGGTGTATTTGGATATCCTTTAGAATTGTACTCTCCCAAACTCTTCCTGAGCGGGGTTTTTTTCGCGTACTTTTTTTCGGTTGTACTTTTAAATGCTTCTTCCCGACCATACTTTTTCTTACTTTTGTTGTTTGCTGGGTGTACAATTTCGTGGATTTTTTAATGCACTTTTCCGTTGTATAAACAGAGTGTAATTACGTGTGATTCATTGGTGTCCTTATTCAAGATTTTTCAAAGACCATTATTTCTACCAGGCCCTAGGACCAATTAAAGGCTATTAAATCTACAAGACACCAGGACTGAACGGGGGAAATTAAGTCAACTAGCCAACAGGACCAATCATAGGCCATTAATTCAACCAGCCACCAATACTGATCAAAGGAAATTAATTCAACCAGCCACCAGGACCAATAAAAGGCCACTAATTCTACCAGCCACCAAGACTGATCAAAGGCCATTAATTCAACTAGCCACTAGGAGCGATCAAAAGAAATTAATTCAACCAGCCAGCAGTACCAATCAAAGGCCATTAATTCTACCAACCACTAAGACTGATCAAAGGCCATTAATTTAACCAGCCACCAGGAGCGTTCAAAGGAAATTAATTTAACCAGCCACCAGGACAAATCATAGGCCATTAATTCTACCAGCCACCAGGACCAATCAAAGGAAATTAATTCAACCAGCCACCAGGACCGATCAAAGGAAATTAATTCAACCAGCCACCAGGACCAATAAAGGGCCATTAATTCTACCAGCCACCAAGACTGATCAAAGGCCATTAATTCAACTAGCCACTAGGAGCGATCAAAGGAAATTAATTCAATCAGCCACCAACCAACAAACATTTTTTAGAGTATTTTTTAATAAGAAAAGATATTATATTTTATCCAAGTTCATTCAAGAGTTCCTTTAGAGTTTGAAAAAACAAAATGGTGAATTTAAGAAAAAATAAATATGATTATTGAATACTTTGGAATTTTTTTAATACAAAAAGAATTACAAATGGTCAAGTTCAGAAAATTTTAATAATTTAGGCATAGCTACCTTTTTTTTCGTATATTCGAAAGTTTTATCGAAGTAATTTCTAAATTGATTTTAAATTTTAATCTTTATTATGATGAAATAACTACTGGCCCCTAAAAACGAGTAGAGCGAAATGAAATTATCAGAGCAAATTTAGATAAAAAAAAGAATCTTGAGATTTTTTGTGTGTTTAAAACGAATTTTGGTCAATTTTTTTCTGGCCTTTAGGCTTACAAAATGAGCATCGAAGTGAAAAAATAGATCAAAATTAAATTATGATTATATAATATACTAGAAACTTTGTTTTTATTTCTTTAGACTAAAAGGCCGTTGCAAAAGTCGGATAAACCGTAGGCCGCAGACCGATGATCTGCATGCGAAGCGCAAGCTTCTCTTGTCGTTTAACAAACTCCCCAAAATTGAATAAATAACCTTTAATTTGCAAAACTTTCAGTGTGTTAATTTTTTAATAACAATAGCATACAAAATTACACTTGAACTAGGAGAAAAAAATTCAAACAGTTCAAAAATTGCCTTCCTGAAATATAGTGTTAGGGATTAAAATTTATCCCCACGATAATAAATTATAGTGTTCTAATTAGTCCTGTAGTGAGTCAAGATCCGGACCGAGGGTCCCATTAAATTATGGTCCTAATCACGCACACTTCAATCACCACCTCCTACTTCCTGAGGGCTTAATGAGCAGCTGATGGTGCCTCGGAAGGCGATTTCCTTTTCATTTTTAGAGGGTCTCTTCTTTTGGCTGCCCACAAGGGCATGATCCACCGTCATCAGAACAGAAAATTACTAGGGTACATCAAAGCAAAAATAAAACTAAACAGAGTCGATAAAAACAGGCTAACACTAAACAATGAGACAGTAAACGAAAACAAAGAAACAAGCAGAAAAACAACAACAAAAACAAACAAACAAAAGCACAGTAAACAAGCCACATATGCAAAATAAGTAAACAAAAACAAAGAGGCTAAACAAAAGGAAGCAAAATAAAGAAACAAAGAGTAAACAAACAATAAACACACCGCAAATAAACAGTAAAACGAAACAACGTAAACAAAAACTCAAACCAATCCCCCTCCAGGGGCGAGACTGACGTCAAATTTATTTGGGGAAACGGGCGTGACTCAGTTCCCACGCGAGGGGGCGCGGAGGCACCCCTCGCAGGGGGGAGGGAAATCATGTGGGAAACCATGATGAATCTGACATCTGGAGGGATACGTGATCTCCCGCCCCCAACGCTTGCAGGTCGATCTGCGCTCATATATCTCACACAAGTTTCACTTCCCCCATCTTCACCACTTTCTTTACAGATTTTGGTGGAGATACCCTTGTTGGTTTTCGCTTTTCGCATACCCTAATTTTTTCAAGTCAATAATAATAATAAAGCGATATTTATTTATGAGAGTTGCACGCCCTCCTGGTTCTCCCTGGCCCAGGTTATCCACTCTGGCTATCTTCCATACCTTTTTACCTTCTTTAACTCACCCCTTTATCAAAAACCTCCCTGATGGTGGTCATCTTCTACTTGTTTTTAATTATTTTTTACACACGAAAATTACAAAATAATAAAGAGGAATAGTGAAAAAAATCTAAGACGACAAAACAACCATAGCAAAGCATCATCGACCGAAATGGTGCAATTAAAGCCTTCACAAACAACGACAGTGAACGAAAGTACTCGTAAGTACTACTCAAGGACGGATGAGTGTGGTAGACATTAAAATCCTATTTAAGGACGGATAAATCAGGGTAGGCATTTAAATCCTACTTAAGGACGGATGAGTGAGGCAAACATTTAAATCCTACTTCAGGAAGGATTAGGTAGACATTCGAATCCTACTTTAGGACGGCTGAGTTGGGTAAACATTTGAATCCTAATGTAAGGACGGATGAGTTGGATAGACATTTGAATCCTACTTAAGGACGGATGAGTTGGGTAGACATTTGAATCCTACTTAAGGACGGATGAGTTGGGTAGACATTTGAATCCTACTTAAGGACTGATGAGAGGTTGAAATGCGCATAGACCGGGAAAGACAGACAAACCTACAACAGAGCGTCGGGTGTGAGAAATTTTACTTTTTTTGTTGTTTTCTAATTTATGACCCCATCATGCCCACAACAAACCTGGAAATATTTACCACAACCCTCGGAGATGGACTGTTGCATCATAACTCATAAGAACAAAGGTCACAGGATACCAACGAATTGATTTTCCAATTAAGTCTGGAAATTAAATTCTTAGACAAACCGCGGTTGCGTGAATCGTAAAAAAGTAATTATACCTTTTTACCAATTTTAAAATTGAGTAAAAAAATATGTTTGTGTGCGAAAAGCCTGGTGCAAGGAAGTCTGGTCGAGACTTTTTGATGGAAGAACTATTAGGATTAGATTGCGCTGGAAGAATATGAACTTTGGGTATGGGGTATAATTTTGTACTTATTAAAAAAAGGGAAACACGCGGGGGCATTTCCGCCAGAGATTTCTTAATGCTTCAAAAGGTGGGGGAAATTAAAAGTGAAAAAGCGTGGAAGCTTCATACCATACTATTCTAGGTGCCTGGTCCCCGGGTGGCATACATCACTCCCAGACCTACAACCCTAGGAGGCGGGTTGGGGAACATGTATCGGGTGAAGAATGAATGATGGAATGGACATTGCAAGATTGAATAGGTGGAGTGAATGTGGTGAATAAAAGTAAGCAAATATCGATCCTTTTTTATAGGTGAATGAACATATTTCAAAGCCCTAAATAGGTTGGAGTCGTTAAAGAAATTTTTATTTTGATTATTTATTTATTTATTATATTATTATTTAATACCAAAAAGCGAAAACCAACGAAGGAATCTCAACAAGACCGCTTTCAAACTAGACTGCTTTGTAAACAAAGTGTTCAAGTAAGGGGAAATGTAAAGATGTGGGAACAAACAGCCTGGGCAGTCGAAAGGGAGTCATTTGGGCCACGGGGTACTGGGTGGACACGCAATTCTCCATAACCTGCCTGACCTTCACAATGAAGGCAGGCTCCTCACCCGGTAATAACACCCTCCCTCCTCCATCCTTCCCCCGTTCGCCAAAACACACAAATGTAATTCATAATTACGATGACGTAATGATCTGCGTTTGTGCGCAAGTGCATTTATATTTGTCGACTTCACACACACACACACACAACTATACATATTTGGTACAATTAACTGGATGAGATCATCCTTCGGCAAGCTATTCGAGTGGATAAATTGTTTTCGGGATTTTTTTTCTGATTTTCCGACCGGGACTGACATCCGTAAAATCCCGATCCAGAATCATCCCGAGGAGATGATAGTCGCTGGCGAAAGGGTGCCGAAAGAAGACGGGTGGCCTCTCTCCAAGCGGCGCACTTGTCCCCAATCAGATCCAACCTTGAGAACTTCCCTGAAAGCGACAGGAACACAAAGAGAAGGAGGCTCTTTGGCCATATATTGGCGCCCTTGGACAGTTAGTTCTTTGTCCCTTTGGCCATTTCTTTGCGACCTAGAGCAGTTAGTTCTTTGTCACCTTGGCGCCCTTGTACAGTTAGTTCTTTGTCACTTTGTCCCCTTAGCTATTTTTTGGTGCCCTTGGACAGTTAGTTCTTTGTCCCCTTGGCCATTTCTTGGCGACCTTGGGCAGTTAGTTGTTTGTCCCCTTAGCCATTTCTTTGCTCCGTTAGACAGTTAGTTCTTTGTCACCTTGACCATTTCTTTGCTCTCTTGGGCAGTTAGTTATTTGTCACCTTGGCCATTTCTTGGTGGCCTAGGGTAGTTAGTTTTTTTGTCCCCTTGGCCATTTCTTGGCTCCATTGGGCAGTTGATTCTTTGTCCTGTTGGCGATTTCATAGCGCCCTTGGACAGTTAGTTCTTTGTCCCGTTGGCCATTCCTTGGCTCCCTTGGGCAGTTAATTCTTTGCTCCCTTTGCCATTTCTTGATACACTTAGGCAGTGTTTTGTCCCTTTAGCCGTTTTTTGGTGCGCCTGGACAACTCTGCTACAAAATGTTGAAGAAGTATCGTAAATAAAGGGATAACGCAAGGGGAAGTGAAAATGGTCGAAGGCATATAACTCAAGAAGCAGGTACAAGAGACTGAGAGATTCCTAATAGGTACTTTTACTACTACGCCTACTACTACAGGGTGTTTCTAGTTCTGGACACGGTCAAAATGCATATTTTCAATAATAAATAGCAACATTTTATTTCACTAAAATATTAATAAATAAGATCTTTAATGTGATTTCTCTCATTCGTTCTTCAAAGTTCGATGCGCTTTGCGAGATTCACACGACGAACCCGATGCATTAACTCCAACTTTCCCTCGATTTAAGCACATACATTTATGATGCTTTTCCTCATGCATCTCGTATCTTCTATTCCCATTGAGTACACCTTTTCCTTGAGTATACTCCAGAAAAATAAGTCACGGGAGGGGGAGGAGGGAATAATATCTGGTGAACGAAGAGACCATTGTAATATGTACCATGTGTCCAGACTTTAGGGACACCCTGTATATTGACATCAAAACAAAGCAAATAAGACAGAACATCAAAGAAACAAAATAAAGGTCCTTCAAAATATTCGAAGCCCTCAGACTGCAGGGTTTGGGAGGGTCTAGCAATTCTCAAAGCTAAGGACCAACGTGAAGTCCTTGAGGAAAAGATTAGTTTAAGTCGATATTTATGAAGGAAAATGAGAAAATTAGGTCTATTTTAAGCCAACAAAACTTCTATAAAGGGCGCAAATCAGACGTGGGGGAATTTATGTCCAAGAAGGGTGAAAATTTGGCATGTGAAGGAATGCGAAATAAATTTAAAATGACGACGTTGTTGTAATTACACCAATATATGATCAATTTACGTGGAGGTAATGAAAGAAAGAATGCGCACACGTACAGGACCACATCTCTATCACACACCTGCGAAATAACAAGGTGAACCAAAAGTGACGATTGAAACATGGTGCTGCACTAAAGTATGATTGCAAGTGAAAATTTAATGAAAGTAGTTTTAATCTCTACTTTTGGTAACTCCTTTATTTTTATGATTATTACTATAAATTGTACCGTTCCATTGTGATGCTTTGGTTATTTATTATTGATCTTTCTGATCAGTTTCCAAGTTTTTTTCTATACTCATAATAGTGAGTACTATACAATATTTTTCACAAGTCTTCTAAACTTATTTTGACGACGCCATCTTAAAATGGTTTTTGACGGTAGGCTCTTTAACCGTCCTTGTTATTCACGCTTTAGCTCCCCCTGTGTCACCAATACTCCAAGGGTCTTACGTTCTCCATCTCTCCAGCATGAGTTTGCGTGAATCACTTCAACCCTCTTTAAGGATTAATGCTACATCGCGGTCACTTGAGAGAGAGTATATGTGTAACTACGTAATGCAAATATATTCCAGTGTGCATTGCAGTAAAGCCATGTTGAGACAACGACTCCCTTATAACCCCACCCCACCTCTCCCTTGTTTACTTGTGGCGCCCACAAGATTCCACGAGGACGTGCGCCAATGAATGAGACTCCGCAGCGGGCAAATCAGCCAGCGGTCGACAGGAATGTGCTGGGCGCGACGTCGATCCCAGCTAACCCCTGAATGAATTCCGTGTTTCGATTTAGGTTTTATGACCGCTGATTTGCGCTAGCGACGAACAGGGCAGAAAGAAGGCGACTCTCGTCTAGTTTTTAACACCGATTGGCACTTAGCGTCCACTTCATATCGCAGTGAACCACGAAGTGGAGAAGTTTGGAGAGAAAAATAGGAATAAAAAATGTTTGAGGTCATTGTCCCCATGAAATTTTGCTAGAGCATTGATAATTCCACTTTTATTCCACCTCATCTCCGCCAAGAATTCGATGTTTAGTTTTTGTTAATTCACATTTTCGTCAATTTTGAAGACTGAGGAAGTAAGGATATGGGCATTTTATAGATCCACAAACTAGTCTCTTAAGAGTGATAAGGGTATGATAGAAGAAATAAACAGGGAATGCAATTATGAAATGGTTATTCTTGGAGGTATCAATTTATCATTTATTGATTGGGAAACTTTGATAAGTAGAGATATAATCAAATATTTATTGCACGGTTTCAGGATAACTTTTAAAAGCAGAAAGTAAATAAGCCAATTTGTACAAATATGTACTCGGCCTAGTCTTAACCAATCAAGAATTTTTATTGAGAGAACATTCGGTTGGGAAAGTACTAAACATCGATGTACTCTGGTTAAATAGATGAGCATTGTTAGAAATAATACAAAAAATCAAAATTTCAACAAGGGGAATTATGACAAATTACGTAGCCTATTAGATCAAATTAACTGGAAGAGTTTAGAAATAAAATACTTATGAGAGATAATTTCAAAGATGTATTAAATATGGTGCAGGAACAGTGTATTCCAGGAAAGTTAAAAAAAAACAGGAAACCATTAGGGTGGGATAAGGAAATATAGCTATTCTAATAAAAAAAAAGAGAGGCTTTCAAAAAAATCAAAAGATGAAAATCCTTTGGATAACCTGAATAGCTATAGAAAAATTAGGAATGAGTGAACGAGATGATAAAAAAAAGTAAAAGGAAAAAATAGTGATAAGGATAAGAGAAAGGTTTTAAGTATTATTAAATAAATAATATGGATAATCAAGGAAGGATACGACTTCTTAAAGATGAGGGGACCTTAAAGAAACGAAAGAATAGGTGAGGCACTCAATGAGTCTATTATATCAGTATTTACTAAATAAAATTAGGTCAATTTTAATCTTAATATTGCTATGTCACAATAAATTGTTTTAGATAGTATTTTATTATAAATGACATAAAAAAGATATGGGCCCTTATATAAGATTCATTCTAGGATTTTCAAGGAGAGAGTGGAAAGTGTTTCACTTTCTCTTGCTAACATGTCTGATAGATCTCTTAGATTTGGGAGATACCAGATGACTGGAAATTATCCAATAAAGTTCCAATCTTCAAAAAGGGAGGGAAAGATGATCCTAATAACTATAAGCCAGTAGGTTTAACGTCAATAGTAAGTGAACTACTTGAGAAGATTCTTTAAAAAGGAATAAGAGACTAATCACTAAGTAGTATTTTGTTAAGTGATAGTCAACGTAGATTAAGATCAGGTAAATCCGGGCTGACAAGTTTGATGGAATTTCTAGATTAGGTCACAGGATAATTTGAATAAAGGAAAAAACAGTTTACCTCGACTTTAGTAAGACTTTTTAATAATTTTCCTAATAAAAAGAGATTAGTAAATAAAGTGAGAATACATGGATCTTATGGGAATGTGTGAAGTTCCTGGTAGAGTTCCTGAAGAATAGAAAGTAATGGGTAATAGGAGAATAAGTTCGAAGTGCGATCTCGTGCCCTTCGGTACCCACGTGGTCTCGAGATCGCCGCATGGAGCGTGGGAAGTGAGGCTGATCTACGGCGAGGATGCGGTCCACGCCGTTTTATTGCACCCCAGCTTAATTTACTTAGGGGCACATTTTCCTCGTCTCGCATGCCCTTACAGCCAGCCTCCTGCCCTCCGGCATAGATCGAAGCTCTTCAAACATTTTAAGCCAACTTTATCTCGGTTCCCCGAAGGAGTCGCTGCCTTCCCCCAAGATAGCACGAGTCGTGGAGACTCTCACCCAGGCAATCCCCGCCACCAGTGGAGCGTCTATATAATCTCTCGACTCGGTTTAGCAGGTAGCACTGTAGTACGGTAACACCGGAACACAGCATCCCGGCTCAGCACTATTCCGCCTAACACCGCATACGAGCAATGGACACGCTCACCCGTCGCGATCGGAGACACCGGCGATTTCGATTCGAGGACGAAGGCTAAATTGACATCAGTGAACTTTGCCATAGTCAATCGGCGAGTATCTGACGTGGAACCCCATCTTCGAAGGCCAAACTACGTGTGTTCCCTCATCCACCCGTGAGGTAACTCGGCTTCCCCATCGTAGTCATCGTATCCCGACTGGCCCTTCCCTTCAACGAACACGTAAGCAGTTGCAATCGTTGACGCCTACAGATTATTCTATAATCTTGTCTACCCAAACCGTCCCATCCTTTGTCTTAGCCCCGGATTAAAATTCCCTTTTTAATCTCCAACCTGAACCCGACACTAATCCCAAATTTATCTCTCCTGTGATCTGTCCCGTGCTGACATTTAATTTCACATTTACGATCATTCCATTTAAGCTCTGTATCTGTATATATTTCAATTCTATTTATTTGTTAGTAAAGGTATATTTTTGTTATCGTCTTTTTCTTGCAACCCTGAACGAGTACAGCTACCTGTTAATCTTTGGCCAACTTGTACTACTCTGAGTTATTTGTTTTAAAAGGACCTCGCAATTGAAAAATAAACCATTCCCACTGAATTATTAACTAATCCCAGTCCACGAACCGGCTAGGTCGACTCTCAAACAGATTTCGACCAAACCCCCGAAAGGCATATATATAGAGAGAGTTCGGCCATTCCACGACAGGATTAAAAAAATGTCATTCCTTGATGATAGTAAGTTAGGAGCAAGTGTAAGGAAACTCCAGGGAAATTTCACAGTTCAAAGTGATTTAAATACACGAGTTGCGCGAAGATGACATTCAATCTCTCAAAACGCAAAGTTATTCCCATAGGCAACTATAATAGGGAATTTGGTTATAAAATTGAAGGTTGTTGGATTAGATTCAGCTGAAAATGAGATGGACTTATTAGTAGTAATGAATAGGTCATTGGAGTTCTCCAAGAACTGTCTAGAGGCTAGAAATAGGGCAAATAGGGTGCTACATTTATTACTAACATTTCTATCCATAGAGATTAAGGAAGTTATCCTCAAGCTATATCTCATATGTTGGGTAACAGCTAGAATATTTTATACGTGTATGATCTCCACATTACAAACAGGATATCAACATTCTGATGGCAGTATATAGAAGAAAAACAAATATGAATTTATTAAATACTTATTTATAAGTGGTCTCTTTCGCCAATTTTGCTTTAATAATGGTTAGGCTGCATTAAGGATAGTGAAGCTAATCAAAATTGTGCTTATGCAAGGTAAGGAATTAATAAAATAAAATTCCCCTAATAATCGATTAGTTGGTTATTTTTATTAGGCATTTTACTTGGTAGCCATAATACTAAGTTTTAATACAGAAATAATTAAAATCTACTCCCATGTAAGAACCAACCATGCTGTTAACAAAGGGACAACGACTGTCCCAATTTAGATAAGGACTAAAAGCATTAAACAAGTACAAGATTTCTTTGGCTTAAGTTTTCATAATAAGTTATGTCCAACAAAATCCACCATTTGAAACAATGTTCAGAAGTACAAACCGAAAGGTTCTAATCTAAGAACGGAATAAATTATTGAAGATGTTAGGAGAAAACTTTATGAAAATCAAAATATATCTGCCAGAAAGAATAGCAATGCAAATCTCAAAATAATCATTTAATCGTATTTTTTAAACTTGATTTGAAATGGCGTCCTTATAAGAAGCACCTCCGGTACCGACCTCCTTGTGACAGATTTTCCTCGCAGGCAAAAATTTGTGGAATGGCTTCTCTCAATCAACCTGCTAATTTGGGGATAACGCTGTGATTGGCGACGAAGCAACTTTTCTATTGATGGAAAAATGAATAACCATAATGCATGGTAATTTAAAACACTGAGCGTCCCCCCCCCCCCTGAATTCAATTTTGACCGCGTTATTTGCAGTCTTTTTTTTCCAATAACATGTTTGCAGGGCTCAACCCGAACATGATTAACGTACAAATAATTCCGGAACTTCGCGGCAATTTTCATAATAGAATCAATAGACTTTGACTCAGAATGGTGTTTAAGCCCATTGCGGTAAGAAAGATTGACAGAATTGTTCGACCATTGCAACGTTTCACTGAATCCTTTAATTGAATACCCCACCCCACCCCCAAGATCGCCGGATTTAACATCTCACGATTTCTTCTTATGGGGGCATCTCAAAAATAACGTGTACACCCCACAATATGTAAATGTAAACATTGAGAGTAGGAATAAAGGAAGAAGTCAACTAAGTCAAGGAAAATCCACATTTAATCAAAAAACTGCCAGCAACGAGATCTAAATCTCAACTGGAGAGGCAATGGAGGGCATGCAGAGGGAACAGGTGCTTAAGAATATTTTTTCGGCAATGGAATTTCTGTATTATTGGATTTTAATGAATTTATTTTTTCTATTTAAAAAATATGGCATTGATTAATTCAGTTGCCTTGACCAAACGTAATTTTGGTTAGCTTCACTAACATCAATGCAGTTTCACCATTAAGTTAGCAAACTTGATGAAAATTTACACATTTATAAATAAGTATTTAGTAAACAAAACGCCTTTACACAATGTAAAAATTCAATATACATTTTCCAATGATAATCCTTTAAATTTCGATTCGGTTTTACATGGGACACCCTGTACATGCTGGAATGACTCGAGAGGTGTTTTTAAACTTTACATTTGATATTTGGTCAATAAATGTTGTTTTTAAACGTCTTTGTTTCATCACCTTTGATTGGTTAAGAAACTAAATCATTTATACCCACATTTGATTATTGGCCTCATTTATTCTTTTTAATTTCAAGCAAAAACTGACGAAGGGAATTTCCCATAGAAATTTCGTAAGGAGAAATCTGTAAAAAAAGTAATGAAGTTGGAGGAAGTGAAAATGTGTGGAAGATACATAGCCGCGAATCTTCCTGGAGGCAACATAATCCTCCAAATGTCAGCTACAGCAGCATGGTGTCCATGTCACGCCTAAATATCTTTCTGTGTTTGCGGGATTCAAATAAAGGTGGTTTTTCCCTAGATTCTACATATCCCACATACTCCTGCCACACATACCCCCAACATACACACAATCCCAACGAGGACTCATTCCTAGTTTTTCGGGCTTTCCAGTGCTTGTCATTCTGATCTATGTGTGTATTTCATTACTTACTACTACTTCTAGGAAGAAAAAGGTCAAATCTTGTGACTTTTTTTTATAAGATTCGAGTACGCACCTTTCCTCAACTTGTCTCGATTGGGCAACGAAGGTGTCCTTAGGACTGGGGAGTAGATAAAGGAGGCAAACTAAAAGACAGCCGACAAAGATCAAGGATAACGAGGAGTGAAACGCCAATCCAAGAGTGGGATAACACACCCGCTTAAGAGGATGGAGCCGTGACTCATGAATGAAGCGTGTAATGGGTGTGGACTGTGGATGTAAGAACATAAGAAAAGATGTCTGTAAAAGGTTATTCAATGGCGTATACGAAGCAGCCCATGTTCCTATTCCCCAGTTCAGCGTCACCTCTCCAGTCTATACTTAAAACTCAGCAGGGACGAAGCTTCTATCACTTGTTTACTGATTTTATTCCAGTTCATCTACCACTCGATTTATAAACCAATTTCTACAATCTCTTTCCTTAAACATAAACTTGTCCAGCTTAAACCCATTGCAAGCTTGTCCTATTCTGTGTATCCTGGAACGCATTCATTTATTTATTTGTTTAAAGTTATTAAGACTAATTAAGACATTCAGCGAGGAGTTGGGAGAGGTCAAGATCTATAGAAGGTACACAAAAGGAGACTGTGGAGACATGTGAAACCAAGTACTTGATCATGGACTCCCGCGGTGGGACTTAGATGAATCTTGGAAATAGAGGATTAAGTCCTTATTGGGGGATTTAAATCTATCTCCCCCGCTTATACTTGTCGAGGTTCGTTCAATCATCTCTCATTTAGCATTTTTATCACTATTCCTCTTCTTCATATTTATTTAGGCTCTTTTAATATTCTACTCTCTTGGATTCTCAATTTGGGGTTGTAAATAATCTGTCACGGTTTTATATTTTCTCCCCTCTGCATTTGAAGTAAAGACGGGGATCATTTGCCCTCGCGTTATGTCAAACCCAGGCCAAAACTGGACGAAAAAAAGGCGAAAACCTGGATGAAATCCGATAGAAAACGGACGAAAGTGTGAAAAACCCGAAGGAAAACCAAGCAAAACCTATACTAAAAACACACTAAAACAAAGCAAAACGTGGATAAAAACCGTAGCAAAACCTGGCGTTAGTGTTACCAAATACGGATATTCAGGGTTGACAATCAAAGCAAAGCGGAGGTTTGAGAGTTCATGTTCTGCGGCCAAAAAGCGTCTCAAGGAGGCAAAGCCCGATTTAACCCGAGTTCCGGTTAGGACCCCACCCAAACCAAGGACAATTTCCGTTCGCCCAAGAATGCGGTGGGTGCGGCTGGTGCTTAAGAGACCGGAAACCCATCCTGCCCGCACTTTCCACTCCCACGCGCCTCACATCCAGATAAGGATCTAAGTGAAATTCAACGATCCCGTGAAGACCCAATGGAAGACTACGTAATTATATAAAAAAAAAGCAAATCAAACTTAATCCTTTGCCTATGCAACGAAGGAATAGCTTGCCAATAAAGGGGAAACGGAAGATGAATGAATCAAAATTGAAAAGGGTTTATGAAAGGAAAATAAGAGATAACAAAGAGGCGGTATTAAAGGGAGGATGGAGAACAAAGACTTGAAGAAGGATCAGCTGCCTCGATTTGACGCTGGAATGGGCGAAATGCGCTTTTAAAGATGATCCAAGATGGAGCAAACCGGTAAGTGGAGGCGGGATTGAATTCTCCTCGCCAAGCGGTTGAAATTTGTATTCTTGAGTTCCACTATTAGGTTCGAACTTGTTCCCGGTAACTTTGAGATCGAGTCCACTGTCGGAGGCAACTTTTAGGGTTGAGTCCTCGCCCGGTGTTATTTTGATTTTCCTCTAATTTTTATTTATTCTTATCCTCTGTTTTATTTCTCCCTAAAGTTTTCTTTGATTATCCCCAAAGTGGGAGTGAAGTTCGTAATTAAAAAAAATGCTTGAACTTATTGTACGAACTTGTTCTCAAAACTTTGTAACATATCCTCCCAGCCACTAGATTTAGTACCTAAGAGAATATTCAAGTCTTTGTCTTAATCTTTTTTTTCTCTTTTTCTATCCCTATCTAATTATTGTACTTTTAAGTGCTCTTTTTTATACACCCCCCCCCCATCATACTTTCTTCAAGTGAAAATGCTTCATTAGTACTTCACTTTCATTTATGAATGCCTCCAAAATCCCTTTTATTCGAGTCTTGGGAAGGAAGGTAGTTCTAGTTGCAGAGCATCAGTATGCGATTAAACCATTATCGAGTACGTTCACGAGAGGTACGTTCACGAGAGTTGCGCACTCTACATATCCCTACGTAATCTACCGCTTATCCGCGCATGTTCACTTTTGCCAACTTCCCTATTTTATAAACGGTAACATTTGTTCCCTTAAAACTTCAGCCTAAGTTAAATATTGCTAACCTTTTCTCCCTTAAATTACCTCCACGAATTTGAACCTAAACTCTTGGCCTTTATCAAAGAAGTGAGACTGTAAAACGAATCCAGGCGTTTATTGGCTATGAATATAATTGTTTCCCATTTCCTCCGTGGAGGTAAAAGACAAACAGCGAATGGGTAATAAGTTATCAATTTTATCTCTATTTTTTATCAAATTTCGAAACTGTATTTGAATAAGCAATACGCCTCGCAATCCATGCGTGCACATTTCTAGAGCTCAAACCAGCAGGTCATGAAAGTAGCTTATTGGATGTTGCCCAACTGCGGCGTTTCCCAGGTCCGAGAAAAACGGGAAGATTAGATCCACAACATTTTAGGAACTTTGACCCTTCACGGCTGGGATTCAAGCATTCATTCAGACCTGGGATTGTAAGGGAATGAACCCGGTTATTTAATCCTTTAAGAGGAGGGCGGACCGATATTACTAGTCACTACCTCGAAAGGTCCTTCAAGTTCGTAGGATAAAGTAGTTAGGATCACTGTACTGATGTTTTTTACGGAGGATTTATTGTACGTCACTTCATTCTTTTTAATACTCTTTTTCCTATTCAGTTTTGGTCCTGTCTGTCAAATTTCTATTGAGTTACCGTGAGGGATCCTAGCAGTGTGGCGGAAAATGGGCAAGCTCAAGAGAGTTGCGCAACCACTCCAAACATTCTTTGATTAGTATGCAAATTTTGACTTTCCCTAACTTCACTCTCTTTTGGGGGCTTAAATAATAAAATCCTTGTCTAGGAACATGCCAGCGTTGGGTTACGCAAATTTCCCGTTCTTAATAATGAATTACTAAATTATGAATCAGGTGGTATTACTTGACCCAATGCCCGAAAATGTGTAATTCCCAACTTTACAAAAACAAGTCTTTTTTTGTAAACGCCATTAAAACAACCGCGATATTTAGTTTTCTCAAAACCAACGCTAAAAGTTGTTTTAAGTAAAGTTTGATGGAATCCCTTTTCACCGCTATTTTTGAAAAAGTATTTATATAAGCGAATTAACATATTTAGCGACCATCTGGCGACAGCCTACAAAGGCTACATAAAATAATCCAAAACAAACTTAAAACACCCAAAACCATAAGCAAAAAAACAACAAACGAAACAAGGAAAAATACAAAAAGGAAGCACGCTCTGGTGTCAGGGAGAGGGGGACCAGAGCATGTTATCAAACACCAAATTAAAATAAAATAAAGGAGGCCAGCCTCCTCTAAAAAATCAAATAAACCACAAGTCTGTATGCATGAACAAGTTCCAAAAAGCAAATCAACATCCCGATTGTAAATGAATAAGGTTACATACGAGAGGTGCCTTCAAACAGGCATCATTTATTTCTAATCAGATATCGCTTTCATTCAAACAGTTTTCTAAGTTAACAAAACATTAAAAGTTGTATTCGTAAACAAACGAAAGCACTTGTTGCTCTCAAGTTAAGGGAGGTCAGAAGGTGAATTAGATAGGGGTGATAAGGGCCAGAGGGCACGCAACTCTCATGAATCTATCCCGAAGGGAATTAAGGTCAAATTATAGGGACATTATTCATTCAGAAGTTAATGTTCAATAGTAAGACGCTAAATGCATTGAACCAATTACCAGAATTATGTTTTAGGGCTTATCAAGTATTCAGTCAAAGGTCTGATGAATTTCTTCAAAATTTAGACAGCTTTTTGAAGAGTTCTGGGCCTTCTAGGTATCAAGCGACCCATGTAGTCTTAGGTTACATCATCTACATATCTTTACTTATTCTAAGTTTACCACTTTCTTCACAAATCTCCTAGTGATCTCTTCAATGGTTTGCGAGTCTTAATTTTGGTATGCGGTTATGTGCATTCGATGGTACATCACGCTATGTAATATTCAGTATTTAAACTAAAGATACCAGTAGGCAAAGATGATTTTGACAGAAATAGAGGGAATAGAGGTGCAAATCTTAGGAGAAAGATGAAGTGCAAGAAAACATACGTCTTTGACGCCCCCCTCCCCCCCAAAAAAAATCCTCAATATTTACATGTCTTCCCCAAATGAGACATTCATTTATAAATCGTAAATAAAACTAAAACTATTAAAAAGTGATTAGAAGGAAACAAATGAGAGAAATAATTAAATATAAAGTGAAAACAATGAGAACCAACGAAGTTCCTGCCCACAAAGCAGATTTTAATTCTTTAGAAGGCCACGCAAACAACGCTTAACATAGGAATGAATGGTTATTAACAGCGTTATTGATGGTTAGGATACACGCAAAGGCGCAAGAAAGAACCAACCTCAATAATTAAAATGCAGAAAGGTCATCGGAACGCGAGCCACTGACCGAGTCAGTTATTATTACGCCACTTCAAGTAGGCAACCGACCTTTGTTGAGCATACCAAGTCAGTTATTCGTGCGTCATTTAAATGGTTAACCAACCTTTGAAAGGCCACACCAAGTCAGTTATTCTTTCAACAATTCAAGTAATGAATCAACTAATTTTGACCACATTTAGTCAGTTATTCTTTCGCCAATTAAAGTGATGAATCAAACAATGTTGACCACATTATGTCAGTTATTATTTCACCAATTAAAGTGATGAATCAACCAATGTTGACCACATTATGTCAGTTATTATTTCACCAATTAAAGTGATGAATCAACCAATGTTGACCACATTATGTCAGTTATTATTTCACCAATTCAAGTGATGAATCAACCAATGTTGACCACACTAATTCAAGTGGTGAACCAACTTTTATTGATAATAACGGTTAAAATGCTAAATAAGACTTTCTTCTCGCAATATTAAGTGAAAAACGAGTTTAAAACTTCTACCTTACTTCAGTTTCTAACAACAGAGGATTTTATAAATATTTAATTTAAAAAATAGAACTCAATTGAGAAATATTTATCCAAAATAGAATTTCTGAAAAACAAAAACAAAATAAAACAACTTTGGGAAGTTATGGAACGTGAAAAATCTCCTTGAAGTACACCACCGAACAAAATAAGAGAGATTTTCCTCTATTAAAATATTTTCAAAAATATGATGAGCAGTAGGTAAATGAATCTTCATGGAACATAAAGGCATGTATTTAATATATTTTCCAAAAAATGATGAGCAGTAGGTAAATGAATCTTCATGGAACATAAAGGCATGTATTTAATATATTTTCAAAAATATGATGAGCAGTATGTAAATGAATCTTCATGGAACATAAAGGCATGTATTTAATATATTTTCAAAAATATGATGAGCAGTATGTAAATGAATCTTCATGGAACATAAAGGCATGTATTTAATATATTTTCAAAAATATGATGAGCAGTATGTAAATGAATCTTCATGGAACATAAAGGCATGTATTTAATATATTTTCAAAAATATGATGAGCAGTAGGTAAATGAATCTTCATGGAACATAAAGGCATGTATTTAATATATTTTCAAAAATATGATGAGCAGTAGGTAAATGAATCTTCATGGAACATAAAGGCATGTATTTAATATATTTTCAAAAATATGATGAGCAGTATGTAAATGAATCTTCATGGAACATAAAGGCATGTATTTAATATATTTTCAAAAATATGATGAGCAGTAGGTAAATGAATCTTCATGGAACATAAAGGCATGTATTTAATATATTTTCAAAAATATGATGAGCAGTAGGTAAATGAATCTTCATGGAACATAAAGGCATGTATTTAATATATTTTCAAAAATATGATGAGCAGTAGGTAAATGAATCTTCATGGAACATAAAGGCATGTATTTAATATATTTTATAAAGAGTTCATATGATATAATCGTATATTAAGGAAATTATACTAAAAACTAGGGACCGATCATTCACAGAATTGCTTAGCAAGCAAATACACTACATAGAAACAAAGCAAGATGAAGTTTCATTTGCCTGCTCATCTTATTTTTGAAAATATTTTAATAAATGAAAAGCGTTCTTTTATTTTGCTCGGTAGTGTATAATATCTGATTAGCTAGAAGAGATTACTAGAAGAGCTAGAGAATTCTAATTCTAAAAATATTTAATCATTATATGGTTTTGTGGTGAAATTGGCACAGGCGCAACAGAGAGGTCAAGGATTTTAAGTCGGTCGAATTAAGACTGAATATATTATCGGAGATGATGGATTAGCATGGATAACAAAAGGATCGATGGACCATTATGGAAAGGAAGGGCTTGGGAAGGAATATATAAATCTCAAAGATTAATGTAAGCGAGAGCAAATTCTCCGTCTTAGAATTTTTGGAACCTATCACAAAAGTTCAAAATAAGCCACAATATATATATATATATATATATATATATATATATATATATATATATATATATATATATATATACAAAGCAATGGCTTCGCTACTAAGTTTAAAATTTAAAATCTAAAAAAAGCAGCCATGGTTAATTTTTTATAAATTTCCTGAACTCTGCCAATTATAATAATTTTAAAAAGGAATCTAAACTAAACTTCCCCCCTTTCAAAATATCACGTTGCTAAAATATAGTTATAGAAGATACATAAAAATAAATTTTCTGAACTTCACCATTTGTAATTCTTTAGGTTTTAAAAAATTCACAAAATTTCGATACTTATATTTATTTCTGAACTTTACCATTTTGTTTTTTGATATTATAAAAGAATTATTAGAAATAAATTTGCTAAAAAAAGTATAAGTCATAACCAAGCTAAGATGAAATTATTATTCAAATACTAATTCAAGAAGGGGATTTTTTTTTAGTATTTGAATAATAATTTCATCTTAGTTTGGTTATGACTTATACTTTTTTTAGCAAATTTATTTCTAATAATTCTTTTATAATATCAAAAAACAAAATGGTAAAGTTCAGAAATAAATATAAGTATCGAAATTTTGTGAATTTTTTAAAACCTAAAGAATTACAAATGGTGAAGTTCAGAAAATTTATTTTTATGTATCTTCTATAACTATATTTTAGCAACGTGATATTTTGAAAGGGGGGAAGTTTAGTTTAGATTCCTTTTTAAAATTATTATAATTGGCAGAGTTCAGGAAATTTATAAAAAATTAACCATGGCTGCTTTTTTTAGATTTTAAATTTTAAACTTAGTAGCGAAGCCATTGCTTTGTATATATATATATATATATATATATATATATATATATATATATATATATATATATATATATATATATATATATATATATATATATATATATTGTGGCTTATTTTGAACTTTTGTGATATATATATATATATATATATATATATATATATATATATATGAGAGCATAAGTATAGGCAACGTCAGACAGGCAGTCTAATGAAGGGGCTCCATTTGTATATTCGTTGAGTTTGAATCCGATTTTTCGTACTTATATTGTAGCAGGAATATTCTGTTCCTTGGATCATATATTTAAATCATTTAGAACAGGGGATTATAGTAAATAAATGCTGGTTTCGTATAAGAGTCAATATTATACGAGTATAAAATTATAGGCAACATGGATAGTTTTGTGTTTTAATAATTATATAGACATTTTTTTCATAGAAACTGAGACTGCAATTTTTTTAAACCATTTCGAAACGATTCTATAGCACACTCAAAAATTCGAGAAGTATAGGTTAGATGCTAATTTACGTGCAAGATTTGTCTACTGTTGTCAAGGTTTCACGGAGGAAACACTTCCAAAAGGGCAATGGTAAAGACCGCTGAGCATTCAGAATCTGCAAGAAATCATGATATTAAACTGCACAAGGCCGGTCATGGATATAGAAAATTTTCTCCATTGTGAACATTCCAATTTCTTCTGTAAGGAACATTATTGTGAAGCATAAATCTAATGACATAACAGTAAATCTTTCGCGTACAGGTCGACCAAAGAAACAGGCATAGAGAGGTTTGGTCTATGATGAAGACAGAAATAATCCTAAGACTTCATCAATTGTGTTACAAGCAAATCTTGCAACAAACGGTGTAAATGTACATGCTTTAGCAGTACAATATTATTTACAGCGGGAAGGATTTCATGGACGTCTCCATAGAATGAAGCCTTTGTTGAAGAGATTTCATAAAGAGGCTCGTTTGTTGTTAGCTAAAGAGTCTCAGGGTAACGGTCAAGGTAAATTAGATAATATAATCTGTTCAGATGAGAAAAAATCAAGCTCTGCTAAAATCGACGGAAATCTAGTGAAACCCTCATAGAAAAGAACACCGTCAATTCTGTGAAACACGGAGGCTGTTCGATTATGTTGCGAGATGTTTCACTGCTGCTGGCACTGGCACATCAAAAATAATAGATGGGGACATGAATTCAGAAAACTATCATCACGTAGTTGATGAAAACGTGAAATAATCGGCAAAAAAATGAGACTTGTAAGGTATTTGACCTTTCAACAAGAAAACGATCCCCCCCCAATACCATCAAATATACTGTGCTCAAGTGGCCTTCTCAAAGCCCAGATTTGAACTCTATCGAACATCTGTGGAAAGATGTAGAGAAAAGCGTGTGTAATATAGGCCTTCGCAACATTGTTAAATTGGAAAAGTTTTCTGAAGAAAAAAAGAATAAAATCCTCGCAGAAACGTGTACGAATTTTATGTAATCTTATAAGAAACGCTTTAGGGCTGTTATTGAACCTAACGTGGGTCATACCAGATATTAATTTCATATTGCCATTATTTATGTTTTTTCTGTTTTCCAATAAATAAATCTTTACCAATGTTATACCTTCTTTAATTTTACCACTTGGTATTAATATTTAGTCACAATGGAGTAGGAAGCTTATACAATATGCAAGTGAAGTCTAAACCCGAAAATAGTGAAAAAATATGAATTATATGTGATGTTTATGTAAATGAACGCAGCTCTATAAACACAAACATATATATATATATATATATATATATATATATATATATATATATATATATATATATATATATACACACAAAATGACAAAGGTTGCTAACCTACTAGTCTCAGAACAACCGTCCATTTAACTAATCAAGTACAGTTGTAAATTGAATATTGCCGCACATCCAAGTTACCTGGAAGAGGAGTGCCTTTCATTGTTGAATAGAGCAGCCTCAGAGAGTTGCATGTTTCCCTACTCCTTTGCCCCCAACCAGTCACCTCTTTTAGTTAATCTATATCCTTCTACACCTTTCCACTTCCCCATTCTCCTAACGAACTCTGTATTGTTTTTTTAAGTTAAATCATCCCTATATTGTAATCCAATATGCCCTCCCCCACATCATGGAATAGCTGCTAACCCACAATGAGCTATTTCCCCACAGAACACAGTTGGATACCCGAAATAATTGGATATGATGGTCATAGAGAGGTCCACGACACAAAGACCTTTTATGTTCTTAAGTGAATTGCATTTTGCCATCACGTACAATCTGGGTTCCTTCGGTTTTATGGACGCCATTTTTTGCACGAACAATACTGACTTCCTTTCGGAGCGACGAGCATCCTTGACCTGTATTTACTCCCATTTCCCCTTCCACTTTGTTTCTCCCAGTCTGCCATTGTTACCCTATGGCCAATCGTTTCTCTATAGGCAATGGTTAGGCTTTAGTTAATTTGTATCCGCTTAAAATTAAGAAACAAAATGTAGCGCGAAAATGAATACTGTATCAGCCTTTTAACTCTCGGTTATGATCAATTACAAGCAAGTCAGCCAAACTCAGTGACGGTCCTAAGCCCGGATGCATAGGGAGGGTTGGAGTTAGGAAGGGCATCGGTCAGTAAAGTCTCTGCCAAAACACGACAATCGAGCCGGCAATCGGGACCTGGTTACGCAAGTCGAAAACGCCGAAGCATTGTAATACGACTATGATTCGACAATCGTACAAGTTCGGCGCAAGGTATACGACTGTCGGACCATGTTGACGATCCACATGCATAGGGGGACTAACAGACACTACACTCACGCATGAACAAAAAAATCAGAAATTTCGAAGTGCGGGAGCTGACCTGGGACAAAATCGTGATTGTGTGACCCCAATATGAGTCTTTTACCGAGAAACGACTCTTCAAGAACGAGGACCTCGGGGAGGAAAGAGCCGGGAATAATAATAATAAGAAGAAGAAAAGTCTTGAGAAACTGTAAAGATTTTTTTCTTCTACTTTAATATTTTGTTGAATTATGCAAGATTATTACTCATTTTTTTACATTTGTAGGTTGTAAAACTAAAAGATGAAACACCCGAATCACTAATAAATTTTCAATACGTTCCCGAAATATAAATCAGCTAATTGGAAAATTAATTAGTCTTCTAAGACTACAGAAACCTTGATCTGATGCATTTCCCACTATTTTTTAAAGTGGAAAATTCCATTAATTAGCGTCTCAATAATGCTCCAAGGCTGACTTGAATAAGTAATCACCATATTCTTCAACCTCATTTGTATGTAAATCAACTAAAAGTAAAGATAAACTTTAATAATGTGGCTAAAATAAACTTAAAAGCGAACAAAGGTTGGATTCTTTGGGTATGTTGTACATTCTCCGATCTTATGGTAAATTTCATTACTAATGCAGTTTCTTATGTTGGTTCCAAATATGTTTCTCCTTTTAGAAATTATTAGTCTCAAAGTTAGTCTAGGTTAGTCAAGATATCTTATCATGATACAACATTTATTACATTTTAGTATAGTGGTGAGCACGCTTCTAACGGCAATCGCTGGGTTGGCAGTTTGAATCCCCGTCCGGATTCTTTTTAAGCTGACACTCTTAACTAGGGTTACCAACGTAGGAGAAAGCAAACATTTTTTTCTTCTAAATAACTTAGAAAGATTTCAAGTCAATCTACTAGTTTAACCCTTACACTTATTGTTTTTAATAGGTCGCTAGGAGCACATGACCTCTTCTCCCTCCGACCACCAGGGAGATTAAGGGAGGAAGCTTACCACAAATTAAGGGAAGCCGCGCTTTCTGAAAGGCTGCCCTAAGGGAATAGGTGAGAGTGGAGAGAGGCTGTTGCATGCTGTGTGAATTTTATAGCATCTCCCTGTGCTAGCGATCAATGCAACCCCTATGAAGTGGAAGTTCTATTTGCATCTTAACCTCACGCAGAATACATCCAAGTGGGGCGGCCCCATACGAATTCACACTATGAAGAGGTGGACTTCGCAAATTGAAAGAATCCATCTTTCTTCAACCCAAGTTTTCAATCGACTTGAAACATTATTTTAGAGGGGATTTTGGATCTTTTGAGTTTGGTTCACGTTCTCCTCTGTTTTTGTAAACTTATAATTTCTCCAAAGAGGTAATTTATATTTTTGAACTTAGTGTAAGGAACTTCATTAGTGGTGAAACCAAAATAAAAGGAGAACGAGCACCCCCTCCCCCTCCGCCTTAAATCTTTCGAATAGATTGATCTGTTTAATCGATCCGGTGTTCCGAAATTTGACGCTCCTCAAATGGCTAAATGCAATTTAGTACAGAGACCAGGATCACTTAAGTCGGTGCTGTCTTATGATTGACCCTGTTTTATTTTCGTTTTTTGGTGGGGGCGGGACAAAATGCATTAAAGAGGGGCAAATGATAACGGGTACCTTTCTTTCATAAAGTTTACCGAGGTTGGTGACGAAGTTAGGAGAGGTAAATATGTGTGGAAGATGCATAGCTCCCTCAGCCAAAGGAGGTAAATATGAGGAGGGTTCGGGGTCGGTTTAGAAACCCTTTTGGGGTTGAATGCATATAAAAAAATACATTTCTATAATTTACGGCAGTCAACAAAACCGTTAATAATAATAATAGATTTTATATGGCGCGCTTCAAGACCTTAAAGCCTTCTCAGGACGTCTGCCTGAGAGTATAGATGAGTTTACAGAGCCCGCTTGAAAGCGCCAGATGAGGAAGAGGAACGAAAGAAAGGAGGCATACCATGCCACAGCTTATGGGCAACTGCAAAGAAGGCAGGATTACTCATGCAGCAGAGACGCGCGCGAGGAACCGAAAGCAGGAGGGAACTTCCCGAGCGAAGGGCTCTTTGTTGTCTGGCCACAGCCAGTGAGGAGGACAGGACGCTCGGATTAAATTAAATGCAAATATTTAAATTATTTTTTATTAAATCATGTGTTTAAAATCATAAAAAAATTGGGTTAGAAGAAATGAATATATCATAGAAAATTTGAATGTACATGCATACATATACGAAACGTTTAATAGTTATTTGTGGCACAGATTCGTATATTTATTGTTTTTCAAATAGTGTACCTCTTTCACGTAGTTACCTTTCGAGATAATTTCATTATTTCAAATTGCAATATGCTAGCTAAATTACCTGTTTAAAAAGAAAAATTATACGGCAACTTTAGTCTCCTATGTTTCAGTTTTTTATGGTTTACGTTAAGCTCCGTTTTCTAAAATACAGGTTTCATAGAAAACGGCTGCTGGATATCATTTTTAAATGGGGATTTTAAATTTGAAAATTATATATTTATATAATTCTTATTAAATTTTCCAAGCTAGACATGAAAACGTATTAATTATATATCACTTTGATAATTTCACATTTCCTACTATTATTTTAAAAACATTTATGTATCTCCTCCTGCCACTTTCCTTGGAACAAGTTGTCTTATGAGTCGAAACGAAAAGAAAACGGGATCAAGAAAGATAATAAGAAAGGTGGGAAGGGAGGATCCATCTATGTATGTAATTTTCTCTCAGTGAAGATCAAACGGACTCTAGGACGGATAGGAGAAAGTTTAATACATGGAAAAGTATAAACAAAAACTTTTAAACCTTTTTAATGGAACTGAAATAGAATTTAAAATTACGAGGAACAAGTTCGCGTAAAATATCACATACTAAATAGTGAGAGAGAAAAACCTGAACCCACTTATATGAAAAGAAAATGCGAAATGTACTAGATATTGTGGTCATAACGTTTTAGTGTGATAAAGAACGGGAAAGAAAATATCTGCATTAAAAGGAAACAAACACAAAATACAAGTGTAATGCCAAAATAATTGAAGTGGGTAAAAAAACATAAAATTTGAGATTGTGCTAAAATAATTATTATTGCTTACTTAAAAACTAAAAAAAACAAAACCAAAAACTAACGAGGCACCGCTGAAATTTGTGAGAAAATGATATTTGCAAAAGAGGTGGGTAATTTTAAATAAGACGGGTGCAAGCGTTTTAGGCTACTAAATCATCTCATACTTTCTTGTATCGTGTAATAGTTTCCTAGGAGTAATATTTTGATGGCGGAGAGGGCCTATCACTCCTTATAAAGTCAAGAAAAGTCAATATTTTGACCATATTCTGCAATGCAAGAACTCCTCAACGACGCTATCGCTATCTTCAAACTAGTGAGCATAAGTTAAGCCGCCTCATGGCATTTACAGATGTCGTCGTTGAAGGATTCTTGCGTTGCAGAATCTACTTAAATAATTGACTTTTCGTAACTTTATAAGGGGTGATAGACCCTCTCCGCCATCAAAATATTACTCCTAGGACAATATTACACGATACGAGAAAGTATGCGATTATTTAGTAGCCTAAAACGCTTGCGCTCGTCTTATTCAACATTACCAAGAGGTGAAGCCGATTTTTTTTATTTTGTTACTTAACATAACATAAATTTACGGATGACAAAAGCCGCAAGAGCCTATCAAAGGTCATCCGTATCTGTCAAAAACCCTCCCACGAACTGCATCTATACGATTTTGTCAGATTATCCATCTACAATATATGTACAATTTAAACCATCCAGAGGAATGTGTTGAAAACAAAAAGAATCACCATCAAGGCTCGTCAAAATCCAAATCACCCATAATATACAATAGTAAAACACTGTATTCACAGGAATGAGTCCAGAAGACCCCCTCCCCACAAGGAAAATGTTAACCCTCTCTCACCATATAATCAATCATCCAATCTATGTTTAAGCTTGGACTGTCTACTGTCTCAGTGGCAAGCTATTCCAGTAATATACCACTCTGTTAGTGAAAAAAAACAACTTTCTAACATCCAAACTACACCTCTGTTTTTTAATTTTTAAGTGGTGACCCCTAGTCCTATTACTACCTTCCAACTCAAATAACTTGGCAAAATCCAACTTATCCATCCCAGAACAGATTTAAAAAAGCTCAATCATATCTCCCCTCACACATCTTCTTTCAAATGAGAACATATTTAGTACCCTCAGTCTAGCTCCATATTAAAGGTGCTTCAGAGAAGGCATTATTTTTGTTTGCCTCCTTTGTACTGACTCTAGCGGGTTAATGTCATGTCTAAAATGTGGTGACCATGTTTGTATACAGTACTTATTCTTATTCTCATTAAATCAAAGTGGGGGTGCATGTGAGGGGAGGACGATAGGATGTGTTGAAAGATAGAGAAAATAGACAAGTGGAGAAAAGAGAAAGAAGTGTGGTAGGGTGCAAAGAGATGCCTAGAGTCTGGTGATCAGACTTATCACTTTCATTATTTCATTGGTTGCGTGTATTTTTTGTTGTTATAATAGGTTTTGGTAATAATTATAAATTATTATAATTATTATTATTTATAGCGTTCAAGCCATTTGTCTTAATAACTTTTAGTTTTTTTGGTTTATGTTGTGCATTGCTTGCTTTGTATATGTTTTTTAATACGTTTAAGTGCGTGCTTAATGTCTTGGTTTTATTGTGTGTGTGTTTTTATAGTGTTTTTTGTCTCTTCTTGTTGGCGATTCTTTTAGAAATCGGGGTTTTTTTTCTTAATCTTGGTAAGGTTGTCTTCATTGGTGATTCGAGTTTTCTTTTTTTGTATCTTTTCTTAACAGGCTTTTTTTTCATCTCTTTTTACGAATAGAACGGTACTTCGTCTCCGCCAGCCACTCGGTTGGCGGAGCTGGGGAATCTGGGGCGACAGTTAGCTCTTCTGTTCTGGTTAATCATCTGGGTGATTTCATCACTCAGTTCCCGATTAACCAGAACCTGCATTTTCCGGGTCCGTTCTTCTATGACTTTGTTAATGGGAATTATCCCTGCCTCTCTGTGCATATCTTCTTGCCTGCGTGTACCCGTGATTAGGTACATACATTTATTTTGCACTACTTGAAGTCGCCTCTTTTGTGTTTTTGTATACAGTACTCTAAATGTGGCCTAACATATAAGTTGTAGAGTTTAAGGATAAACTCTTTGCTTTTGTTACTAACATTCCTCTTAATGTATCCTAGCACCATATTTGCTCTATTTTTTGCCTCAATACATTGCTTCGAAAACTTCCGCGACATATATACTACTACGCCTAAGTCCTTTTTATCCTGAACTAAATTCAGCTAATGCCGATTCATTTCATAGCTAAATTTCCTATTATTCCTTCCCATGTTAATAACTGCATTTTTAAGGTTAAAAGTCCTATGCCACTCTGCACTTTAAAGCTACCCTCAACTTTGACTAAAATTGCCAATTTAATGTCATAATTTGATACTTTGCTATTTATACCCTCCCCAAGATCATTTATATAAACTATGAATAATATAAGGGACCGAGAATTGATCCCTTAGATACGCCACTGATAACATTCCTCATCTGTGACCTCACCCCACGGAGCACCACTCCCAGCCCTCCACCATTTAGCCATGTGAGAACAGAATACATGGGAATGGAATTAACTATAGATTCCCTAAAACATTGAGTAATAAAGAGTATTCTCCCATCAGGAAACATGTAATAGATTGTAAAACAGACGTATCCTTAAATGAGTTTTCTGTTTTAAAATTTGTTAAATCTACATCCACTTTCTGCATTTAAGAATCTGTATTAAATACAATAACCCGAATTTAAATAATGACACGTCATCCTTTCCGTTGTTTTTAACCTAACAACCAACCAAGCTGTATTTAATCTTAAATTTCCTTCCAGTTTTCACTTGACTGCTTTGCTTGCCTGAGTCAGTCTAGCTCTTCTCTCGTGTAAGGATAAAGCAAACCTTTCGTTTGATTTCGCACAGAATTTGTGATAGTGTTTTCACGCGTTAGTGATTCCTCGCTTATGAGTTCTTAGGCAGCCTACGTCGAAAGTGATATTGCGTTTTGCAATAATAAGTGAATTTTCACTCGTTTCGTGCGCCGGTAGCGAGGGTGAACTTGTTTCCGCCCTTCCCCTCCGTTTTTCCTCATCGGACTCCTTTTAAGGTGGACCAAGGACCTGCAGGCTGCCGAAAAGCGCCTGCACGTAAGGTAAAGTGCCATATTTGCTTGGGTTGTTTTTGTTTTGGACAGGGACTACTCTCTTTGACCAACTCTTTTCTCACTGGTGAAAAATATCACACACACACAGACACACACGAACACAGCCAAACACACCGAGTCTTCGCAAAAATTTACTTTTCCAGACCCTATGCGGAAAGGGAAAAATAAATGAGGGAGACTCGGCGGATACCACTGAGGACCCTCTCCGATGGCCCCAAGCCAGATCGGGCAGAGGTCTTCGCAATCACCCACGGGGAACTAGGGGTAACCCTAGTGAGATTAATTGACACACACAATGGTTATTCGGCTATCTGCCAAAAGGAGAGCGACTGTGAAGTCCTCACCTCCCAAAAAGCGGCATAATCCCTAAAGAAAATAAACCTGAGACCCCACACGCCTCCACAGATTAAAACACACCGCAGCATCATTCTTCGCCGCCTCGATCCTTGGGTCGGTGGCCCCAGCATCAAAGAAATTCATGCTGAGGTCGAGAAAAATCACTCTTGGGCCAAAGTAGCGGAAGTCCTTAAATTCAAGGACTACACGCATGTCTTCAAGATTTTGTTTACTGATTCGGCAATGGTGGTAAAGGCAACGGAGGGCGGTATGCTCCTCTTCAACCTTCAAATCTGCTCCGAGCAGGTCGAACGTGAGGAGTTTATCGACCTCCAAATGTGCTTCAAATGCTATAAGTATGAGGAGCACACTACAGCCAACTACCCCAAAGGGAATGCTATCTTGTTTTCCATCTACGCGTCGGACACCCATTTTTGGAGGAGCTGTAAAAGCACCTCCATGAAGTGTCTCAACTGCGCCGGGGAACATAAGACACTCTCCATGGCTCGCCCCATCAAAAAGCAAATTCTGAAGAAAAAAGCCAACCTGAAAGAAACTGGAAGAAGAAACTAAGGCCAACACCACCTATGCCAAAGTTACTAAAGCTGCGGTAGCGAAATCGAAAGGGAACCCTACATTTCTCCACGTCGAGAACGAAAACTCGACTAAAATTATGTGTTGCATATATTATGCTCATATTGCGAATCTCTCCTCCCCGGAGTGCTTTGCAGATGAGCTTAATAAAATGCTAACTCATAATGGAATGGAGAAGATGTGGTTCCCCTCAAACCCGCGGTCAGAGGAGATCCTGAAAATTAGTCTCAAACCCCAGTGTGAGACTAGTTGTCAGAAGCTCCCAACTCCCAGCAATACCACAACTCAGCTTCCTCCAGGGATCCCAAGATCCAGGCTGCAAAAGCACGCACGGAACAAAAACAATCAACAGAAACTCACCAAAACGAAACCACCCACGCACACACACCCACACAGGTTGACAATGAGGTTACGGAGACTGGAGTTGCGAGAGCCGAGGGAGGGGCACGTTCACCCCGCTCACGGAAAACCTCGCAGCCCCAGAGACGCCCGAGATCGTCCTCTTCTTGCAAGAGGGAATCTAGGCACGCATACCATTCGAGAAAAATTAACTTGAAGGTATTCGCTGTTGAAAGGTCCCCTTTTCCTAAGGAGATGGATGCCCTAGATGTATCTGAAGGTTTAATAGCCGGAAAATACAAATGCGCATTTACCTCGGACGAGTACAGTGAAAAGCAGGTCGAGGATGCTTTACTCCAAGGCTTGATTAAACTGACTCCGGACTCTTTTGTCACCCTTATAGACGGCGAATACAGGAAAAAACGGACAGGGAAAACCATCACGCCTCCTAACACTCCACAAGGACCTAAGCTCGTAAGAGAATAAGTCCTAAAAACATCATATTACACTCAAAAAGCCTTAAGTGAACTATACATTCCGACTCTAAAAATATTACACTTGAACTCTGACGGATGGACAAATAAACAGACAGTGTACGGAAATGTATTAAGACAATGCGACCCAGACGTTGTATTTATTTCCGAACATGGAATAAATGACGCAAACCCACTAAAAATCTTTCCCTACGAAGTCTTGACCAAAAATCAGAGCGGAGAACGTTTTGACGGATGCGCTATAGCTGTAAAAAGAGGTCTTGACTTCAGATCAATAAGTGGACTCGACGAATCTTACCTTGCATTGGAGGTCCGTACGTCAGTGGGACCCCTGGTCCTGGCAACGGGGTACCAACCCCCAAGGAGAGGGTATTTGCCCCTTCCCAACTTCTTGCAGCTATGTGGTCACGGCAGAACCTTTCTCTTTGCCGGTGACCTCAATGCAAGAAGCGCTGCCTCCGGTTATATGTCGACCAACCCAGCAGGAAGGAATCTCGAGACACTTATCGATAGACACATTATGACTAGAATTGGACCAGACTTCCCCACATTCATCACTCACAGGTCAGCCACCAAACCAGACATTGTTCTAACAAGCAATATGTTCCCATATAATTACTTCATTGAGCCGGGCCCCCCTATTCCCAGCGACCACCAGGCTATCCTTATTAGAATCTCAACCTCTCCCATTCAAATCCCTATCCCAGAGCGAAAGAGCTACGCTTGAGCCAACTGGGATAAGTATAAACAACTCCTCGAAAGTTATAACCCAGAACCCTTAAATACTGCCTCCCTAGAAGAAATTGACGAGGAGTTGGATCAATTGAATAAAAATTTATTAAAAGCCGACAAGGAAGCCATCCCCCGAGTTAAGTTTAAAACTCTCCCTGCCCCCTCATGGACCCCTAGAATGAAATCCCTCGCGAGGGAGTATGGGGGACGGATCAATGAAGTGAACCTCACTGGCCCCAACATCAACACACACCGACAAACACGACTCATACGTGACGAACTAATGACTCTTATAAGGGACCAACAGAATGTACTCTGGAATAATTTAATTGACGGACTAAACGTAGAAACCGACTCACGTACATTCTGACAGATGGTTAAACGACTAAAAGGCGGACAACCAGCAAAGACTATTAAACTTAGACGTGATGACAATGAAATTTCTGACGTGGAAAGAATCGAAGAGGAATTCAGACTCTTTTGGGCATCTATATTTAAGATATCCCCGGAAGAGAATGATGACTTTGATTTGGACTTCGAAGACGAAATCATTAACGACCTGAATGATCAAATACACAGAATACACCCTCACCATTGCGTATCACAGGATAGGGAAATGGTAGGACTCGGCAGTAGAATTACTGCCGAGGAACTCTCAATGGCCTTAAAGTCCTTTCGACAGCGAGCACCGGGGCGTACAGGACTGACGAAGGAGAATTTTATTCGAGCCCCGCCCAACATCTTATTAAGGCTCATGAATATCATGAACGCGTGCCTAAATGTGGGTTACTTCCCTGACCACTGGAAGGTAGCGAAAATGATATTCATTCCAAAAGCCGGTAAACCACCGGACAGTCCAGCTAACTTCAGACCTATATCTCTCCTAGAATTTTCAGGGAAAGTCTTGGAGAAGATATTGGCCAATAGGGTAAATACGTTCCTCGAGAATAACAATTCTCATAATAATCAACAACATGGCTTCCGAGCGAAGCGAGAAACAGACACGGCGCTAGCCGTAATTACCGAGAAGTTGGCAAAAGTAAAATCAGAAAAACGCCACGCAAATCTGGTGCTAGGCGATGTCAAAAAGGCCTTTAACAAAGTATGGAGGAGAGGCTTACAATACAAGATCTTACAACTGGGCCTCAATCCCATACTCGAGAGGATTTTTTGTGACTACGTGATGGAGAGGAGGGCGTTTTTGAGTATCAAAGGTTATAGCGGCCCTCAGTTCGAACTCAAGCGGGGGTGCCGCAAGGCGGGTGCATCAGTCCCCTGCTCTATAACATATACACCATAGACCTTTCCCAACCTTTGACTGAGGGTTGCTTGTACGTCAAATTTGTGGACGACATAACAATAATATGTACGGGGCCTTATCGGAATGCGAATTTCATGGCACGGAGTACGGCAGTGGAAATCGAAACCGAAGAATCGAACTAAGAACAGAATGAAACCCAAAGCACTGAGAAGAAAACAGAACCGAGAAAACAAAAACAAAATACAACAAAAAGGCCGATACGGAGAACGGCAATGAGGATGGTTGTAACTTCAAAGCGAGGGACTTCAAACTGAGAGTCTTCGTACACGAGGCGTACCGAATACCAAAAGGAGCAAAGTCCACAGACATTAAAAAAGGAATCGAAAGAGGAACCTGTAAATAGACTTACGTCTAGGCCACGACGAATCATCTATTAAAAAACTAATCGACGAAAAGAGAATCCGATTCTTCCCCAGCGACATCAAATTGATCAACAAGGAAACTTTCAATAAAGTAACAAACGGAAAATGGAGATCGACGAAAACAAGTCAAGGACTGATTAAAACAAGAATAAATACCACAGAATATGGACCACACCAACAGCAAACTAAAAATATTTCATCTTAATACAGAAGGGTGGAAAAAAAAGTCCATCCAATATGGAAATATCTTCCGCCAAATAGACTCAGACATTATTACAATATCGGAACATGGACTCAAGAACGATGACCCAATGAAAATACACAACTTCGAAATTATAAATAAGAATCCCACCGGTGAAAGATACGGCGGCGCTGCAATCGCCATGAAAAAAGGGCATACCATACGCCCAGGAACGGCGAAAGATCGATGAAGCTTATGCTGCTGGTACAGTGGAAATGGAGTACTCTCCACTCACGATAGCAGCGGCTTACCAATCAACTCGCCGCTCGTACATTCCGATCCACTCAGTAATGGAAATATTCAATAAGAATAATACAACCATATTGCTGGGGTATCTGAATCCAAGATTGTAGGAATTTAGATACATAACAAAAAACAATGCAGGCCAAAAACTAGAACTCCTGATGGCCAGAAATATCCTAAAACGAGCAGGACCAGAATTCTAAACCTATATAACCTGGAGAGCAACAACCAAGCCAGACATTGTACTAACAAGTCGTAGCTTTCCCTATAACATATATATGGAACCAGTCCCTGTCCCATGCAGCGACCACATTGGAATTTTGGTGACCATCAACAAGAATCTAATCCAGGTCACAATAAAATCTCAGAAGTCCTACAGAAGGGCAAACTGGGAAACATATACTACAATGCAATGACGCACTGATTGAGAAAATCTCTGAAGTGGACGAAAAGAGTATTCCGAAAATCAGGTACAAGACGCTCCCTCACCCGAAATGGGCAGAGGAAATGAGAAGAAAAGCAAGAAACATCAAGAAAATATACACAGACATTAAAGGATACGGGTATTAACCGACAAAAGAGTAAACAGCTAAAACGGCTAAAATGCGAGATGATCTTCATCATAGAGGAAGAGCAAAAGGATATCTGGGAAAAATTCATAAGAAAAATAGAAGACATTGAACAACCAAACAGAATATGGAAGTTAATAAGTATGATAAAAGGCAGACCAGCAAGAAAAAGAATACAAATAAAGAAAGAACAATGGGAATATTTAAAAAGTAATGAAGAAATAGCAAATAAATTTAAAGAACATTGGAGCAAAGTATAAACCATTGAAGAGGAAGATAACCAAAGATACGACAGAGAGACGGAGGAAACAGTCCATAAATACTTACTCACAAACCGGGATAGAATAACTCCAGCAGAAAGAGTGAACTATATATTACAGGAGAACAAAGGAATAGGAGAAAACATCATAATAGAAAAACTAAAAAGAGCTATCAGCTAGTTTAAACAAAAGGCCCCCAGGAAAACAGGCCTCACGAAATATAATTACGAGAGAGCCCCCGAAAACATCATAAGGACCATACCAGACCTATTCAACAACTACCTTAATATAGGAGCGTACCCGGAGAAATTCAAGCTAGCTAAGATGTTTTTTTCGCTGAAACAAGGAAAATCACCCCCAACAATTTTCCTGCTACAGGCCAATCTCACTACTAAACTTTGGGGGAAAAGTTCGCGAAAAGATTGTCGATTTCTTCGAAGAAAACGACAAATACAACGAACATCAATATGGCTTCCAAAAGGAAAGAGATTCAACTATGGCAATAGCCGTAATAACGGAAAAAATCGCGCAGGCCAAAACAGAAAAAGGGTACATGGGCGTGTATCTCGGCATCAAGATGGAAAGAATGCTGACCGACTACATCTCCAGTAGGAAAGCTTACATCTCCATCGAGAACCAAGAGGGACAGACCTTCCATCTACAGAAGTGGGCACCCCAAGGGGGTGCATTAATTCCACCCTTTACGCGATATACACGGCTGATCCGCCTGCAATAAAACCAGGGTGTATTAACATAAAATACGCAGATGACATCAGCCAAAATATCGTATCGCACTTCCCAAACCCAAGATGACAGACCAGAACCACCGAAACAGAGATAAATAATATAAATGAGTGCGAAAATAAGTGGAAAATTAAAACAAATATGACTACGCGACGAGGGAAGTGCATTGAGACTTAACATCGGATCAGGAGGCTACCCTCGCACACAAATGCGAGGGTAGCCAAAGCCAAAAATGGGTATAAGGAAACACAAAACAAAATAACAAGAAGAAACTTATAGATTAATACAGATATATATAAATATACATAGAAGAATAAGTTATCAAACGATTTAGAACTGACTAAACTGAATAAGGCAAAACAAACCCAGAACTATATATACATAGAAGAATATATTATTAAAAGAATTAGAACTGACTTATCTGAATAAGGTAAACTGAACTCAAATAACTAAATAGAAGTAAGAAGACTTAGAAGCAACCACTGAAAAAGATCAGCCAGTATCCTGGCATACATATAGTCTAACACAGAGGAACATGCACTGAAAGTTACGATGGCTGATTTAATCAAGGTTGGCAATGTTCTCTAAGGATCAGGACTAAACACACGACTTTTCGTGAATTAGGTGAGGATGAAGAGGCGGCATATTCACTCCTACTTTATCACCCAGAAGTGAAGTAGTTTCACGTGGAAATGTTATGAATAGAGGTTGGGCTCTCAAAAGTGAACATGAAATGTTTATAGTTGATCCAAAGTATGACCTCGCAACAGATAAGTTAGGAAACTCGTCTTGGGTTGCAGAGATTTCATATTTAGCTGATATTTTTGTTTATGTGAATAGATTTAACAAACAATTGCAGAGGAAAAAAATCATGTTTTTGTAGCCAAGGAAATGATTTCATCGTTTGGATCAAAGTTTCTCTATTGTACCAACAATGAAGCACACATTCAATTTCAGAACAGCGCGGTTTGTCCTTTTTTGATGTGAAGAGCTGCAAAGGCTTTCAATATTGCACATGAGGAAGCGACAAAACAACTGCTGCCGTTTGCAACTATATATTTTCCCAACAAAAGATTTTCTGATCTCATTAACTTAAAAAATGAAGTACAGAAATAGGCTGTTTGAAAAAAAAATAAAATAGCCGTAATTATGATCTTGTATAAGAAATGAAACCATTTCTCCAACCTCTGAAGTGAAAAAGTTTTCAAAAAAATCTTTAGTTTCCTAATGACATTATTATTAAATTTGTCTGCTACTATTTTCTTATTTCATGCATTTATTTTATTTTTCCTTTTATTGTATTTGAAATTTTGTGTGCTATTTTTAAAGATGCTTTATCGTGTATAATGCACAATTTTCATCTTGCATGACTGAATTCTCCCTAGGAATGGATTCAATAAACTTTTTTGGAATTTCAATGCTTTTTGTGTTTCTCAGATTTTGTGGACTTTCATGTGCTGGGGTAATTCCGCTGTACAAAAGAGGTGTTATGGGGTAATACCCACAAAAGTTCCCCGACCTCTGGTCTAACACATATACACACATTTGACCCCCCCCCCCACTTCTCTTACTTCATCGTTTACACTTGTCATTGTGATCCGACCATGGAAGGTAACGTTCAGTTTCCAACTCTATTCCCTCTATCCCCCCCCCCTCCATTTCAATCGTTAAGTTTTGTACTGTTACGATTATTTGTTTGCGTTTGATTGGTATAATTTCGTTTCAAATATTTTCTGATGTACTTACCTCACTAATTTTTTTTTCACTACACGACGTTCCTTTTAGTATTTTATCACCGCTTGTGTCATTTTCTCAATTTTATAGCATTACACTATTGAACTTGTGCCGTAGTAGAGTTTTTAATTTTAAATTACTAATTTCAAATTTGTTTATAGCTCCTGAAGATGGGTTTTGGAATAACTCGAAACGTAGAGATTAAAGATGGGACCCGCCTTCTTCGTTTTGCCCTTCTTAATTAGCACACATACACACACACACATACACACACACATATATATATATATATATATATATATATAATAGCGCTGAGGGGGGGGGCAAGGGGAAAGCGCATCAACAACTTTCCCAAGCCCCATCAGAGAGTCATGTCAACCAGGTAACATGGATTCCTAATTTGCACTCAGACCGGGAGGAGATGTAGCTTCCTTCCCGTACTAAGTGTAACAGGCTAAGCATGGTACCCTCCTCTATGAGGTTACGCAGTCCTTCAGATGTAATCTGCAGCATGATCGTCCATGCTACACCTGACACCCTATTACTGGAGATTGGGCTAAAATAAATAAACCATATTTTATATATAAGAAAAATGGGCTAAAACTATATGCATTCACATCTTGCTTGAAAAATAGGCAAAAAAAAGGATACATAAAATAAGGACAATAGTAAAATTATGATAACAAAAATAAACTCAATTTAGGGATCATCGCGGCACAATTAAGGAATGCAACTTACCTTAGCAAATGCGTAGAAATCCCTGAAGTTGTCAACCTCCTTAGTGATCCCTTTTAGGGTGTTGGAAGGTATCTGGTGGGATTCCAGAACATCTTCACCCTCGCTTAGAATCCACCGGACACTCTGGAAAGATTGGAAGATGCATTAAACTCATTTGGTAACGTGTCAAGATGATCTTATCTAGGAATGATGCAATGTTATTAAAGAGGAAATCTCTCGGCATTATTAGTTTCCTTTTCCTTCAAGGTGGTCATGTTCATTTAAAAACAAAAAAATCAAATATATACTTTTCTCTATGAATAATTTGGCAAATTCCCATTCAAATAGGAGTTTTTTCATTCCTCCAAGATTAAGCTTTTTTTTTAAATAAAACCTTCGTTGGTTCTTTTTTTAAAGACGGTGTTCAAATTTGAGACTTTACCAGGATGTTTCACAACTTGAGAACATAAGAGTGGCTTAGCGGTTTTCTCGGTCGTTAGAAAAGAAGTGGTCATTCGTTTTTGCAAGCTAATTTTAAGTCAATTTTAAAACTGATCAACCACTAATGTCAGTCCTTCCCAAACAGGACTCCTCAAGGCCATTTTTTAAGCGACGTTTTATTCTAAAAAAAAAAAATTGCTTCCGTATCCGACATTATATTAATTCGTTCGCCATATTGCGAATGGCCATTCTTTCAAACGTCACAAGAATAACGTTGGTTTGGATATTGTGTTTAGGATTACTTAAGTCCATGTGAAAGGAAAACACTATCACTGAGTTTAATTGTGTGTAATTAGGAATCCATGGTCAATATTGATGTAAAACCTTCCAGCGTTTAGTTCTACTTCATATAATTTGAGCTACATTTTATTTAATTGAAATATTAATAAATAGCATCTTCAATATGATGTCCACCATTTGTGAAGCAAAGTTGGATGCGCTTTGGGAGATGTGAAGGAAAGGTGAAAATGTCGGGAAATCGCCAAAAAGAGAGGAAATTTAGCGAGTTAAAAACCAGGAGGGCGCGCAATTCTTCTGGATCTATCTAACGAGTACCCAATGAAGTCTTTGAAGGGATAAACCTTAGCCGTGACGCGTATGTACCAGGTGTGGATAGTAAAAGGAGGTACCCAATTATATCTCCTACGCTCTTTTCCATCCGGCGGTATCATCCCCACTTACTCACCTTCAGTGGGAAAAGGGCGATACTAATAAATAATGGTATCCCACATTGAATCAACAAAATGATTTGTTCGAGAGGAAAAAGCGTCTAAAAGAGGAGAAAAAACACCTACCTGGAACCCAAATACAACGCTGCAATTACTAAACAAAGGCGTTTGTCAAATATGCTAAGAGAAACACCTTGGTTTATCTCTTAAGGTTGCCCTACGCCTAAGCATTAAAATCCCTGAATTTTGGAGATATTTTGCCACCAATTATAGACACATATGGAATCTCTTATTTTGGGCAAAAATGCAGAATAATCTGAAATATTTTCCCTTTAGCCCATAGAAATAAAGTCGTTCTATTTAAAAATCTCCAACACTTCCTTGAAGCAATTAAAACGCTGAAGCGCTTACGACCGATAAAAGGTTTCGCAAAGGAAGGAAAGAAAAAGAACGTAAAAACAATGCCCGGAGTCATTATTCATGTAAACCACTCAACTTCGAAGGAAAGAATGAAAAGTGAACAGATAAATATGGCTAATGCAAATAATGCAGGTGGATTAACATTTTCAGAAATTGAACTTATATGAATGGAGTTTAAGAAGTCTCTCTGACCACCACTACCAATTTTCTCGTTTAACCATCGGAACATGAGAGAAAGCAGTCGAGAAATAATTGACAATGTTGACCCAAAGAAACTTCCGTTTTCTATGACCGAATTTCGTTTTTCATTCGTCTTTATGGTTAAAGGGAAACTACGCTGGAGTGATGTTCGCTCCATTTATTTGTTGGCAATGTTGACGGCAGTGGAAACCTTTCAATTACGTAATTGATATTTATAGTTCATAGAGTGTCTTCCCATATAACTGCAGAAATATATTATAAAACTTATAGCCAATGTTTCCCACTTGCCCGTTATCGAAAATCAAAGGAACCCGTGAAAAAGGAAATCAAAAACCCAACAGACATGACGCTTGTTAAAAACAAAGGTAGAAACAAAAATAAAGAATTGAAAGAAAAAAAGTCGTAGAATAAATGACTCTTACAACACAAATAAAAGCAATACAATGCGTAACAATTAATCTCAACAACTACAAAAATAATACTCTCGTTTTGCCACTTAATAATCCCCTTTAGTAAAAGTGCTAGACTCCATAGATTGGATTTTTGATGCCATACAAATTAAATTCATAATTCTTAACATATTTTTTTTAAAATATAAGAAAAGAAGAGAACTGGAGAACCCGAGACGATGAATAATAAATTTTATAATAAAAGTGGTATGTACTCTGAGTTTCCCGCGATTTTTATACATAATTACAGAGCGAGTGGATTGCGAGGTGGGGGGGATTTATCCGCAATCGAATTTTCCCATCTCTGTTTTTTACATTTGGTAAAGTATCTTCCTTTTCTCCGTAAACCAATCTAATGCTGATCGGCAATATACAAGCTTCATCCAATATCACAAAGAAATTCGGATGAATAGGAGAAGGCTCAGTCTTTCATTTCATTCCACTCTGGAGTACACTAAAATACATTCGCAAATTCCAATCGCTATTTCTTCCAGTGGAGCCCTAAGCAAGTGGCATACGAATCAGCGTCGATTCGAATCGTGAAGTTATTTGCTAAAATGTTCAAGCGATAAAGAGAGATTTATGGAGGGGTTATGGCGAATGAATGGCGAATGAATGGCGAAAATCATTTTCGCCATCAAATAATATCTAAGATGAAAATTGCATATATGCATATATTCGTTTGGGCTGCTCCTGTAGGGCTTCAGTTTAAGTCGTAGGATGAACAAAAGGACGTAGAGGCAGAAATTCATTTCTTTAATACAACGTTTCGGTTGTTTATTTCACCCATCTTCTGGTAATGAAGTACAAGTTCATGAATAGACTAAGCATTTTATGTTTAAAAAATAAAAAATCCATTAAAATTATGGAATTAATCGACGATTTTACCTCTTAATATAGGGAGTAATGCAGAACTAGGCGTACCGTAATGTCAATATAATTTCCGATATCTCGTATATTCCATAGATTAGGTTGAAAAATACCTTAGGAACACCCCATTAAAATTATATCAAAATCCGTTTATAACTTTTAGAGTTGTCAATTTTGGCCCAATCCTGTTTGCATTCAATCCCTATGGAAATATCAGTCTATTTAACGTAAGTGAGATGGTAATTTACGAGAAACTGGAGGGTCGCAGAAAGAGACGGATGTTATATTCGTGATTTACGCAAAAAATACCCCTAGAAAAGTTTATTTTCATTTCCGTTTTTGTTTTCATCTTTGTACAGTGTTATTAATGACCTTGCAAACTCTGAATCTCAGACTGAGTTGGTTTCGGGTTCTTCATAACTTCCCGGATAATAAAGCTTGCCACACGATCAGAGATTTTAGAAGGACGTCCAGAACGTGATAGACTGATGCGAATTGAACCGGCGAATTGCAGAACCAACGTTTAACATAAAGATTTTTAATTACTGTGATAGTTTCCACTATCCCATAACTCCATTTTGAAGTTTAACGATTTGATCTCTCATGTCTTTGGACAACTCCCTGGAATTCGGCATGCTGGATATCAGAACCATATTTTTTGACCTCTAATGCAGCGGCTAGGATTTGAATGAATGCTCCTGGGGTAAACTTATCGATGAAAAACGCTAATATAAAATGTTCTAAAGTTGTATTTCGATCACATGTGCTCTAAAAGTTTTCGGATTTTTTTTTATTAGAAGTAGTGGATATTTATGACACTGTTAATATCAATAATTTCTTTGTTATTTCTTAATTTGAAATTTATTTGCAAAGTGAAGCTAATACTCGTTTATTATATTAATTAGAATATATGATTACAAGTTGATCAATTTAATGCAATTATAAATGTGTAAATAAACTTTATTGCTATGTATTGGATACTTAGAGCACCCATTATAAATATAGTGTCTCAAAACCATGTATACATCTTTTAAAAACATAGCAAGCGAACCTAGTAACAGATTTGGATAATTTTGATTTCAGTTTATGAATAAAATAGTCAGCATCGAATTAATCGATAGTTTAATTTATTTTAGGCAATTAAGTGTTCGAAAGGTTGACCAATGGCATCTGCATCACTGGACTCTATGATTCACTGATTGGTAGACCAACAAAAATGTTTGTAGGGATATCTCTACAGGGTTCTTCAAGTGTGCTCTTTAATCGTTCAAGTGATGAAGGTCTGCTACCGTAGGCTTCATTTTTCAAGTGACCCCCAAAAAAGGTCAAGTGAGTTCAAATCTGACGAACGTAGTGGACACTCGATACCCCTTCGTCGTCCGATTATGAAATGTTTCATCAAGGTAGTTGTTATCGTGATGGTAATGAAGTGGTACTCCATCTTGTTTCAAGTAAATGTCCCCATCTCCCTATAAGTGTTGAATTGCAAGGAAACCTTGCATGTTGAGGTATCTATGACGAGGCAACTGTAATATCGAGCAGTTGTACCAACCAAATCTTTGAAAGAAAAATCTACGCCAGATAATTATACCTAGTAAATATCCTTGTCGTTCAACATAAATGTGTAACCAGTATGTGCTGTTATGACGAATACTCATGCCTTTCAACTTAAATGTGGCCTTACCAGACCACACAAATTGGCCATCTATTTTTTAATCGAAACCATTTGCAAACCTAAATCTGCGATCTGAATCATCCTCATTCAAGGCATGTAATAATCTCGGGCTGTAAGATTTCCAATTAACATTTTTCATAATTCTGTGGACACTTGTCTTAATTTTCCATTTTACGAGCACATTCTTGCACAGATTCTCTAGGTGATCGGTTGATCAGAAGTATCACTTGATCATAAGTGTTAGCGTCTATCAATGTCTTTGAGCTTGCTTGTACACATCATGTACGGTATCATATACGTCAAATCACTTCCAGATACGTGAAATGTTAAGTCGAGTTGGAGGATTAGTTCCAAAATTGTTTCTCCGCAGTTGTTGAACTTTTTATATCTTCTCAACTTTAAGATATTACCATAGTAGCCATTTTTCGTTGCTCAAATGATAAGCGCAGTATTCCATTTTCCATGTTTACTGCAGGCAGGCAAGGCTGTTAACAATTCCGCTGTTGTATCTCTTTAGGTTATAAAAAGTCATCTGAATCTGCTAGTGGGTTCGCCTGCTATGTGTTTTAAAATATGTATATGTACATGGTTTGGAGAAAAAATAATATATATATATATATATATATATATATATATATATATATAATATTTAGGTGTTGATGTCAATTGGTCGTATTAGGCATCCAGTTTTGTTTCTCTCTCCGATGGCGAGTATGTCCCTGAAGTCTTTGTAGAACCTTTTTTAATACGCTTTTCATTCACTATTTCTCTTTCTGCATGTTCTACTCACCCTTTCCATATTGTGTGAACATACATCTTTGGCTTACAAAAATATTATTATTATTTTTTTTAGAACTAAGAATCGAAAGTCAATGAGAACATCTCCACCAGAAAGTTTGTGAGTGGAGGTTCGGAAAGTGGTTAAGTTAAGGAGTGAAAATGTATCAGAGGCATGTACTCGAGTATCTTAGGGTGGGGAACTACATGGGAAGCTAGAGACCGCGAGGGCACGAAACTCTCCTGAACCTACACAAAAAGAAAGTGGGAATCGTGGATACAAATCTTTAAAAATGACTGTATGCTGTTATATGTATTTGCAATGCGTTGTATGTTAAACGTTACTGCATATATTGTATGCGGCTATATGATACACATAAGAAAATCTCACAGTCGAATATCTTGGCAAAATATGAACATGCACATACGCAGAAATTAGCCAGTATAGTTTGACCCTTTAACATAGGCCCTGCGCGCATTTTAGATATATAATTTCGCGCGGCGACGAAGCCAAAAGAATTTCAGTTAATTTTTATACTCGAAGAATTCAATTAATTTTCATCCTGTGAAACTCAAGTGAACTCAACAGCAATTTAACTAAAACCTTAGAGTGAAAATGAAAAAGACGGATGCAGTGACCAAGTATGGTAATAAGAAATGCTGCTCGATCAACGGCTGGACAGAGGCGGTAAGAGCCATTAATTGAGAGCTGAAACAATTGGGGGGGGGAAGAAAATTACGCATTAAAAGAGAAACAAAGGGAAAGCAAGTTTAAGAGACGAATGAAGACATGGTAATTACTTCGGGAGTGGCCCGGAAGTTTAGAATATAATTCACTGACCTCATTAAAAGAGTAGAGAGAAAATTTATATTTGGTTCTTAAAGTTTAAGAAGGTTGTGCTAGAAGTGGATACGTATTTCTCTGCGGAAGAACTCTTATATAATTCTATTCTTATGGGTCCATTAAAAAAAAAAAAATCCGATCACTTCACAATTCGGGAACCAGTCTGGGGCAAAAAGTATGGAAAATATGGTACTTCTATTTCTGGTTTTAAAATTGTACTATTCCAGCTCATTTTCGTCATTATAATGAATCAAATGGGAACATATTCGATGAATTTTGGACGCATAAATTTGTGTCGTGTTGTAAATATGATTACAACATTCGTTTTATATTAAAAAAATAAAACTTTCTTAAAAGCTGAACACACACAAACATGCATGCACTAAATTTAGCATCGAGGGGTACACTTCATAACTAGAGGTATCACTCAAAATTCAAATGTGTAAGAAGAATGAGAATTTATATATCTATTTAAAAAAATCGTTCGAATTTTCTACCAAAGTCCTTTGATCAAAAGAGGCTCATTACCTGTAATTAACAGTCGGTAATTAAATACGAGCTTAATGTGAAATCGAAATACTACTTAAAAAAGGTGGTTCTCATTGAATCGAATTAAGCTCGATTTATTGAAAGTTCACGACTCGTTAATAAAAAAAAGAAAAGAAAAGTCAAAATCCGAAAATTTCAGGAAGTCTGGTTAATTAAATGAAAGTTTCAGTGCAATGTTTAACGTCTATTAATCGGGAGTTGTTTCTAATAGCACCCTGTTTGTTTTGAAATTATAGGGGAGGGGGGTTGGAATGCGTAGAGAAGGGATAGTCCGGCAATCGGTTGCAAAAGTGTTTGCGAAGTTTTCAAAATACTTGGGGAAGAGTCAGGGATATAGTTACCAAAAAATGATAAATAGAAAGGGAAAACAGTGAAATTATTGGGGGAAAGTTTGATTAACACCATAAAAAGAAATAAATTTATGATATAAACAAAGTTTTTGCCTCTGAGGGGGATAAAAATCAGAGATGTTGGTTGGTAGGCGAAGTTTCGGAGAGATTTGTGAACGTATATTGGAATATTTGCAATTAAAGGGATTTACTTCGTTTAAAATAGTCATATTAACTAGATTTTGAAGTGATAGTAACATAGACGAGAAATAAATTTTAGAAAATAGCATTATCCGCAACTATACGCCTCCTACCTAGTCAAGCTTTGCCCTGACATCCCCCTCCACCCCACTTGAGCCATAAGGCTCCAAGTACACCCCCTTAAAAAGGGTCTCAAATCACACCTATTAATGCTCATTCTCGTCGCTTGATTGGATGCCACGACCTTCCTCATACTCGGGCAATAATGAAATGGCGAGTGGAAAACGAGAACGAACATTGCTGAGTCGATGCGGGCGAAATTGGTCTCCTAGAGGGGATAAGGGCAAAGAGAGGACACGGTCGTGGTGGCCTCAAAAGTAGTTTTGCGAGATCAAGTTTAATTTGTATTTCGGGATTTCGAACCCAGGGTTTACGGAGTTTATTACTCTTGTCTCACACGTCCCTTCCCTTCCCCGGTGTCTCCGAACAGATAATGGAATTAAGATAAATATTTAATATGACAATCATTGGCAATCCCGTGGGCATCCAGGGGCGGGTCCTCGGTACAGAAAAAAACGATAATATTGCAGTTTGCGACCAACATGAACCGCGCGAACCATTTGTGGCTCGATGGGCAGTCATCCATCTCTACCTAGTCAGGGGAATGAGACATTAAAAAAAAAACCCTCGGGAGATTCCATACACGGAAGAGTAATGTGTTGTGTGTATGAACGAAGTGATTAGCTGTGTGTGGTAATGTATACGGATGGAACACTCTGAACACCTGAGTCAGACTTGGCGCCCCACCCATTAGGCGGGGCGCGGATCGAACCCGGTACTCAGGCTTGGATATTCAGAACCTTTTCCTATAAGCATTCGCGATTCTGTTCATTCTCGAGTTTTTTCTGTTTTCTTTTTTAATATTTTTTACCCTTTTGAGTTTGCCTTCACAGTCTTCCGCCGAGTCCATACGTACTGGTTGCTAAACACCCCCACAAGGAAAATGGAAACTTGATTCCAAATGCTTCCGTCTTTAATATCAAAGCTATTTTCCCGGAATTCTGGAAGAGGTTTTGATAATAAAGACGGAAGTACTCGGAATCAAATTTCGGGAAGGGGGGGTTCTTGGCCGTTCATCATTTCACTCACGTGTCAATTTAGTGAATTTTTACTCATAAAGTGGAGGGGGGTAAGATGTAGCATGGATAACCCTGCTGCAGGTGACATTTGGATGATTTTCTGCCATCCAAGCCAAAGGAAGATCTACGGCTATATATCTTCCACACATTCTCGATTCTTTCACCCTCACCACTTTATTGAGAGATCGTTCTCTACAAACTTTCTGCTGAAGATTTCCTCGTTAGTTTTCACTTCTTAGTTTTAAGGAACACCAACAAAAATCTAATCTACAAATTTGAAAATACCATTGCGCGCGCGCATGTGTATATATGTATGTGTGTGTGTAGAATGGTTTATTGGTGACCATAACAAAATTAGAGGTCGAAGTCCCATAATTTGCCCTACTAATTCCTTCGCCTAACAAACACGCCACTTCCTATAAAATCCCAACGGTGCTATGGGTCACTTTACACATCTTGTTATAATGATCCTAGCGTGTGTATGTGCGTCCGTTTGTGCATTTAAAAAATGTGAAATGATTGTTTTCTTACACACCAATTTTCAATGTGTTGTGAAATAAAAAACCTTTTTCTCTCGCACATTTTCTTGATTTTGTGAGCGAAACGAACAAGTGCCGCAAAAAACGCCCGTAGGGAGGATTTTGCTAGTTGAAATAACATTTTGACACAACAAAACGAACACCACACATAATGCGAACGAGAAAATAAACACACTCCGAACACTTACAACCCCCTCATACATGCAACCCAAGGAATCATTATCCATACCTACAAGCCCTATGTTCGCTCCACATTAGCCTAAGCGGGTATGGTTGATTTTGTACTCACAAATCTCAACACAAAGCAAGGTACCAAATACGTTTAACCTCGGGATCGGGATGCATTCAGGGCATCTAAATAGATCACTTACACTTTGAAACGAATGTAGTGTCCATAAAACACTTACACTTCTGCGAAGTGCTCTCTCAACACCATACGGAACACGAGATATCTTTTCTACCCCATGCCAGACTCATATCAGCCTCCACGAATCATGCCCAGTAATTCAGAGTCTATTATAACAAGGTATTCCAAAGCAACGCCTCCTCTCCACGCCAAACCAGACCACCATCATTTGCAAAACAACTCACGCACACTTAAAGCAAGACATTTGATCTCTTCGTCCAAAACTTCTAAACATTCTCACGTTATACACGGTTCGCCCTGGAAAGACTCCGATGTAGTCGCCAACCAAAACTAAATATTCCCGATGGTGTACCGCTTCCGTTATGAGTGAAGTTAAGCCACATCAGGTGCAGGAAGTCGCTGGATGGAGCAAAGATCCAAGCCAATTCACTGCGGCTGTCAAATGCCGTAACAACCAGTGGTTCGGATCCCCACTAAGAAATGGCCCCCAAACGAGTGCGGATCAGTGGTAAAACCTATACTATGTTATTTTAACATATTTTCAACATCAAAGCCGAGAACCAAACCCTCGATTACTAATTAAAGAAGTTAACTTTTTCGTTAGATTTAACTCTTAAAGTTAACTTTGAAAATCACTATCGAACGAATTAACTTCGGTTGCAATTGCGTTAACTCAAATTCGCAACCGTCAAATTTCATTCATAAACTTGGAAAAAGATTCTATTATTTTCAGATTCCCAAAACAGATGTGGGATTTTGAATTTTATGAGTCACCATGGTATCTGAAGAACATGAATATGTTGATGTCGAGGTTGAAACTGCCAGTGCAGTAGGAAAAGGCTCAAAATACCTAAACCCGACCTGGACGACTACCTGTTGAAGTCAAGAGAAGAAGACAAGTTGATTTTCAAGTACAAGCTGTGCCTGTCCTACACTGTGCCAATCAAGGGGCACATGAAACCCCTCAACAACCAGTAGTAAGCTGTGCCATCCGTCCTTCAGATCAAGGACGTGTATTGGTACTACTAAAAGCCGGGACATCAAGATCCCCTCCCCCCATGACCACAATGACAAGGACAGGGATAAGGGCAGCAGCATTTCGGTATTATCAAGTCTGCTTCCATTTCCCGCTGCCTAAAAGACATACCAAAAACCAGTGGCAACTCCTTTGGCATCGATGCTACTGGCAGTGGCGTACTCTAGGCTTCAGTGAAGCAAATGATTGTGGACCTATCCGTACCAACTTCGCGTTATAGAGTCTGGCACATTCGAGAGTCCACCTCGAGAAAGACACGGCAGATGAATCGTTAAGTCGTAGACTTGAAACTGCACTTAACCAGGTGAATAGTATCATTTTTTTATAATTTTTTACCTGCGGCGAAGCGCCAGGTCAAGGCGTCGCATTTTTTCAAAAGGAGTAAAGTTCAATTGTACCCATTTAGAGCCATTAAACGACCCATATGACCAAGGGACATATGGTTATTCACCCTGGAGATTTCAAATCTGCCATCGGATTTGGCGTTGGGTGGCGCCATCTAGTGGCAGAAGCCTCATTTAGCAATTTAAAGACACTTGTAAGAGATTTGAACCATGGGAAACCAATACAATAACCATTTATTATCTTATCACCAAACGCCGTAGGTCATTGGAGGTATTTTCCCTCATGTTATACTTGTTTATTTATATAATATCTCCCAAAATTTATATCAACTTTAAAAAATAAAATTTTAATCATATTTTTTTGTGAGTTAAACCGCAATGTACCCACGATGATATGCGGTTATTATAGCAATGACTAGCTACCCTCATAATTCATTAGGGATGACTAGGGGACGCTCCTACCCCACGCCAATCAAGTAACAGTCTCTATTAGACAAATCTAGCAGCCTTTAAAATTAAAAATAGTCAATTGAAACTTCTTTTTAATGCAAATAGATTCGTTTATTAGATACAGTTGGCATGGAGAAGGAGGGACCTCATGCATGTCCAATACAGTGTCAATGTGGTTAACGATTGCTAGAGTTTCCGCTCATATTTGTTCAAATTTCAGATTTCTCGGTCATGTTCAGTGAGTAGCTACCACAGCTAACAGCGAACCTGCACACAAGAAATGCTACCTGGGCAAGTACTATCCATCGGTTAGATCGCACCACCAGGCAGAAGTAGTAAACATTGCTCGAGAGAACAAGAATGGCGGACTTTCATATTTATGATGTGCTTGCACAGATCATGGTCAACGTCCACTCTCAATTCCACATTGAGAAAAAAAAAGGTCACTTGATTAAGATAGTTTATGTTATAGTAATATCGGACCTAGTCTATTAGTTCTAGTAACAAACTGTATCAGATTTTTTTTTAGAAATTTTAGATTATTTTTGTTAGGAATTAAATTTAATTGTGTTATTTAATAATTATAATTTTCAGAACAATGTCTTTCTATTTCATGATTACCGCATACAATGAGAGCAAACTTTGTGAAGACCTCTGTCCAATTTGAGTCAGAGAATGACGAAGTGCAAGACTATCTAGCTGCTCAGGATGTGTACACCCAACCTGATGATGCTGTGGTTACTATGATGATGGGATCTGTTGACTAGTAGGAGTTTGAATATGTCTCATCGGTAATATATGTGGCTGAGCCTGGCAATCATGATACCATCGTTGGCGATCTCCTTAACTTGCCCACATAAGGTGTGCTACTCACAGCTTCAAGCTAGTGGCCAACAAGGAGGCAAATGCTGCACTGTAGAGGGCAGTGTTGATTGGGACCCTATAGGGTCCTTTCCCTACAAATTTTAATTTATGAAATTTAATAATGCAGCATTGTTTTATTTCCAGGTCATGTCAACTGTGACCAAAGCGCTCGACAAGATCCAGGGGAAAGACAAAGCCTAACTTGGGACTTCACTGTCAACAATTGATGCGACGGTCTTCTAGCTCATTGACTTGAAGCCAAGAGCCTCGTCGTTTGCAGCGCATTAGTCGACACACTTTTGGTAGGCATCGACAAAGCGTTTGAGCTCCTGCTGGAGGATGAGAAAATCCATCTGGCTGCTGCCTTCCAGCTCAAGTTTACCTCATTTGGTTGAAGATGTATGAGAACACCAAGGTTGCCAAGGTGAGAAAGACAAAACAAACATGAATGGTGAAGTCAAGGAGGCCATGAGGCAGCAGTTCGACTAAGTGGACAGCAAAGGTTAAGGTAGCAACAACTAAAAGGAAGAGGAGGAGTACTCCTTTATTGCTTTCATCCAGCATAAAGCGAACAACAGGAGCTACAGGTCAACCCCGGGTAAGACCTAGAACCTGGTCAAGACCAAGCTGGAGATTAACAAGGAATTGCGAACAGATTCTGCATTCTTGGGTGAGTAAGTGCTGGTGTACTTGTTCATCAATCTCAAACAACCATCTGCTACAGTGCTACAATTGAGCGTTTGTTCTCTATGGGTAAGGAAATCATAAGGACCTAAACATCATCCCATTTTGATGAAAACATTGACATCAATATTCATTCAGGGCAACATGCCTCTCCTTTATTTACCCCATTAGGTTCTTAAAAGCCTTTAAAATCCTTCAGAAATGGGATAAGACTATAAATTCAGCCCTCTTAGGTATTTTGAAAAGTTAAAAACATAAAAATAGCCTTTTATAACTCTAATACAAAACCCCCTGTGATGTTTGATTCTAAGGGTCGTTAAAAAGACAAAAAGAAGGTTTATTTTATAGTCTTGATTAACTGTACCCACCTTTACCTAACATGCCTACACTTACATTTTACCAAAATCTCAGGATACACTGAGTGGTCGAACTCTGAGAGAAACCCTTCTGCTCGGTGAAGTTCGTCGAGACCTTTAGCCTACGATCCTCTTATGTTGCAGGCTATTCAGTGGGCAGACTATGCAGGCTCCTGCAATTACTTCTATCCTCATTTACTCCATCGAACATCTTTATTTACTATTACTTCAATTTTTACACTATTTCCAGTCGAGCCTGACGACAGGTCTGGAGTCTCCTCCAATATCAAGAATTCAAGTCACAATGGAACAATGGAAACGAATCAAATTTGAGGTCGAAGAACTAACAACAGGACATCATGAAGTAGTCCACTTCTCCTTCATTTGTATCTATGCAAATAACAGTTCTGAATGAGCCGTCAAGTTTGGGGTTTTCGGACTATACAAAGAAAAGTTACGGATTTGAGTGGGGGGGGGGGTGAGTTTATTTTTGGAGATGTCCCCATTCATTGATGAAAGGTTGAGACTTGCACTCAACGGTTGACTACTTTAACGGTAGGTTATGAAATTTCATCCTGCCTTGAGGAATTCTTCAAAATGGTGCAAGGATGGTTAAGTACATAGTTATACTTCTGAACTTATGTACTTCTTTAAATTTGTAATACTTCTGGGCCGATGTATTTAGCGTTGATGAGGTTTCTATAAAACACTGTCATCCTTAACCTTTTTTCCTATTCTTGTATTCTCTATTCTGTCAGTCTTTTGTTTATGCCTACCCTTTCTGCCTTCATTACTCATAGAATAAAGTTAGCCTTGATACATATCAATTCGCCTTCTTAATTGTAAATAATTTGTTATATCCATTTCCGATTATTAATAATTGACACCGTTATATCCATTTTCGCTGGGTTTTGCGCCATAATGCTTACTGAAGGGCCGTCCGAGGCAAATTCACTATTCATTTTTTTTCTCTTTAGTCGGTCTTTTGTTTATGCCTATCCCCCCCCCCTTTCATTACCCATAGAATGAAGTCGCCCTTGTCACATATCAATTTAACTTCTTAATTGTAAATAATTTGTTTTATCCATTTTCGATTATGCGAATGGCCGATGCATCGGTGGCTTTTACGCCATAATGCCTGCTATAGGGTTCTCCGAGGCAAATTAGGACCTTTAATGTGTTTCACTCACATCAGACTGAAAGCAACAACGTTTCACGAGTTAACCCGCATCATGTATGGTTAGTCTCCGGATGGGAGCTCGATTTGGGTTGACTTTGTAGCAATCCAAAGTTCACAACCAATATTAAACTGTAGCTTTCACCTATTTTTTAAATGAGTATAAAAATCCTCATTTTTCGGCTGTTTGGTTCCAATCCTTCCACTACCCCACACCTTAACTTTGTGCTTCTTTCTCACCTTTTTATTGTTTCAATATTCGTTTTTTGTATTACTTAATGTTTAATACGCATCGTCGACACAATTCACCTTAAAAAGCAATTTTTAAAAAGTTTTTAATATTCGAAGTAATTAAATTACCCATTGGAAAAAGAAAATTAGATTCCGAGCGCTTTTGCCTTTATTAAATAGGCCTCAGAATGTTTTATTTTTTTCTGAAATCACGATATTAATGCAAGCTTTTTACCATTCGGGGGAAGTTAATGACTCATGGTTATTTCCACACATGTATTTGATCAAGTATTAACATAATTGACACACGGACTACGGCTTAAACGAGTGGGAACACCGTTCCTAATTTAGCAATGTTAAGACACATCAGGTGTGGTTAGTCGCAGGATGGATCCTCGAATTGGTTTGACATCCAGGCGACTGTTATACATTCTAGATACCGGTGGTTCGGACTCCACGTTAATCAGTAAGTCCATATAGGTAAATAAAGGCATCTTGTAGGATTGCAGATCGGTGGTACCCCCCCTAACCCCAATAATAATTCACACAATAATATCAATGTTTGGAATTGAATTGAGAGGAAATTAAATAAAAAAGAAAGAATATTAAAAAAAAACAATGCAAGACGGATGTTCCATCCAGGCGTTTGGGTCTGGATCAAGTTCAAATACTGGAAGTCCTGAAAGGACACCTTAGGACTGCTTTCAGTATGTAGGATCTTGTTCTTTCAAGTAACCACTAGCGTTTGTTCCTGGTGTTTCAGATATACAATTTCGGTTTCGAGCTACGAATCTTGTTTTTTCAAGTAACCATTAGCGTTTGTTCCTGGTGTTAGAGGTATACAATTTTGGTTTGGAGCTACGAATCTTATTCTTTCAAGTAACCATTAGCGTTTGTTCCTGGTGTTTCAGGTATACACTTTTGGTTTGGAGCTACGAATCTTATTTTTTCAAGTAACCCTTAGCGTTTGTTCCTGGTGTTTCTGGTATACAATTTTGGTTTGGAGTTACGAATCTTGTTTTTTCAAGTAACCATTAGCGTTTGTTCCTGGTGTTTCAGATATACCATTTTGTTTTGGAGCTACGAATCTTGTTCTTTCAAGTAACCATTAGCGTTTGTTCCTGGTGTTTCAGGTATACACTTTTGGTTTGGAGTTACGAATCTTGTTTTTTCAAGTAACCATTAACGTTTGTTCCTGGTGTTTCAGGTACACAATTTTGGTTCGGAGCTACGAGATGCCGGAATTATCGTAATGATAAAAGAATAAACAAAAATGAGTGCTATTCCTGGACTTTTCGTTCCTTAAATCGGGTCATTCTTGGATGGGTCACAGTTTTCCATACAGAGCCTAGTTTCCCTTCTAAAGACTTTTTCAAAGCCTCGCCAACTCCATCCCTAATGCAACTACTCTACTCTTCATCGAAAAGGAACTTTCTTTCGTATATTCCCCCTTGGTTTTCGCTTTTTTTATGTAAATAATAAACCCTCGACGAGTCCAGCTGAACGTTGCGCGATACCACGCACTATTCTCAGGCGCGTCGCGGAAGCAGTCGTGGAGGAAACCTCCCGGAAATGCCTGGGAGGAGGGGGGGGGAGTCAAAGCGATTAACCTGGAACTGACTGACTTCAAAATTGGCGGGAGAGTCAACTTGGTGGAACCTTGATTCGCACAACAATCAGTCAGCACTTATGAGGTTAATACTCAAATAAAACACTTGGAAGATTTCATAATTTGAGTGTTGAGAGGATACGCTGAACACTCCATCATTAATGCAGCATAAACTGAAATACACAAACACATATATACTTTAAGTTTATTTAGAGAATAGGGCCAAATGCAGATGCGGAAAAATATTTAGTATGATTAATAATTGAGAATAACCAGGCAATGGCTTCGCCGCTCCATTTACAGGGGGAAGCTTGCGCTTCGCTACTAAGATTAGAATTTAAAATCTAAAAAAAAAGCAGCCATGGTTAAATTTTTATAAATTTTCTGAACTTCGCCAATTTTAATAATTTTAAAAAGGAACTCTAAACTTAATTTCCCCCCTTTCAAAATATCACGTTGCTAAAATATAGAGTTATAGAAGAAGATATATAAAAATAAATTTTAGGAACTTCACCATTTGTAATTCTTTGGGTCTTAAAATGTTCACCTAATTTCGATACTTATATTTATTTCTGAACTTCACCATTTTGTTTTTTGATATTATAAAAGAATTATTAGAAATAACTTTGATAAAAAAACATAAGTCATAACCAAACTAAGATGAAATTATTATTCAAATACTCAAAAAAATCCCCTTTTTAAAATATAGAGTTAGTGATGATGATGATGATGATGATGATGATGATGATGATGATGATTAGACCTTAATTCGGTCAGAGCTCAAATTTGGCGCCATTTTCGGTACGAATGGGAGAAAACGAAATCCTGCATCCACCAAGGAATAGGCGAATGATTGCACGGAAATGAGAAAGACGATAAAAAAAGAAAATGAAAAATATAAAAAACATAGGAAAGAACAAAGAAGCAGTACATAACAGTACAACAGTTTCTTGTCATTCTTCTCTTGAAAATTGAGAAAAATAACGAGGGCATCTCCGTCAAAAGTTTATGCGAAGCAAGTTAAAAAAAAAAAAACAGTTAAGCTGGGAGAATGAAAATTTGGAACTCAAATAACCACAGTAGCTGAAATTTAAGACTATTGGAGTGCTGGAGATTAGGGGAGGGGGGGGGATTCTTTCATTTACCTCGTTCCGTTAGGGAATTGTTATAGTCTTTAAAAATCTCTTCAATGGGGTTTCAAACTTGTACTTTCGGTACTAATAATAATGGTTTTCAATGCACACTCCAGACTCCATTTACATCCTTGTCATACCCATTTTTTATTCCATTTTTTTTGTCCATGCAGCTTTTAGTTGTCTTTCCTTTCTCCAATCTTTCCTATTCAGATTACATCAGACTGCATAAAACATCAAACGGCTAATTACATCAAACTAACTAAAACATCAATCGCTTAGATTCAATCAAACCCCCCTAAAATTGACTTCCTAAGACTCTTCGTCAAGAAAATGAGCCCTATATAGATGTTACCCCCCAGAGCAGAGCGCTGGGGGGGATGGGTCAGGAAAACAAATTGGAAAAGGTAAAACCTGAAGAATTTCGAAAATTTACTTTCCAAATAAGTGTTTGAAAATCTAAAAAAAAACTCAAAACCAAACCAAAATTTCTCTCTTATTTTTTTTTCCTAGCGGGTTTTCGCGACTACTTTACAGACTATAAATGTAAATAATGGACTAACAAATTAATTGAATAAGCTAAATGAGGTATTTTAGCCTGCAAAGGAAGATGGCAACAATGGAAAGTTTGTGTTAGGATTCTAAACATGGATTTATGGCAAGCAAAGCGCGAGTTTAATGGATTTCTGGCGGCGTGGTCGGGGAATATCAGCGAGTCTCGTGCCATAACAACTGTGCTCGAGGCTTTATTAAACAGAGTGGGAAGAGGAAAGGGATTTAAAGAGAGGAAACTGATGTAACCAACGAAGGTTTTTTTAAAGCGAAACTTACGGAGGTATCTCAGTCAAAAGGTTTGTAAATGGTGAAGTTAGGGAAGTGAACATGTGTAGAAAGTAGATAGCCCGAGTAGAAGATTATGGTGGGTGGGTCGTAGGACCTGGAGGGAGTCCAACTCGCCTACAGGGACTAAAGACCGATGCCTTTGTGGCGTCTCCACAATAAACAACCGAGGGGGGTTTAATGCCATCTTTCTCATCTTAGGTCTACCGAGGCGATGGAATGAGGGAGGGGGGCATAGACACTGAGGGGGAAATTGTTATTTTTTTCGGAAAATGTAAAAAGCGAAAAACAATGTGGGCATCGGCTTAAAAAAAGCGAGAAGGGAGATTTAAAAAAAGGTGAAGTTAGGGGAAGTGAAAATGTTCGGAAGTTGTCTAACCCGGGTGGTTTATTATTTTTAACAGACTCCTTGAATGTCTTGGGGCATGGAGGGCACGCAAATCTCGACAGCTTGCCCGACCGATACGGAGTAGAGATATTTGTCCACAAATTAAACCAACGAGGGAATCTCCCCTAGAAAATTTTAAGACCTGTAAAGAAACTGGTAAAGTAAGGGAAAGTGAAAATACGCAGGTGGGGGGGAAATAGTCCATGTAACCTAAAGAAGAGACTACTGGGTGCGCGCTCGGGAACGGGACAACGCAGCCGATCCCATGGAGTCACGCCATGGGGACGAGGGGCTCATTCCTTTAAGGGCAGAGGTACCAGGTTGCCCCTCACCTCAGGAGCCTGAAACCGGGCTTACTCCTTCCTGCGACCAGGCTGGCGTCCCAAGAAGCCTAACCCTGTTCGAAAACCCCATATGACCCCCCCCATCCCCCGCTTTTCACAGCGCCAATTAAAATAAAAAGGGTCCCGGGCAGGTTCCGAAAGGGGGCTCCGCTGTTCCCGTGCCATCTGGATGCCTCGTGGCCGTTAGGCTCGGGCGGTTGACCCCTCGACCCGTCAGATTTGGGATGCGCCAGGTCCGGCCCCGCTGGGATACACCCGTTTCTATATATACATGACATGTGGCGAGATGCCCTCGTTGGTTTTCACAACTTAATTTAAGTAAACAATGACAAGAATGAAATTCAGAAGTAATTTTCTTCCAGCCACTTCGTCACACTTGTCGATAAAGGTCGAGGGTAAATAAATAACCATTTGATTGGAACTCGCCAAACTTTTATACCCGATTTCGCTATCTGACAGAGCCCCTCCCATCCCTCCCCTTCTTCCTTAAATTAGAGGTGGTACAATTGAAAGTATAATGAATAAGGCACCCAATGCTCTCGACTTTAAAAAAAATGTTGCAAGCAACAAGGTTATCTACTCCTATATGTCTATGTGTGTATGTGCGCACGTTAGTGTGTATTTAGCGAGCCATCCAACTTCAGGTCAAATTACAATAATATTCCGAAACAACAAACAAACAAATCGAGCAAAAATCAATAACGACGAGTAAGCCATTCATTTCTCTATTATTTTACATTTCCCGATGAGGAGCCAAGCGAAATTCAGACAAACACAAGTTCTCGGCAAGACACAAATGCTAGATAAAGTACATCTGCAGTCACCCTAAAAATCAAACATATGAACATAAATTCCACCAATCACGTGCGAGAGCAGCTTCAAGTCACGCCTCTTTTAGGGAACATTGTTTTCTATTAGTTACTTAATAAAAGTCTCAATGCTAATCTTAGTTCAAATAAACAGTTCCATACAGATTAAAATAAACATGCTAAACTAAGAAATCACCATTATTGTTCGTCATTCCATCATTAAATTCGTATCTTTTCTCTTATTATATATTTCTCAGACATCTGGCTGAGGAGACGAAATTGCGCCATAATAAGAGAAAAGATCCTTAAATGCCAAAAGACATTTTTATATTAAAAGATTCATATCAAATCCCGAAGTGTTAAGATTTTCTGCGTTTGGGAATGGTCAACAGTGTTGAAGAATAACGTTCTAGCACGATATATATATATATATATATATATATATATATATATATATGGTAGATCCTTTAATTCTGACGGTTGTAATAGGTTTATATAATATATATTTTTTTTACTTTTTAGAAAAACGGGGGCCTATACGGAAGCAGATGCTATATAACGAAATCTCGCATAAAATAACCCAAGATCATTGCATAATTCCTAGTTTTAGCAAGGACTAGTAGCGTATCCTTTTGGACATAGGTTACATCAGTTAGCCAACCCTACGTCTTGGTCCAAGCCTACACTTTTTAGTTTCGGACTAAAAATGTTGGAAATCAGGTAAAAAATTATAAATATCGATGCAATTTATGAATTAAATTTATATTCCCAAATTCCTTTACCTGGATTCGCGGACGTTAACCACTGAGCAAAAATGAATATTTAAAGAAACGTAACCTGAAATCTATTATAAGAGTTCCCAGAAGATACCAAATTAAAGGTCAGGAGTCTTTTTACACGTTTCCCCGTCCACACTCGGGTAGTGGGTAACATTTAATTCCAAAATACCAGCGTAACACTGAAACCCTCGTATGAGTTCGCTAAGCCATATTAGCGTGCCTCGTGAATGACGAGTTTCTGAACGTAAAAATTGACTCATAGAGAAATAAGAGATCAGTTAACCCAAACGACCTTTTCAAATACATCAAAAGAAACAATGGATACCTTCGTCTACATACATTAAAATATAAATACTTCATGCATGTATTGAAATGGTGACATACATGACATCTATTTTTGTATCCATTAAAAAAATAATAAAAACTAACGAAGTTATATTTACCAAAAGTATTTAAAAGTGAATGGTAAAGTGTAGAGGATGGAGGAACCACAACTAGAATGTTGGACCTTGTGTTAGCAAAGCTCTATCAGTAGCGTGCGAGAAGTTCAGGCGAGCGGCATGGAAGTTAGGCAACATCGGGTGTGGTTAATCACCGAATGGGGCGAAATTTCAAGTTGATTTTCCCTCGGCTGCCACACGCTGTTGATACACGTAATCAAGCCCTCATACTTTAGAAAAATAATGTAGAGGAAGAAAGCAATAAAAGAAGGAACAAAGAGTGTTCCATAAACACTGCATACTTGAGAAAAAAAAAGTGTTTTATGAACCAATGTACAACCCTTTCAACTCAAAATGCCGGGTCGACATCGTGACCACGAACTAGTTCGTAAACATAAAATAGTCACTCAAATGTACGAACTTAAATGATTTGATGGGAACTATTATAAAATAGGCCCCCAACACCTTTTTTAAAGTAGGCTAGTGGCTGGTTATAGAGTACAATATTGTACTAAACTATATTTAATGCTGAGTACAATGTAAAAAGACTTTTGCTTCACCCTGTAGTGTAATGAACACATAATTACAGTAAAAAAAAAGAACACAATTTTGGTTCTGGGAAAATATTTTGGTTTTAAAATGAGAAAATTGACAAGGGCAAAGTTGAGGGGAGCAAATGGGGGAGGGGGGGGGGGGCTACACAACCCGAGGAGAAAAGATGAGACTACTTGGGGATTTGTGAGTGTGAGGGCACAGAGTGAAAATACTAAATAATAATTACTTGAAGCTAAGAGACAAACTCAACCAGGGCATGGCAACCAAAAGTGATTCGGGAGAAATGTGCAAGGAAAGTGGTGAAAAGGGGGAAGTGAAAATGTAGGGAAGGTATATAGCCTGAGTAGTCCAAAGAGGAGACTACTTGTGAGTTCGCATAACTCTCCTGAACCAGCCCAACCTCAATAGTAAAGACTGCCCCTCCCCCCTACCGGGAGGGCACACAATGTTACAAATGTCAGGGAGACCGAGTTGCCCCAACGAAATTTGACACCGCTTAACTGGGCACACGTTTTGGGTTTTTTTTGTGTGGGGGGGAAGTCAGGCCAATCTGGCGACTCCCTACTAGCGCATAAGCTTCGCAATCATCTTATAACCTAATGCGAATCAATAGGCTCCGTTATGAGATGTGACCAATAAGCTCCGCGGCGAGATGCGAACCAATAGGCCCCGCAGCGAAATGCGAACCAATAGGTTCCGCGGTGAGATGCGAACCAATAGGCTCCGCGGCGAAATGCGAACCATTAGGCTCCGCTGTGAGATGCAGACAAATAGGCTCCGCTGTGAGATGCGGACAAATAAGCTCCGCTGCAAGATGCAAACCAATAGGCCCCGTGGTGAGATAATCAATAGGCTCCACGACGAAATGCGAACCAATAGGCTCTGGTGAGAGATGCGAACCAATAGGCTCCGGGCGAGATGTGAACCAATAGGCTCCGCTGCAATATGCGAACCAATAGGCGTCGTTGCGAGATGCAAACCAATAGGCTCCGCGTCGCCAAGATGCCGCTGACAAGGCATCTCAGACCACTCAGCTATCCCGCCGCTCGAAAAGACTACGTTCACGCCGGTCTTACAAGCAGCCTGCTTTTCCACTCGACACCCTACAGGTTTAATACTTTAAAAATCACATCACCCAGGACCACTGAAAAACGTGATCCGAACATTGCATAAAAAGATTGTCTAAAAACAAGGTCTGCTGACCAAAATGTCGCGTGCCCTCACTTATTCTGATTTATGACAACACCTAACATAATATAGCCAAGCGTATCATATTATAGCCTAGCCTAGCATATCATAGACTATTATAGCATACCATACTCTATACTAGAATAACCTTGCATATCTTAGTCTATTATACCCTTGGTTAGCTAGCCTATCGTAAGCTAACATAGTATTACCTAGCATAGCAGAGCATAGCCCTCCTTAGCCTATTATAATTTAGCCTACCCTAGCATAGCATAGCATAGCCCTATCTAGCCTAGTATAGCTTAGCATAGCCTAGCATAGTATAACTAGCCTAGCATTAACTATCCTAGCAAGTATACCTATAGGTATTATCCTATTATACCCTAGTCAAGCATAGCTTAGTATTGTTAGTATATGTTATCCTAGCATAGCATTTTATAGCCTAAATTAGCATGGTATATCTTACCCTTGCTCATTATATCTTAGAATAGCTTAGCATAGCCAAGCATAGCCTATAATAGCCTAGCATAGTATAGCCTATTATAGGCTTGCCGAGCAGATTATACGAGGGGCGGTCAATAAGTTTTGCGAATCGGTAGGGCAAAACAGAGGAAGGGGCATGGCTGTTTGTAGGGGTGTTAGGACAAGTTATGACGCTTCTGCCTCGTCAGTTTAAGAAGCAGTAGCTGATCGCAGATCGTCAGTCACAAATTTTCCAACAATGGAGAAGGTTGAGCACCGCGCAGCGATCAAATTTTTGACCAAGGAAGGCAAGAATTCAAAAGAGATCAAAGAACGCATGGTTGCAGTGTACACCGACACCGCCCCTTCCTATGCAACTAATGCTCGCTGGAATAGGAAGTTCCGCCATGGTCGTGAGTCCCTTAAAAATGACCCCCCTCCAGGACGCCCGTCAGACGTGACCAACGAGGACAATGTGGCCCGTGTGGAGATGATGATCCTCGAAAATCGACGGGAGAAGATCGAAGAAATTGAGCGAGAACTAGGAATATCACATGGAAGTGTTATCAACATCATCCACGACAATTTGGCCATGACCAAGGTCTCTGCCCGTTGGGTCCCTAGAAACCTCACGCCCCATGATCGACTTCAACGTCGTCAAATTCCACAAGGCCAGAGTTGCACAAGCTGCGCGGCGCGAGTGCGGATTCGAGGAGCTCAACCATCCCCCTTACAGTCCAGATCTGGCCCCTAGCGACTACTTTTTATTCCACCAGCTCAAGGCTGCACTGCGTGGACGCCGGTTTGGGGACGATGAAGATGTCCAGCTCGCCGTCCAGGAGTGGATCGAACAGTCGGGAGATTTCTGGTTGCCGGAAATTCGAAGCCTCAGGGACAAGTGGCGCAAGTGCATTGAAGTCGAGGGTCGTTATATTGATAAATAATAAAACACTTTTCCTCTAATCTCGTTTCCTTATATCCGAATTACAAAACTTATTGACCGCCCCTCGTAGCATATTATAGCCTAGTCTAGTCTAGCAGAGTATCGGCCGAATAGTTATGATGTTTTTTCAAACAGAATAATTCCCGGGCTAACTTGGGAGGACTTTGGAAATTATAGCATTCGAAAGAGAATATAAAACAACATCAGGGTTTCAAATTTCGTTAGAATCGGCCGAATAGTTGCAATGTTATTATAAAAACAAAAAAGAGCAAAACGGGGACCGACCGAAAGACATAGTAAGATGTAGAGTCGCTCGCGACCTGACTCACACGCGACTAAAAAAAGAAAGTCAAGAGGGAAATTTCCCTCAGAACATTTTGAATAAATATGATAGAATAGAAAGTGTAAGATAAAATGTGTGAAGGGTTCATAGCCCAATTAACCAGACTCTATTTGGGGTGCTGGGGCCTGAAGTGCCCGCAACTCTCCTATTCCCGATTTATTGACAGAGAAGAAAAATCGTGTGACCATAATGTTGTTGCTGTTGTTCATAGATCGCCAGGATCAGATGACCTCTGCCATAATGATCGAGAGGTTGGTAGAATCGGTTGTATGTTTTGAAGTGAGAGTGATTGTAATATATATGAAAAAAGGGCATAAGTGAATCTCGCACACATTATCTTCCGAACATCTTGCCGTTATTTCCAATTTCCCATACTCATGTTCTACTTGATCCATGGCGATGAAATGATGCAAGCTTGTATGGCAAGGTGCCAAGGTGTCAATCTTAAAGTGCCAAACCAATTGTCAATAATAAATTATCGATCATAGGCATTCAAAATTGACTTACATGGATTTTGATATATATATATATATATATATATATATATATATATATATATATATATATATATATATATATATATATATATGAAATGAATAACTAATAACTCACAAAGTAGCACGTGAAGTCCGCAATGAATGCAATGTCCCGCAGGAAAAATGAAAAGGTGCTTCCAAGTACTATTGAACTTTATTCAGTTCATTCTCAAGGATAACTATAAGATAAAATAATATAATAAGGGTATATATAAGCCAGTAAAACATAAAGGACCGCCTCTACGGCAAGATATCATCAACGAGGAAGTAGGAGAGGGATGGGTAAATTCACATTAAGATTTAGCTAAAACAGGTAGCAAGGTCAAACCGAGAGGCAAGAAAGAGTCAAGAACAGAGCCAAGAGGGTTAAACGATTAACGGATAAAGCGATAGTCTAAAGAGGGAGATTAGGAAGGACACGAGAAGTAAGCAGATATGTAAAGGAGAGGGACAAGGAGAGAGGAAGAGAAATAAAATAATGTTAATACAAAATCAATGCCATAATTAAATTGACAAATGGGGTGCCCATAAAAATGAAAAGTGCAAAAGAATTAGGAACAAAAGTCAAAGCTAATTTCTTTAAGAATGAGTTTTTTCATAACAGCATCAATTTTAAAAAGGCCAGGGGAAATATTAAAGATATTATACATGAACATTAAACAACGTTTCTTTTAATTGAGTCATTTGAGCGAAAAATAAATTTTGCTGAACTCCAATTGATTAAGTGGTTATTTTCGGACATATGCACAAAAAAACGCACTATTATTTACAGCTCTCCTAACATTGTATTTATGCTGATTAATACGGACAGATGACATTCAAATTCGTTCGCATATTATAGTTCTTCCCTCTTCCGCATCTACGCACTTCCTCCCAACTCTCTGGGGGAAATGGACAGGAAACAAGAAATGGAATTGCTAAATTTATTCCTAACCTTAAAAATGACACTCACACTATTGTAATAATGAACAAAATGTCACGCTCAATTACGGTCCAGAGTGGTCCCCAAGTAGTCTCCTCTTTAAGCCTACTTGAGCTATACAGTTTCCTTCCATTCTCACTTCCTTCATTCCCACTAATTTCCTTACGAACTTCTCACAATCACTTAGCGGAGATGCTTTTCTTGTACACAAGAGTTAGGTCCCTGGGTGGGCGACAGCCTTCAATCATGTTTGCTCCATGTTACATAAAAACCCCACCCTTTAAAAGGGAAGATGTGCCAAAACATAATAGCAGTTCCTGAAACATTCACACCATAGGTGCTCCTTAGCGCTGTTATGCCAATAATGATTACCCTATCAAAAATGGCGCTAAAAATTTGAGTTTCACACATTCATGTATTGTGCTGTTTACATTCACTGAGGTAAAATAAATATTTGGACGTTTAATTTTGTTTCAGTTAAATTATACCCAACTATTTTTTGTGTATCATACATCTATAATTAACAGTTGGGTGTATTACATCCATCAACACTTCAAAGGGTCCACCAGTCCATAGGTACAAGTATGAGGCTTTCGATGCAACCAAGCGATAGCCATCTGAAGAAGAGATAATGTCTTCAATTATCTCATTTTCACAATTACCTTTTGTTCTAATTTAATTCTCGAAAGAGGTTTATAAGTAGCGTTTTTATTTAAGTTTATAACCAATTAAACAGAAAATGAAAGCTTCTAGCCACAGTTTCTCAATGTGATAGATACATACATACGAGTGGTCAAAGGGCTGCTGCGCTTTCAGTGACATGGACAAGTTGGACGTTTCACTGTTGAAGAAAGTCTGAAAACGGACTTGATGTTTTTTTTTAACCCAGACACGGGTTGTACCACCGGTAACACATTTAATGACAAGTCAAACCAGTTATTTTTTTCAGTGAGAAAAGAAAGGAATTTGGTATAACTAACGAGGGCATGGTGACAGTGAAAATTAGGGGTAGAGGAGGAATAAATAAAACAAACGTTTTTAACTTTAATTACTGAGGCAATGAGGGGATATTATATACCCTTTGTGACCTGGATAAAGGCAGGTTGGCGGACTACTCCCACCAATACTAATCATAAATACAAACCGAATCCACATTTGTAATACTCAGAACAAGCGATATTATATATATATATATATATATATATATATATATATATATATATATATATATATATATATATATATATATATATATATATATGGAAAAAGATCCAATACAAATTGGTACGGTTAATGTAGTGGCATTTTTTTCCATCTTTCGAGTGTTTCGGCTAAGTCAACGCTGTTAATATATTAATAATAACGGTTTTCTGTGACGGTAAACGAGGCTAACATAAAGGGGTAACTTTGAAACCATTTTGGGGGGACTGGTGGATGAGCTATCCTATAAATGTAGTCTTCCAGTTCGAGGAGGAAAGGATCTCCCGCTGGACCTGAAGCAGAGCAGTTTTCTAATAATGCCACTACACTAACTGTACTATATATATATATATATATATATATATATATATATATATATATATATATATATATATATATATATATATATATATATATATATATTACAAGATGATGTAACTGATATTCAATGTGACCGACATTTGCGTGGATGGTGTAATGTCAATGTGAAGTTTGTAGTGGAAAAGAAAAAGGAAGCGCACTTGAAGCTGCTTAATAGTGCACATGAGAATGATAGGGTGATGCCGTTAAATGCAGAAACAGAGATTAAAAGGAAAGTGAAACAAATGATTAAACGGATTAGGAAAACAACAAATAAAGTGGTTGAACAAAAGATGAATGTGATCTAGATGAGAGTTTGGAAGATAATGCAAATGTAAATATTATTGGCTTCGTGAGCTTAAATCGGGTGTGAAAGAAAGAAGCATGCAAGAAGTTGTTAGTTTTGTGAGAGGTATGAAAAGTGCAAAGAAAGCTGGAGTTAATGATATAGTCGTTCAGATGCTAAAAAAGTGGTGTTGATTGTGTTATGGAATGGGTCTGGTGGCTGTGTTGTAACACATATATGAATGTGCAAGAGTGCCTGAAGACTTAAAAAAATCCTTACTAATAATGCCAAAAAGAAGACAACACCCGAAACTGGAAACCCCAAATGATACAGACAAAAACCCGATAATGGTCAATAATTCTCACGATTATGACAACTGAAAAAAAAGAAGAAAAAACATGAAAACTACACCCCTCGTACCTACAATAAACAGAAAAGAACACAAAGAAACTAAGTATCAATAATAGTAAATATCACAAAAATAACAAATGCAAACATAACATCCAGAGAAATAAAAGACAACATAAAGGCTTGAACGCCATCAGACCCCTCCCCAATAAAAAACAACGACAACCGAATGAAAACAGGCGCCTGATGATCACCAGGCACCTTGCATCCCTTTGCCAAATCTTGTACAATTCTTTATTTTTTCACCAGTATGTTTTTTTCTATCTACCTTACACTTCCTTTATCCACACCCAAATTCATACTAAAAGTGCAGTTATATAAGGATTAAACGGAGATTTACAGTATGCTATGTCTGTTGAGTGTTGAGGACAAAGTGTAAGGAAAAATTCTGATTGGGCGTATAAGAAAGATAATAGGGATTGATGAAGATTAAAAATAGTGTGGTAGAGTTAGTAGAGTGTGTGTGGAGCAGGTATTTACACCGGCTAGCTAAAAAAAAAGTGGTAAGAGGTGTGAACTGTATTGTCGTAGAATGACTCCCGACGATACCATATATTACACTATTCGTTGAGGGAACTTCCTTAATTATCTTTAGAGTGCGTTTTACTGTCTGGCGGCCGATATTATGTATCTTCAAAATGCTTAAGAAGTTGAACTGAGCTCAAGGATAATAATATTGCTATCATTAATAAAATAGAGTTTTATTAATAATAACTATAAACAAAACACAAAAACGGAAAATATTGACAAACAGAATGGAAAGGGTCGTGGAGACTCGGGCTAATCCAAGGATTTAAGGGATCAAAAAAGGTAAAACAAATATGGAGTTAAAGAGATGGGATGGTTCGATAAACCATTTAAAGCACAGGATAGAATTGACAAATAAGGGATCAATACTCAAAAGGTGACGCTTGGCTTACGTAACTTCATTAGGGTGCAGTGGAAGGTACTTGAAGGAATATTCGGTCCGCTGGCGAGTTCCAGCCGAAGGGGGGGGATAAAAGGATCCTGACGTGGCGTCTTGGAAAGGAGAACCGTTACTCGACGAACGGCTTGACGAACAATGGCTGTTCTAGGTTGTTCTCTTCTGAACAAAGGGGGGGGATGAGAACCGTCTCTTGTCTACGGGCTCAAGAACAATGGCTGTTCTAATGTTGTTCTCCTTGAACAACAGGGGGGGTGAGAACCGTTTCTTGGCGAAGGGCTCAAAACGAACAATGGCTGTTCTAATGTTGTTCTCCTTGAACAACAGGGGGGGATGAGAACCGTTTCTTGGCGAAGGGCTCAAAACGAACAATGGCTGTTCTAGGTTGTTCTCTTCTGAACAAAGGGGGGGGGATGAGAACCGTCTCTTGTCTACGGGCTCAAGAACAATGGCTGTTCTAATGTTGTTCTCCTTGAACAACAGGGGGGGTGAGAACCGTTTCTTGGCGAAGGGCTCAAAACGAACAATGGCTGTTCTAATGTTGTTCTCCTTGAACAACAGGGGGGGATGCCTTGGGGACTTGGCGTCACTAAAGGCTCGAACCTTTGGCACTCAAGGAATATTGTCCTCCTTCTGGACAAGTGATGGTGAATCTCGAGGTCGAGGTCCCTTGGCGCACAAAGGGAGAGAGGGTCGTGGTGATGTTTCGCGACGAAAATCTGGATCTCCAATCTGATCTTAGTGGTAAAGTTTCCATATAAATAGCCAGAACATCTCCTTGGCGTGGGGGAGAATGGGGTGGAAGCTTCGAGGGAACGCACAGCTGGGCCGGAGAAAAATGCCTTATCTGTCCATAAGCCTAACTCGATCTGGCGAGGTCGGCGTATGGGGGCGAACGGGGGGGAGGATAACCTCCTTGTTTAAACATTGACGTCCGGTAGCTGTTGATAAGACTCCAAGCCTCGAATCGAAGATGCACGTGGGCCTCCTCGAGGTTTTAACTAATATGGGATAGGAGTTGAATTTAACACAGATTCAACTCGTTCTATCACACCCCTCCATTCCAGGGGAAGTTGTCACTTCGAAAAAAAAAGAGAGAAGGGACAACGATAGAGCTCCGTTGTAGGGAACTCGTTTTCTTGTACTAACCGTATCTTCCTGCACCTAACTAGTATTACCTCAATACATGATTATTTTGATCTTTAGATTACAGGGGAAAATAACCTTTAATACAACTTAATAAAAAAAAAGGGCATGGAACAATGAAATGTTATAAACTTAGTACATACGGGACAAAATAATTTATACGTAAATTAATAAGAACAAATATATATACATAAAAAAAAATTAGATATTGAGCGTTACAAAATTCAGACATACATTAAATAACTATATTACAAAAGAATCTTAAATTAAGTCGTACAAGACGGTATATACCTACATGGAGATACTAATCCTATGAATACAATTATTCTACGCTATTCGGTAACGCATTCCTACTGAGTGCGTCAGCGACCTGGTTATCGGAACCTTTGATATAATTTATTTTAAATTGATACTCTTGCAAGAGTAAACTCCAGCGCATGATGCGGCCGTTTGAGTGTCTCAAATTCCTAATATAGGCTAACGGACGGTGGTCGGTTCCTATTTGAAAATCTTTACATATCAAGTACAGCTTGAATTTGTCTATGACCCAGATAATTGATAGAGCTATCTTTTCTCTACTGGCATATCTCTTTTCGCGTGGTAATAGTTGACGACTAGCATATGCAACTGGATGACTCGTTCTGTCATCCTCGTATTGAAGGGGTACACCTCCAATGCCCTCGTTGATCACGTCGGTCTTAACCCCAAAGGATTTTTCCGGGTTGGGCAACTTAAAAATGGGGGCAGAAATGAACTTATTTTTGAGCTGATTAAAATGGGAAACAGCGACATCATTCCAACGTAAACGATCGGAGAAATTCTTTTCCTGAAGGGGGCATAGGGGGGCCGAAATTGCAGCGAAATTCGGAACAAATCGCTGATAGGGAGAAACTGATCCTAGGATCGATCTTAATGGCTTCTTTGTAATCGGGAGGGGCATGTGGGCGATTGCCTTAATCTTGTTCTCGTGGGGACCTGACTTGCTTTGTCCTATTTTGAAACCCAAATATTTGATGGTTTCGTGGGCAAACTGGCATTTGCTGGGGCCAATGGTGAGGCCATTTTCACGCAGTTGCTCGAAAAGAGCTAATAGGGTGGATAAATGGTGATTCCATTTAATTAGTTCTTGGAGCTGACTCTTCTGACGTGGTGTCAGCTGCGCGTCACTATCCAGGTCAGAGGGTTCCAAAGACTTGCCTGGTAGGGAAGGAGGAGGGTAATCGGCATCAGGTTGGATGCACACTGTCTGGATTACCTTAAGGGACTCCGCGGGGCAATCCTCTTCAAGCGCCGATGCTTCGTCCAGTTCTACGAAGGTATCTCCATGGGCGCGTTGGGGGTTCTTTTTTTCTTGGGGTCCACGGACAGTCTCCGTGTCCTTGTCTGGGGCCTTATCACCTAAGGGTGTTAGTGATTTACACTCCTTTTGTGCCGTCCTAAAGTCCTGGTTAAAGGTTTCCGAGAAATCGGACGGTATCGGGGTTCTGATGGGGACGGGCTCCTGGGCTTCTTTCTTATCTCGGCCTTGAGGAAGGGCGGCCTGAAACACAGGGTCGAAACTTACTTGGGGGCTCTGTCCTATAAGTACGGAACAGAATTTTATGGGTGCTACAATGACTTCAGCCCAGCCATTATAATATTGACACTGCAGGTAACATCTAGCGACGGGGAATCTGTTCGCCCGCCCAAGTTGGTCATGTACCACCGCAAACTTTTCGTGGTTAGAGGCCACTGGGAGGAGTTCGTCGGACACGATGAAGCATGTACATCCTGTGTCCCTGACGAGAGTCGATACTCGACAGCTGTCCACGCTGCCCTCCTCATATTTCAAAGTTCCCGATGAACTTTTACCAAAAACAAAATTTACCTGGTGGCCTGACGGAGGGGGAGAAGTTTCTGCTTGGGTCTGCACCACCGGGGGAGCCGGGGTTGCATTAATCTGGTGAACTTGGTGGGCTGGTCCGCTCTTAAGCCTAGAATTTTGGGGGCAATTCCAGCTCATGTGGTTTTCTACACCACAGGTGAAGCATATGGTTGGTCGCTTCGGGAAGAGAGATGGAGGAGAAGTCTTAACGGGAGGTTTGGAGTCCCGTTGTTGGTTTTGGGGAAAGAAGTTTTGGGGTTTTACGGGGCTCGGAAACTTTGTCAGCTTTCCTGGGAAGGGGCGCGAATCCGTCCTTCTTTCTTCTCGTTGGATTACTCTTTCCCGTTCCTCTCTTTCTCTTTCTTTTTCTACCTTTTTTCTTTGAACTTCTGCTTTAATCCGAGCTAATTCAATCTGAAGCTCAGCTTGTCTTATTCGTTCCCCTCTTTCTTCTCGTTGGATTTCTTTTTCTCTTCTTTGCTCCTCTTGAATGTACTTAATTAGTTCTTTTCCGGAAAGTCCACAGGACTCTCCTTGCGCTTTAAAGATTTCGAACGGAGTCATCTTTGCACTTGGGGGCGCACTAGTCAACCAACTAAAATTCCTTGCAACAAGAATTATGCCTCTATAGAATTAGCCTACCTAAATATGGGCACTGACCTATTCGTACTTGGTTTCTCAATCTAAATAACCATTGACTAAAATCACAAAAAAACAAACAAATTATTATAACCGTTCCTTGAGCTACTCCAGCTTCTTAAGTTTAAAAAAAAGGGGATAGCAATCGTTAAAACAAAAGGGAACTACTATATTCTATTATTATAACGAATAACACTATGCTTTACTCGACTGAGACCAGTGTTTGCAAAGATATAGCGTTAAACCTTACACACCTGATACCAAATTAAATAGTATATATATATATATATATATATATATATATATATATATATATATATATATATATATATATATATATATGTCGTAGAATGACTCCCGACGATACCATATCTTACACTATTCGTTGAGGGAACTTCCTTAATTATCTTTAGAGTGCGTTTTACTGTCTGGCGGCCGATATTATGTATCTTCAAAATGCTTAAGAAGTGGAACTGAGCTCAAGGATAATAATATTGCTATCATTAATAAAATAGAGTTTTATTAATAATAACTATAAACAAAACACAAAAACGGAAAATATTGACAAACAGAATGGAAAGGGTCGTGGAGACTCGGGCTAATCCAAGGATTTAAGGGATCAAAAAAGGTAAAACAAATATGGAGTTAAAGAGATGGGATGGTTCGATAAACCATTTAAAGCACAGGATAGAATTGACAAATAAGGGATCAATACTCAAAAGGTGACGCTTGGCTTACGTAACTTCATTAGGGTGCAGTGGAAGGTACTTGAAGGAATATTCGGTCCGCTGGCGAGTTCCAGCCGAAGGGGGGGGATAAAAGGATCCTGACGTGGCGTCTTGGAAAGGAGAACCGTTACTCGACGAACGGCTTGACGAACAATGGCTGTTCTAGGTTGTTCTCTTCTGAACAAAGGGGGGGGGATGAGAACCGTCTCTTGTCTACGGGCTCAAGAACAATGGCTGTTCTAATGTTGTTCTCCTTGAACAACAGGGGGGGTGAGAACCGTTTCTTGGCGAAGGGCTCAAAACGAACAATGGCTGTTCTAATGTTGTTCTCCTTGAACAACAGGGGGGGGATGCCTTGGGGACTTGGCGTCACTAAAGGCTCGAACCTTTGGCACTCAAGGAATATTGTCCTCCTCCTGGACAAGTGATGGTGAATCTCGAGGTCGAGGTCCCTTGGCGCACAAAGGGAGAGAGGGTCGTGGTGATGTTTCGCGACGAAAATCTGGATCTCCAATCTGATCTTAGTGGTAAAGTTTCCATATAAATAGCCAGAACATCTCCTTGGCGTGGGGGAGAATGGGGTGGAAGCTTCGAGGGAACGCACAGCTGGGCCGGAGAAAAATGCCTTATCTGTCCATAAGCCTAACTCGATCTGGCGAGGTCGGCGTATGGGGGCGAACGGGGGGGAGGATAACCTCCTTGTTTAAACATTGACGTCCGGTAGCTGTTGATAAGACTCCAAGCCTCGAATCGAAGATGCACGTGGGCCTCCTCGAGGTTTTAACTAATATGGGATAGGAGTTGAATTTAACACAGATTCAACTCGTTCTATCACATGTATATATACTACCTGGGATCATTTGCCTTGAACAACCTATGATCAGATAGATAAGGAAGAATAATGGCAGGTTCTAAGAAGGTTTAGAGTGAGTGGTAAACGTTTAGATGATAGCAAAAGTATTTAGGTTGAAAGTAAGATGCTCTTGGACAAAATATGTCTGAAGTAAGCGGTTTTACATACGGGGGGGGTGTAAGACAAGGTTGCCATGTCTGTTTAGTCTTTATTCCTTTACCTGTTGTTGGTTGCTGAAAGAGAGAGTGGGTCTGTAAATGATGGAGCTTTTGACAGGGTGTGTGAGAGGAGGAGTCTACAAGTGAATGCAACAAAGAATATTTGGGGTTAAGAATAGGGTGTGGTGTGATATCAGAGTCTGTGGTGTCACCCTTGAACATGTATGAAGTTTGAAGTATCTCGGATGCATCGTAAATGATAATGGTACAGATGAAGCAGATTGCAATAAAAAGGTGTTAAAGTGTTAAATGGTAGGTAGGTTTCTGGGTCGATTAGAGCGTGAGTGAGTGCTAAGGGCTTGAGTGTGGAATGTGCCAGGATACTGCATGAGAGTATACTGGTAACAACGTCAGTGTAAGGTAGTGAGACAATGGCATGGTAGGAAAAGAAAAAGATCTCGAGGGAGAGCAGCGCAAATGGAAAACTTGAGAGAGATGCTTGGTGTGGAAAGGTAGATACTTCAGCCTGTCAAAAACAGGTTGTAAATTGCGACACTTAACATTTACCTTCGATTGATTTATATTTGAATCCCTTTTTACACAACGCGAGGTGATTGACGTTGTTAGGGAATTAATATAAAAAAAACGTGCCCCCAGCACGTTTCATCTTTTACTCCTGGCAGTTGACCACAGAGCCGGGCGCAACCACTGACGTTGAGATTCATTTACATCCCTGTAGGATCTGAAAGAGTCATTAATAAAAAAAAAACTAGAACAAGGCGAACGGGAATACTAAACGGTATAAAGGTGAAAAAAAGATGCACCCTAAATGCATGGACCGAGGAACAAGGGGCTCTAACCATGACCGTAGAATTCCTTCGTCAGATGTGATTTCAGCCGTTTATTTTACTACAACCAATGGAGATGCCGCGAAGAACGTCGCGTGAGTCCATGCTTGGATAAAACAGGTGATTCGTGTGTGAATCGCGTCTCGGTGACGGAAATAGAAGACGAACATAAAAATCTAAAAATAAGAACAAGTAAAGGGTGTCCCCAAACGCTTAATTTCAACTTATGTCTCAAATTCCGTACGAATCACAAACACACAAACCAAAAATATATTTGGTTATATTTTTGTTCAGGTTTTGCCTCTGATCTACACTCCTTTTAAGGGGAGCCTTTAGTTTAAAATGGGATCTGAAACGCGGGTCGCAATAAAATCTGAATTGAATGGCAAATCCAATGTATTTGTTAGAGAAAATCAGATGAGAAGTAAGAATCTTTTATTTCGCCAAGAACTACGGTCTGGGCTGCTGCTATTGGGCAACCTGGTGTTTCCAGCCCATATTTATGGACGAAATGTAACGAGTGGAAGATACGTGACTTATGTTGTGGGAGCCATTCTCGTCAAACACGCCAGCTACATAGATGTCTAAGTCAGATCTTTATGCAGGATGGAGCTACTCTTTCAAGGGGGAACTGGCTCAATCTCACACGGCCCAAAACAATGGATGTGTCGCGTGTTGTTATCCAATATGGCCTGGTCGTCTCGTCTCGATCTCCCGACATCGCCCCTTGTGACATCCTTTTTTAATGGGGGTTTATGCTCTCTCCGCCCCAATTCCTGAAGGGGGATCTGAGGCTGTGTATCTTCCACACATTTTCACTTCTATCTTCACTGTTTTCAATACATATCTCTCCTTACAAACTTTCTGCGGGAGATGCCATCGTTAGTTTTTGCTTTAAGCTAGGGGGGGGGATATGGAGTCTATTAAATCGAAAGTCTACGCGACCAAACCAACTGACTATCAGGAACTAAAAAAGCGAACTCAAGAAGCTTTCGATGAAATTTGTCGGTTTGGGAGTGCGGAACAAAACAAGACTCAATTTAGACTGATAGAAAAAGATGAGAATCACGGAGTAATTTATAACTCGCCGTCCGTTCACTTTTCTAAAGGTAATTAAATTTACATCCTTAAAAATTTAGGCTCCTCTGTTATCTAAATTTAAATTGGTTTTATCAAAAGAGAGAAAAAGTTATAGGGCGTTTAAAACCATAAAATCAGTAGGATCCCCTTAAAGAAAGAGTCTAGATCAGTGACAAAACCCAAACAAATAAAAAACTAGTTATTTATAGAATTATTTATTCATTAATTTATTAAGTAAGATAATTTCTATCAGTTCCTATCACGTCTTCATCATTCTACTAACTTTTCAATACCACGTTTGTAACAATCATTTGATTGATTTAAAAAAAAATTCTTTAAGGTTGTTTCGACCTCAGTTGATATTTTCATTCTCTTCAAGTGATTCGCTAAAAGATAGTAATCGGATGGGGTTAAGTAAGGAGAATGACTCATTAATTTCCAAATCGAAATTGTTAAGCTTTTGTATGGAATCTCTTTCGATATGAGCTCTCGTGTTGTCTTTGATTAATGCAGGCCTTTTTGATCAAGTGCTCCCTGTAAATGGTCCAACTGATAATTCAAAATGAATTATGCTATTTATATCTCATCATACCAACACAAGATCTTTCGTAGATGGATCTCCTCTTTCGGCTAGCGTATTGTCCCAGGATTAATCCATTGTATAGAACAGGGGTGGGCAACCTTTTTAAGTAGGTGTGCCAAAATCGGCCAAATCTTTGCTACACAATTTTCTCACGTGCCAATACTTGACTAAAACACAATGAAAGGATATAAAATTAAAGATGTTCTTTCTATTCATTCCCAACCCTTTATGATGCATAAAAATTACACGGAAAAGATAGTCATTTTCCCCCAAAATATACATATTATCATATTATATTAAACAGAATTGAATCTTTATCATTTCAAGAAAAAACAACAAATCCAAACTAGAGAAACAAAAATTGTGGACCTTTTCATTTATTTACCATCAATGAGACTTCTGTTGCTGCCTCACTGATACCATAATTTATAACAGGTTGTACACAATGCGTGCCGGTAGAAGTCGTCGGCGTGTCACGTTTGGCACGCGTGCCAAAGGTTCCCCACCCTTGGTATAGAACGTTTATTATTATTCGACTTAACCCACCTTTCCTTCCCTGTAACAATCCTACTAAAATGGTTCACTTTTAAGTTGATAAAAGATGAACAAATGATGATGCTATGTTGCCAGTGTACCTCTGACAGGTCGTGAGGAATCCATTGCCCCCATCGGAAAACCTCGCCTAACTCCTTTAAATGACGATGCATAGTGGAGTGAGTTTAATGGAGTTCTTCAACCGATTGGTCAATTTACAATCGGATTTTCTTCGACTGGTATTTTAAAATATCTTGATCAAATTCCTCTGGTCACCCTGAACGGGGTTCATCTCTGTCGCACACAAATTGTTCCTTCAACTTACACTCAACACAAATTATACTGCCGTTAACTTAGCATCGTTGCCTTTTCTAAACTCTCAACGCATAATGTTGCTAATGTGCTCCTTTGACACTTCCATAATTTTATCATTTAACGATACGGAACATTAAATTAACAATAATAATACATAAATTAATATCCCAGGAAATTACAACTAAAATATGTCAAAATGTAAGCCTTGGGTACCTAAGCTTCGAGTTTTGTCGCCGAGGCTATACTATAGTATGAAAACAAACCTGATTGCGATTATTTCTATCCATAAGATAAGAATCAACATGAGAAAAAGTGGCGCATTAATTATGGGATGACCATATATATATATATATATATATATATATATATATATATATATATATATATATATATATATATATATATATATATATATATATATATATATTAACCGAGAAACGCGTATTTGTATGGTCATAAAAAATGTACACTTTTATTTGGTTGGTGGAGGAAGGATTTCACGCTGTTAGGGAGAGTGGTGGAGAATGTCTGGCCACACGCGGTTGGCGGCTGCAACCACTACTTCCGGTCAACCTGCAAAAGGCAACCTGAGTGTAACAGCTCGGCGTTTCTCCTTGCCTGGCCCCCTGGCCTCGATTTCAGACCGCCGAGGAATCACCCCCAGCGAAAGCTTTCCCGCAATTACTCTCTCCCACTCTTTTCCACACCTGTCAACTGGATGGGTGACCAGCGAGATGGGCAAGTGCATAGCGGCTCTCCTCTCACTCTCATTCCGCTTTCCCTCTCTCGACTCGGAAGTGCGAGAGTGTCGGATGGGGGGGGGGGGCTTGACAAGGGTAGAACAGAAATGGCAACATCCCCAAAACACGAAATTATTTTCATTTGTGGGAAAAAAACGGAGAGGGGATTTTCAGTAAGTAGAGGATGTTGAAAAGGTTAAGATGGCAGAGGCTACAAAAACATCACGAGCAAAATCATGTATAAAGCAACTCAGTAGACCGACCCCTGATTTGGGGATAATTTGAGCTGAATTGGACCTCAATCATAGCAATGAAATAAGTTTTAGGTGAGACATTAGCAATTCCCCCTCGAGGAAGTTATAAGTTCGTACTTGAAGTATCTGTGCTTTCTTCTACAGACATGTCCCATGAGGTTTATAATACCCAACACCGATCTAAATATTTAGGGATGATAGCACATGTTCTTTGCGGCTTTACCCTTCTTAACATGTTCACTATTACTCCTCCTTCCCCTCCTTTTTGCACAGAATAGATATGCTCCATTTGATTAGTTTAGCTTCCATTCCAAGAAAATTGATGTACTTCAATTGATCTTAAATGTATTTTTGTTTAGTCGGATCACCTTGGGGTAATCGCATTAATTTTATAGATTTTATCTTATTATTGAACAGAAAAAGAATAATTGCACTAATTAATTATCAATTATATATATAGTATTGGAAACATTACTGAATATATTAAAGATAGCTTTTGACAGTGAATTAAAATAAAAATGATTAACAACCCTATTTTTTTAAGTGAAGGTGTAACAACCCATTTTTTCAATAATAGTTAATTTAAAATTAAACCAAAGAAAATCGTTATTAGTTAAAAAATGGAATTGATAAAACTGCATTTTCTCATCTATTACGTAAGTCCTCAATAAAATTAATTTTCACTACGAAAATTTTAGTGGATTAAGTAAGATATAAAGTAAGTCAAGGATAAAGCATTGCATTTTTATACAATTACATTGATCTTTGATGCAAGGATTTGCAATCAAATTTTTATTGTGCTCAAACACGACAGTTCGCAATCCGACATCTCGCCGACGTCAAAAATTGAAAAGTTTTATCATTGAAAATGATTTAAGTTCGTATTTCCAATTTTTTCGCTCTTTGGGAATGAACAAGTTGGAATTTTAGTAGCGGTTTTTACCACATATTTGCATGTGAGGAAGCGGTACAAATGATGGCTGGTACAGTGTGGACATGAATCAATTTCCTATCTTTTGACTAACCATACTCAATAGGGCAAAAATTGGCTCATGGTAGGAAATTGTGTTCCTGCATAGACATAAGATCGAAATGCGTGACTCCATAGCAGTATTTGGGGGTTTTAAGTTGTCTGCTATTGCAACCATGGCACTAAACACCAAAACAACTTGATTATTTTGTTTGCTTTTTCAATCATAACACTATTTTACCCAAATAGGTTTATAATATTACTCTAACACCTCTATAATGTTACCCTAACAGGTTTATAATTTTACCTTAACAGGTTTATAATGTTAGCCTAACAGCTTTATAATGTTACCCTAATAGCTTTAGAATTTTACTTGCTTTTGCAACCATGGTCCTGTTATTTTGTTTGTTAATGCAAACAAACAGCTTTATTCTTGTGTTTATTATTCTTCTATTTGAGTCACAAGGCGATTCTCATTTGTACTTTTGAGTCCCCCTCCCCCTCCAACGAGGACTGATCCAGGTGCCTTCAGGCTTATCAGCGATCGTCATTCTGATCTTTATGTGAATTTCATTATCTAAATGGGCGGTCTCCCACAAAATTGAAAAGGGCACAATCAACTAATTAACTTCAGTACCTGTGTTTTTTGTACGAGCTTGTTCTTAGGTACTCTTGATTATAACCTTCCGGCGACAACACTTGAGGTCAACGACCTTCGCGAATTAAGTCTTTTCATTCAATTTTCAGTAATTAAACATGTCCTCATTGGATTACTCGCGTTTTTTGTATAATTCCAAAATATCCTCATCTTAGAAAAATCCTGTAGCCGGAATTAAGGATTTGCGATCGTCATTTTCATTGTTCTTTTCTCCCAATCATCTTTTTTTATCTACTTCCTTTCTTATTCTGTCTATTATCCATCTCATCCCACGCGTAGGTGGATCCGCAAATGGGTGATGGAGGCTATTAACTCCCTCCCCCCCTCTCCAAAAATATTCTTCACGCTTATAAAATGCGCATCGTCCCAGTTGTAATTGCGTGAAGGGGGTGAGTGGACACCCTAATCAGCCCAATTAGTCTCCCCTATGTATGGAAGGTGGGTGATTTGACGATGACTTTTCACTTTTCCTCAAGGGTCCATTTCTCTTCCGTTAATGGAATCTCAATTGGCGGAAAAACGCGAAAATGAAGTGAAAATCCTTTCGTAAAGAGCTTCAATTACCCATTAATGATAATTAATGGAAAGGTGAGATGTCTGGCTAACAATAATGACCACTCTGCACCTGCTGCTCATTTTCACTTTCCCTAACGTCACCACTTTCTATACCGATGTCCCCTTCTGGCTAAGATGCACGTGTTGTTTTTTTTCTTATGTTTTTATTTTGTCCACGTGTTTTAAACTTTGGTTGTTCAAAGAAATATGTGAAACCTTTTGGTAATAATAATAATAATAATAATAATAATAATGATAATAATAAAATAATAATAAATAAAAATAATAATAATATCATCATCACCATTCTAATCTAAAGAGTGAAAAAACAACAGGAGCATCTTGTTGATAAAGATGATGATATTATTATTATTATTGTGATTGCCTTGAAATCACAAAGCACCACCCTTCGGCGTTGAGTAGTGACTCAAAACGAAGATTACGAGTATTAATTAAGCTTCTTCCCATAAACCTCTACCATCTTTTGCTGTGTCTCAACTCAAACTAAAATTTTATCACTTAGGTTCTCTTTGTGATGGAACCATTGAGTGCCATGAAGGTATTCTTAAGGTAGATTCCCCTCTCCTCCAAAGAAGGAACCTGCGCTGTTACAAAATACTAAAAAAAATATGCATGTAACAATAACAACACGTAATGGAAGCATAAAAACAAAAGGAAGGAAAAAAAAACTAAAAAGAAAAAATCCTCGTGGATGTTTTTAAACACAGGGTGTCCCCAAAATAACCATACCTAGAAAAAAATGAAGGGGTCGGGGATCGATAAATATCGCAGGCCAGATCTTGAAGCCCTAGTAACAAATCCACCAACCAGCTAACTGTGGTTTCTCTTGATGAAACTAGTAGTTATGTATCGCAACTTGCGGATCACCCTGTACATGGATTAACAGGATTTTAAACTTAAAGTCAGGATTAACGAAAACAAGGAATATCTCTTGCGTCGGAGGATGCATTGGGTGAATCCCCCCACCCCCACCCTGGACTAACCTTTATTGAGGAAAATGGGACGTTCCAGAAGAGTTACGCGGTCCCTAGAACCTTGAGTAGTTTGCTCGAGGCTATTTACCGTCTGTACATTTTTACCTCACCTAATGTCACCACTTTATTCATGTATCTCTTTTTTTAAACATTTTCGTTGGAGGTGCTCTCGTTGGTTTTGTAATAAATACACAGTACTGGTACAGGGAATTCTAAATACTCCCCTCCCTACCCCCCTGCTCTCAACGCTGATTATTATTATTTGAAGAGAAAGTTAAGTGAAACCAACAAGGGCATCTATAAAGAAGTGCTTGATTAGAGGTTGGTAAAGAAATTGGTGAAGTTAGTGAAGGAAAAATGTGTTGATGTACACACTGAATAACCAGCTCGGGGGAGCGCAACTCTCCCGAACTCTCCTTCGCTCCTCTATATGAAGGATAATATTTTGTCTATAAAAATAGAAAAAGAAACCAACAAGGAAATCTCTGCCAACAAAATGTTTGAAAAGTGGTTTAAATTAGGGAAAGTGAATAGTATGCACGGTACAAAGCTCTAAAAAAAACAGAGAGGAGATAAACGTGTTGCTCTTCGGACTCAGAGTACGCGCAACTCTTCCTAGTCTTCCCTCCTGACCCCAATGGAGATAGAATCATATGCCAATGTAAATGAGAATCGAAAAAGATGATAAATTGGCATTCAAAGAGAAATAGAGGGTAAAGCAAAAATCACCGCAAAAAAAATAATTAAACTGACCCCAACATAATTCTCAAGTTTTTGCTTCACCCTATGCACCGTGGATATCCATCCTGCCACCCGCTCTCTATTCCTGACAGGATGAATGATCAAAACTGGAGGGGTGCCAGATGGTTGGCACTCTCTCGGGTTTGGAGAATTTGGGGCAAAACAATATTTGAAAAATACCATTATTGCTTTGGGTAATTTGGAAAATATTTTGAGTGACAAAATATGCCGAAAATTGCATCATCTGACACAAACGGGAACGAATAAAGTATTCATGTACCAAATGCTGCTGACGCCCCCTTCACTTGACGCTAAAAATTTAAGAGTATTTTTTATTGGTTGGCCATATATGGCTAAATTCGGGGCCGTGTTCAATTTTCAGTACAACTTGAAACTCGATGGATCAAATCAAGCAAAAAACTAATGGCGGGACAAAAAAATATTACGGGAGTTCTAGGGCAAAAAGGATCGATCGCCACGTCGGTTTCTCCCGTGCGAGAGGGTATCAGGTGTAGCATGGACGACCATACTGCAGCTGACATCTGGAAGGTCGCGTGACCTCCGGCCCCTACCCCAACAGGTGGATCTGCAGGTAGAATGAAAGCTGCTCGAACGAGGGCTCGCATTCAACCCTCATCGACCTCTGTGTCATCTTCCCCCGTATTTTGATTTTCTCCATCTTCATCATTTTCTTTACAAACTCCTTGTGAGATGCCCTCGTTGGTTTATCGTATCCGAATTTTAAATAGGAACTAACACTTCCCCGGATTTGACTCCGCGAGCGAGGGGAATAAAATTGAAGGATTCTTGTCACAGAACACGGGCTTAAAAATAAGATGTCAAGTTCGTATTAGTGAGTAGCTGTTTTCCGTTTACGAACTTGTTGTCAGTGCTTTTACGCCCTTCCCACCCCATTATTTAAGGTAGATCAAATTTATTAATCGTCTTTGTTATCATTACTAATTTTTTTTATCTAAATTCTTTATATTTGTCCTCCTTTTAATATTCAATATCTGCCTCTCTCCGTTTACTTTCTCTTCTAAATGAAAAAACCTTCGTTGGTTACGCGAGGAAGGCGGTTTCCCTAACATCGGGAAGCTCGCTTATGAAATGTTTTATGGGGTTAATAAGCCTATGAACGAAACTCAGACACAATACACGTCGTCATAAAGATGGTTACTTATTTAACGGTTTGGATGTGTGATATTTTTTCGACAAACGGAATTGCGATTAACATATTAAATTAAGTGGCAACTACTATTGATCAACGAGGGTTGGTAATGAGTCCGAATAGTGAGACAGCAATTATTTATAGAGAAACAACAAATAAAACAAAGAAACGAGACAGACTTCTAAACACTAACTACCATTAAAATGTGGTCGGGGGCAAAGGAGACTAAAAGACATTCACAATTCCATGAAGAAAAAAGGGTACGAATTAGAAAACTGAAGCATTCATAGAAAAAAAAACCCATTTTGTTTGTTTCTAAATGGTTTTATTTAGGTCGCAAATATCTCAGGGCTTATTAAGTTATAATATATTATCAAAGAAAATTGAATTTGTCTCTATTAATGGCTCCAAATACAACAAATTCCTTTCATCAAATCAAAAATTTCACTCAAAACTTGTTATGTTTTCTGTTTGGCTGTTCGGGTGTGTCTTTGTTCAAATGTAAATTATGATTTCTGTTTAGCTGTTCAGATGTGTATTTGTTCAAATGTAAATTATGCTTTCTGTTTGGCTGTTCAGATGTATTTTTTTATTTCATAAAATAAAACAACATTCTGGCCTGATAATAAGCTACTACATACAAGCACAAGGCCAAATTATGGTTTGGTTTCTTGGATTTCCGCCATCTGGACAGTTACTGGAGAGGTGAAGAGTGGGAGCAGAAATTAATCAAGTGAAAACTAATCCCTCATTCGACCTATCAGAATGGCGTAACAATAATAATATCATTAATACAAATTCGAATATGAATTTTTTTTTAATTAAAGGAAGTTTCACCTAGCGACTGCAATCAGGTGCATAAAGCCACACAAATTAAAGTTTACGCTAATTTTAGACTATATTAACAATTCTGGAATAAAACAACAAAAAAAACAATAACCCACACAAAACAAAACTCCACTAAGCCTAAAAAATGGGAACGGCATGTTTAGGTACCGACGGAAGCCCACACTCTTTAGGGTCCTGAACAGGCAATCAAAACCAACTTACTAAAGACAGTGGAGGAGTCCTACTTCATCGAAGAACTCCACTATTCCGCACTGGGGTATGTACGAACACATCCCGAGTACAAAGGGCAAGCGTTAGCTACATGAACTTGCACATGCAGGAATATATAGAAAGTGGTCCGAAACCAGCCGAGGTAGAGCGATCTTTCCCCGGTTTGCGAAAAGCACGGTAACCACTCGCCAAGAATTTAAGAGAATACCCTCCATCCAGATCCTGTTGAGCAACACTAGCAAAAGGGCCCTGTCCCACCCAAGGACAGGTCGCGCAAGCGTAGCTCCCACATACTGGAACATTTTCCAAGAATGTGCAAGACAGTCTTGAGGAGGAAGCAGCTTTCATAATGAAGTGCAGGAGAGATCGCCATCAAATGGCGCTCCGTCCTGCGAGTGTGTCCGATTTGGAAGCGACAGAAAATGACCTCAAGCTGTCGAGGCATTGGAAGATTGGTCCGTGGGTAAAGTTGCGGCGCAATGGCACACAACTTTAAATCACAGTCGACCGTCTCCCATCAGTTTTGCTATGCAGCCAGAAGGGTAGTCCTTATTCCTGCCATGTAGTTAGCTTGGGTAAGAAGGAAACGATGGTCCGGTCGCCTAGTCCTTGCAAACAAACTGTTTGGCGCCCTCATTTCCCTCAATCTCTACATGACCATGAACCTAAAAGAAGACAATATTGGCATCTTTCAGGCTCGGAGGAGCCGCGGCATCACGGATAGTGCGAACAAGGAGATACTGATAGTCCAATGCCTATAGGACAATCCATGCGATATGTGAATAGCTATATATCCCAACTAGGGCTCCGAACCTGGCACGTCGCTTAATCTTCCATCTCGAACGCTGTATTGCAACCAGCTTGGCCGTGAAGATAGACGCATCACTCAGAAGAGACTCGCCGACTTCAAAAAGGGGTGATGATGCATAAAATTATACCCCCTGTTCAGATTTTGAGCTATCCATTTGCACTGGCACAGATTCAGCGTGAAACAAAGTGTCTTCAATTTGCAATACTCCGGGGCTATATAAGCAGAAGTGCTACTGGCCCGATAGATACATTGAAGTTTACTACTTTAATCTTGGCAGGGCAAACAGTAACCCGTGCGCTTCAGCTTAGCGCAAGATGAGTTTCAGATCCTGTTGGAGTTGATGCTCCAGAGTAGACATTTGGGCCGCACCAAATGCGATAAAAAAATTGTCTATGTAGAGTGTAGCACGAAAATCTTCCGGTAGCACAGAACTGATACCTTTGATGCTCAAGACTAAGAGAGTGACACTGAGGATACCTTGTTCTGCCCTTTTGGACATGGAAAGCTCCCCTATCCGTACGCGGAATCAATGATTTCGAAGAAACTTAGGCACGAAAATTGGAGACCTTCCCCAATTGTGGGGAGGGTCTCCAAGACACTGTATCACAATGCGGTATCGAAGGACTTCTTCAGATCAAAGAACGTTGTTGCGAAGTATTTTATACGAAGAAAGACCTATCATATAACATGTTCCAGCCTGAGTAGAGCATCCGGCGTGGGGTGGATCTTGCTGAGACTGCACTGTCCAGGAGACAGGTGGCCTCCACTGTCCAATAAAATAAGCTAACCTAGCATTAACTAATTTATACAAGAAAAAAAATAATGGTGTACCCAGAGATGGCATTATCACTAAGGGTACGCCGAATGGTGGAGAAATATAAATAGAAAAGGCCTGCTATAACAAACCACCTTTAAATACAGGCGCCAGGAACCATCCAAGTCGTTTTCCTTCTGTGAGATACGAACGCCATAATTTGTGAAGAGAAATGACTCTTATAAGAAGGAAGAACGCAAAATCCCTTCATTGTCCCTAATAAACGAACGGAAAATCGAATGCTGAAATAATGCACCGAAAAATCTTATTTTCTTATCCACAATGCAGCAATTATATATAATTGCCTTCCAATCTATCCTTCATCAGTCTCTTAAGACCTCCAGGAAAATGTCTCAAACATGTCACTCGCCTCCTTCCAGTTAAGCCTCTTTACATATTTCCCTGGTCGTTCTTGGGGTTTATTTTATTATAAACATGAGCATGTCTTCTGTCCACTTCAACTCGCATCGCTTCACTCTGTTCAGTCAATTTTCCATTAATTTTTTTTTGGGGGGAGGGTTATATATATAGGCCACGATATATATTAACTAAAGCTATATAATTAAAAATATGGCTCGAATCTATAAATTATCATCATGATCATTAGCCTATGGAACAATATTACCCCATAATTTTGCAAGAAATTAATTCAGTCTTCTGGTAACAGATGTCAGGTGGTCATTGTTAGTAGAGGGATGTTCACAAAATATTAATAGTAAGGGTTTCTGTTTTGTTCTTGTTCCATTTTACATTGTTTTTCTAAGCGCCTCTTAACCTTTGGCCGCTGTAATTTGGAAGATAGTTTGTTTATTTCCTCATAAGTTACGAAATATTTATTCCATTCACTTGAAATTTTCACAAAAGATAGATATTAGATATATCTAAATAGGTGTATAATATACAGTCTCAACGTTTTGTTAAACTTCTATAATAAATATTTAAATATACTTTTTCTTACTGACCCTTATATTATGGCCGCTAGTGTATATATATATATATATATATATATATATATATATATATATATATATATATATATATATATATATATATATGGGTGCCCACTTTCGGATTTATGACGCTCATCTTACGCCGTTTCTTCTACCAATGTTCCCAGTCCATCTCAAGTTCAGAACTTTTTTAATCTGACACCCAAGTTTGTATCCTTATCCATATATTTATTTATTATTTTAATTTAAATGGGACTCAGCTGGTAAATGCCATCATGAGCTATTGCTTGTTGGCCCTTGCGGATTATTCCTAACGGAATTCGATCATCCGTAAGGTCACTTTCGCGTTGTAAACGAGACGACAAATTACATCGAGGGCCGACGGGATCAGATACTCAACAGTTAACATCCCCGCGCACCATGTACAAGGGGAGCATGGACATTGCAACATACTTAAGTCGGATCCTGTCTAATTAATGCGCCTGGGGAGAGATGGACCATTAAGTGGGTCGGAGATGTCATCGTTGGTTTTCGACATGATGAAATGAAATACCCCCCCTCCCCTATTAATTTTGGCTCCCGACTGCGTTAGTGGGGAGGAGCAAATTGGTTATCTCTTTGGACCATTGTTGATAGATGGTTAACACCTAAGCTACCACCCTAATGGTCACGGAGTCGAGTACAGAGAAGACGAGTTAAAGGCAAAAGATGACACACGGGATCATTACAATACTTTTTATTTTAATGAAAAGAAGAAAACCAACGGGGCATCGACCTCACAGGACCTTTTGTTTTCGAAATGGGCTTTACAGAGGTGAAGTTATGACAAATGAGAATACACTGGCAGGTATAAAGCTTGAATAACTAAAAGAGGAGACTACTCATGGTGCTCGAGTAGGAATCACTTTTTTTAACTTGTCGATGTGTCACAATGAAGGTAGATGCCCCTTAACATGGAGGATGGGGGAGTATAGAAACTCCAATAGTGGCGAGCTTTACTAAGTTCGTATATTAAGACGCCTGTGCGCTTAATACGAACTCAATCCGTGGGGGGGAGGGTTATAATATCCCAACAACAATCAATAAAAGGTAAATGAAGATAATAGTTCATCTTTTACCTTTTTCACACGTTCCGATTTTTTTTAATTTCACCCATCACTTTCCTTCAGCCCTTCCTCCCATCACTCCTCTGGATGAAAATGCTTTCATTGGCCGCAGCAATTAAATTTCTTCTCTCAGTCAATAAAATGGTTGAAGCATTTTCGATCTCGCGTTCCGATGTACGAGTACCACTGTCGGGTTGGAGAGTTGCGCGATCTTGGCGCGCTACTCTTAACAGTTGCTACCTTCCCGTCTCCATCTCAAGCTCTTCGACAATGAGGGCAGGCGCTGCAAATGGTAGATATCGGGTTTGGGTCACTGATATTTCTCACAGGATTGGACTCACAAGCCACAGAGGACACATATTGAAGAACAAACCCAAGATTGGATTCACAAGCCACAGAGGCCACATGTTGTAGACAAAACCCAGGATTCGACTCACAAGCCACAGAGGCCACATATTGAAGCCTAACCCCAGGATTAGACTCACAAGCCAAAGAGGCCACATATTAAAGACCAACCCCAGGATTGGACTCACAAGTCACAGAGACCACATATTGAAGACTAAACCCAGGATTGGACTCACAAGCCACAGATACAACATATTGAAGACCAACCCCAAGATTAGACTCACAAGCCACAGAGGCCACATATTGAAGACCAAACCCAGGATTGGACTCACAAGCCACAGAGGCCACATATTGAAGACCAACCCCAGGATTGGACTCGCTAGCCACAGAGACCACATATGGAAGACCAACCCCAGGATTGAACTCACAAGCAACAGAGGCCACATATTGAAGACCAAACCCAGGATTGGACTCACAAGCCACAGAGGCCACATATTGAAGACTAAACCCAGGATTGGACTCACAAGCCACAGATACAATATATTGAAGACCAACCCCAGGATTGGACTCACAAGCCACAGAGGCCACAATTAAAAACCAAACCCAGGATTGGACTCACAAACCACAGAGGCCACATATTGAAGACCAAACCCAGGATTGGACTGACAAGCCACAGAGGCCACATATTGAAGACTAAACCCAGGATTGGACTCACAAGCCACAGATACAACATATTGAAGCCTAACCCCAAGATTAGACTCACAAGCCACAGAGGCCACATATTGAAGACCAACCCCATGATTGGACTCGCTAGCCACAGAGACCACATATTGAAGACCAACCCCAGGATTGGACTCACAAGCCAAAGAGGCCACATATTGAAGACCAACCCCAGGATTGGACTCACAAGCCACAGATACAACATATTGAAGACCAACCCCAGGATTGGACTCACAAGCCACAGAGGCCACAATTAAAAACCAAACCCAGGATTGGACTTACAAGCCACAGAGGCCATATATTGAAGACCAACCCCAGGATTAGACTCACAAGCCACAGAGGCCACATATTGAAGACCAACCCCAGGATTGGACTCACAAGCCACAGAGGCCACAGATTGAAGACTAAACCCAGGATTGGACTCACAAGCCACAGATACAACATATTGAAGTCCAACCCCAGGATTGGACTCACAAGCCACAGAGGCCACAATTAAAAACCAAACCCAGAATTGGACTCACAAGCCACAGAGGCCATATGTTGAAGACCAACCCCAGGATTAGACTCACAAGCCACAGAGGCCACATATTAACTACTAAACCCAGGATTGGACTCACAAACCACAGAGGCCACATATTGAAGACCAACCCCAGGATTGAACTCACAAGCCACATATTGAAAACCAAACCCAGGATTGGACTCACAAACCACAGAGGCCACATAGTGAAGAACAAACCCAGGATTGGACTCACAAGCCACAGAGGCCACATATTGAAGACCAACCCCAGGATTGGACTCATTAGCCACAGGAGAGTTCATAAATAAACTTAAAAATGGAAGAAAATCAAACTCATTGTTTCAATTTCTTCGCCTCCTAAAATTTCCTAATATCCCCACAGAACGAATATCATCCTTGGGCCTCGAGCGATGTCTATTGCTACTTGAAGTGGTACTGGACCTTGGTGAAAGGTGCATGGGTAAGATGCCACTCCATTCTTTTAATTACTCCTTGACTCCTGAGTGTCACCCATTTTCAGTTGACATCTGGAGGAAATGTTCCCTCATGGTGAAGGCTTGGCATGTTTTGGAGAGTTACGTGCCCTCACTGTCTGAACACTTCCAATAATTACTTTCTGTGGCTAGTATATTTTTCCCACACATTTTTGACTTTCTTCACAATCCTTTTCTCACAAATGGCGAAGATGCCCTCGTCTGTTTTCGATTCTTATTTGAAGTAAATAAAAATAACAAACATTTCATGACACCATCGCTCTTTCCTCGACGCTTTCGTCGCATAAATGGATCAGTTTGGGAGAGTTGCGTACCCTTTCCGATCCTTAGCGGATTTACATGTTTCCCCCTCCCCTAACTTAACCACTTTCATACGGAACGTAATACTCATTAGCTTTCTAGCACTGCCTTCGTTGATTATTTCCTTAATAGTAAATCCTCCCCGCTTCATTTATTTACCTATCGATTTTTCTTTTTTGAATACCTGATTATTTTTATTACTTCCTTCACATTTTTCTCCTTTACTTACGGGGATCCAAGAATGCTTCAAGCAGTATTTGGTGTCGTTCAGGAGCTGAAGTAAAGTGGCGTTCCGAAGGGGTGCAGGAATGTCCTGGAAAAAGCGCGCGGGGGAGCATTTAGCGGACATCCGAAAGGATCCCTTTCGAAACGGGGATTCCACCGGGTCCCAACAGCCATTGTTGTTAATCTCCTTCCCATAGGAACCAACCACGGCTTCGCGCGAACTTCCCCGCGATACCTGACGAGTCAAATTGGCCTGAGAAGGTGAGGAGACCTCCCTCAAGTGCAGATTAAGGATATCCGGGGGGAAAGGGGGTGCGCGGCTTAGTTTCTTGTGGCCGCATGACGAAGGCGCTGAAGGAAAGTCGGCAGGAAAACTGGTTGACGAGGAGCGAGTCTTAGAGACGTGGTAGTTGGAGTGGTTCGTATCTTCGGCAGTAGGGTTGAGCTCCAAGTCAGCTGGGACGCTGAATTTTCGCACTCTTCCCTTCCCTCCCTCAAGGATAGCCGTGGGGGCTGTACTAAGAGGGGTCAAAGGTGGAGAAATGTACGTTTCTCTCCTTCTGGACTTCCTAGAACATCTGAATGAGAGTCGGGCTACGGGAATGTGACTCTGGAAAATCTTGAACTTGGTAGTCCCTCCGGTAGGAGGCATCACAAAGGAGGCAGAAGAAGGGGTTCTGGTAAGAGCATAATGACGCCTGAATGCTACTTCTGACATGCTGGGATCAGAGATATCATTCCGGTACAAAAATCAGAGTCAATTCAAGGAAGCATGCTTGACTAACAAATACCATAGTTTCCAGAAAGCTCCATGGACGAGGTAATCAGCTTAAGAGTCACCAGATTAACGAAACTATCTCAATAAAAAAAAACCTTAGACTTCTATAAAATCACAATGTTATCGTCAATCACGAAGAGAAAGTCAACTAAGGTTAATGACAAAATCCCCTAAAAAAATTTTGGTTGACAACAACTAAAAAAAAAATCCACGAAAAGGAACCGTATTCACTCGTAACCAATTCAAATCGAACGCCGAATCGGAGGTGTTTCACGAGTTCCAAAAAGACGTCCTTCTAAGGCGACGGCAAGAATGAGACTGAGAGGTCGTTCTATGCAGGGGATGGCGATAGAAGGTGGTTTCGGGAAATGGAAAGCCATTGTAATGAATGGAAGAAGGGGTGCCGACGTATGAGACTGGCACTTCGTAGGGGAGAGGGGGAAAGCCAATTTGACGTCAAGGAAGAAAATGCAGGAAGAAAAAGCGAAAAATATGGAATAAACGAATTAACTTGGCGCGGAAATAGGTTACGAGCATTTGTCAGCACATTAAAAGAAAGGCGTAGTTAATTCTTGCTCAGATTTTGCAAACGCAGGGATACGCACAGGATTGCAAAGGGGAATTTTACATCCCTGTAACAGTTTTTGATTGCAGTCGTCTTGTGATTGCAGTCGTGAGGTATAAAAAAACACTCATCGAATATTGTTTTAATAGTAAAATTTCAGATTTAGGTTTGTTTTCTTTGAGTTATTATTCTCGCCATCTTCTCCACGCCCGGATAGCCCCAACTACCAATGAAAGAGGGCGTTAAGTCTTTCTAAAAATTTGGTTTGGTTAAATTTTTGTTAACACGAATTACTAACCTCTAAATTAACTACTTAACCAACCTTTCAAGAAATTAATATCTTTTATTTTGTTCCTTAGTGACACTAGGACCGAGGATGGAAGTCAAAAACGTAATATCTCGGGATAATTTATAAATACACAACTCTTTTAATGTGCCCTATATACTCGGATAATCTGTTGAGACTTGGGTATTCGATTTCACAGTATAAGGGGGCAAATTCGTTTAAGTACTTAATTAACTAAGTATGTTTAACTAGTGGCTAGGGAACACACTGACTAAAAGTATCAAAAACTAAGATAGGGCAAATTTCTATTAAATTTCAAACGGCTTAAATTAATAACAACTAATAATGGCTTAATAATCTTAGTTCGTTACTCTATTTTCTTATTACCTTCCACACGCATCTACCTTGAGAGGCTTTAGAGTAGTGCGTTGGAGTCATTGTCCGATCTGCACAAACTTCTTCCTGGAAGTTGAGACTCCCCATCTCTCAAGCCACGGTGGATGAGGCGGACATCCGAATCTACTTTCTTATCCTAAAACCTTTTCACTAACTTACCTCTTTATTTTTTAACCCCCCCTACTTTTAAATGAGTGAAAATGCACATGTTGTTTAAACATATCTTAAGGGACATTATGTCATCAACTTCATAGCCTGGTGCACAAATGTTTCTTACATCGCTGGAGAAGGAATTCCGCGACTTCTGACCGCCAAAGCTGAACCCATATTTTCAATCTAAATGGGTACATCTTGGGGTTGGTCCAAACCCCCCATTAAAATTGTAGGCCCGGAACTAAAATTGGCAATCAAACTGTGCAAAAATAGTGGTGAGATAAAAAAAAAAACAACCCTCCAGAGTTGATGCCGGAGAAGATCATCGTTTTCTCCGAAAGGAGGCAAGATGCAACTTTCCAAACCTCCTTAGGTCTTGAATAGCTCAGAAAGGGGTGGTGGGGATCCTTTATTACACTGATTCCGTCCATCCAGGATTAAAAGGTCCTTTAAGCCCCTAAAGTCATTTGGGGGAGGTTATGACTTTCTTCCTAATAGGGGGAAGTTGCGAGCCGTTGGTGACTTGTACACGGGAGGTCTTTGCGGTGTCGACCCGACGACAGGTTTGTTTCCTTTTAGCGTCTTGGGAGAGCCGCTTGAGCCTGGTGCCACCGAGAATGGCGGTCGCCCTAATTGGAGATGACGCCATTCTTGGTGGTTGAAACCACAGCGGGGAAACTTCCTCGGGAGGAGCTTCCCTTCTTATGGGAGTCGCGAGGGGGAATGTATTATTCTCTACTTCCCATAGATGGAAATAAGGGGTTTTGAAGTGTCAATGACGCTGACGAAGGATGGGTAGCTTCGGGGTTTAATTTCCCACTTTGTGGGGAGGGTTTATGATGATGTGATGCGATGAGAAATTGACGATCGAGCGACGTTTTGATCACAAACAAGACGAAAGACAATTGGAGGGAACAGTAAAAGTAACAAGGAAAATTCAATTATTCATTAATTTATTATTATTCAAAAAGAGAAAACAAACGTAGGCCTTCTGCGGTAAAAAGTTTTGAAAAATCCCGAAAAGAAAGTGCCGAAGTTAGGCGAAGTGAAACTGTGTGGAATTTACAGAAGCCGAGTAACCTAAAGAGGATACTACCTGGTACGCTCGGAACTGCGAAGACGCGCAACTCTCTTACACTTGTTTAACTTCTTAATCTTTGGAGAGTTGAGTTCCCCTGTGAGAGATAAGTTGAAACTGGCCACGTTGGCTGTATAAACCAACGAGGGCATGTTCGTTCATCAGCGAAAGATGAGAGGACAGAAAAGTGAAACGATGAAAAGAAGAATAGTGAAGAATAGGAGATTAAAAAAATCCGAAAAACAAGTTCGTAATAAATACACACGGACTCAAAAGTACGAACAAAAATCCCCTCGGGAGAAACCCTCAAAGGTAGAGGGAGAACAGAGGAGGAAAATAGCCTAAGCAGGATTTATCCTTGGACTTTGTCTTAGACACTGATAACTGAAGGCAAATAAATCCGCGAGTAAACAATGAAGGTCGCTGGGTTTTGCTGTTGTTGTTTTTATATTTTAGCCATCTCATCTGGCGACCACTTACGAGGGCACTCCCTCCCCCCCAAATCACACTATGATGTTCTAAAACAAATAACAGAACAACACCATATATAAAAAAAAACCACACCAAAAAAGACCCACAACTAAGAGGGAGGCTCAAGTAATCAAGGATGACCTAAATTTCATTGGGGAACTGACGTAACAATGAAGTCTAAGGGAGTAATAAACAAGGGAGGTTATTTAATAACAAAACATTCTGTATCACCAACGTTGGTGAGCATTTGTACATGCATCAAAACAAATCATATAAGAACACGAAAGCGAGATGATTCCATCCACATCGCAACAGCCCCGTCTCAGATCACACTAATAAGTCAACAAAAGCATTTTCTTCTTCCTGTTGACCCTCAACCGCACTGTAGATACTTCAGAGGCATTGGCTGATCTTCACAAGCGCAAAGATTTCCGGAAAGCGACGAAGTTAGAAACAAGGTCTGCTGACCAAAAAGTCGCGTGCTCTCACTTATTCTGATTTATGACCTTACGACCTTCATAACTTTCAATAATTCAAATACTAACCTTAGGAGAACCCTGTAAGTTATATCATTTGAAAGAGAATGTAAAACAACATAAGGGTTTCAGATTTCGTCAGAATCGGCCAGATCGTCATGGTGTTATTGCCAAAACAAATTAATTCATGGGCTAAGTAAGCTTGGGAGGACCATGGAAGTTATACCATTCGAAAGAGAATGTAAAACAACATAAGGGTTTCAATCAACCGATTAGTTATAATGTTATTACAAAAAAAAAAAAATGCAAAATGGGGACCGACCGACATAGTGAGATGTAGTTTCATTCGCCCGCGACTAAAAATAAAGTAAAATTGATGTTTTAAAAACAAGGCTAACGTCGATTCTCTCAGGAAACACCAATAAAGTTTTCATTTAACATCCAAATATGAAAGATATTCAAGATTGCAGATTCACATCTTCAAAATACAGAGAATGGCGCAAAAAAAACAACAATAGAAATGAATATAAATTACCTTTTTCCTTAAAAAAGAGCGATACATTCAAGAACGCACCAAAGAAAACTAAGAGTTCAAACAGCAGGAAATGTCAGTGCTGAAATTACAAAAGTGGCATTTCTGTTTTCCGAATCGGTGCCATTTCGCTTTGAATAATAACAATTCCGAGTAGCCTTATTCCTCACTTTATGAACTGCTGGACTCCAAATCCCAAAACAAATTTTTTATGATTCTAAAAATAATTTCGTTCGCTGAAATAAACAAGCTAAGGAAATGAGAGGGGATACTTAAAAAAATATAACTACAAATTATAAAAAAGGCTAATTTCCCCAATAATCCTGCATACGTTAATCCCGTCGGATAATAAATAGACAATTGAATGAAATCAATGGATCTTGAAATAAATGGTTATAAAGGGACCATTAAGAGAGGGTTAAAGATGACTTCAAGACTTGAACATCTACCAGTTTCCCACAAAGTAGAGCGAGCACGTTTCAACATCTTCACACCCACTACATATTATTTTTGTCCACGTAAAATCCTCTTCATACTGGGATGGTTGGGGAAGGGGGGCTTTGGACTATAGCATTTGTAAATTTAGGGTTGACCCTGGGGGCAGGAAACACCAACCACACCTTCTCAAAAAAAACCTCCATTCACATCTATTATGTATATCATCCTTAGTCAACCTTCTCTCTCACACACACACACACACCCTCAACCTGCCTTTTACGCAGGCTTACAACCCTTCTTACACCCTAACATTCACTCTTACATATTCTTTTTATGCCAATACCACCATTAACACTTTCAGCCACAAACCTCACTTACATCCTTTTTAACATCATAAACATCTCTTACCCTGTCGTTCCCCACCTTATCTACCTTTCTCATACCAATTACCCTTCCCAAGTTGTCCATCTGCATTGCTCTCACAACAGATCTTTCCTCCTCCTTCCATACCATAGTCTCACTCCCATATACCACCAGGCCCTTAGCCAGGCCGTGTTATTTTGGGGGGCTATTTCTATTTTAGGTGGGGGATGTAATTTTTTACAAATACCATCTTGATATTTAAGTTTTCACTTCGCCGTAATTACATATATGTAACATTGGGAATTGAGTGATAAGAAAAAGCCATTTACCAGCCAGTTCGTTATTAGTTACCGCGACTACCAAGCCAACAAAATTGAAAAGTTCAGAATCAATAAGTAGCATTATTATTATAGTTTTTTGAGTTGAGATTGTAGATTTTGTTATGATAATACATACAAACACTTGTATTTTTATCATGCAATTGATTTATAAAATGATATTTAATATAATCAGTTTGGAAAATAGAATTGCAAATGGGTTACCGTGATTTGAGGATTGTGAAGATGGTATTTGCTACAAAATTATTGGAATGGACTTCCAGATGATTTCTTAGAAAGTTTGAATGTATTTTAACTTATGGAATGGCTAGGGGGAAAATACAATTACAGAGCTTTACTATTTAGTCAGTCCTTCCAACTATTAAGCCAACCAAGCAGTTCACAAAACCAAAGTGGTAATATGAAGCTGGAGCCACAGACAAAATAACCTCCTCCAGAAGATATCAATGTACATGCTTGCTGTGTAGTGTTTCACACAAGGGAGAACTTTACCCTTGTGTGTAACTAAAATCATATTATTATTTTAGGCTAAAAAATTGGGGGGTTAATCATATTGGGGGGCTAAGCCCCTCATAGCCCCCTTCTGTGGCTACGGGCCTGTACACCACCGTTGTCATTCTCCCATGCCGCTTTCTAACATCCTAGACAATCAAAGCTTCGCACTTGTTCAAGGGTATCACCACGGACTCGGATATCACACCTCTCCTCACCTCTAAATGCCATTAGCTAACACTTCTTCACATTTACCTCTAGGCCTCTTCTTTCAAACATCCAATCCAAAGCTTCAACATTTTCAAATCCTGTTTTGCTCTCAGCCACCAACACAAAGGTTCTCCGCATATACCAGCCTATAGTACCCATCGCTCACTATTCCACATCAATCTCACATCACTTTACCTCATTCCCAAACACACTTCACTGAGTACTCCATCCATAAAGATATTAATCAACCATAGCGAGTGGAGACAACACCACAACCCCCCGGCCTCCTCTAGATATGCCAAACTATTCCCTCAGGATTTCACCCTAACGCCCTCCTCACTTTGACCATAAATATTCTTCACATCATCCAATAGCTTTTAACTTAATCCATACTATTTAAGATCCGGCCATTGTTTTCCGATCTACAGGGTGATCTGAAAGTCTTGTCACCCCTGTTTAATATTGTTTTAATTTTCTATTTCAGATGGCTGACACGATGTCATACAGTGTGGAAGAGAGGATGATTACAAGTGTATGTAGACACGATCGTGTGCAGTGTGGCAAGAGGAGGGAGGATATGCGATAGGAATTCACTCGATTGAAAGTGAATACACCAAAATCGGTACATTTAGGTTATATTATTATTTTGTTCCTCTTTTGTTCTTATTACTTTTCGGTAGGGGGTGACAACACTTTCGGACCACCCTGTACACGATCACAACCTTTCCCCAAATTGGCAAATCCATAAGACACTTTATATCTTTTATCCCTTGTTTATTCAGTTTGCTGTCTAAATGCATTTAGTCGCCCCCCCCCCCTCTACCGGCTTTAATTTAAACCCCATAGAAAATAAAAATTCACCCCCTTGAATGTTTCTATTAATGAAACTAATTATTGCAATATGTAACAAATGCATAGATTATAATCATTGATAATGTATACAATAAAAATCTAAATCGCAAGATTAAGGATCTAAATGTCTCATAAAATAATCTAATTCCAAGCACTTTCATCTATATTTACAATATACATACCTCAATAAAGCAATGAATATCAAGTTGCAAGAACATGAATAAGAATTGTATCCGTCCACAACTTTAATGACTTGCATTGTTCACCCTCGACACATATTTAACCTGGAAATTCCGACCTGGATAGCCTTCGATAGGTCCTACTCGCTTTTGTCAGACTTCAAATTATGTTAGATTAATTATATAAAATCACAACATAAAAAAGAACTTGGGGTGAACTCTCGTACCTCCCTCCTTTTCTCCCCTATACAAAAATAAATTCTTTCAAATTTGGAGGTCATTTCTTGAATGATTTTGTAAATAACACGAACACGTTTGGAATCATAGTTTCTTTTTCCTGCTGGTAATCACCATTTTAATAAACATACAAATTTGAATTAGTCCGTTTTATTCAATCGCTTTCCGTTTTGTGACTGTTTGGCATCGCTAATTGCCATAGGGTGTAAAGATAGAATTAAGAGGGGATAGAAGATAGAAATCGGGCGTCTTAGAATAGAACAGGGGCGGCGAGTCACCCGAGTTCATTCCAAATCATGTAACGCACTCACGGATATTATACAAGAGTTCCCAGTCGCCGTCTACGACGAGCAGCTGACATCCGGAGTAGCCAGAACTTTACTTCTCTCTTCTTTTTTTTACTTTAAAAAAATTTGATTATGCGAGGCATGAGAGCTTACCTCATGGGAAAAAAATACACCTAGCACCCCATCCAATAGGTCATGGGTTCGAATCCAAATAAAAATTGATAAATTTTACATCTTTAAATCTTAATGAAGCGAATAATACCAAGACCTCGTTTATCATTATTATTATTATTATTAACTCAAAACTAAGAAGCGAAACCTAACAAGGGCATCTGCGCTAGAAAGATCGTGAGTAGCAAGAATTGGCGAAATTAGGACGAGTGAAAAATGCGTGGAAGAGGAGACTACTTGGGGAGCAAATAACCCCAACATACCACACCAAGGACATCAAAACAAGAGCTATGGTTCTGCCCCCTAGTATGGGGGGGGGGCAACTATCCATCAACGCATGGAATCTCTATTGAGGTGTGGCCATATTACAACCATACAACCACATCATCTTACCTTCATGTTTCATAGACTAGATTCAACCAACGAGGGCAATGTGCCGGGTAGTTTGTGAGGAGAGATCTGTAAAAACGGAGGAATTGCGGGTACTGGGGCCAGGAGGGCAAGCAATCGTCCGGATTTTCGCAGAGGTCTGTTTATACACCCAACACTGGATCCCTTTGAAAGGAGCATCTTAAACTAAAGACAGAGGGCCCTCGTTGGTGCATCGAGTCTTACGCATGCGCGCAAGCAGCTACATCCACATGCATCTTCCGTCTACCTCCCTTCGCACACACAACGCATCACACTCCCGCCCTGGAACCTGCCAATGGGGTTGGGGTTTCCGATCTACACTCTCTTAACGTGGTACGGGTGACTCTCCGTTGGGCCAGTGAGGGGTCCAAATGCCTTAACGAGGATGGACTCCCAGGTGCTCACGGGCTTGCTAATGAACGTCACACTGATTTTTCTGTGGATTTCATTATCCGGTCAAGGGAACCCCGCCAAAAGAAATGAACCGGGTGGGATAATTTAATAATAATAAAAATGATAATAATTATACTAATAATAACAATGATACAATAAAAATAATAATAACAACTACAATTATAATAAAAATATTAAAATAATAATAAATGGCATCATGAGAAAGAGCAAGATTTTGTACAGTTAAAGGTTCGGCAGGGGGAATCACCCAATAAGCTTCGAATGTCCACTTCCCCGTTCCCCATTACCCCGCAAGTGGGTTGAAGTTCGCACTCTTGAGTCAGTGGAATCGTAATACGAAAGCATTCCTGGATGCGCTTAAGACTCTTCCGGCTACATAATTAATTAACAAAGTTTGCTATCCCACCTTTGTTATTCTTGATTGTATTTATTCAAATTATCTACCTTTCCCACCATCTGTTTCTTCCTTTTTCTTTCCTTAACTCAATGGATATATTCTTCTTCCCGATATTCCACGCCCCTAGTAAGCTCCTCTTTTAACTACTCGAACTAGGAACTTTCCGCTCATCTTGGCCACTTTAATTTATCAGTTTCTAAGATTTCTTGGAAAAAATGCCTTCGTTAGTTTTCTTTTTTTAATAAATTCCCCCCCTCCCCCCATAAAACACTCTCAAATGAGAAAATTTCACCTTACGTGATTTCAGGGCTCGAAATAAAACCATAACATTATCGTGAACCATGATGAAAGAAAATGCCATTTATGTACGTCTCGAAACAGCAAGTATGACTTTGCCTGTTACAATCACCAATGAAGTAAGACGAATGATTCGGGAGAACATTGCCCCTTAATAACAATCCTCGTACTGATAAATACAGCGGAAGGCCCGGCTAGGCCTAAAGTGGTAAGCCTACCCCCCCCCCCTCCCCAATCTCTTCCACAAGCGGTAGCCTCGAATCGAGTACCCCACGATTCACCTTAATACGGGCTAAAATAGCTCTGCAAGAAGATTCGAGGCCCTTCGAGAATAGAGCTGTTTCCCGCTAACTCCCAACTCAGGGGAGAGCCTCGGACATAAATAACGCTCGACTCCCCGAAAGAGACACAGAGTTGAGAAGTCTCGCCCAGAACCCAAAAGATTTCCCCATGGTTCCAAGTCAAGTGCTAGCAACAAAGCAAAGTGACAGCTGGACTATTTTGTGTATTTGGAATTAGCCCCAGCCAGGAGGTAATTTCACTGAACGATCGCCCCGAGTGATTTTCCCCGACTTCTTTCATCAACTCTTTTCGAAGCCCTCCTCATTTCGAGGAGCCGAAATACGAAATACTCTCCCCTGGACCGGAAATTACGCTCCCCCCCCCCTTGCTTTTTGAGAACCGTCATCACTCCAACCTCCCGCTTTGAAGTCCGAGCGGCCTCACCTCAAATGCAGAAGACATCCGTAAGCCAACCCCTCTCCCCCTTTTAGTAACCAAATTGAGTTAATCGTCCCCACCCCGCATCTGAATAGTCTTCTCCAGGAATACCTTAAGTTCTAACTTCATAGCCTGTTTTATAACTAAAATTCCCCCTTTCATTTACTGATGTGATTTTGCCCGTTAATTCTCTAAGGTAATTTTACCCATCAATTCCCTCATTATTTTTGTGTAAATAAAATTATATTTTTGTACAAGTCTCTTTGAATAACCTTGAGCTTTGCCATTGTCCATAATTTACCTGACCTCGTTGCACTCTCTCACGCTACTCAGCCCGTCTAAACTCGTGGTTTTCCGTCCCTTTTGTCGGGGCACTTTCAAGTTATTGGTCCATCCCTCATAGATATAATATAGTATTGATATAATGTAATGTCATACCATGACAGGTATTATGAAGGCCGAAACGGTACATTAGAGTTGTTTCTTCAAGCGGTTCAGCGAAGTCGATTCAAGGAATGGGACGGGGTTAGATAACCTGCATCAACAAAGGATTTGTGATGTTTGTTTATATATTGTACCACCTGTATCCTAGTAGCAGTTTTACTATGACTTTACCATGGTTTTGCACTTGATTTCGGAGCTTTTTAAAGGGAGTCTAAATTTAACGTGAGATTCAAATTCCCGGTCTCTTATAGAAGAGCTGCTACACAAAAGTTGCCCAAAACGGGGTTGTTTTTTTGTTTTTTTAAATTTTGAGAGCCCATCTGGCAACTGCCACAGCCTACTACTAGCCTAGATTAAAAAAAAATAACAATATGTAAATAACAAATAAGAAAGATAAAAAAAGGACAAAGGCTAAAAAAAAAGAAAAGAAAAGAAAAGCAAATAGGCAACAAGAAGAAAGCGCGCTCCGGCGTCGGGGCTAGGCCTGACTTCTCCCGCTGCAGGAACATAAGACCTACAAAAAATATCCAAATAAAGTGGAGGAGGCCAACCTACAAAAAGTCGTATAGACCGCAAGTCTGTGTGCACGAAACAGTCCCGAGTACAAGGGAGAAGTGTTAGTGACCCCGCTTGCCCTGGTACCGGGATAGGTAACATGCTTTAAGATCACCTAGACTGGGACATTCAATAAGAATGTGCCGAACAGTCTTGGGGACAACGCAGTCGGCACATTATGGGGCAGGCGAGCGCTCCATCAAATGGCGGTGCGTCCCGCGAGTGTGTCCAATTCGGAGACGACAGAAAGCAACCTGAAGCCGTCGGGCATTGAGGGGTAGGTCCATGGGAACAGTCGCGGCGCAATGGCACGTAAAATAACTCCACCCGGCAACTAATCACACATAATGTGGTTTAACTGCGTTCAACTCCTATCTACGAGCTGCTTGAGCAAAATATATTGTGGCGTATTCGGTAGGAAAAATTAAACCTTTTTAACATTTAGTCGAAGATAAAGTTAATTGGTATTTTATGTAATCGTGAGTAAAGCTTTATCGATACCTGGAGGGCGAGAAAACATAAAGGTCTCCTCCCTAAAAGGAAGAAAAATTTGAATTAAGGTCTCTGGTCACACTCCGATGTCTAAATACGTCTTGAAGGAGTAACGCCCGAATAACGAGAGAGTGTGGTCTTGCATCGGCACCTGCATGAATGACACGGTTTAAAGGACTTCTGGTTCAAAAGAAACGACGCTTACTAAAGAGGAAAGAAGCTCCAAAAGGCTGAAGTTAACTATTATTTTTGGATTTATAAAAACAAAACAAAAAACAAATGAAAATTAATGAGAAAGCAATTTAGACCGAAAAGAGGCATGCAAAGTAAGGGGTGAAGTAGGGGTTATTTAATAAATTGAGACCAAGAAGGCGCGCAACTTTCCTGGAACTTGACCTCGTTTGTCAACATAGACATAGATCTTCTTTTTACAGATAAAGGAAAGTGAGAATGAACAGGAAGAAAGAAAATAGGCAAAGGGGGTATAGGCAAAAGGAGGAGGACCTCAGATAACTCTTCCAAGGATAAGTGAAGCGACGCTGAAGGCAGCCAGCCACGAGGGAATCAATTCGAACTGATGAAGCGGTCGAAATTGTGGCCCAACAACCCAACATAGTGGAACATCTCTGCAAATGATGGCTCACGAATAAATCAATGCTCTTCACACTAAATTCACCTCATAAACTAAATTATTCACTAAAAAAATAGACCGAAACCTGGAACAGAAATATAGTCCCGCAATGTAATCGAAATACAATACCCTCGTTTGGTCTTATTAAAAAGAATGAAATCGTGTCTCAAAAAGACAGATGCCATTTTCTTCCAGATAAAGGACAAATGAGAATATTTCTAATGGGTTATTGAGCATATATATATATATATATATATATATATATATATATATATATATATATATATATATATATATATATATATATATATATATATATATATATATATATATGGTGGTGTTCGGCGTAAATTTGACGATTTTTAACGTCTCATTTTTTCAGGAACTGGTTGACGTATCGGTGTACAGTCACGGGCGTTAGAGAGACTACATAGTAAAGTTTTAGTTAAGAAGAGTTAGCTGACATGGAGGACTGGAAGCATCTGAATATTGGAAAAGAGTTAGCTGCATCATGATGTTGCGCGCCGGGTATCAAAGTGCCGACGCTATGACTGGTGCTCAATGCTCTATTAACACTGTAAAGGCTGTAAGACCGGACATGGACAGCTCCAACGGAGACTACGAAGTCGCGGTCAACAGAAAGGGGCACATCAGGCGGTGACTGTATCCGCAAGCCGAAATTCATTCAACAAATGCAGGAGAAAGTGATGGAAGACCCTAGAAAGTAAATCCGGACTTTGTCGAGAGAGATGGTGTTGTAGTCATCACCATGAAGCTGGCCCCGAATGAAGACCTTCGCTACTACTCAATAGAGGCGCAAGGGACAAATTTTGACAGTCTTTGCAAAGGAATACCGCTTGACGAAGTCAAAGAAGCTCCTGAACAAGGTGCAGCATTAGGATGAGCAAGGGACGATCTGGCTCTTCTCAGATGAAAAGAAATCCTCACAGGACAAGTTGCACAACACCAACAAATGGCTTGCTTCCAATCCATGCGACGTTCCATTCATCATGAAGACCAAGTTACCACCAACCGTGATTGTATTTGGGTGTGCCTCGGGTCACGGGGAAGGCATGCTGCCCCTCTTCTTTGACCAGGAACTTAGCCACAAATCAGACAGTTATATTTGAGCTGCTGGGACACTGTGGTCAAACCCTAGTTGGAGAGTATTGCTGCTGCAAGGCCATACCTCCGAAAAGAGTCAGACAGTCAGAAGTGGTTGTTGGAGAATGTCTATGACTTCCCCAGCGACACTTTATGGCCCCCTAATTCCCTGTATTTTAATCCCATGCATTGCCATGTGTAGAGTGAAACTGAAAAAAAAGAGAGCAACCACTGGGCCTGCAACATCAAGCACGAGCTAGTGACGAAAGATCAAGGAAGTAAGCGAAGATTTTCAGACGGACACAATGAGGAACGCCGTCGACAAGATTCAGAGCCGTCTTGAGCCCGAGGTGGAAGCTGAATGAGGCTACTTTAAGTAAACTGTTATCTCCCCAGCCATAACTTACTTGATATTTGTGAATTTTTAAAAGACAAATATTTGGGCCTGAGATGAAACATTTTTTGTTGCGTTCACGCGACTCTATAAGTTACTCTGTCGGTCAGTCGGATGGTAACCATTTTACTTTTTAATGAGTTTTTGAAAGTTTTGAAGGTTGATAATACGTTTGTTAATTAAATCCTTTTTTTCAAAATTATTGAAATAATTGAGAGCATGTGACTTGACTTGGGTAGGTTGACCTTGTATTATTTTATGCAAACCGTCAAATTTAGAGCCCAAACACACCATATATATATATATATATATATATATATATATATATATATATATATATATATATATATATATATATATATATATATATATATCATGAGCGCGAGAGAATTGTAAAATAAGTCCAACTTCCGGGTGGTCTAAAGGGCGGTTTAATTGAGATCAAAGCGGTTGCACGGTGCCTCAATGAGCACGGTTCGAATCCCACCCCAGCTCGGATTTTTAAGAAGAAAAATTATTCCATTTTCTCTTTCCTGCGGTGAAGTTGGATATATTAGGTTGAGGGATAAGTTCTTGTGTTTTTTTTTAATGCTGTGTTGATTTAAGTTTTGTTGACGTGATTTGTGCACATATTAAGAAACAATAATAAATAATGAGAGCAAAATTTGCAAAGGTTAGGCTACGTCTCTTAACAGCGTAGACTATTGGGTTTTTGCTTAGGCTACGTCTTGAAGTTGAGTAATAAGTCATTGCGGTTTATTTAAATGTTGTGTTAATTTAATTTTTGTTCTGTACCCTCAAAATGGAATGTCAAGTTGAAAGAAAGGCGCATTTTCGACACTTGTTGTTATTCATTTTCAAACGAGATGGGAACAATGCAAATGCAGCCAAAGCTTGTCGCGATATTTGTGCTGTGTACGGAGAAAATGGTGGTTTTCACGTTTCAAAACAGTCATTTCAATCTTAATGACGAAGAACGTTTTGGTCGCCCCATTAAGTTGGATGAAGATCGATTGAACGACCTTCTTTATGAAAATCCTCGTCAATCGACTAGAGAACTGGCTGTAAAATTGGCGTGTAATCAGAAAACTGTAGTGAATCACCTTCATTCGATGGGGAAAGTTAAAAAACTCGGTGCATGGGTTCCGCACGCTTTGAGCAAAAGCAACAAACTTCAACGCCCCACGATTGCCGCAGGTTTACTTGTTCGTCACAAGGCTACTCGTGGATATAAGGACAGATTTCTTAACCGCATCATCACTGGCGACGAAAAGTGGTGTGTTTATGTCAACATGAACCATCGAAAACAATGGCTTAGCCCCAATAAAAAAACACTTCTGCGATTAAAGCAAGGACTTCATCCACGGAAGACAATGCTGTGTGTGTGATGGGATTATGAAGGCATCATTTCTTTATGAGCTCCTTGCGAACAACGAGATTGTCAATGCAGAACTCTACGTTCAACAAATGTATCGACTTGCCGAAGCTATTCGTGAAAAGCAACCTCATCGACGTTATGGAGTCTTTCTGCAACACGGCAATGCTCGTCCTCACATCGCCAATATGACAAAAGACGCCATCGAAACGCTTAATTGGGAAATCCTGCAGCAGCATCCATATTCGCCAGACTTGGCTCCATCGGATTTCCACCTGTTTCGATCGCTCTCCAACAATTTGCGCGGCGTTTCGTTCAATACTGATATGGAATTAAGAACCTGGTTAGACGAATTCTTCGAATCAAAATCCTGAGATTTTTATTGCAGAAGCATCGAAAAACTAGTTGAACGTTGGGAAGAAGTTGTAAATAACAACGGAGAATACATTATTGATTAAATTGCATATTCTTATCAATTAAAAATGAAGTTTTTCTAAAATTGTTAATGCTAATGAATAAATTTGATAAAACCGCAAGAATTTATTCCCCAACCCATTATATATATATATATATATATATATATATATATATATATATATATATATATATATATATATATATATATATACAGGGTGCGGCAGAACCGATTGAGCAGTTTTGAAGAGTCAATACTCGAGGGAAGGAGGGGGTAGGTAGGTGCGCGTGGTTTCGCTCTGCTCCGTAGACATTCCCCTTTCAATAGCAAACATGGTGTGGACGGGAGCACATCGCGGCTTTGCCGTGCACGCGTATTTTAAGAACAATCAATCTGTGATTCCGACGGAAAGAGCTTTTTGGTGACGGTTCAATATTCCGCGCAACGATGCCCTTCCTCAGGCGAACACAATTCGGTCCTGGGTTAGGCAGTTGGAGGCAACTGGTAGCACACTAAAAAAGAGATACACATGGCCGACGCAGGTCCATCAGAACACCAGAAAATTTGGAGATGGTGAGAACAGCGATCATGCAGTCGCCGAGACGTTCTGCTTGAAGGCATGCTGTTGCTTTCGGAATTTCCGACCGCAGTTTGAGGAGGATTCTGCATATAGATTTGAATTTCCATCCCTACAAAATAATGATGGCTCAAGAATTGAACCAAGCAGACTTTGCCAACCGTTAAAATCAATGTGAAAACATGCTTGCACAGATCACTCCCGAGGCAGCTTTCTTCAGTAGCGACGAGGCACATTTTGACCTCTGTGGGGCTGTGAATAAGCAAAATTTCCGTTACTGGGCTGAAAATAACCCCCGAATTATCTAGGAAATACCGCTACATTTCCCTTAACTAACGGTGAGATGTGCCATATTACAAATGGTGTAATAGGCCCGTACTTCTTTGAGGAGAAAGGAATGACCGTGACCGTGAATTCCAAACGTTATGTCTCAATGTTGCACAATTTTCTGCAGCCCAGAATGGAGGAGATTGTTTAAGATGAGGGATTGGGGGATGTGTGGTTTCAGCAGGATGGGGCTACAGCTCACACAGCCCGAAATTCACTTAATGTTTTGAGACAAATGTTTCCCGGACGTCTGGTGTCTCTGAGGGGTGATTTAGGGTGGCCTGCGCGGTCACCTGATTTGAGCATTTGTGACTTCTTTCTTTGGAGATATCTGAAAGAAAAGGTGTTTAAACATCGCCCTCACACCCTACCACAGCTAAGGGGCGGATTATTGGAGAAGTTAACGCCATACCCTGCAGTATGTGCGAACGTGCTGTAAGAAACTTCAGAAATCGACTCCAACTGTGTGGTCCTGTTAACGGCCGCCATCTTCCGGATATTATTTTCAGAACATGGGGATTATAAATGGTATGTACTGCTAACCTCGAGCATAATAACATTTCTTTTCTATATACCCTCCTTACTTTTTTATAACTCCTTAAAACTGCTCAATCGGTTCTGCCGCCCCCTGTATATATATATATATATATATATATATATAAATCAAGAATTATTTGCAATGCAATTTTTGGCTAACTAGATCTTCATCGAAGTCCTCAGCTCACATACACAAGAAGATAACGCATAAAATAAGCTTTTCTAAGACAGTCCACAAAACTGTATTTCAATTGGCCTTTTAATTGTCATCCCTGCTTGTCGAAGAGAATGGAAAATTTGTTTTAGCCACTCAAGCCCTGCCATGTAAAATCAAGAATTATTTGCAATAGCGAAATCATAATTATGCGGTTAAAATATATATGAAAAATAAGAAAATAATTTTGCGAGCTGAAAATACTACCATGGGGGAAGAGAAAGGTGACAATGTAAATGCAAGTTAAAGAAATAAAATGTATTAATTAAAGAGGGTTTATTTATTCAAGAAGTGTCCGCTGGCGAACAGCAAAAAGGGCATGATCGCCGAAAACACAAAACACAGCCTATCTTTAGGCTAAATTAACAAACACACACACACACACACACACAGACAGAATATAAAAAAATGAATGACAGAAGAATCGCGCTAGAGCCGCCGGAGGGAGTGCTACTGCATCAGGATCCTGAAAATGAGCATACACCCACAATTCGGGAGTACCCGAACCTATCCCGAGTACAAGGACAATAACGAGTACAAGGACACTAACGAGGAAGAAAGAATATTTTGAGAGCTTCACGGATTAGGAGTTGGTCTTCCATCGTCGAGCCACGGATTCGATCCGAGAGACCGCGGGCACAAAACTTCTACGGGCGTCATGAGTCGGTCGCCCATTGGCGGACACCGTGACACTTAGCCCCTCTGTTCCCTCTGTCTCGGAACCCTTCAGATCGAGTACTTGTATCCCCTATGGGGATACTCATATCCACATTAGTCCTGATGCAGAGTTCTAGCAACGCTGGTTGGTGTCCAAACACAATACTACCTGATACCTACCCCTCCTCTCACCCAGCTAGAACCAGTCCCTGGTGCCTTCGAGCTTGCCAGCGATCGTCATTCTAATCTTTATGTGCATTTCATTAACCAGCCGGGGGCTCTCATCCACGATGTGTGTGGTGGATGGCGCAACTTATAGCTACGCGGAAGAAAAATGAAGAACCATAACACTGGATCAATAAAATCCTCAAATCCTTGGAGCGGAAGTAGGAAAAGGTGTTGGATAAGAGACGGAAACCAACATGAGGCAAGATCGGAAGTTTTTGAAAAAAAAGGGAGTAAATGTGGTGATGTTGGGAGAAGTGAAAACCCTATATGGAATATTTGGAACGTTAGAGATCCGATGGGGGCACGGAATTTCCCCTAACCAGTTGAGGGGAAACCTAGGATAAACAAATAGGCAGGAATACACAGTTCAAGGCAACAACACAGGAGATGACAAGAATTGAATAAAAATAGGCTTTGCGAGCAAGACATATTTGAATCCTTAGATATATTTAATTTCTTTAATGTGGTAGAACACAATTAAGAGACTACTTGGAGCGCAGAAGACTGTTAGGGCACGCAACTCTCTGAATCTGCCTACCATTGGAGACCAGTGGTAGGAATATTGATGTGGTTTTCTGTGGTAGTCAAGGTTAATAATGTGATTTATTTATTGTAAAAAGGCGAAAGCCAACGGAAGCAACTTGGTCAGAAAGTTTATTTTTATTAAATAAAGGTTATAAAGAAAGTGGGGAAGTTAGGTTGAGTGAAAAATTTTAGGAAGACAGACTGAATTTTATACACCTTTGATATTTTCTTAGACAGGGAAATAAATGTGCAGAAAGTAAAGATGGTCAGAATTAGGATTCAGCTGTAAAATAGGACCCTCAATGACACTCATCTACTAAATGCGGACAGAGGAACATACTATAATTGGATCCTAAGGATCCTTTAATGGAGCAGAGATAGGGTGCCGAACACAAGGGAAGAAATGCATTGCTTGTACCTAAGAAAAGAAGGCAAAAAAAAAAATGTATAAAGGGAAATAAAAATATTCCTATAAATCGATGTGTATTCTCGTTTTCCATTCCTATACAACCTCTTTGGTTGAAATCTATCCTTAATATGACTGACGTGGGGATGAAAATGGCTTCTGCGGGTTCAAGGTCGAGGGAATCCCGTCCTTAAGAGAAAAGCCGCCTTCAGCCGAGGTAAATCTACCCAAATATCGGCGAAGCACGAAGTCATGTCGGATATTAAAGATGCAGTGACAGACATAAAAGGCGGTGGGCGTCTCCTATTGGCGCCATAGGGTAGGAGTCTGGCCCGGGAACGGTCCAGGAATGGTTAAAATGACGGAAGATGGGGTGAGGAAGAAAGGTAATGCCGTGATCATTTTAGTCTTTGAGTGAGGTTTAATCGTTCCGGGTTATCGCTTCTCACGATTTTCTTATAGTCATTGGGGGCAGGGGATGGGGGGGGATTGCAAAGAGGAACTGGGGTAAGTGCAATTCAAGGAAGGCATTAATTCATCCTCACTTCCGAAACGGGAAGAAGCTAAGATTCGACGCGCAAAATATCCTCAGACTGATGGTTAGCAACTAGTAGAAATTATACAACATTTAGCAAGGTTGAATGTCAGGATTCTAATATTTTAAGTAATGAAGTAAAACACTATCGTTACATTCACACAATCCTTCTACAACAACTAAATTATAATGAATTTACAACTCTATCTTCCTATGCATACACTTTTGCAACTGTCTAGACTTATTTTTAGGTATTTTCTTTTATTTTCAAGAAAAATGTCGACAAAGAACCAAATTACAAACACTTCCAGAACATTTCTTCCACCACTGATGAGAAGCTCACAAGAGGAGCTGAATGAAGCCTTAGTAAATAAAAACGAAAGCACTTGGAATCAAATTTTCTTTCATAAGGTTAATCTACACCCACGCCAGTGCTAAAATGAATTGAGCAACAACCACTGTTGATTGTATTCAATGTAGTGTAGAGGGGAAAAATCAATGTACAGATTTCAACATACAACCAATCATGGTACACAAGGCCGTTATTTTGATTATTTCTTTAAATAAAAAAGGCGAACAACGAGGGCTTCGAGAGAATAAAATTTGTGATAAATGGTTTATTAAGAAATTTCTAGGGTGTGAAAGATGGCAGAGTCCGAGGAGTAGTGTTATGAGAGAAGTCAAAAGTTTCTAAAAGAAAGTAGAAGCTTGTAAAATAAATTAGAAACTTGTAAAAGAGAATAGCAGATTGTAAAAGAGATTATAATTTTGTATAAATAGATTAGAAGAATGTAAAAGAATAGAAGTTTGTAAAAAAGATTAGCTTGTAAAAGAGAGTAGAAGCTTGTAAAATAGATTAGAAACTTGTAAAACAGAATAGCAAATTGTAAAAGTTTAGAACATTGTAAAATTAGATAAAGATTTTGTAAAATAGCTAGAAGAGCATAAAAGATTTTATAAAATTGTAAAAAAGATTAACTTGAAAAAATAGATAAGAAACTTGAAAAAGAGAATAGCATATTGTAAAAGAGGTTAAAATTTTGTAAAAGTGGTTCGAAAAGCGTAAAAAAGATTAGTTTGTATAAGAGAGTAGAAGCTTGTAAAATACACTAGAAATTTGTAAACCAGAATAGCAGATTGTAAAAGTTTAGAAGAATGTAAAATTAGATTAAAATTTTGTAAAATATGTTAGAAGAGCGAAAAGATAGGGGTTCTATCTCAACGAGATCGGACGTGAACAAATTCGGCGTTCGCAAGGAGCTAAATCGAATATTGGCGGCGCGGTAAGTCTAACTCGCAGGCTCAAGCAGCTCCATCCACACACGTCGTCACATACATACCCATTCACAACATCGCTGACTCTTAACTCCATCGTCCCTTCACACACAGACAACATATCATTCTTCCCTCTCGGAAACTGGCGAATGGGGATCGATATCCACACTTCCCTAACGCTGAGCGGTTAGACCTTCCTTTGGGAGGTGAAGAGTTCCCTGCAACCTAGTTTATTGCAAAACACAGTAATAGAGTTCTTTCTGCACCCCCTCCCCCAACAAGGACCGATTCCTGTTGCCTTCAAGTTTGTCAGCGAATTGTCACTCTGATCTTTATGTAATGAAAAGGGGCAGGTGGTGCAATTTATTAAACAAACAAGACCACGCGGGGACCTGTACATAGATGGGAATGATAAATCATGGATATAAAGAGGCGGAAATCATTATAACTTGGCCAAAGGCCACATTAATCATTGGGCCGAGTCCTTCACTAATGAGCCGAAACATGATAAACCACACCATGGCGAAGATGAGGCAAGTGGTAAAAAATACGCGAGATCCTTTGCAGTCACTTTCCTTGACTCCTTCGGCAACGTATAAAATTTGTAAATAATAATTCTGATATAAATAGTAGATATGAGACATATTCTTCCATTTCCAACCATTTAAAAGTATTAGTAGTAATAAGGAAACCATTAATGTATATAGGAAATGCTTAAAATGATTAGGAATTGAGTAATCTATAAGGCGTCTAGCCCTGGTGATATTTATTCTAGGTTACTTACAGAAAGGGAAGAAATTATTTCAATAACTGAAGAAAATGTACGATTAGATCACTAAAGTGTGAAGAAATACCTGGTGAATAGAATAGAGCGCATGTAGTACTCATTTTTTAAGAAGAAGAGTAAAAATGAGACAAAATAACTTTATCCCGGTAAATTTAACTTCTATAGTTTGTAAAATTCTTAAGAAAATTGTAAAAAAGGTAATTCAGAACATCTATAGTATGGCAAGGGTTAAGCAATGTTGCTCAGCATGGTCTTAGAAGAGGTAGGTCATTTTGAACAAAGTGGAATTTCTGGATTATGTAACAAAATAGATGAGAGAAAGTATGGTGAGTGGACAATTCATACTCGGACAAATCATTTGGCAAGGTTGTAGACATGACAGTTTTAAGTTGAATTGCTGAAAGCCAGGAAGCAGAAGGTAGTACTAAAAAGAGTAAAGTCATAGTTGATGGATGTTATCCAGTGGAGCACCTCAAGGATCACTTCTGGGTCCGTTGTTATTTATTGTTTATATAAATGATCTTGGGGAGGGTGTAAATAGCAAAGTATAGAATTTTGTTAGTGGCATCAAATTGGCAAATGTAGTAAAAGAAGTTTAGGGTAATTTTAAATTCCCGACTGATTTAAATAAGTATCTTAGATACCTTAAGAAGCAAGTGGCTTTTAGCACTTTAAAATTTAGTTATTAACAGGGAAAGAGTAATACGAAATTTAGCTATGGAATGGATTGGGCATTGGCTCGAATCAGTATATGAGGGAAAAGACTTACGAAATAGTAATAAATAGATCATTAAGGATTTCTAAGCAGAGTATTTAAGCAAAAGATATGGCCAATTGATTGTTTCAATAAGAAAAATGTAAGTAACAAAAGTAAAGACGTCATCCTTAAAGTCTGTAACCCGTATGTCAAGCCACATTTTGAATACTGAAAACAGGCATGGTCTCTACATTTTAAACATGATATTATCCTGCTAGAGTCAGTGCAAAAGGGCAATAAAGAAGATTCCTTCCCTGGGTTACCTTAAATATGTAGGTAACATACTAAATACTCGTGTTCTCATTTAGAGAAGTTGGATATTGTTAGGTTTTAAATTGGAGAGTATTAATAGGATTAGGTGTCACGACTTAAAAATTGAAAACAAAGGCGTAGGTTGTAAAAAATTATTTTTTCACCAATGAAATGGTAGATTTCTGGAATGAATAAGGCAGAAGGTTCAAATTTAAATGTTTTCAAAGTCATCTTTACGAGTATATGGAGGGGTGGGGAGGGGACATTATTGTGGATTTTGAGTTTTATTTCGGGTGTATGAATTGTACATATTAAAATATCGATACTATTACAGATCAAAGTTGCATTAGTAAGCTTTTGACAAGCAGTGACTGAGGGTGACTATGAAGCGGTATTCTGGACAAGCTATTCACATTCCCTGGATGAAGTATGCAAAGGGATTGTCGTAGAATGACTCCCGACGATACCATATATATCTATTCGTTGAGGGAACTTCCTTAATTATCTTTAGAGTGCGTTTACTGTCTGGCGGCCGATATTATGTATCTTCGATATGCTTAAGAAGTGGAACTGAGCTCAAGGATAATAATATTGCTATCATTAATAAAATAGAGTTTTATTAATAATAACTATAAACAATACACAAAAAAACCCGGAAAATATTGACATAAACAGAATGGAAAGGGTCGTGGAGACTCGGGCTAATCCAAGGATTTAAGGGATTAAAAAAGGTAAAACAAATATAGAGTTAAAGAGATGGGATGGTTCGATAAACAATTTAAAGCACAGGATAGAATTGACAAAAGGGATCAATACTCAAAGGTGAAGTTTGGCTTACGTAACTTTGGCACTAGTGGTGCAGTGGAAGGTGGCGCAAAGGAGTTTCGGTCCGCTGGCGAGCTCCAGCCGAAGGGGGGGAATAAAAGGATCCTGACGAGGCGTCTTGGGAAGGAGAACCGTTTCTCGACGAACGGCTTGAAGAACAATGGCTGTTCTAGGTTGTTCTCTTCTGAACAAAGGGGGGGGATGAGAACCGTCTCTTGTCTACGGGCTCAAGAACAATGGCTGTTCTAATGTTCTCCTTGAACAACAGGGGGGGTGAGAACCGTTTCTTGGCGAAGGGCTCAAAACGAACAATGGCTGTTCTAGGTTGTTCTCTTCTGAACAAAGGGGGGGGATGAGAACCGTCTCTTGTCTACGGGCTCAAGAACAATGGCTGTTCTAATGTTGTTCTCCTCTGAACAACAGGGGGGAGGTGAGAACCGTTTCTTGGCGAAGGGCTCAAAACGAACAATGGCTGTTCTAATGCTGTTCTCCTTGAACAACAGCGGGGGGATGAGAACCGTTTCTTGGCGAAGGGCTCAAAACGAACAATGGCTGTTCTAATGCTGTTCTCCTTGAACAACAGGGGGGGATGCCTTGGGGACTTGGCGTCGGAAAGGCTCGAACCTTTGGCACTCAAGGAATATTGTCCTCCTTCTGTACAAGTGATGGTGAATCTCGAGGTCGAGGTCCCTTGGCGCACAAAGGGAGAGAGGGTCGTGGTGCTGTTTCGCGACGAAAATCTGGATCTCCAATCTGATCTCAGTGGTAAAGTTTCCCTATTAATAGCCAGGACATCTCCTTGGCGTGGGGGAGAATGGGGTGCATAATACGACTGAACAAATAAAGTGCCTACTTGTGGAAGTAATTGGAGGGATGTATTTTAGAAAAAAACAAGAACAAGTTCGTACAAAAGTCACAGACCACATATGGAACATAGATCATTAAAAAGTTAATTAAAATGCAGTGTGGGGTGGGAATACCAACCACAGAGTGCATTAGCATGGCTAGTCTTTATGACAGACTGCGAAATGAGACGCGTAATTTCAAACGGTTGAATGCTCTCACGATTTCAAATTTGAATCGACTGCGTCAACGGTTCATTTGTCCGATGGTCGACTTCTTAGTCCTAATATTTGTATTCTGGCAAATAAAAGAGATTTGCTTAAGGAATAATAGATGCATAAACATAGGATGGCACAGAAATATCAGGACTAAAAATTCGGAGAATCTTGCAAATGGAGTTAGTGGATCATTGGAGCCACTTAGAGGAGAAGGGAAATATACATATAACAAATGTATGATAAAACTGAGTAGATAAAAAATACTAAGAGAACCAGTATCTTTATAGCGAATCTCAAAATTAGGAATACTGGTATTAAGTAAGTTTCTAAGGAAACAACAAAAATCCAATTTGCAAATTTGTTTTCAGAGGTACTAGAAGAGATGCCATTGAAGATTCTTAATAAAGTCCTGTAAAGACTAATCAAAATATAATCCTGGCCATGACAATCAAAATAAAATCCTGGTCTGACAAATTAAAATAAAATTCTGGTCTGACCAATTAAAATAAAATCATGATAAGGCAATCCAAAGAAAATCCTGATCAGAACAATCCAAATAAAATCTTGATCAGAACAATTCAAATAAAACCATGGCCAGACCAATCAAAATAAAATCTTGCTCAGACAAATCAAATAAATCATGACCCCCCCCCCCCTCCTCCGAATCCTGGGCATACCATTTGAAATAAAATCATGGTAAGCCCAATCTAAAAAATTGGGTCAGACATTTTAAAATGAAATCCTGACCAGACCAATCCAAATATAATCCTGGTCAGACCAATTCAAATAAAATTCTGCTGAGACCATTAAAAAAAAATCATCAACAAACCAATCCAAATAAAATCTTGATCAGACCAATCCACATATAAACTATTCCACTCCTCCATGATCATCCAAGTACTTTTGAACTGTTCAGTTTATTATCATTCCCTTCATAATGAACTGAAAAAGTTGCTCTACTCACGAGCTACTTTGTGAGTTTCTCAGATATATATATATATATATATATATATATATATATATATATATATATATATATATATATATATATATATATATATATATATATATATATATATATTTATTTACATGTAAACATTATTTAAAAAAAAGTAACGGCAACAGTGGATCTAAGTCATTTCTTATACACAAAATGATAAAGCCAAAACAACCAAGTACGGCAAAGGGCGCAAAATGGGCAAACTTGCCATTGCGGGAATTTCTGACGCTAATAAAAGTGATATCGTCGACGCAATTACTTTCACTGCGCCTCGAAATGATACAAAACAGTAAATTAATTTGTTTTTGTTTTATATACGTTTTTAACACCAATTTACATCGTCTGAGGGAGGACCTACACTTCAACTTGGGATCTACAGCATATAACAACCACTACAAAGTAGACCCGTGTTAAGATTCCATTCGATAAACCAACGTTAACAACGCGAAAAAATTTAACCCAATTCGTTGCCCCTTTAACCGGGGAAACTGCTCGAGAGAATGTAATCGCAATCCCGAACAATTATATCATAAGAAAACCACTTATATTTACGATAAAAACCAAATTAGCGTTCAAATATATAGCATAAACATGCTTGTCTTTCCTTCTTTTTTTGCCATACAGAGAAGAAAGTCTACACACTACTTAAGCGTGAGTTTTCTTGTGTGTGAATGCACGTGTCCGTGTATATAAAATTTGTACTCGCGCGGCCGGAAGCTGAAGATGTGCCCTCACAAATTACTTTCTGTAAATGAGCCCATATAAACCGTATTTAGATGCAGTAGAAAGGAAAATACATCATACATGAAATCTGACCTATATATCACCCTTAGCCAAAAGAATAAAACACCCCGCACAGTTTTATATATTTAATCGAACCTTTCAAAATTTATCATATTCAAAAATATGTTTGATATAATAATTGAAAATCACACGACACGTGATATATAATAGATGTATTTAAAGTGTAATGTGTATTTTGCTGTATGTTTGAATATTTTGTTAATATGTTTGAATTACTTAATATTTTATTAAATGGTGCGTAATTAATAAAATGCTATGTATTCTACAATCAGAATTTAACCGATATTTCTTATGTTTTAGCTTAAATTTATAACTATCATATATTCAATATCATTCTAAATAATTAATAGGAGTAAAACTGAAAAACTTACAGAAATACAGAAAGCACAAATCCAACTTCTACATATGAAAAGTAGAAATTGCCCCCAAAATAAAATGTTCAATATATGTAGTCTAAACCACTGTAAAACAATATCAAGAGACCAAAAGCTTTGTATCAAAGAAGATAAGTGACAGAAAATGTCTTACAACCACTTAAAAAGACATCTGTCATCATGTTTCACTAAAGAATCGTAGAAAAAACATCTTCTGAATTTGCTATAAAGTTCAATGAAGCTTTAAGTTAAAAAATATCACTCAGAACAATTTGAAGTTGACTTAAAGATAAATGACAAAAATGAAGCAAGGCGAGAAAGAAACCATGAAAATCTGAGGTCAAAGAAAAAACTTCTTCAGTGGACCAAAGATTACAAATATTGGACATATGAACAATGGTGTAAAGTTATCTGGAGAGATGAAAATGATTATCAGGTATGTAAGAAAGATTATTGTATTGTTGTTTTACAAGTAATCTATATAATGCCATTTAAATATATATTGGAAGAAAATTATTTAAAAATGTAACATTATGTTACAATTTTACAGAATTTCAGCACTTCTGGGGCTACCTTTGTGAGATGAATTGTTGGAGAGGTATTGCACCTTGCTCGTGTGCAAATTAAATCTAAGGTGATGACCCCATTACCATTTAAACGGATCTTTTTGATGAGTGTTAGAATTATTTAGAAAGGAAAATCAACGAGAGAATCTTTAGAGAAAACGATGGTAATAATAACAAGTTAATACTACTAGTGACTGAAGATTTGGTCTAATATGATTAAATTGACTAAGAAACCCCAGGAGCAATTTTGCCAAAATTTGCAAGAACTCAAATCATGCATACCACACAGAGAGGTTCTTTAATCACATCCCTATAAGAGGAAAAATAATTTGAGCGCAAACAAAAAGAACCGGAGGACCTGTCTTTTTAAACCACTTCTTGACCAACTCATGCGGTTCCACCTAGCGCAAGGCTGCATCTTGCCTCGCAAAATATATTACTGGGTTCTCAGTTGAGACGCCAACGACCTCTATCCTATATGAATTAGAACACACTACCGACCTGTATCCTAAATGAATCAGAACACGCCACCAACCTGTATCCTAAATGAATTAGAACACGCCACTGACCTTTATCGTAAATAAATTAGACCACTTAACAGACCTGTATCCTAAATGAATTAGATCACGCCATCGACTTGTATCCAAAATGAATTAGAACACGCCACCGACCTTTATCCTAAATAAATTAGATCACTTCACAGACCTGTATCCTAAATCCATTAGAACACGCCACCGACTTTTATCATAAATAAATTAGATCACTTCACAGACCTGTATCCTAAATCAATTAGAACATGCCACCGACCTGTATCCTTAATGAGTTAGGACACGCCACCGACCTGTATCCTTAATGAGTTAGAACACGCCACCGACCTGTATCCAAAATGAATTAAAACACGCCACCAACCTTTATCTTAAATAAATTAATCACTTCACAGACCTGTATCCTAAATCCATTAGAACACGCCACCGACTTTTATCATTAATAAATTAGATCACTTCACAGACCTGTATCCTAAATCAATTACAACAAGCAACCGACCTGTATCCTTATTGAGTTAGAACACGCCACCGACCTGTATCCAAAATGAATTAAAACACGCCACCAACCTTTATCCTAAATGAATTAGATCACTTCACAGACCTGTATCATAAATGAATTAGAACACGCCACCGACCTGTATCCTTAATGAGTTAGAACACGTCAACGACCTGTATCCAAAATTAATTAAAACACGCCACCAACCTTTATCCTAAATAAATTAGATCACTTCACAGACCTGTATCCTAAATCCATTAGAACACGCCACCGACTTTTATCATAAATAAATTAGATCACTTCACAGACCTGTATCCTAAATCAATTAGAACACGCCACCGACCTGTATCCTTAATGAGTTAGAACACGCCACCGACCTGTATCTAAAATGAATTAAAACACGCCACCAACCTTTATCCTAAATGAATTAGATCACTTCACAGACCTGTATCATAAATGAATTAGAACACGCCACCGAACTGTATCCTTAATGAGTTAGAACACGCCACCGACCTGTATCCAAAATGAATTAAAACACGCCCCTTACCTTTATCCTAAATAAATTAGATCACTTCATAGACCTGTATCCTTAATCCATTAGAACACGCCACCGACTTTTATCATAAATAAATTAGATCACTTCACAGACCTGTATCCTAAATCCATTAGAACACGCCACCGACTTTTATCATAAATAAAATAGATCACTTCACAGACCTGTATCCTAAATCAATTAGAACATGCCACCGACCTGTATCCTTAATGAGTTAGAACATGCCACCGACCTGTATCCAAAATGAATTAAAACACGCCACCAACCTTTATCCTAAATGAATTAGATCACTTCACAGACCTGTATCATAAATGAATTAGAACACGCCACCGACCTGTATCCTTAATGAGTTAGAACACGCCACCGACCTGTATCCAAAATGAATTAAAACACGCCCCTTACCTTTATCCTAAATAAATTAGATCACTTCATAGACCTGTATCCTTAATCCATTAGAACACGCCACCGACTTTTATCATAAATAAATTAGATCACTTCACAGACCTGTATCCTAAATCCATTAGAACACGCCACCGACTTTTATCATAAATAAAATAGATCACTTCACAGACCTGTATCCTAAATCAATTAGAACATGCCACCGACCTGTATCCTTAATGAGTTAGAACATGCCACCGACCTGTATCCAAAATGAATTAAAACACGCCACCAACCTTTATCCTAAATAAATTAATCACTTCACAGACCTGTATCCTAAATCCATTAGAACACGCCACCGACTTTTATCATAAATAAATTAGATCACTTCACAGACCTGTATCATAAATGAATTAGAACACGCTGCCTATCTTTATCCTAAATGAATGTGAACACGCCACTGACCTGTATCCTAACTGAATTAAGTAGTTACAGGGAGCCAGCGAGTACTACTTAGTCCACTCAAAGCCAGTCCCATTCTATACTTGTATGCAGGTAGTCCTCATTTGGACATTGTCGCCACGATGCTCACTCACGCGACATTCAATCCCCAACAGCACTCCGTATTTTAACCATATCATTATTCGTAAAATAACTGTCATTTTTTTTTTAAACTATTCACACTACTACCATTTACTACCTTCACGGGGAGTGCGTTCCATTTATCGATGATTTTAAAGGTGATTTTTTTTTTTTAGCTATGTCCGTTTGAAACTCCGTCGTTTCAGTTTAAAACCGTTGTTACGTGTGGTACCATGGTTGTACCTAAAGAAATTTTCATTATTTACGTTTTCAAATTTATTTACAATTTTGAATCTTTCGATAAGCTCAGCTCGCAATCGCATGGTTTCGAGAGTCGGTAGTTTTAGTATATTTAATCTTTCGATATACGACTTATTTCTAATCGAGGGAATTAGTTTAGTTGCCCGTCGTTGAATTCTTTCCATTTTATTAATGTTTACATGCGTATGAGGTGACCAGAATTGAATCGCGTATTCTAGGTGTGGCCTTACTAAACTTTTATATAGAGTTATAATTATATCTTGGTGTTTGTAGTGAAAACTTCTCGCAATAAATCCAAGTATTCAGTTCGCCTTCTTACACGCTTCGTCCCACTGTTTGTTAAACTTAAGATCCTTTGAAATCCGCACCCCTGAATCTCTTTCTTCGTCGATGAAGATAAGATTTTTACGACCCACTTCAACCTACGTGCAAAACTCTACACTTATCTTAATTAAATTTCATATTCCATTTATTAGACCATTCGAAGATTTTATCTAGAAACCATTGAATTAATTTGCTATCGTTCTCATTTAAAATTTTACCCTCAATTTTTGTGTCGTCCGCAAATTTGGATAATTTACCAAGTAGGCCAGTCTCCATAACGTTTACATAAATTAGAACATGTCACCGACCTGTATGTTAAATTAATAAGAACAAGTCACCTCCCTGTATCCTAAAGAAATTAAAAGGACCTGGTGGACTTTTAGCCGAAATGAATTAGAACACGTCACAGACTTGTATCCTAAATGAATTAGAACATGCCACCAAACTATATCTTAAATGAATTAGAACACGTCATCGACCTGTATCCCAAATGAGAAACGGGGAGGGGATAAGACAGTAGACAAAACAAAGAGAAAATTGGCATATGAAAGAATAATAAAAATGAGAGAATGAAGATAACGTGTCATCAAAACTTGTCATTATTTGGAATTAAGTTTGTTTCCTTTTGCTATTTTCAGAATCTTGAAGATGTGGTCGATTCTCAAGACGTTTGATAAGTGACGGAGATTCGAAAATCTCCGAGAAATGCTACAACAAGAAAATAAGCCCCAAATTTCAATTTTCAACTTAGGAGAATTAACTGATTATGATAGGATGTTATAAACAAGTGATTGGATCAATTACCAAGGAAGGAGGAGCAATAAAGTGAAATGGGGGCCAATATTTGAGGACAATGATTTATGTTAAAGTTGAAGCAAACATAAAATAGATTCCTTAGTGGAGTTATAATAGAAGAGTGCTATTAGTGATGCTTTGGTGCAATGTTCCAACAATTTAAAGTATAAATGATTCGATTCTATGTACTTCACCACTAAAAATTTGATGATTTTTAGCTTTTAACTTTAGGATGTCATTGTGCTCAAATGGAGATTATCTTAAATTGCTTCTCCTTATTCCTTGGCAATCCATATATATATATATATATATATATATATATATATATATATATATATATATATATATATATATATATATATATATATATATATATATATATATATATATATATATATATATATATATATATATATATATATATATATATATATATATATATATATATATATATATATATATATATATATATATATATATATATATATATATATATATATTGAATCGCGTATTGTAGGTGTGGCCTCTCTCTTTCTTTCTCTCTCTCTCTCTCTCTCTCTCTCTCTCTCTCTCTCTCTCTCTCTCTCTCTCTCTCTCTCTATCTCTCTATCTCTCTCTCTCTATCTTCCTCCCTCCCTCTCTCTAAAAAACAACAACAACTATAATTACAAAACCAGATAAAGGAAACGGACTCGTAAATCGTGCAACAAAACAAATTCTATGCAGACTCCTCCAAATTCAAAAAGATTTAAAAACCCGAAGAACAAATTGTATCTCAAATGGAGGACAAAGTAAATCGATTCCTTAACCTCTGTAGATCTCAATTAATCCAGCCATGAACTTTTCTCTAAATTACATGCAACAGGTTCGGGCTTAGCAAAATTGCATGGTTTGCTTAAAATATACAAACCTGGAATCTAATTACCCCCTATTTTGGCCTCTTATAATTTACCCAGCCTACAAACTGTCAAAATACGTGGTGAAATTATTATCCCCATTAGCAAAGAAAGAATGAATACACAATCACCAATTCGCACAATTTTCAAGTGGAATTGACTCGAGGTAAAACAAATTCTAGTAGTTTTTTTTTAGTGAGTTACGATATTCAGTCACTGTTTACAAAAATACCAATTAATGGAACAAAGAAGAATAAGACCATTATTTTCGACAGAATTTTGAAGGATTCCCCAAATTTCCATAGTTTCATTAAATTACATATATATATATATATATATATATATATATATATATATATATATATATATATATATATATATATCATTTTAATGGAATTTCCGAAATGGTATTGTATGAAAACTGTCGTCACACTTATAATTTTACAATGCGTGTGTGACAGTATCCGGAAATAATCGTATAAAAATGAATGAAAGTTCGAGTTACAAAACTATTATTAATGCTTTTTGTGTGAAATTCTCGCGTCCTCGCTTATGGCAAAAGTGTTTTATTCAAGACTCTTGGGACAGACATTCAACGGACCTCATTACGGATGTAAGAAGAGAGAGGGCAATTTAATTTTCACCGAGGAAAGTCGAGGATGTTACCTACTTTAAAATATGCAGCAAAAACCAACAATGGCATCCTCACCAGAAGGTAAATAAAGGCGACCTCTTGATGCTAGGGACCGGGAGGAAACACAAATCTCCAGAGACTGTATTTATTGCGCAACGAGGCAGGTCTCTTCGCAGGCTCTCAAAGGGATAACCTGAAGGTGTGAGTTGAGTGAATGCGACCGATTAAAACCGAGAGCCACAAATACGGAAGGAAACAAACGCCGCGCCTTCAGCAGTATTTGGGACTTCCAGGAAAAAGACGAGACCCGATGATTGTTATTTATGGTGCATCGAAGTCATTCATGAGGCCCAATTTTAGGACTCGAAAAATAAGAACAGTGGGTTACAGTTTGTATCTGGGATATAAATAAACGAAGAAGAACAAACGAGTGCATCTTTACTTTGGAGCATAGAGGTTCAGAGTGCTTAAGTTGGGGAACGTTAATATATGTGAAAGGCCGAGGAGTCAAAACAGGAGACTACGGGAAGGTGTTACAACTACCCGAGGCTGTATGTTCCGCACCCAGGGCAAGTGGCATTGCGGGCTGCTTGCATTACAGGCATTTACAGGCATAAATCAAGATTGGCTTAAGCGCAAAATGCGCATTAGGATCATGTTGGAGATACCATGCGAAAGACAAGGAGCCCTTCTTTTCTAATGCTTTCGTCTGGAGGTCACTAACGAGGGCACTGCCGTCGGACAAAGAGCACTAAAGAGTACATGCCTTATAGACCTGGTGAAACTACTAGCGAAAATCTAATTTATGGTTGAGTGCACACAAAATACAACTTTGTTACTATACACTAAATTCAAGTGCCAATGGGGGTATTGTGAGGAAATCTGTGACCAACCAAGACGATTTTAAAATAAATAAGGGAAAACCAACGACGGCAAGTTTTGGCAAACGCTTCGGAAAGGAAAGATGGAGTTAAGGGAAGGGGGAATTCGTTTGGAGTAAACGGGACTACTTGGGGTCTTTTGGATCAGGGAGGCACAATTCTTCCGAACCTGCTTCACTCCCTAGAGAGTTAAGCGCCGAGGCAAAGAAAAATAATAACAAAAATATTTTAAATTGAGAGAAAAAAGAAAATTATGTGCAGTCAAGGAGGGTATTATCAGTCAGTGAAGTTATTACTACCAATTAAAATACTAAGTACAAAACTAACGAAACTAAGTTTAAAGAGATAAGTCGAACCCTTCAGAGGGGGACTTCAAAGAGAAAACAGCCAAAGTAAACAGAAACAGCCGAATCCTAAACTACTGTAGATCACGTAAAACCTATTTGAACAGGCCACCAAACCGTATCTATGAAAACCCAAGAATCAGTACCTATAAAAGAACAAAGGGGAAATAAAACCCAAGGTTAGGCTTTGTAAACCCATCAATTAAATAGAAAAAGTCCTGTCAATTCAGAGGGTACAAGATCACTACTATATCCAAAAGGTATCCGATCATTAGCCAACAAAGCCAAGTAAATTTAAAATATAAACATCCTCAAGGCACTTCACGATACTAAAAGAGCAGAGAAAGTAACCCAAAAAACCTTATAGAAGTCGATAAAAAAAACCCCACCATCCGAATGACGATCTAAGAAAATTAAAACAAGAAACAAATGTGACACATAATTAACCTGAAAGGTTGACAGCGTCTCGGAAAATCCATCTGTAATTTGCTCAAACGTGATCTAGACATGTAATTACTGACATTTTGCGACAAAGAAAGCGAAGCGAAATGAAGAAAGAAGGGGCAGATGGTCGAGCGGGTGAGAGGAATTACTTCGATATGCTGGGGGAGAAGCGGGAACTGGGATGTAGAGGCAAGTAGAATCGCGGATTGTGGAGGTGAGGGAACTGATAAAGGCTGTAAACAGGAAGAGGGGATAGTTTGAGTGAGGAATCATATCAGAATACAAGAAAAGAGGGTAGTGTGAGTGAGGAATACTCTCCGAATATAGGAAAGTGCGAGTGAGGGATCCTATCCGAATAGAGGAATAGAGGATAGTGAGTGAGGGATCCTATCCGAATGCAGAAAGAGAGGATAGTGTGAGTAAGGAATCCTAGCCAAATATTGGAAGAGAGGATAATGTGAGTGAAAGATCCTATCCGAATGCAAGAAGAGGGGATAATGTGAGTGATGAATCCAATCTGAATGCAGGAAGAGAGGATAGTGTGAGTGAGGGATCCTATCCGAATACAGGATAATGTGATTGAGGAATCCTATTAAAATGCAGGAAAAGAGGATAGTGTGAGTGAGGAATCCTATCCGAATGTAGGAAGAAAGAAAGTATGTGTGAGGGATCCTATCCGAATGTAGGAAGAGACAATTTTGGATGAAGAATCTTGCAACAAATACAATCGACCTTGTTTCCTCGTGCTGAATGAGGGATGGGGTGGGCGGGGGAATCTGAAAATCGAGAAACAGTCCCATAATGAGACTCAAATCAGTACTGTAATGATACCGATCACCATCAGTATGTAGAGTTACTAGCGCTTAAAACGGATATCTCATTATTTATTATTATCTCTCTTCCGGATTCTTTAGTTGCGACAGCCAAAAAATGTCATCTGATTTGAAATTACTCCTCCACATGTGACTCGGTTCCATCTCACGTAAAAAGATAGTTTCTTTCCACTTCTATTTTCGCCTTTTACAACTTGATAAAAAAGTAAATTCACTTAAAATTATGAAATTAGCCGTCAAATTAGCAATGTAGTAAACTTCAACCTACTTCCTCAAAGGCTACAACTTAGCCGAGAGAAGATACATCTTCTCATACACAGAAAAGTTAAACCACATTGGTAATGGACGGTCGTCGGATGGGGACACGATTGCAGTTGTGTCGACGTTTGGAGGGTGCAATATGCTGCAGGGGCTCCTAGTTCGGAACCGACGTTAAAATGTAGGTGCCACCTGAGATCAGGATCAGACAGTGAGAATCGATGGTGACCGTACCAGAACAACCTCTTTCTTCAATGAGTCAAAAACCTCCACCTGATTATTCATCATCCTACACACTACACTAAGTGCTTCCCCATTATCTTCTATGAATATTATGCCTTACGCTTCTCCATCATCCTTCACATTACATTAAGCGCTTTTCCATTATCCTCTATGAGCATTATGCCATGCGGTTGTCCATCATCCTTCTCATTACATTAAGCGCTTCTCCATTATCCTTTATGAACATTATGCCATGCCCTTCTCCCTCATCCTTCACAATACACTAAGCGTTTTCTCATTATCCTCTATTAAATTTATGCCATGCGCTTCTCCATCATCATCTACACTGCACCAAACATTTCTTCATCATACTTTACACTAAATTTAGCGCTTATGTGCTTCGCTACACCAACCGCTTCCTATTTATCGTCTACCATTATCATCCACACTGTTGAGTAAATACCCTGTTTGCAATGGAGTATGAAAGTACGCAAACCAGAAGAACCCGGACTACCAGTCATCTTCTATGCAGATTTGGTCAAGGATTTAATGTGCCTTACCGGCCCCAGCATTTATGGATTATAGCATTTTCTACACTAATCCTTTTCATTTGTAGTCCCTCGTCTGGATGGACCCTGCTACGAGTGAAAGATATCATTAAACTACTTCAAGAATAAAAATGAAAGGAGGCCTTGAATGAATTTTACGAAGTTTTTTTAATAAGAATCTTGTAGGAATTGGGGCGGGGGACTTAGGTAGCTCATAAAGGTCTAGAATTAAAAAAAAAAAGCGCAACCAGAAGGGCATTTATACGAGTGTGGAGAAAGAATAAGGAGTAGACAGGAAGAAATGAGGTGGAAAGAGCAGAAATAGCAGAAGATGGTTAAGGATGCCCTAAAGTACAATGCCAACCTTACCATCACAAAATAGCGAGATCAAGAACAAGAACAAGTTAGTACAAATAGCAAAGCAATGCACAAAATATAAACTGGGTCCTCCTTGCGAAGGAAAAGACCAAAATATCTTTAAGGGAGAGAGAATTCCCCATTACAAACATAAAATATATAAAAACCAGGCAATGGCTTCGCCACTCAGCTTGCTCATCACTACTCAGATTAAAATTTTTAAAAAAAGCAGCCATGGTTACATTTTTATAAATTTTCTGAACTTCGCCAATTATAACAATTTAAAAATGAACTTTAAAGTAAATTTCCCCCTTTTCAAACAATCACGTTGCTAAAATATAGAGTTATAGAAGATATATAAAAATCAATTTTCTGAACTTCACCATTTGTAATTCTTTGCGTTTTAAAAATTCACAAAATTTCGATACTTATATTTATTTCTGAACTTCACCATTTGGTTTTTTGATATTATAAAAGAATTATTTGAAATAACTTTGATAAAAAAACATAAGTCATAACCAAACTAAGATGAAATTATTATTCAAATACTAAAAGAAATCCCCTTCTTAAATTATAGAGTTAGTGATGATAATGATGATGATGATGATGATGATAACTTTAAAAAAACAGGAGAGGCGAAAATTCTTGATAAACAACGCTTTTTGGTCTTGGCACTTGTGGAGAGTTTGACCCCGACCTGTTTTTTGTCTTGGTATTAATGGAGAGTTTGGCCCGACTTATTTTTTGTATTGCCAGTCTTTGAGTCTTGTCTTTTCATTATTATAAAACCCCCGATGGCAAATTCCCCACATTTAAAAAAAACCCTATTAATTTAGGAAAATTGCCATTGTGTATGTGACATATGAGGGTGAAACATCTTTAGGCGTATGGGCCAGGGGGAGGTTGTTTCCCCCGCTCCGCTCGAGGAATGCAGATGAATAGATCACCTGGTTAAGAGTATTCGAGCTTTTAAAAACAAAATAACTCAAAATGTTTTATGTAACCTGTCTAATGCAACGAGTGAAGTTTCACCGTGTACAGAAACAAATTAAGGAAAAAGATGAATATAAAGAAAAAGAATCGAAAAGAAAAAAAATAACAGACAAATAAAAAAAAAACGATGTAAAATACTGATTTTCAGACTGTGTATTATCAAAGTCCAATAACGAGTTCGTACAAAGAGCACATGAGCACAAAAATACGAACTTAAACTCATTATGGTTATAAATGGCACCTGTCAACAGTTATCACCCTGAAATAATCAAACAACATATGAAATGCAACAACTTAGCACCCTGTTTCTATTACGCAGGTGTGTGTATGGCAGAGAGGAAAAGAAAATTTAGGTGAAAAAGACTATCAATTGAAGCCCCTTCCACAACAGATCTTTTCTTCCATAAATAATCCTTTCAATAATCATTTCAAAAAGTTGAGCTAAAGCCATTTAAATAAAACTAATGAAAATTTGCTCAGTCATCTTTCGGGTCACCAGCATTAGTAAACATGGTTTAACTCTCCATTAAAGCTACTAATTTCTCCCCATTTAAGTATTTCATTTATGTAGAACATTATTTTGTCAATAAACAATGAACAATACACGAATATTCCTTTGAACTTAACACTATTCATCCAAGTTTAGTTTTGGCTCCTTATAAGCAAGACCTACTGAAAGATGAAGTTCCGTTATGATCTCCATGCTTAAAAGAACCCATTCATCGCTTTATGACAGACGTACTAGTAACATTAAATTAAATGACGGTATGAAAAGGAGTCACGTACCTTGTTTTCTCTTCCGTGACAGTCTGTAGTGTGCGTTAGCAGAGATGCATTGGGAGGTAAATCCGACATTTCATCTGAAGCATCCCCCCATCGATACCTCTCCAGAGATGTCTTCCGCTGGTCTCTGAAGAAGACGTGAGTTTTGCGGGGGGAATTTTTTAGGTTTGGTCCGCACGCATTTCTCTCTCCGGTCCTATTGGCGGTTACTGGATCGAACCCGTTCTCGAGATGGTTATCAATCGTGGCACACCTACCTGTAGTTAGTGTATGACCAAGACACTGCACATGGTTCAGTCTTTTGAGATGATTTAGCCACTGTGAGCAGTGAAAGGAGCGTTTAATGACGTCTTTTGGGCGCAACGTGTTCACGCCTTTTTGATTGTGTGGTTCGCAAAATAAGCGCGACTTTTCAGAGACGCTTTGACATACTTTACGACCGTTCATCTTGAGGTTTTCGTGACGAGGATGAATTCGCCAGGATGGGTCGTCCTCTAGCTCGGCGAGCCTTAAATCTCTGCACTGTTCGTAGGAGTCGCTAGTTAGTGGTTCCTCATCAGATGACTTTCTTTGATACATGAGACGGAATCGAATCGTTTCAATCGGTTTTATGTCCTCGAAACATTCCTCTAACTCGACATAGTCGAAAGACTCAGTGCCATAAAAAAGTTTCACTCCTGAAGTCGAAGCAACGTCTCTCTTTTCATCGGCTCCAGCGAGATATTCGTCCTCAGAAACCCGGTTTTCCTGTTCCTTAACTCCTCCGGGATGGTTTAGGTCTATTGGAGGGTAGCTTTGAATGGGGTATCCCATGTTTCCAGGCTGCCAGTCCCAATCCAAGTGAGGAGGCGTTTCATCTGGCGTCGCTGGGGAAGTACACGTGACTAGAGGGATAAACTTAGGTGTTGAACTTTGTTGTAACCCCGAAGAAGGAGTACTATTGTCCTGGTACGTGACGTGGATGGCCTTTAAAGGAAAAAAAGAATTAAGGGAGATTACATTGAAAGAAGATTGATCCATTTCTTACGCCAGACTATTTGCAAAACTAAGAAAATAACCATTCTAGCGATTTTTTCAAATTCAATTTGCAAACGTGCTTTGCATTAATTAAAGATGATTCCATCACTTATCTCGCCATGTTGCAAGTACTTAGGCATGTTTAAATAATTATACGCTAAATTGAACGACTGTTTAATCAAGAAAATGCATAATATTTATACATGCCCTTTTACCGAGAGGCGAAATGTAATGTATATATAATAAAACCATTTCTAAAACTTATATAATAAAACTTCTTAATGCATTTCATTGGCAGCATGAACATGACTTTTTTTTAATTAGTAAAGAAAAGGAAACGTGCGATTCAATGAGACATGTTTACTCAGCTGCAATCGAAAAGGGCCGAGAGCTGAAGGAGGAAAAAAGGAATTGAAAAAGAATCAAGGACAAGGTCTTAAGAGTACTCTTACCACGCCTTCAGGAGGAAGAGGGCACAAAAACACCAATCAAGCTGATTCCATACGTAAGTCACATGGTACTCCGGGTATGTAGTAGTAGTACATGGGAGTGTTTAATTAAAAGTAATCCGATTCGACTTATTGTAGGAAGGGTGAAAGCAGACGGGAGGGGAGGGGGTGAAAATGGCTAAACCCGCAATCGAAAGTGTTTATACACTGAACACCAGTGGGTGGCACCGGAAAGGATAAGAATTAATCTGAGAGGGAGAAAGAAGGGAGTATACAACCGCTCTGAGGACAAAAATTAAAAATATTCTGCGTCTTGAGTAATTTTGGAGGAAATTGAAGGCTTTAGTATTTCAGCAGAGGGGCAGTTTTCATTATGCAATGGAGAGAGTGGCAGTTTTCATTATGCAATGGAGAGAGTGGCAGTTTTCATTATGCAATGGAGAGAGTGGCAGTTTTTATTATGCAATAGAGAGAGTGGCAGTTTTCATTATGCAATGGAGAGAGTGGCAGTTTTCATTATGCAATGGAGAGAGTGGCAGTTTTCATTATGCAATGGAGAGAGTGGCAGTTTTCATTATGCAATGGAGAGAGTGGCAGTTTTCATTATGCAATGGAGAGAGTGGCAGTTTTCATTATGCAATGGAGAGAGTGGCAGTTTTTATTATGCAATAGAGAGAGTGGCAGTTTTCATTATGCAATAGAGAGAGTGGCAGTTTTCATTATGCAATAGAGAGAGTGGCAGTTTTCATTATGCAATGGAGAGAGTGGCAGTTTTCATTATGCAATGGAGAGAGTGGCAGTTTTCATTATGCAATGGAGAGAGTGGCAGTTTTTATTATGCAATAGAGAGAGTGGCAGTTTTCATTATGCAATGGAGAGAGTGGCAGTTTTCATTATGCAATGGAGAGAGTGGCAGTTTTCATTATGCAATGGATAGAGTGGCAGTTTTCATTATGCAATGGAGAGAGTGGCAGTTTTCATTATGCAATGGAGAGAGTGGCAGTTTTCATTATGCAATGGGGAGAGTGGCTAATTAAGATGACGAACATTTCTGCAATAAAGTTTGAACTTAATGACCGTTAGTGGGAAAAGTACTAAATTCTCCCTTGGAACAGGTTTAACCCTATATTATGATTGGGATAGCAAAAGTGATGGTGTTTGAGTAAATGAGAGGATAGGTAGAAAAAAAATGTGTGTAGGTAGATATGAGTGATGTTAATGATATGGATGAGGAGGGAGAGGATTATGAGAATGGCTTGGGTGAGGATTATGTTAAACCCTTATGTCAAATACTGAATATGCGTCAATAGGAGTTCAAAATTCATTAGGCACCGCAGTGTCCCCCGAAGAAGACAGAAAAATCCAATCTCGAAACATGGCAAGTATAGCTACAAAATTGCTTAGCTAATAAAAAGGTAAATGGAGTAAGCAACGAGGGAATTATCACTCAGAGAACAATGAGGACCGACGAAGATAAATGAAAAGAAATTAAGAACAGTAGCAAATTTCTACCCTAAAATCTAGGGCTGAGTCAATTATAAACCTTTAGGAGCAAGTTCGGATTTGCAGAAAAGGCAGTCAAAAAACGCCCAATACTTTCAAGAAACTTGACTAAAGTTATTTAAAAGGAAAAAAAATGAGAGAGCCAGAATTATTTAGAGATTCTTAGGGAAAATGGTACGGTTATGCGGTAGAGAGAAGCTCACATCTTTAAGGAGGATATAAATGGGTGCAAGGGCCATAGCCAGAGTAACCAAAACATAACTCTACTTGATGGGGAAAGGTCTGGAAGAGCGCGCGATTCTCCCAAACGTGTCCCTGATCAGCAACCATGACAGATCATTTTGTGGGGTCACTGGGGGCAGAGAATTCCTTATGTGAATACAGATAATGTGTGAGAAGATGAAGTAAAAAGGGTATCTGAAAAAAAAGGCAAGGCATCTCTTAAGAGATCAATACTCTCTTTTACACTCGATTGGTCTCTATACGAGGTAAAAGAAAGTGGGTATGATATGAGAATAATAAAAAGAATAGGAATAATAGTGATTAATACAAAATTTATGATCCTGCTTAGCCATTGATTGTATGGTGTATTCAAATAATTCAGAAACAAATTTGTCTACAAAACACAGATTCTCAAAGGTACAAATTTCATTGAGCAAAAATCATTTCAATCTTACCTCAGATTCAAGGCTGTCCGTTTTTATCGTTTTTAGAGTAGTTTGGGGTTTCTTTTTTCTATTTCTTTTCCTGCGTTTTCTTTTGCCTTTTGGGGGACTATCAATTTCTCTGGGGCATGTTTTGGGAAGCGATATTTTATCCGAGTCTACCTTATCATTTAGCATTTTCTGTGAAACGTTTTCTTCTTCTCTGATTTGATGAGATACAAATGTATTTTTGTCGGGCAACCAATCTTCTTTGGCATGGACAAAAGTATCGGATATAGGAAAATTGTGGTGCAATATTATATTTTCTGGATATTCTGCTCTTAATATTTGAGAACAATTGGTAGCGCAAATTCCATATTCACTAATTTCTTTGTATGCCTGCACTAGCTTCGTGAGGAATTCAGAAAAATAAATATTGCCTGTAATGTCGAATAATTTTGCAGTTTGCAAAAACTGTGTAGAACTTGATAAAGTGCAATTATTAGATTCCTTAATTTTACGGAATTCATATAGATTCACTATTGAGTTATATCCACTCATAGAGGATAGAATCTTATCTGCAATCATTGTTGAATCTACCGTGGTATCAAATTCAACAGGACATTCAGAACTTAGTGTATTAACGGTATGATTCACGTCTGTTAAGGATATGCATGCGTCATTATCAGGGTCTAATTCGATATCTAAATTTATATGAGATTTTTGTTTGATATTTGGAGCATTTAATACATTTCCGATATCAAAAACTTGTGGTATTTCACTCATGTTAGTATAGTGATCACTTTCGTTGGAGTAATGATCTTCATTGGCGTGTCCATTTTTTAGAGAATGTTTTTCTTTTGTTTGGCTAGCATGGTTAACTTTATTTTCTACTTTAATGAGTTCTTTATTTTGTATCAAGGTCTTGTTTGCAGGTTCCTGGCCACTACTATGCCTTTCAGTAACAAATTGAAGAGAAGCAGGTTTTTTCAATAACTCGTACACTTCAGCATCACTGGTTTCCAATATTTCTTCAAGGTTTGCTTCATACACTGATTCTGAAAATGTTTCTCGAATTTTCAAAGTTGACGAACATTCTTCGATAGAGTCAAAGGTATCTTGAGGTAACGTAGTGACTTCATTAGCAGTATCAAACTGAAGTTGATTGCTAAGAGTCTCCTGGGAAGTTATGTGGCTAGAACTAACTGAAGCTTCTAACTGGGAAGTTTCAGAAGTTACAGAATTACAAGACCTTGAAAGGGCGACATACGACTCCTCTTCTTTGGTTTCTAATGATACTGACTCTCCTTTATCTGGTGTAACTTTATGAACGTTTTTAGTTTCATTACTCAATTCTTGTTTCAGACATAACGATCGCCGTGTGATCCAATCGGCGCCCAAACGGGGGCGATAATCACCTTGAAACGAACTTGAAAATACCTCATTCCGTACAAGGCCCGTTACCCGATTGGAGGTAGCATTCTCTAAACACATATCAATTTCCTCTTCTGATGACGAGTCGATATACCTGATAGACCCCAAGCCATCACATAGGGGTGAGGTACTCTCAGACAACTCGTGTTTGTAATCATTTTCGTATCCGTTCATCTGATTATTGTAGGGTTTTGAAGTTCTTGGACACCCCTGTGAAATACTATTATTCTTCGATCTATAAGGCTGATTCCCATTGGCATGTTGTAGGGTATTATTCATTTCATTCCCACGACACGACAAATCTTTAGCACTGTCACATAAAATATTGGACGGAGTCAGTGAAAGACGATCTCTGAATTTGGAAGAAAACGAAGAAATGCCCGAAGTTATTGACCTCCTAGTTACGAACTTCCTAAAACGTAATTTGATTTGATTTTCTTGTTCACCGTATCGTCTAGTGTCTTTCAAGTAACTTTTCTCAGGAATATTATCCAAAGTTCGAGTTTTGAGGGCAGGAGGGTAATAATCTAGTTGGCAGCTGCCACGTTTCAAATCGAGTTTCGACGACTCGCTTTTCCTCAATGGAAACATCCTTTTAAAAAAATTCCTCCCACAATTTTCTTCATCTTTTAAAAACGTTTTGGAAGTTAAAGGTCTTTGGTTTCGGTCAAAGACGTTAGTTCTCGCCAGAGGCGGTGGACTATAGGACGGTAAATAAAGACTCTGTGAGGATAGGCGCAGAGCTTCATCCCTGCAGTTTCTGCTCGCTTCGAGGTTGCAGGACACGGGTCTAGTCTTCCGTCCAAGACGAGATATTTTTTTACGAATTGAGGATCTCCACCGAGACTCGTTAGAGTTATCCTCGACCACAGCTTTTTCATTAATCTCCTCATCTGAAGCTGAAGGATTGATTCTTATTTCCCTAGAGTTCATTGCCTTACTTTGACGATCAAGTAACTTTTATTTTTATACAAAAAAGTGGCCACTTTCCACTGGACAAATATGCTCTGCCTGTATAACCAGGATGTTTTACTTTGTGGTTCATGTTTCAACCACACAGCTAACCACTATTACAACTTTGCGCCACTTCACTTTTTACCAGTAACGTTAAAATTTTAATTGCAAAACCACATGTATCATCAATGGAATAATTTAAGATAAAAAAATACTAGGCCACATAATTTCCATAATAAATAAACTGAAGCTTCAAAGCAACATTTTTGCTAGCCGAGAATGGCGCTTGAAAATTTGTTTATTTTAAAAATTAAATTATTTACGTTTTAACAAAAAAATTAAGCTTTGCAACACTGATGTCAATAAACATTTGTATCTGCAATTTCTTGTTCCGAACTTTAAATTACTGCAATTTCAATGCAATTTCCGAGGGATTATTTTGCTTGTCTCAAAATTTTCGGGATGACGTCAAACTGAAAAGAGAAAGGAAAATAAACGTTAAAAAAAAGCTTCAATTTATAAATCCCAGACAAACAAAGCGTTTGGATTTTCTCATTAATGAAGAGTCTCAAATAGATGATTTCTACTAACTCAAACAATTATGACGAGTAAATTGTTCCCATCCTCCGACAATCTCTCCTATGCAAAGCTTTGAAATCTAAAAGTCTTGAATGATACGAAAATCACTCGACTCTAATTGGTGAAATCAAAATGAAACCATAAATTAAATTTTATGTTTTTGTATAATGAAAGAATTTTATAACTAAATATAGTATTGGTGATAATAATAGTAGTAATGCTACTAATAATGATAAAAATAATATGCTCTCAAGAAATTAGATAAGGAAAAATAAAGGAACTTCAATTAATACGTTCAGCAATTAGAACCAGTACATGGTTGGGTACAAGGTAAGTCTCGAGCTGTACCTGGAGTTACCGAGTAAGTACTGTTAGGTACTCACTGGGTACGAGTGTACCGGTTAAATACCTGACGGGTTTCCGGTAAGTTTATTTAGTGTACCAGATAAGTACCGGGACTTAATACGTAACGGGGGGAGGGTACTGCGGTAAGGGTCAAGCGGGTACAAAGGGTTACCGGGTATTTTTTTGAAAGGCCATCCTGACAACTGCTTGCATGGACATAAGTCGCCCTAAAATAACTTACCCTAGTAATTAGGCTATATTAAAATAAACCAAAACAAAAATCAACTAATTTCCCCCCCCCACCAAAAAAATACAGCAAACCCCTACCCAAAATAAAACCAGAAGGAGCAAAGAAAGCCATGATCTAGTGCCTGAGGGAAACTCGCCTCTCTCCGGCGGCCGACCAAACAACCAACACAAAACAACTATATGCAATGGAGGAGGCAAGCCTCTTCTAAGAGGCCAAATAGTCTACAAGTCTGTGTGCACGAACCCGTCCCGTATACAAAGAACAAGTGATGACGAACCCACTCATCCCGGTACCGGGATAGGTAAGGTGCGCAAAGATCACCCAGACTGAGGCATTCAACAAGAAAGTGCCGAACAGTCTGGGGGACAACGCATTCGTCGCAATAAGGTGCATAGGAGCGCTCCATCAAATTGAGTTACCGGGTAAGTACATGGCAGGTTTAGGACTAGTAGTGGTAGTTACTGAATAACAAGCGGGTACCATAGAGTACCAGGAAATTATTAGGTAGGTACGGTGCGTTTAGGTACCGCTGTGTAGAAGTTAACAGGTAGTATCGTAGTGTACCGGATAACATCCCGGTGGTTACCTGGGGAAACAAGGTTAATACAGCTTAGGAACCAGATGGGTATCGGGTAGTATTGGGTAAGTAGCAGGAGGTTGCAAGGGGTACCAGTACAGAATGGGTACCGAGTAAATACAAAGTGGGTACCGGTGAGTACCAGGTAAGTATCAGTGGGTAGCGGAGTTTCCTGCAAGTGTCTGGCGGCAAAATTATTTTTATTACTTGATTAAAACTAAGAAGTTAAAACCAACGAGGACGTTCCCGAGAGAGACATGTACAGAAAGTGGTGAAGTTAGAGGAATTTAAAATAGTAAAAGATATATAACAGTAGATCCACCTGTAGCGGTGGAGTTAGGCGGGCACGCAATCCTACAGATGTCAGCTACAGCAGGGTTGCGAATGGTGCATCTGATACCCCGTTGCGGGGAAGTATTCTTAGGCTACCAGTGATTACTTCGTAAGTATTAACATAATATCTTTAAGTACCATACGTGCATCGATTGGTACTGATGGGTATCGAACAAGTACCAGGAGTACCAGGGTGTGCGACCAGTAAAGATGGGTACTTGGTAATTAGCGGGCACGGAAACGGAAAGGCACGAGTCACGCGAGAATGATGACATAATTAAAAATCTTGGGATTTTAATTTTACGTGGTAATTATAATAAATAATAACAATAGGTAATTGCATATTGGCACATTTTTTTATGATACGAATATACTGTGATTATTAATCAATAATAATAATAAGAGGAGTCTATGAGGTGTGAGATTGAAAATGTACGTAATTTTGTATTAAAATCTTCATTTCATATTTCTCAAGTTATCGATGAGGTTTGAATTTTATTATATAGTTTATCGGTTACAACAAACTTGTCTATTTTGTTGTACTTTTTCTTTACTCCGAAATAGAAAACAGAGTAATGTGAGAAAATGACAATTTTAACCCAGAATTTTATTTGAAGTATTTGGGTGAGACATTGAAAAAACTTCAAAGACCCCAAAAACACATCCCCTTCTTCATCGATCGCCGACAAAAGCAGAGCCGAGTAAAATTAACGTGTGGTAAACCAAGAGACAAAAACACTCCCATTTCTTAGACATTAAACAATATTTAGAGAATAACGGAAAAGTTAATAGAGGAACATTCACGAAAGAAAACAGACAAAGGAATTTACATGAACTTCAAATCTTCTGCAGAAAAATAAAAACTATGCATAATTAAAACACAAATTGCCCGTGCATACAAAAACTGTTCAACCTGAACTTTATTTGACAAAGGAAAAATATTTTAAAAACCTAATTTTCGAAAACACTATCTATAGAACTATTAATTCGCTATTAAAAAATACCCCCAAATGAAAAAACCTATGAAACCAAATTTTTTTTTAGCAAAAAACTAAGAAATATCACTGAAAAAACAACAACAACAACAAGTATAAGCTAAAAGCGATAATACACACATTGAGATCCAGTGTATATATATATATATATATATATATATATATATATATATATATATATATATATAAATGCAATGTCGCGCAGGAAAAATGAAAAGGTGCTTCCAAGTACTTTCGAACTTTATTCAGCTCATTCTCAAAGATAATTACAAGAGAAAATAATATAATAAGGGTATATATAAGCTAGTAAAAGATAAAGGACCGCCTGTAAGACAAGAAATCACCAACCGAGAGGCAAAAAAGAGTCAAGAACAGAGCCAAAAGGGTTAAAACGATTAACGGATAAAGCGATAGTCTAAAGAAGGAGATTAGGAGAAACATGAGAAGTAAATTGAAACGAAGGGGAGAGGGACAAGGAGATACGAAGAGAAATAAAATAATTTTAATACAAAATCAATGCAATAATTAAATTGACAAATCGGGCGCCCATAAAAATGAAAATTGCAAAAAAAAAAATTAAGAACATAAGTGAAAGCTAATTTCTTTAAGAATGAGTTTTTTCATAACAACATCAATTTTAAAAAAAGGCAAAGGGAAATGTTAAAGTTATTAAATTTGCTTATACATGAACATTCAACAAGATTTCTTTTAATTGAGTCATTTGAGCGAAAAATAAATTTTGCTGAACTCCAATTGATTAAGTGGTTATTTTTGGACATATGCACAAAAAACGCACTATTATTTACAGCTCTCCTAACATTGTATTTATGCTGATTAATACGGACAGATAATTGCTTTCCTGTCTGTCCAAAATATTTACTTGGACAAACAGAACATTCGACCAAATATTATTACAATTATTGTGAACTAGAATGTTTTTTTTATAGTTGACTCGTATTTGAAAGCAACTGAAATGTTAAAGTTTTTTTAAAGACGGGGAAGGTCAATGAAACAAACAGAGAAGAGTAAAACTAAAGTGTTTTTAAACAATAAAAGGGATAGCAAGAGCTGTATTAAAAAAACGTCTTTTTTTGCAGAGGAAGGACAGTTTAGAAGAAAGGGATAAGGGTAACATAGTTTATGGCCAATTTCAAAGATTTTGGAAAATTCAGAATCCATATATTTACGATTAACAACTAGTAAAACTAGCTTATATATACCCTTAATATATTATTTTCTCGTGTAGTTATCCTTGAGAATGAACTGAATAAAGTTCGAGAGTACTTGGAAGTACCTTTTCAGTTTTCCTGCGGGACATTGCATTCATTGTGAACCTCACGTACTACTTTGTGAGTTATTCATTTCATATATATATATATATATATATATATATATATATATATATATATATATATATATATATATATATATATATATATATATATATATATATATTATATATAATTACCAAGTAAATTTACAAGAAAAGGGAGCGAAAATGAGTGGCGTGGTATAGCAAATTAAATGTAATGGAGAAGATTGGTTATACCACGAACAGCCTCAGAACCCGCGCCTATCAACATCGCTTTAAACCGAGCAAATCCAAAACCGGAAGCAAAAAATCTCAAGAGCAATTTTGATAAAGCAAAATAAACCAGATTTGAAAATAAAATTATATATCACATAATTTAAAAATTATGTACTTTCCTTTATATTTAGGCCTCTTCCCACTACCATATATATATATATATATATATATATATATATATATATATATATATATATATATACAAGAGGAACAGCTTCGCCACTCCTCCTTACTGCCTATCATGATTCTTTTTTTTTCTCCATCTAAATTTGCTTTAATAATTTCGATGCCAAAATTTTAATAAATTTTCTGAACTTCACCATTTGTAATTCCTTTAGTTTAAAAAATATCAGAAAAATTCGATACTTATATTTATTCTTCACCATTTTATTTTTTTCTATTATAAAGGAATTATTAGAAATAACTTGGATAAAAAATTTAAATATACTTAGGTGACAACCGAACTAAAAGAAAAAATCAAATTCAAACCTTCAAAAGATCTCGTTCTTAAAATATAGGGTTATGGAGGATATGAAGAGTGGTTAACTATTAATTTCAATTTCTCCGAAGATGTCAAATAGCCTTTGACGAAACGTCAGAAGAAAAATGCATTACACAATAAAAGCATCCTGCCTTTTCTTCTCAAAAATAATAAAGGCGGAAAAGATATTTTGTAAATTAAAAGTGAAATCTAATAATATAATAAAATCAAAACTGGTTTAATTTTACTCCAATAATAATATTATTATAATTTCCATCTCTAAACGAGAGAACCATTTACCCTCCGAAGGAAGCAAAAACCTCCACATTTTCGCTCTTGTCGGGAATACTTCGGATTGAGGTCGTCGTTGATGAACTCCCGTTCATCGCTTTCATTATTCCGCTCTTTCGGGAATTTTTAGTCGTGTGGACGCGACTCTATAAGTTCCTGTGTTAGTCCATAGATCGATCTGTCAGATGGTAACCACTTTACTTTTCAATGAGTTTGGGGGCAAAAACATCGTAACTATTCGGCCGATTCTAATGAAATTTGAAACCTCTATGTTGTTTTACATTCTCTTTCGAATAATATAATTGCCAAGGTCATCCTAAGGTTATTCAGGGAATTATTAAAAGAAAACTAACTATGGGTCGGATTGCCCAACTTGTTGAAAGTTTTGAAGGTCATATGGTCATAAGTCAGAATAATTAAAAGCACGCGACTTAGATATGTTGACCTTGTTTTTTCATCTGTCTGACATTTTTATCATTCTCTCCCAACGCAGTGAATAGACTGGACTGGATTGAACCGGAGTTCTCGTTAGCACAGTCGATAAACCGTTGGACTTTTAATGCCAAGGTGTTGTGGCCAAGACCAATGAGCAAATATATGTATATATATATATATATATATATATATATATATATATATATATATATATATATATATATATATATATAGATAGATAGATAGATATATATATATATATATATATATATGATGAAAATTAATGCAATATCGCAAGAAAAGATGAGAAATTAAACTACATTCTCCGAAGACAATTTAATTCAGAACAGTTTCGGTGTATCTCACACCCTTTTTCAACTGACACTGGATAGAAAATATAAGAAAAGTGCTTACAAACATAACACAGGGTCAGGTCGTGAAAGATCCCCTCTTTTTCCCCCAATCCCTGACTTGTGGCTAATCAGGGGGAGGGGGGGGTTAGGCCTAAACATATTGAAGGGCTAACATTTTACTATTTTGTTTATTTGCTTTCGTATTACAGGATTAAAAGAAAATTGACCCTCAGATAGATTTAAATTAGGAACTGACGATATCAAGCTCGATTCTACGATTCTTCTCTTAACATAGTTAGCCGATTTAAATACCATTTTACTTCCATTGAAATCGATCGAATGATTCAAGTCTCTAACATGGCAAAATATTCCACTGCTTTCGCTGCCCCCTCTAATATCTCTTTTGTGTTCATACAATCTCTTGTCTAGATTCTTCCCCGTTTCCCCTATATAAACTTTATGGCAATCGTTGCATGGTATTGCATATACTCCTATGTTATGATGTTCTTTGGGTTTCCTGGAAATCATCAATTGGTTTAAGGAATTATTATATTTAAAGGCTAGATTAATACGCGCTTTTCCAAATATGTGCTTCAAACTATATAATTTATTATTAAATGAAAATGTTATATATTTGTTGAAGTCATTAGTGCGGCAAGGCTTATTACCATAGAATGTTTTCCTAGCTGCAAAATGGGCAGACGATATGAACCAATCGGGGTAATACAAATTAGAAAAAATGGTCCTGATAATGACAATTTCTTCATCTAAATAGGAAGGATGACATATTTTGTATGCTCTAAGGAAAAGGTTAGAAATTACTGATTTTTTAACAGTATTATCGTTAAACGAAAAATAATGTATATAGGCATTTGAGTGGGTTGGTTTCCTATAAACGTCAAGTTTTAATTCAGGGTGATCTTTATTAATGAGGACATCTAAAAAGGGTAATCTATTATCATATTCCCATTCATATTTAAATTTGATGGAGACATGCAAATTATTCAAACTATTAAAAAAGGTATCAAAATCTAGACAAGAGATTGTATGAACACAAAAGAGATATTAGAGTGGGCAGCGAAAGCAGTGGAATATTTTGCCATGTTAGAGACTTGAATCATTCGATCGATTTCAATGGAAGTAAAATGGTATTTAAATCAGCGAACTATGTTAAGAGAAGAATCATAGAATCGAACTTGATATCGTCAGTTCCTAATTTAAATCTATCTGAGGGTCAATTTTCTTTTAATCCTGTAATATGAAAGCAAATAAACAAAATAGTAAAATGTTAGCCCTTCAATATGTTTAGGCCTAACCCCCCTCCCCCTGATTAGCCACAAGTAGGGGATTGGGGGAAAAAAGAGGGGATCTTTCACGACCTGACCCTGTGTTATGTTTGTAAGCAGTTTTCTTATATTTTCTATCCAGTGTCAGTTGAAAAAAGGTGTGAGATACGTCGAAACTGTTTGAATTAAATTGTCTTTGGAGAATGTGGTTTAATTCCTCATATATATATATATATATATATATAAGAAACTATATAGGGAACTAGTCGCCTATTGGCGTACGGTAGCACTTGAGGAGTGGGCGTCGGCAATTCCACCAAACGTTATCACATGGACAACTAATCACAACACAGCTGTCTCTTCTTACTCAGCCTCTTAACACGCGCAACATATCACTCTTCAGTTCTGAAACCTGTCGAAGGGGTCTCCATATGGACACATGGAACGGTCGGCCCTCCCTTAGGCAATAAAGTGTTCTTGCTTGCTGGTTAGTAGCAAAACACAGTACTATCGCTCTTCCTACCCGCCTAACTAACTCCGGCAAGGACCCCCTTCCCCCGCCCTTGCTGCCTTCGGCATTGCTAGTGATTGTTATTCTGATCTTTATACGGATTTCATTAAACGGTCGGGTTTACCCCATTTTCCTTTCTTTCCATTAATCTGTATAGGTTTTAGTATTAGGTTGAGGAATAAGTTCTTGCGGTTTTTTTTAATGTTGTGTTGATTTAAGTTTTGTTGACGTGATTTGTGCACATATTAAGAAACAACAATAAATAATGACAGCAAAATTTGCGAAGGTTAGGCTACGTCTCTTAACAGCGTAGACAATTAGGCTTTTGCTTAGGCTACGTCTTGAAGTTGAGTAATAAGTCATTGCGGTTTAGTTAAAAGTTCTGTTAATTTAATTTTTGTTATGTACCCTCAAAATGGAATGTCAAGTTGAAAAAAGGCGCATTTTCGACAGTTGTTTTTATTCATTTTCAATCGAGACGGGAACAATGCAAACGCAGCCAAAGCTCGCCGCGATATTTGTGCTGCGTACGGAGAAAATGCTTTATCAGAAATAACAGCTCAATGGTGGTTTTCACGTTTCCAAAACGGTCATTTTAATCTTGATGACGAAGAACGTTCTGGTCGCCCCATTAAGTTGGATGAAGATCGATTTAACGACCTTCTTCATGAAAATCCTCGTCACTCGACTAGAGAATTGGCCGTACAATTGGCGTGTGATCAGAAAACTGTAGTGAATCACCTTCATTCGATGGAGAAAGTTCAAAAACTCGGTGCATGGGTTCCGCACGCTTTGAGCGAAAGCAACAAACTTCAACGCTCCACGATTGTCGCAGGTTTGCTTGCTCATCACAACGCTACTCGTGGATATAAGGACAAATTTCTTCACCGCATCATCACTGGCGACGAAAAGTGGTGTGTTTATGTCAACATGAACCGTCGAAAACAATGGCTTAGCCCCAATAAAAAACCCACTTCCGCGATTAATGCAAGGACTTCGTCCACGAAAGACGATGCTGTGTGTGTGGTGGGATTGTGAAGGCATCATTCTTTATGAGCTCCTTGCGAACAACGAGATTGTCAATGCAGAACTCTACGTTCAACAAATGTATCGACTCGCCGAATCTATTCGTGAAAAGCGACCTCATCGACGTTATGGACTCGTTCTGCAACACTACAATGCTCATCCTCACATTGCCAATATGACAACAGACGCCATCCAAATGCTTAATTGAGAAATCCTGCCGCATCCTCCATATTCACCAGACTTGACTCCATCGGATTTCCACCTGTTGCACGGGCACTAGTAGAATATTCAGGCAATTTCCCTGTCTGCATGGCTTGGTAGATTGGTGCCTCCGTTCGCAACAAGTGGAATTTCCTTTTTTGATGTCATTTTTGAAGCCAATATTTAATTCCGCTCTTTCTAACTTTGAATACCCAAATTGGAGCTTTAGAAACTCTAATACTGGCCAAGACTCTACCTGAGACTTAAGGGAACGCGAAACTAAACCAATTAATGAGGAAATAAGTACTTGCTATTAAAATAAGGCATGAGTTAAAGAGGAATAAAATTTAAAGAATTAAAAGAAAGCGATTAAAATAAGGAATTCCACCTAGCGCTTACAAAGACACCTGAGTTGGCGAATCCTCTGCCGCAAAGTTAATTATTTACTTGCAGCTTAGACGCAGAAATCAACGACAGCATCACTAGCCCAAATTTGTGAGGGGAGGTCTGCAATAAAAAGGGTCAAAACCAGGAGGGATGGGGGGTAATATATAGAAGGTATATAGAGTAAATAGGAAAGTAATAGAGGTTCGGAATTTGGATGACTCACAAAGCTTTAAGGATAAATCAAGAGGGTTTGATTAAGGCAGATGGTGTTTCTTAACGGGCTCTACAAATATACGTGGGTGGGTGATACACACCGTGGTATTAGCACCGCCTTTTAGATGTAGGGTCAAGACCACCTAGGTCATCTGTTTGATCTTCTACTAGTTTCTTGCTATACGATCGCTCACTTTCCTCTTCCTCTCTCTATCGTCCTCCTCTTTCCCCTGTTACCCTCTCACCGGTGCCGCAAGACACAGGGAGTGGGGAAAGGGGAAATAGGAGGAGTCCGGGCTCTCTCGCCCCTTCTCCTCACTTCTGGCCCCGAGAGTGGGCCAGAAGACGGGGCGGGATAGCTCTGGATGCACTAGCCTTTTACACTCTCACACTTTTTTTCCTATTCTATTCTATTCTATCAAAATGACGAAGCTAAGATTCAGAAAAATGGACCAAACGGACACCATAATATCCACTAGAAAACAGAACCAACGGGCATTGTAACAACCCAAAATATGGTTGAATAGCGATGCTGCTACTGTACATCAAACCATAAATCGATTGCTATTCATCTGCAATTCAAACGGTTTTCAATAATTATGTATTCAAGCCAAGGCCTACAAACTTTAACAAACGAGAAGGCTTCCTTGAATCCACGTATGTTGCACATATGACCAAGAACCAAAACCACGTTTGAGTTCACAAATTCAAAAGAAAAAAAACCATTCAAATTTGAATTCAAAGTCGCCTTAAACTGTTGCTATTAAGATTTGTTAAGTTGTTTTTTTTGTCAATATCAATATACGATTGTAAAAATATTAACGGTGGTGTTATATTTTATCTGTAATATACTGCTATATTTATCCACTATTTAGTAAAAACTAAAAATAAAAAAGGATGTCGTGATATGAATAACCTATGAGAAATTTGGTTATAATGCAGCCTCATTTTCTTGAAAATAAGTCCCTTAAATACAAATGTTATACATTCTATTCAAATCTCAGTTAGCTCGGAAAACACGCAATAAAAAACAACCTTAATTAAAATAAATATTTTCTACTCATTATCGATATTTCAAATCAGAAGAAAGTAGTTAACGAAAAAAATATATAAATATTTTTTTCTTAATATAAGGTTTCGGGAAGAGACTGGCTTCCCTTATCAGTCCAAGAATTACATCAGCAAAAGGCTAAATGGCTTAAACCTAGGGGTGGGGAACCTGCGGTATTTAGGCTGCATGTGGCCTACTTGGCCAATAGGTACGGCCTTCTGAATGAATTCAAATTTGGCAGATCAAATCATTTTATTGATTTCCTACAAAAAGACCACACAACAAAGTAATTAAAAGGTGAATTAACTTGAGGTTTTTTTTTCATTTTTAAGCAGATACATTGTCACAATAGTTAGTTATATACAAAAAAATGTGTAACTTGCAGTATATCTAATTGAAATGTTATGAATGCGGCCTACAGCTAACTTAATACAGCCTTCAACGGAGGAAAACTTCCCCATCCCTGGTTTAACCTTACATACCAGCCTTTTATCTCATTATCCTTCATCAATATACAAAATCTTCAGTGACGGATAAATATTAATTAAACTAACGCAACTTGAGCGAATAATTTATTCTGAACTAAAGATGACGTGAACCACCTCAAAACTAGTTGTGGAGGTATCACTTATTAAGATAGCGGCTGCGCTTTAGACTTAATTTAAAAGAGGTCTCAACCCTACGTCATTTTAATTACATTTAACTTGTCAATTGAGCCACCTATCGAGAGAGAAAGAGAGAGTGTGTGTGTGTGTGTGTGTGTGTGTGTGTATGCAAGAGAGAGAGAGAGATAAAGTGTGAGAGGGAGAGAAAGAAGAGATAGAGAAAAATATAGAGAACAGAGAGAAAGAGATAAAGTGTGTGTGAGAGAGAGAGAAGTGTGTGTATGTGTGTGTGTGTATGTGTGTGTGAGGGAGAGAGAAATAGAGAGAGAGTGTGTGTGAGAGAGAGAAAGAGAAAGAAAAAAAGATATATATATATATATATATATATATATATATATATATATATATATATATATATATATATATATATATATATAGAGAGAGAGAGAGAGAGAGAGAGAGAGAAAAGAGAGAAAGAGAGAGAGATAGAGAGAGAGAAAGAGAGAGAGAGAGAGAGAGAGAGAGAGAGAGAGAGAGAGAGAGAGAGAGAGAGAGAGAGAGAGAGAGAGAGAGAGAGCAACAAAAGTCACTTTAAATTTGTTTGATACACGTTCAATACATTCTTCCTGGCACGTTTGGCGGGAAGAGATTCAAATTATAATTATAATTAGGACGACAGGTGAGGGCGTTAAATACGTTAAATATTTTATGTATGTTTACGTTAATTTTGGATCACAATTATGCTTATTAAATGAGTGTTTAGTTTCTTTGTTTTATTTGTATCGTTGTTCGGCGTTTTATTAATTAATTGATTTATTATTTATTCATTCATTTATGTATTTACTTATTTGTCTTGTTGGAAGCCTCCAGTAGAGACCCTTAAAATTAAGAAATATCAAAACATACTTTTGAGAGCAAATAATTTCAGCATATTTGTAACATTCATTGAATGATATTTTTGTGTTAATTCTGGACTCCATCTCGATTCCCATTTGCCCCATCTTGTCTTCCGGCGCGAGTAGTAAAAGACAACTAATCCCGGATATGGGCTGTTTGACAGGGAAGCCGCGCACCCAAAAGTTTGTTTTAATGCGCGCGATTTTTTTAATTTAAAACCCAAACCAACGAGGGCATTTTCACCAAGAAATTCGTAATGAAAGACCTGTAGAGAAAGTGGTGGTGATACAAGAGTGTAAATGTGTGAAGTCGCAGATACTCCTGCGTACATTGGGGCTTAGAGGGCAAGCAGTCCTTCAGATGTCAGCTGCGGCATGCTGTCCAAGCTGCATCTCACACTCCTTTGCAAGGTACCCGGTGAGGCGGAGGAGGGGGGGGATTCGTCCAGCTTTCAGGTGTTTTAGATTTGCCCACCGATCAATGCCCTTGCAGTTAATGTGCGCCAACCACACCTTGTGGGAATTGCAGTTGGTGATGATGATGATGACATCATTTAATAAAAAGGCAACAAAACGTTAATCTGGGAAAAATAAAAAGGCGAAACCATCGAGAGAATCTCCACGTAAACAGAATTTAAGAGCCCTTCTGAAAGTAGTGAAGTTAATGGAAGTGAACCAACCTAAGTAGCCAAAAGAAGAGACTACCAGGAGTGCTTGAAATTTGGGTGTGTGACTTTCCTGAACTTACCAAAAAAATTGAGTAAAGGGAGGGGGTGGGGCAAAGAAAAAGGGAGGGTGTGGGGCAAAGAAAAAGGGAGTTAGGGGCAAAGAAAATCAATAGGTGGAATACACATTCCCAAAGTCTGATATTTTATTCATTTTCATAAAGGAATAAAGATATTCCCCACTAAGGCATCTCTTCTTGAAATCTTTGAATTTTAAGTACCCCTCCCCCCAAACACACACACATACACCTTTTTACAATACTTGGGTTATGTATTTCACACGCATTCTCACTCGCTCCCCCATCACCACTTTCTTTACAAATTTCTCCCAAACGTTCTAGTACCATATTATTTTTGCTTTAGTAAAATTATGATTATTAATTTATTTTACATTGAATGAAACAAAAAATTGCATGTTTCGAACTACTACTAATAATATAAATAATAATAATAATAAAGGCGAGCATATTTGGCACTTCAATATTTTTTTCGAAATTATTTTGACATCACCAAGATGTTAACCAGCCATCATCTATTCGGTCTCAATTGGTAATGAGCAAAGCAGATTTGGACGGCAAAGGGAAGCAATCTCTCCGCCTCTCTCTGAGGAGGGGAGGGGAGGGGGGGGGTGAGAGCCGAGAACATAACAAAACTGGACTTAATTTGGGTCAAATGAAAGGCGAACGAGAGAGAAATGGTGAACTACGATAATGCCAGAAGTACTAAGCAGAAGCCCCACCACTTTAGAAGGTACTTAGCAGGATATTGGTTGCAGAAGTCTTCTAGAAATCGATGGTTTATTATAAATTCAAGCGAAAACCAACAAGGGCACATTTACCAGAATGTTCGTTAAAAATGTAGAGAAGTTAGAAAAAATAAAATGTTGTTGAAGGTACTTACAAGAGTGAATGACTACTGGGTGAAAGAAAGGACTCGGGAGGACGTGCAACTTTCCTGATTCTCGAAGGGGTGTCTCAGGTGTAGCGGGAACGACAAATTGACAGTGTCCGTATCAATACATCCTTTCCATCCCCTTCCTCATCTTACACTCCCCCAAATTCAACCATACCCTTGGAATGCCTAATCGCTCCTCGCCATCAGTCTTTCCTGTCGATCGCGGCGATTACAAAAGTGCTGAAACGAGTCGTGACTGAGGAAAGTCAATGATCCAATTTTATTTACTGTGAGGAAGGCAAAAACTCGGCATCTCTCTGAGCAAATCACAGTGAAAGTGAAGAATACCGTAAGCACGTTCGCCCTTCTTTTCGTAGTATTGGGGAACAACCATCATTTGTTTGATTTAAATAAAGAGAAATCCAGCGTTGCCACGGCCTTCAACTTAAAAAAAAGAGCATTTTAACTCCAATTAATCCAACTCAAGCTAGCAAGGCGAAGTTTGACGGGCCTTGCCAGAGCAGAGTAGTATGTATCATCCTATATTCTATCTTATCTATAGATAAACATGTTTCTTATCTGCTTCCGACGATAACTTGCAGCCTCACTCTAACCCATAGCTCTTTCGGCAAATCTAACCGTTATAGGAAAGATGCTAGTCAGAGAGTAAACTAGCAGGGGTATTCTCGCTTAAAAGTTTTGGGGAAAGAAGTTAGTTAGCGGGTGGTGCGATGTAAAATGAAAATATGTACGAGATACACAACCAGAATAGTCAAAAGAGGAAATTACCTGGGTAGTTACAGACCCTGAGGGGGCTCAACTCTTTAAGACCTCCCTTATAACAATGTGTGCAACCCGTATATCAAAGGTCAATCTTGGCTTGTAACATTAATCTGATAATAACCTACCTCTCTACAATTTCCCAAAGGATCCCTGTCTTACTACTTACATTCGGGGTGCGCAATTCTCCCATGATCTCGTTCTACAATAAAGGCAACTCTTTAGGGGGAGGTTGGACTTTAAAAGTGAGGTGGTGGGAAAATGGAAGTTGGAACGAGAGCGCATAACCACCTCGAAATCATCACAGCCAAAAATGGGAGCAAAAATGCCGCAGATTTCTCATCTAATTTTATCATTTAATTAAAATAAGACGAAAACCAACGGGTGCAGCGACAACAGAGAGTGTTTGAGAAACAATGCGCAAATAAATTTAAGTTAGAGGATGTGAAAATATATGGAATGTATACAAACCGAGTAGCCAAAAAAATGGATACAAATTGGTATTATAAGATCGTGGATGGTGAGGTTAGGATTCTAAGAACCGAGCGGGCGCGCAATTCTCATGAGCCTACCCCAGTCCCCTGAGAAACCAGGGTTCTCGTAAAAGATGGGGGGCGTTAATCAAGGGGACATTATTTAGACTCCTAGGTGTAGCGCCGCAGCTTTAGATCCCTTTATACGGGAGCAGAAGATCTGTAGTGACTTGGGGCGAAAATGAGGCCCCTAAAGTAAGAAATACATACATGTATATGGTAACTGTGATGACTTAATCCCTAATCAGTGTCAATCCAAGGAATGTGAGCCATTTATAATCCATATTTCTTTTTTAATTATTCAGTGGAACTGGCAATGTATTAGGCTCATCCCATATTAATGCGGAATTTTTTTTTCGTTTCTCATTCTATGGATGAAAAATAATCGACTAAAAAAACATTTTTGAGGAGGATTGTTACAGGAAACGAAAAGTGAGAATGAGAAATAAAAACCATTGCCCCTTTCGAAATAGGGACTTCATCCATTAAAGATTCTCTTAGTGAGTTTGATGGGATATGAATGGTAATATTTATTTTGAACGGCCACCAAAGAGGTTTATTGTGCTCAGATGAAGCGTTTAAATGCAGCATTAGGGAAAAAAGGTAATCATTAATCAATAGAAGAAGATTGTTCTTTCTTCAAGACAACGCGTGATCTCATATCGCCCCCCCTCTTCAACTTAGCCTCATAAGATTACTATCTTTTTACGAGTTTAGCGAATCATCTGAAGAGAATGAAGATGTCAACAACAGAAGAGGTCGAAACAACCTTAAACAACTTTTGGGAATCAAAGTCATACGATTTTTACAATCGTTTGACTTTATTTAAGCATAAATATTAAATTTAAAAAATAGTAATTTAAACATAAATAACCTCAAAGGCTTGTTTGATTTATATCGATAAAATAATAAACATGAAAAAAGGCTCGCATTAATTATGAGAAGAGGGGTGACCTAAACATGATTTTTTGCGCACCCGATCCAAGAAAACGAGTAATAAACAAGTTGTTCGCCCAGGGGACAGAATATGCGTTATACAACATAAATAGAGGAACAAAGATGTATTTTAAGTTATTCCTCCCCTCTAACCTTGAGTGGGCCAAGCAGTCTTCTTCGACCCTCAATTATGATAGTGTAATATTGTAACACTCATCTCCTAATTAAAATTACCATATTTATACTCTCTGGTTCTTAACTAATAAGGAAATATTCCATTGTAAGAGTCACTGTGGAATTAGCTTTTTTATTCTGTACATCTACTAAATTATTACCATTTTCCATAAAAAATACCTGCAGTCGACATGCAACAAGTACAGTGCAAGGGATTCCCTAAGAAGAACCTTTTTAATTGGCTCTGGAATCTAGAATCCTAAGTTTGATTATCCAAATTTCCACGTGTAAAATTCTCTGAGTTAAACACAATCACTCTCCCATTTTTTTCATCGCCTGCTCAATTCCGCATGTGTACCTTGGCTAAATTCTTTTATTATTCCTTCTCAAATAAAGGATTTGCCTATATTTACAACCCTGCGACTTTTAAAGCAAGTAGGGTATGTCCAAAGCCACAGCAGTCACCTCGTCGTTAATAAGGTACGATTTTGTATTCCTCACATTCCGGTTTGGCGTTTTGGACGTTGCTATTGTTGCTACCAATGATGGGGAATGGACAAGAGTGAATGTTTAAGCGGATTAATATGCAGAGTGCATGTTTGGAGAGATGATGCAAACGGCGGATATGGTTAACAGTTTGTGAGTATTGATTGGTCTATATTTGGTATATTTTGTATTTGTTTCAAGAAATACAAGGTAAAGCCAACGGAGTAACTTCCGCCACAAAGCGTTTGATATCTGTATGTTACGAAAGGTGGTGAAGTTAATGGGGGACTGTTGAGAATGTGTAGCGATATTTAGAAGAGCCCTACCTGCCTTTGTGAAGGAAGTAGTCCTGATTTAGGAGAATTCCGCGAACCTATCGTTCCTTAGCACCCCAAGTTATTATTGACTGGCGCTATGAACTTCATCGACATTTTCCTTCGTTAACTTCAGTTTCTTCATGAACCTCTTTTTAAATCTTTCAGATCGAGATATCCAGTTGGTTTTCACTTTATTTGTTAATAAATAGCAAGAAAAGGAGTCATTTACCCCCTTAGAACTTACCTCTGTATATAGGATATAAATAATAAGCCCGTAGCTCGAACATTAGAGGCATCAATTTGGGAATTAACAAGATAGAATTTTAATTAAAAAAATAAGAAGATTGGTTGGTCTTCTCTGACCTCTGCATCTAACATTAGGATGCATAGTATGTACTAATTTTGAGTGGAACCGCTTAATATAATGGCGCAATTTCGTTTTCCAAGACCTGTTTCCATTACATCTGTGTCGAGATGTGGCGGCGGAAACACGTTTCTGGCTCTCCTTTTCTTCCTAATGAGGCGTTGCCGCACCACTTTCTTGACGGGTCTGCTCCATCTCTTCTTTATAACGCCTTCTTTATCATCATCATCATCATCATCATCATTCTTTATCCACAGGAATTTCCTCAGGATACAGTTATGCATCGTTACCTCCCTGTTCGTTGATGATCCAGGACGCCATCTTTGATCTTTAACGGGCTTCTTTCGACTTTGGAGCTCCGCGTATCGAGGTCTCCCAAAGAAGCATCCGATAAGCCTTTAAATGTATGTTTATAATGAAAGCCCTTGTTGCGCAAAGTAGGGGTGTGATCAGGTGAGCGCCCCCCCCCCCCACCTCGTCATTTTTTGGCAACTTAGATTATTTACACTACATATTTTAGAGCTCTTGCTAGCCGAGTGGATACGGCGTTAGTCTTCTAATGTCACGGAACCGGGTTCGATCCCAGCAAAAGCGGAAACAAATATCAGCGCACGTAGAGATCAGGCTACCAATTGGAGGACGCGCTCTCCTCACTCCTGTATTCGGGTGGGTAGATCTTGTACTTCTCATCACACGCATATCTAATTACAACACTGCTTTCTTTCCTCTCCCGTCTTTGCAGGAAAACACACACTCTCTCTGTTCCCAGGAATCATGCAGATAGGCTACCAACTGGAGGACGCGCTGTGCTCACTCCTGTATTCGGGTGGGTAGATCTTGTACTTCTCATCACACGCATATCTAATTACAACACTGCTTTCTTTCCTCTCTCGTCTTTGCAGGAAAACACACACTCTCTCTGTTCCAAGGAATCCTGCCGATGGGTATCTATATCCACATACCTCTGAAGCGGAACAGGTTCCCAGCCCCGGGGGTGACGAAGGTTCCACCTGAACGCTTTTTGGTGTCAAAACATAATACTTCCTGGAACCTCTCCCCAAAGAGGACCGGCCCCTGGTGCCCTCGGGCTCACCAGCGAATGTCATACTGAACTTTATGTCTATTTCATTATCGGATGGGGATCAGGTTGGCGAACTAATGCTAATAGTATTGCACTACCTTATTTCACTTTATCTGACCTCACCTTTTTGTGATTTTCTTTCAAAAAACTCAAAGATTCCCTCGTTAGTTTTCGGGCTGAGGGAAAATATTTTCCAAATACACTTATCGTTCTTGGGGCGAGTGTCGTAAAATGTAACTAAGCTCTGATGGGGGCTACTAGCCCGAGAATCCCCTTACCCTTCTTCCCTGAAATCTATTCTCCTGCGTTAGTATCAACGTCCTTCGAAAGTGAGAGGGGTTGTCGCGGCTCCTATCCAGTTTGTCCCAGCATTGATGCGCTCAAACCCGACTTTTTTGAGGAAAACTACTAATGTTGATAATAAAATTCTGAAATATTTTGAGAGGACGCTCTTTAAGAAGAGAGAGTTGGGAGGCATATCAACGAATACAAATTCACATATGCAAAATGAAAGAACGTCAGTAAAGTTTGAAAGAACGTTAACAAAATTTGAAAGAACGTCAGAAGAATTTGAAAGAACGTTAGCAAAGTTTGAAAGAACGTACACGTAATAGGAACACTAATAACCTATTTTCATTAAAAAGACCTTGTCTGCAAGCCTCTTATATTTTCTGCGACGAGATCATTTGACCCAGACAATGTTAGGACAATTAAATTGATATTACGTATACAACATTTCGATTGGAACAAGAACTGAACAAGGATTAGTGGAAAGAATTTACCCGAAGCCGGAAGAGAATCCTCAAAACAACCAAGATAACGAAATAGATTCTTTTCATTCATGCGAACGGTCTAACTAAAATGAGTCCAGACCCTTCGCTTAGACCACTCTACAAGTTCTAACGTTCATTAAACATCTGACCAGGAGTAGATCAGAATTCTTGTATCGCTATATAATAATATACATGTAATCCTTTAATTTTCCAGAGGGTCTTCGCTTTTACGAGAGGGAGCTACAGGAGTTACTAGAATTATTTTACCATTACACTAACGATCAGGAGTTCTGCGTTGTCACGCCCAGACCCGAGACTTCCCTTCCCTTGTGGCAAACGAAGATCTTTTATAGCATCATTCCATGCCTGCCAAACATACTGATCACTAGAATTTGGAGGCCTTGGATTAGGTAATTGCAATGTGGATACAGCCCTAAGGTACGCTTTTTAGTTGTTTACAAATGATTTAAATTAAATGGGTTTAATATTCAGTTTTCAATTTTAATTACATCTCAATTAATCTAAAATTAGAAATTTTCAGAGTCAAGATATCGCCATATCGGAAAAGGATTTCCGTCAAATTTTTGAGATATTTAGAACATCGGTTGACATCTAAGGCAATGGGAAACTCATTAATCTTTACCCATTTATGAGAAATAACTGTTAATGTACTCCATTTCTGGAGTCCATAAAGTGTTGAAAGACTTTGGCGACCACCAAATGTGGAATAACATTCAGTGACCCCCCCTTAATTTATTAATTTATTTTTAAAAATAGACAAAAAATAGCGAAGACAGCTTTGTCAGGAAGTTTGGGAGATTCATGAAACAAGTGGGGAAGTTAAGCGAAGTGAAAATGTGGAAGATAGGTAGCATGACTTCTAGGAACCATGCAGACCTGAAACTCTGCAGAATCCACCATTTTTGAGCAGACTCCCTTGCATTCTTCAAAACAATAACCATAAATTTGCTAAAATTGACTGATGATAAGTAATCAAAAATAAGTAAAATTGCTCCAACCCAATACCCCTTCAAGCCTGGAGGGACCTTGTACAAAAAACCTACGGACCAAGTACTAAAGGAAGGGAGAGTACTCCAAATTACGCACATTGTGGGGCGTGGTTTCTCGTACTTATTTCAGCTTTCATTTCGATAAGTCGAGTCATGAGTAAAGGGCGTGTCCGCTCAGAAGATAAATCCCCTAGTTGTCCCACAGGAGCTCTAATTCCGGTCTCACTTTCATCATTTATGCTGAGGGAAAGGGGAGCTCCAGTGAATTATGGCCCTTCCTTTCATAATGATGGCCAGAGATTGGACAGAGAAAATATGACGCAAATCTTGGTTTGCTTAGAATTTTAGCAGCGAAAGAAGGACAATTCCTACTTTCATTATAAAATTAATGTGCGCACACAGACAATGTACGTCAATGGTAAGGTGTAATAAGTGAATTTAATCAAGAAACTTGGTATAGGTACTGCTCATACGTTACTTTAAAAAGTAGTTAATAAACACATGGCAGGTCACTTGCATAAAGTAACAGACCAATGCAGGACAAGCGTCACTTGTTTAAGGTAACATAATAAGATCACTGCTGTATTTTGCATTAAAAATAAAGCGAAAACCAAGGAGGGTATCTTAGCAAGAAAGTTTTCCGCAAGATTTTTGTAAACTGGTGAAGTTAGGGGAAGTGGACATGTGTGACTACTTAGGGTATTAGTGACCCAGAGCGCACGTAACTCCCCCGAGTCTACTCCGTCTACAACTGCTAAGCAAACCACAAAAAAACAGCACCCGACAATGTTAGAAAGTTCTTAGATTTCTTGAAGATCTTTAACGCCCTCTTTCACTCTTGGATTGGTCTAGCCATGGGTGGAAATGAAGCGAGGAGAGAAAAGGGAGTAACACAGTGAATAAAACGCGTATGCAAAAGCATCGTCACAGCAAAACTCATCAGCTCAAAATGTTGGGGCCTGAAGGGCACATTAAATACACGTCAAACTTCGTACAAAGAACACAAGCATTCAAAAGTAAAAATTGCCCTCCTTTGAGGGGTGTGGATTTATCTATTACAAAAAGGAAAACTAACAGGGGCATCGATTCCCCAAAGGTTTCTCGAAAACGCCGAGGTTATGGAAAATGGAATTGTTGAGGAGGCATCGGATCATCCGATGAGTAATGAAGGAAATCTGGAATCAATAAATTGGACAGATTTTTCGCTATTCTAAAACACCAAAATGTTAGCAGCGATGTAAAGTGACCCAGACAAGATGTGGAGGAGAAGAGGCTAAAGCTAAACTTAGGAGCATACACCCAAGGGTTGTTTTGGCTGTTTGGTGTGATTGTGTTGGTGTGATCCATTTGTGAGTTGATACAAATTAATCAGCGATTACATTCATTGGCAGCCTCTGGATCCTTTAAACCCTACTTTTAACAAAAAAAGGGCCTCTTATTACTCGTAAAGCCATGTTGCTCCAACATGATACTGCATGGTTCCATACAGCAAAGATCATTTCTGAAAAGAATGACGATCTAGCCTGGACCCCCCCCCCCCCAACACACACACCCTCATTATTATCACAAACATTACTCCATCGGATTACCACCTATTTCGGAATTAACATTGCCATGTTGATGCCCGCGTCAAAACATGAAGCGAAGGAAACTGCCCATTCTACATATTTTCAGATCACATATGACAACCTGGACGACGTTCTCTTGCTCAGTGTTAGTTCCATCATCCGTGATTTTAATAGGATTTGTGCTGAGAAATGTTCCCACTGTCTCATTAATAAATTCTTTGAATTTTTTTTATCTGTAGAAGATGTGGTTTTCAGAGGGTTCTTTTTATTGATGCGGCCCTCGGGCCTTCTCCGACTAGTAGATGAGGCCCGAGGTACTCTGCGGGTTGGAGACCTTTAGGACCTAAAGGTACTTGCGAAAACGAAGGGTTGGTTAACATCATTCTACAAACTATTCGAATCAGCATTCAATAACATATAAAATACTTAAGGTATCGAACGCTTTACAAAAAAAGATCTTTGAATTGTTGTTTGGGCCATGTCCTCTCTCCGTAACAACCCGATAATGTTTATATTCCATGATATAAACTTATAATTGGCCAGAGATAAACTACGCCAATTTCTTTAATAAAAAAACGAACTTTTATAACACAATTTCCATTTTGAAAATTAGCTAGTTCCTGAAGATAATAAACGATGTCTGCAATTTTCTACCTCTTTATCGAAAGTCAAGACGCCACACTTTCTATGACTCTTGAGATAAAGTCGCGAAATCCGACGCGTTTTTTTTTAAGTTTCCCCCAAATTGTGGAAAACGATTTTAATATCCTTTGCCACGGAAATTTTCAATTTAAATCCTGACATGTGTATTTGTGTAAGTGTTTTTTATAGGTGTGAAAAAGTTTTAATATACATTGCTCTGGAAATTTTGACGTGAAACCTGTTTTTTTTAAGTAGCCCCTTCCCCTAACCCCACAAATATTGGAAAACGGTTTTAATAATATTCATTCTTGTGTTCAAAAATCGTATTTTTCGATCGCATAATTGAGGTAAACAAGTTTTATTTAGATTCAGGAAATGTTACATAGCCCTTCGGATCTAGTACTTTAACTAGTCCTCATGGGTACAGGGGCATTGTATCTGGTCACCTCATAAATGAAGCCAGAATTTCGATAACAGAAAAAGCTGAAAATAATGTTTGGGGGGAATTTATTCATAAATCCCATATTATCACCTCCTCGGTTCAAACGATTCCCTACCTTCTTGAGAACACATACCGGGTATTGCAAAAGTCATGTTACACTCGTTACGACGCTCTCAACAAAGTGCACAATGATAGTTTGGATGCAGTTAGACAATTTTAATGTTCTAACATATAAATCTGTGTTTAAATTGTAATATTAATCAATGCGGACGCCTGTGGTAGCGAACACACGCTCCAGGCGAAACCTGAAGTCGCGCCCAGGTTGCGAACGAAGTCCTTTCTTATGCTGGCCCACACGCGGTTTACGGAGGACTTCAACTAATCGACGTTGCTGTGGCGGACCTTGAAGGCCTTGCCCTTGAGATTTGCCCACATGTTGTAGTCGATGGTATTGTGGGCGGGCGCTGCAGCGACCAAATGACCCTCTATCAGAAGTTCAAGTTCGACCCCAACCACTATTGCACCGTCGTGTTGAAATGAAAGACTTAGTCCGCCTTCTTCGTGATATTTCTCACCCAGGGTAGGACTTTCGTGACCAAGATGTCACTGTTATCAACCGCGGTCAGCCTGTAACCCCCCGTGAACCACACCGGTGGCATCTTCAAGCCATTCGGAGCCATGACGCCGAGCACCATCAGGGAGGCCGGGGGCTTAATCGTGGACACGAAGCGGACATCGGAGACGTCCTGGATGAAGATTACGACGCGGTCCTTCGGCTTGTTAATGACCCGATCTACTGTGAAGGTTTTTTTCATTAGAAAAAATGAGAATTCGATTGCCATTAAACTTCCAGTCGACGAGAAGGCGATGACAGCGCTCCCGACGTTGTTCTCGGGTAGAGTCGGCGAGCAAAGGCCTTCCCACTTACCTCAAGCTCTTGCCGCCCTCTTTGACGGCTCTGAACACCGAGATGTTCTGTTTTTTCGCGAGCGCAGTCATTTTGAGCTTCGAAGGCACCTTTTGAAGGCCTTTCTGTCAGGCAAACGGTTCACAACTTGAGGTCTGCCTTAACGTGGTCGATCTTTGGGGTCTTCCCACTTTCTTGAGCCTCTCCGCAACTCTATGGACGGTTATCCGGTTGTGGTTGAGCCACTTAGCGATGTCGGACTTGTGACCCGCGCGCAGAAGAGCAGAAATGTCTATTCTTTCCACTTCCACCTCGACACATCTGCGCACAATGGAAAATACATTTTAATGACACTTGCTGGAAAAGTCTACTTTAATTCATTTGATGGAACTTTTTCTATCACACATTTACACCTATCAAATGATTACAAAATGAGTGTGACAGAACTTCTGCGTAACCCGTGGCAGGAGATTTATCATGGAATACGAGGCTGTACCTAGAGTGTAAAGTATATTACAGAATTGCCCTCGAATGTGAAATTCATGAAAGCTGAATTCTCTGTTATTAGGGATTAATTATATCATTCCTTACTATTACTAGTTGATTAAAACTAGTCGAGTGCATACGCCGTTTTGCTAATTTTGATTAAAGTTAAACCACATTGGGTATGGTCAACTGTCGGAAGAAATCCCGATTGGTGTCTATTTTTACAGCGAGTCATATGTTGCAACAGCCTATGAGTGGCTAGATCAACAGGGTGTGGCAAAAATTATACCAAGACGGTAATCTCTCTATTGCTGTTTCGGTATTTTTTTTACCACTGATTTACAGCGCGTCTCATGTCTATCTCAAGGATGACTTAAAAGTTTAATTTTGGTGCATGCGGATTCGCCTGTCTGGCTCGGAATGCAAGATACTTTAAAATCCTCCTTCACGCATCCAAAATACGGCGGCGCCCGAATCTTGTTTCTGAACGCTCTCGAACGCTAAAAAAAATCAGAAATATCAACCGATTTCTTTCTTGTATCCTTCTTATTATATAAAATTAACAAAAATTAGAACATTTTGACCCAAGGAGTGAAGTTTAAGGAAGTGAAAATAAAAATTTTGTAAATAAACTTCCTCTTAGTCAAAAGTCTGGAAACGAAGTATTTTGACCCAAATGAGGTAAAATTAAAAATCTCGGTGGCAATGAAGGATATATATATATATATATATATATATATATATATATATATATATATATATGCACAAAGTATTATTCTAAAATAAACTAGGTGCCACATGTTTTCGTTTGAGTTGAGTTTAATATATTTCTTTATTAATTAAGACATTTTGATTAATGACACAGACCTGCGTTTGAAAGAAAATTTATGTTCCTCAGGATTTCTTTGTTGTTTCTTAATGAATCAAACCTGAGTTCAAAAATGAATGTATTTTTGTTCAATCAGGTCAGATTTTCTCAGTACAGCATACACCATTTTCATTGAGATTAATTACCTCATTTTCTTGAATTTTTTTTTTTAAAACCTTCATCTATCAATAATATATTATCCATAACCCTATATTTTAGGAACGAGATTTTTTTTAAGGTGTTTGAATAAGATTTTTTCTTTTAGTTCGGTTGTCACCTAAATAGATTTAATTTTTTTATCAAAGTTATTTCTAATAATTCATTTATAAGAAGAACTACAGAACTACAGAACTACAGAATCTAGGACCAGCAAAGACCCTAAGGTCCGCTCGAGGCTAGTCCGCTACACTAAATCAAAAACTACGATACACCCTTATCTACGAGTGTATCTCTAACATGCTATTTTTTTTTTTTTTTTAATACTATCTACTGTACACACTTATCTACATGTGTACATTATCGTGCAATTTTAACTAATCAAACTAGGGGTCGGGGGAGATAGAAAGTTTTTCTTCTCATCTTCCGCAGCCACTCGACTGCTAGTGGTGAAAAGCTAATTTAGGGATAGAGACTACTTATAGGATAGGCGGAAAAGAAATGGGACATCTAAGCTACACATGCAGAGAATCGCCGGCATCATTTTTAGTCATCATAATTTCATATCCTTAAACCTCCGCTCCAAACTCTCTCTCTGCAAGGACGTTCAAATTCACAGTGCTCAACTACGTTATATTTAAACTATTCAAATGCACGTCGAGACGATTTTTGAACATATTAACCGAAGTGCTATCTACTACGTGGGTGGGCAGCCGATTCCAATTTTGAGTAACTTTAAATGTAAAATAGTTGAAGAAGAAGAAGAAGAACTACAGAACTACAGAACTACAGAATCTAGGACCAGCAAAGACCCTAAGGTCCGCTCGAGGCTAGTCCGCTACACTACATCCGAAACTACGATACACACTTATCTACGAGTGTATCTCTAACATGCTATATTTTTTTTTTATTTATTTATTTTTTTTTTTTTTTTAAATATATAATCTACTGTACACACTTATCTACATGTGTACAATGTCATGCATATTAACTACTTCAACGTAGGGGGGGTGATAGAAAGTTTTTCTTCTCAACTTCCGCAGTCCTCGACTGCTAGTGGTGAAAATCTAGTTATAGGATAGGCGGAAAAGAAAATGGATATCTAAACTACACATGCAAGAGAAATCGCTGGCATCATTTTTAGTCATCATTTTTACTCTCGTTGTTCCTCCGCTCCAAACTCCTTTTGCAAAGACGTTATCATTTACTGTGCTCAGACTACGTTATATTTATACTATTTAAGTGCGCGTCGAGACGGTTTTTAAACATATTTACCGACCTACTATCCACTACGTGTGTGGGTAGCCTATTCCAAATTTGAGTAATTTTAAACGTAAAATAGTTTTGGGCTATACTAGTGTTAAATCGCTTGTTCACTAATTTTAATCCGTGTTGCCGAGTATTTCCCCTATGATCGAATTCGAACAAATTCCTATAATCAACGTTTGAAAATCCTTTCAATATTTTAAATACTTCTATTAGCTGGCCACGTAATCTTCTGCCTTCGAGAGATGGCAAATCTAATGCCCTCAGTCTTTCCTCATAGGGCCTGTTTCTCAGCTCGGGAATTAATTTTGTAGCCCTACGCTGCACTCTTTCTAATTGCGCGATATCTTTGTTTAAGTATGGAGCCCAAAATTGAACCGCATATTCGAGCAGTGGACGCACAAGTGATTTATACAATGGTAAAATTATCTCTTTGGATTTGAACGTGAAATTACGCGCGATATAACCCAGCACACGATTTGCTTTTTTACATGCATCCGCGCATTGTTTCGTGACTTTGAAGTCATCCGAGACTAAAACTCCCAGGTCTTTTTCTAGTTTAACTACGTCGAGGACCTGGCCTTTCATCGTATACTCTACCCTCAAATTATGGCAACCCAAATGCATCACCTTACATTTACTTAAATTAAACTGCATTTGCCACTTATCCGCCCATCTGACAATCAAGTTTAGGTCCTTTTGTAATTTTTCTACATCCGATCTTACATAGGCACGGTTGCCCAGCTTCGTGTCGTCAGCAAATTTCGAAATCGTACTAAATACGCCATTATCCAAATCGTTTATATATATTATAAACAATAATGGGCCAAGAACGGAGCCTTGTGGCACTCCACTACAGACGTTGACCCAATCAGAACATTCACCATTTATAACTACTCGCTGCGAACGATCCTTCAGCCAATTTCTAATCCAATTTAATATCTTACCCTTCACACCGATTGCTTTAACTTTCATTAATAATCTCTCGTGCGGAACGGTGTCAAACGCCTTTTTAAAGTCTAGATAGATTACATCTACAGCTTTGCTTTCGTCGTAAACGCAAATCATTTTATGGAAGAATTCGAGCAAATTTGTCAAGCACGATCTCGCCCGCCTAAACCCATGTTGGGAATCTTTAATCAGATTATTTAGCTCGAGGTGGCACACTATTCTATCTCTAATTACCGATTCTAAAAGCTTTCCAACTACCGAAGTTAGACTAATAGGACGAAAATTCGTTGCTTCGTATCTATTCCCATTCTTAAATATTGGTGTAACGTTTGCACGCTTGAAGTCTACAGGGACTACGCCATCTTCTAATGAGCGATTGAAAATTGCACGCAACGGCTTCGCAAGCTCATTCTTAAGTTCCTTTAAATGGGTGGGGTAAACGCCATCGGGCCCGGGTGATTTCGACTTTTTCATCAGGTTAATATATTTAAGAATTTCCACTTCATTAACCGTTATATCGGATATGCAAATATCACTATTATCTACTTCTTCAACTAACGATCCTAATTGGGACGAATCTTCAATAGTAAAGACGCTTGTGAAATGTTCATTTAAAATTTTAGACATTTCCGCCGGAATTTCCGTCAAACGACCATCTTTGTCTTTAATCGGCCCTATTGAACCTTTTAAGGGTTTCCTACTGTTTACATAGCCGTAAAACCGTTTCGGTTCCTTCTTTGAATCCTTCGCCAGATTTATTTCGTATTTCCGCTTCGCATCTCTAACCGCCCGTTTAACTTCTCTTCGAGAATCTATGTAATTTTGCCGACTTATAAATGACTCGTTGTTCTTATGTATTTGAAATTTTATATTTCGGTCCTTAATTAAGCTTAATATTAGTGGGCTAACCCACGGCGCTCTCATCGACTTCCCGCTCTTACGGCGCACATACTTTACTAAGTCGAAATTTACACTAAGGAGTGTACGCCGAAGCTCAGTGTACATTTCTCCTACCGACCTATTCTCGAAGCGCATTCCCCAGTCTACATCCTTAATCCTTTCGCGAAAAGTATCAAAATCACAGCTACCAAAACGTGGCATGAGTTGTGTACTAATTTTTACATCTACACACGTGTTCACTACGAATCTAATCGCATTATGGTCACTCGAGGCTAAATGCTCTCCTACACAAACATTTTCTACCAGTGACTCGTCAGTCGCCATGATTAAATCGAGGATATTATTATCACGAGTTGGTTCCTCCACTTTTTGAACGAGAAAATTCTCCAGAATAAAGTTTAGCAGTCTCTCCCCAGCTTTATCTGACGTTAGGTTACTATAATTAACGTTTGGATAGTTAAAATCGCCGCAGACTAATGTGGTTCCTTTTCTAACCCAAGATGAAAGCATATCAAAGAGTGCAGCATCTTCTCTTTCTATTTGCGATGGAGGGCGATATATGACGGCTAAATTAATTTTATATTTTGCATTACAACATAATTGGATTAATAAGGCCTCACTTCTCATATCTGCCGTAGACGAGTCGATCGTTATAGCGTTTAAGTCATCTTTCATATACACTAATACGCCCCCTCCTCTACCAGTTTGTCTATTTGTATAATGAATTTTATAACCTGGTATATCAAATTCGCAAACACTGATCCCCGAATGTGTATCTATCCAAGTCTCACTTAAGAATACGAGATCGTAGTCTCCCTCTAGAATCACGGCTTTTATTTCGGCAAGTTTATTTTTTAAGCTACGAACATTTGAATATATACATTTCAATTTGCGCTTTAGGTGGACTCCTCTATCACACGCGAATCTGTTCCGTTTCCCTGCTCCCCAATACTCATTTCCCCTTCAAGCGAGGAACGGTCTGGCGCATGGGCATCACGTGGCCCCGCAACTCTCCTACTTAATATGCTACGTACTGACTGGTCTAAAATCCTACCCAGCCGACTGTTTCCCACATCGCTTAAATGAATTCCGTCCGTTTGATAAAGTAATGGTTGGTCTTGGAATTTATCCCAAACGTTAAAGAAGCTAACTCCAGTATCGCGACACAAGCGCTTAAGGCACTCGTTTGTATATATAGCACGGGACTGCAGACGCAACGTGGATTTTAGTCGGGGTAAAATGCCAATTATTCCTACGTTATCCGCTTTAACTTTCGCAGTATGAATCAGAGTCTTAGCGCGGTTTACAATTCCTTCAGGGGTGCTGTCGTATCTGTGCACATCATTCCCCCCTACGAGCGTGAGGATCGTACGCCCGTCACGTGTTTGGTCCAATTTTTCAATTTCACTAACTACTTTATCTATGCGGCCACCAGGAAAGCAATATCGTTTACGTTTTGACGGGTTTCGCGCTGTGAATTCCGGCTCTTGGTTTTTAATTAGAGAATCCCCAATTAGTACAGTTTCTTCTTCCCCTTCGATAGGAGTTAGCAATGCGAAGGGGTTCGAGCATGGTAATGTGAAATGTTGTTCCCTCGATGGTCTAGCCCCATTTCTAACTGGCCTAAATTGCGAATCTTGGGGTCTATATTGTGAATCCTGGGGTCCAAATGAGTTCAAAATCCTTTGTTGCTGGTCAACAATTGCCTGATGATTCATACGAGTAGGCCGGTTTTCGCGATTTCTATTTTCCCTCCCACGCATGTCATGAATGGTAGAATTTAGACTGGAACTTAATTCGTCGACTTTACGGTTGGTCGATATAACGTCCCTCGCGACGGAATTTAATTCTAATTTAATTTCGCTAATAGCGTTAGCAAACTTACGCTCCAATGCATCGTTTAACATACAAAATCGGCAAATTCTGGTTTGTTCCATGTTAGAAGGAACGTAAATTTCCTTATTAAAGGAAGCCCCACAACTAGAACATTCAAATTTGATCACGGGCATTGTCGATTTCTAGAATACGTATGAAGATAAATAAAATTAACACAGCGAATAAGACGGCCAATCTTTTTAATACAGCGACTAATATTATATGAGCGCAGGAAGTATCTATAATTTTTAAGTTACTCAGAAAACGAAATTTATGGGCACAGATGAATTAAGCAGGAGCACAGAGATAACACGTCTTTTCAGTGAGGACTCAGCGGGCGGAATGAGGACTCAGCGGGCGGAAGAAGAAGAAGAAGAAGAAGAAGAAGAAGAAGAAGAAGAAGAAGAAGAAGAAGAAGAAGAAGAAGAAGAAGAAGAAGAAGAACTACAGAACTACAGAATCTAGGACCAGCAAAGACCCTAAGGTCCGCTCGAGGCTAGTCCGCTACACTAAATCAAAAACTACGATACACCCTTATCTACGAGTGTATCTCTAACATGCTATTTTTTTTTTTTTAATACTATCTACTGTACACACTTATCTACATGTGTACATTATCGTGCAATTTTAACTAATCAAACTAGGGGTCGGGTGAGATAGAAAGTTTTTCTTCTCATCTTCCGCAGCCACTCGACTGCTAGTGGTGAAAAGCTAATTTAGGGATAGAGACTACTTATAGGATAGGCGGAAAAGAAATGGGACATCTAAGCTACACATGCAGAAGAAGAAGAACTACAGAACTACAGAACTACAGAATCTAGGACCAGCAAAGACCCTAAGGTCCGCTCGAGGCTAGTCCGCTACACTAAATCAAAAACTACGATACACCCTTATCTACGAGTGTATCTCTAACATGCTTTTTTTTTTTTTTTTTTTTTTAATACTATCTACTGTACACACTTATCTACATGTGTACATTATCGTGCAATTTTAACTAATCAAACTAGGGGTCGGGGGAGATAGAAAGTTTTTCTTCTCATCTTCCGCAGCCACTCGACTGCTAGTGGTGAAAAGCTAATTTAGGGATAGAGACTACTTATAGGATAGGCGGAAAAGAAATGGGACATCTAAGCTACACATGCAGAGAATCGCCGGCATCATTTTTAGTCATAATAATTTCATATCCTTAAACCTCCGCTCCAAACTCTCTCTCTGCAAGGACGTTTAAATTCACAGTGCTCAACTACGTTATATTTAAACTATTCAAATGCACGTCGAGACGATTTTTTAACATATTAACCGAAGTGCTATCTACTACGTGGGTGGGCAGCCGATTCCAATTTTGAGTAACTTTAAATGTAAAATAGTTTTGGGCTATACTAGTGTTAAAACGCTTGTTCACTAATTTTAACCCGTGCTGACGAGTATTTCCCCTATGATCCAGTTCGAATAGATTGCGAAAGTCCACGTTTGAGAAACCCTTTAGTATTTTAAATACTTCTATTAGCTGGCCACGTAATCTTCTGCGTTCTAGCGATGGCAAATCTAAAGCCCTGAGCCTTTCCTCGTATGATCTATTCCTCAGCTCTGGAATTAATTTCGTAGCCCTACGCTGCACTCTTTCTAATTGCGTAATATCTTTCATTAAATATGGAGCCCAAAATTGAACAGCGTATTCGAGAAGTGGCCGCACAAGGGATTTATATAAAGGTAAAATTACATCCTTAGATTTGAAGGTGAAATTGCGCGCGATATAACCCAAAACGCGATTTGCTTTTTTACACGCATCCGCGCATTGCTTCGAGAATTTAAAATCGTCTGAGACTAATACTCCCAAGTCTTTTTCTAATTTAACCGCGTCGAGGACTTGGCCTTTCATGGTATAATCTACTCTTAAATTATGGCAACCCAAGTGCATTACCTTGCATTTGCTTAAATTAAATTCCATTTGCCACTTGTCCGCCCAATTGGCAATCGAGTTTAGGTCCCCCTGCAATTTATCGACATCCGATCTTACATAGGCACGATTACCCAGCTTCGTGTCGTCCGCAAATTTCGAAATCCGACTAAGTATGCCTTTATCTAAATCGTTAATATAAATTAAAAACAATAAAGGGCCTAAAACAGAGCCCTGCGGTACCCCACTACTAACGCTGGCCCAATCTGAACATTCCCCATTTATTACTACCCGCTGCGAGCGATCTTTCAGCCAATTTCTAATCCAGTTTAAAATCTTACCAGTCACCCCAATCGCTTTAACTTTCATTAATAACCTTTGGTGGGGGACGGTGTCGAACGCCTTTTTAAAGTCTAAATATATTACGTCTACAGCTTTGCTTTCATCGTACACGCAAATCATTTTGTGGAAGAATTCGAGCAAGTTAGTCAAGCACGATCTCGCACGCCTAAATCCATGTTGGGTATCGTTAATCAGCTTATTTGCCTCGAGGTGGCTCACTATTCTATCTTTAATTACAGATTCTAAAAGCTTCCCAACTACCGAAGTTAGACTAATAGGCCGAAAATTCGTTGCTTCAAATCTATTCCCCTTCTTAAATATAGGTGTAACGTTTGCTCGCTTGAAATCCAACGGAACTACGCCATCCTCTAATGAGCGATTGAAAATTTCACGCAATGGCTTAACGAGTTCATTTTGAAGCTCCTTTAAATGAATTGGATATACCCCATCGGGGCCCGGAGATTTCGACTTTTTCATTAGCTTAATAAATTTAAGAATTTCCTCGTCCTTTATACTTACATCGGATATGCATTTCTCAGCACTACGAACTTCCCCAATTAACGATTCCAATTCGGAAGAATCTTCCACAGTAAACACGCTCGTAAAATGCTCATTTAAAATTTTAGACATTTCTGTCGGAAGTTCAGTCAAACGACCATCCTTATCTTTGATCGGCCCTATCGATCCTTTTACGGGTTTCCTATTATTTACGTACCCATAAAACCGTTTCGGTTCATTCTTTGAATTCTTAGCGAGGTTTATTTCATACTTCCTCTTCGCATCTCTGACCGCACGTTTAACTTCCCTACGAGAATCTATGTAGTTTTGCCGACTTATAACTGACCCATTGTTTTTATGAATTTTAAATTTTCTATTTCGGTCCCGGATTAAGCGTAGTATTAACGGACTAAGCCACGGAGCTCTCACCGACTTCCCGCTCTTACGCACATACTTAACCAAATCAGAATTCACACGAAGCAGCGTACATCGAAGTTCTGCGTACATCTCTCCTACCGACCTGTTCTCGAATCGTATTCCCCAGTCTATATCCTTAATCCTTTCGCGAAAAATATCGAAATCACAGCTACCAAAACGAGGGATGAGCTGCGAACTCATTCTAACTTCTACGCAGGTGTTTAGTTCGAATCTAATCGCATTATGGTCGCTGGAAGCTAAATGTTCACCCACACGTACGTTTTCTAACAATGACTCATCGGTTGCTATGATTAAATCAAGAATATTGCTATCACGAGTAGGCTCTTCCACTTTTTGTACGAGAAAATTCTCCAACATAAAGTTTAATAGCCTCTCCCCCGGTTTATCAGAAGTAAGGTTGCTAAAGTTAACATTAGGTAAATTAAAATCGCCGCAGACTAATGTGGTCCCTTTTCTAATCCAAGACGTAAGCGTATCGAAGAGTGCAGCATCTTCTCTTTCCAATTGGCAAGGCGGACGATATAGCACGACTAAGTTAATTTTATTTATAGCATCTAAACTTAGCTGGACTAATAAAGCATCACTTCGCATATCATCCTTAGACGAGTCCATCGTTATGGCGTTTAGATCCTCTTTTATATACATTAATACGCCCCCTCCTCTACCGGTTTGTCTATTTCTGTAATGAATTTTGTACCCCGCTATATCGAACTCGCAAACACTGATGCCCGTATGAGTGTCTAACCATGTTTCACTTAGGAATACGAGGTCGAAATTACCCTCTAGAATAACGGCTTTTATTTCGGCAATTTTATTTTTTAAGCTACGAACATTCGCATATATGCATCTCAGTTTGCGCTTTACGTTAACTCTTCTATAACACTCAGATCCGTTCCGTTTCCCTGCACCCCGTCGATAGTGCCCTCTTCACGCGTGGGCCGGCCCGGCGCATCGGCATCACGTGGCCGCGCAACTCTCCTACCTAAAATGCTACGTACGGACTCGTCTAAGATCCTACCCAGCCGACTATTACCCACATCGCTTAGGTGAATTCCGTCCTTTTGGAAAAGTGACGGATGGTCCTGGAATGAATCCCATAAGTTAAAAAAGCTAACACCAGTTTCTCGACACAACCGCTTAAGACATTCGTTTGTATAGATCGCTCTAGATTGGAGGCGCAACGTGGATTTAAGTCGGGGGAGAACACCAATAATTCCCACGTTGGTTGCTTTTGATTTCGCCGTATCTATCATGGTTCTGGCACGAGAAACTATATCTTCCGGGGTGCTGTCATACCTATGGACGTCGTTGCCCCCTACCATCGTGATGATCGTTCGTTCACCACGCGTATCTTCCAATTTCTCGATCTCTGCGGCCACGTTGTTAATGCGGCCACCGGGATAGCAAAAGCGCTTACGCTTAGAAGGGTTACGCGCAGCAAACTCCTGATCCTGCCTTCTAATTAAGGAGTCCCCCATTAAAACTGTTTCCTCTTCCCCCTCGATAGGAGTTAGCAACGCGAAAGGGTTCGAACAGGGTAAGACGAAGTTCTGATCCCTCGTTGGTCTAGCCCCATTTCTAACCCGTCGAAATTGCGATTCCTGAGGCCTAAACGAGTTTAAAATTCGTTGTTGCTCGTCAACAATTACCTGCTGAGTCGAATTTGCAGGCCGCCTATCTCTATTACTATTTTCCCTCCCGCGCATGTCGTGAATAGCAGAGTCTAGTTTTGAATTTAAGTCATCGACTTTACGGTTAGTCGAGATCACATCCCTCGCAACGGTATTTAATTCCAGTTTGATCTCGCTGATCGCACTTGACAACTTGCGTTCAAACGCTTCGTTTAACATACAAAATCGACATATTCTAATTTGCTCAAGGTTCGAGGGAACGTAAATTTCCTTATTAAATGAAGCAGCGCACCTTGAGCATTCGATCTTTATAACGGGCATTGTCGGTTTTATGTTTTTTTTTTAATTCGGAACTAATTTAGAAAACAAGCTGCACAAGCTAATATACTGTAATTGAAAGATCGAACTTTATAATACGGCGATATATATAAAAGTATTCAGTAGCAGAGGCACGATAAATTCTGAGCACAGTGAAATTAGCGGGAGCACAGAGCGAGCACGTCTTTTCAGTAGAGAGTCGGTGGGACGAAGAAGAAGAACTACAGAACTACAGAATCTAGGACCAGCAAAGACCCTAAGGTCCGCTCGAGGCTAGTCCGCTACACTACATCCGAAACTACGATACACACTTATCTACGAGTGTATCTCTAACATGCTATATTTTTTTTTATTTATTTATTTTTTTTTTTTTTAAATATATAATCTACTGTACACACTTATCTACATGTGTACAATGTCATGCATATTAACTACTTCAACGTAGGGGGGGTGATAGAAAGTTTTTCTTCTCAACTTCCGCAGTCCTCGACTGCTAGTGGTGAAAATCTAGTTATAGGATAGGCGGAAAAGAAAATGGATATCTAAACTACACATGCAAGAGAAATCGCTGGCATCATTTTTAGTCATCATTTTTACTCTCGTTGTTCCTCCGCTCCAAACTCCTTTTGCAAAGACGTTATCATTTACTGTGCTCAGACTACGTTATATTTATACTATTTAAGTGCGCGTCGAGACGGTTTTTAAACATATTTACCGACCTACTATCCACTACGTGTGTGGGTAGCCTATTCCAAATTTGAGTAATTTTAAACGTAAAATAGTTTTGGGCTATACTAGTGTTAAATCGCTTGTTCACTAATTTTAATCCGTGTTGCCGAGTATTTCCCCTATGATCGAATTCGAACAAATTCCTATAATCAACGTTTGAAAATCCTTTCAATATTTTAAATACTTCTATTAGCTGGCCACGTAATCTTCTGCCTTCGAGAGATGGCAAATCTAATGCCCTCAGTCTTTCCTCATAGGGCCTGTTTCTCAGCTCGGGAATTAATTTTGTAGCCCTACGCTGCACTCTTTCTAATTGCGCGATATCTTTGTTTAAGTATGGAGCCCAAAATTGAACCGCATATTCGAGCAGTGGACGCACAAGTGATTTATACAATGGTAAAATTATCTCTTTGGATTTGAACGTGAAATTACGCGCGATATAACCCAGCACACGATTTGCTTTTTTACATGCATCCGCGCATTGTTTCGTGACTTTGAAGTCATCCGAGACTAAAACTCCCAGGTCTTTTTCTAGTTTAACTACGTCGAGGACCTGGCCTTTCATCGTATACTCTACCCTCAAATTATGGCAACCCAAATGCATCACCTTACATTTACTTAAATTAAACTGCATTTGCCACTTATCCGCCCATCTGACAATCAAGTTTAGGTCCTTTTGTAATTTTTCTACATCCGATCTTACATAGGCACGGTTGCCCAGCTTCGTGTCGTCAGCAAATTTCGAAATCGTACTAAATACGCCATTATCCAAATCGTTTATATATATTATAAACAATAATGGGCCAAGAACGGAGCCTTGTGGCACTCCACTACAGACGTTGACCCAATCAGAACATTCACCATTTATAACTACTCGCTGCGAACGATCCTTCAGCCAATTTCTAATCCAATTTAATATCTTACCCTTCACACCGATTGCTTTAACTTTCATTAATAATCTCTCGTGCGGAACGGTGTCAAACGCCTTTTTAAAGTCTAGATAGATTACATCTACAGCTTTGCTTTCGTCGTAAACGCAAATCATTTTATGGAAGAATTCGAGCAAATTTGTCAAGCACGATCTCGCCCGCCTAAACCCATGTTGGGAATCTTTAATCAGATTATTTAGCTCGAGGTGGCACACTATTCTATCTCTAATTACCGATTCTAAAAGCTTTCCAACTACCGAAGTTAGACTAATAGGACGAAAATTCGTTGCTTCGTATCTATTCCCATTCTTAAATATTGGTGTAACGTTTGCACGCTTGAAGTCTACAGGGACTACGCCATCTTCTAATGAGCGATTGAAAATTGCACGCAACGGCTTCGCAAGCTCATTCTTAAGTTCCTTTAAATGGGTGGGGTAAACGCCATCGGGCCCGGGTGATTTCGACTTTTTCATCAGGTTAATATATTTAAGAATTTCCACTTCATTAACCGTTATATCGGATATGCAAATATCACTATTATCTACTTCTTCAACTAACGATCCTAATTGGGACGAATCTTCAATAGTAAAGACGCTTGTGAAATGTTCATTTAAAATTTTAGACATTTCCGCCGGAATTTCCGTCAAACGACCATCTTTGTCTTTAATCGGCCCTATTGAACCTTTTAAGGGTTTCCTACTGTTTACATAGCCGTAAAACCGTTTCGGTTCCTTCTTTGAATCCTTCGCCAGATTTATTTCGTATTTCCGCTTCGCATCTCTAACCGCCCGTTTAACTTCTCTTCGAGAATCTATGTAATTTTGCCGACTTATAAATGACTCGTTGTTCTTATGTATTTGAAATTTTATATTTCGGTCCTTAATTAAGCTTAATATTAGTGGGCTAACCCACGGCGCTCTCATCGACTTCCCGCTCTTACGGCGCACATACTTTACTAAGTCGAAATTTACACTAAGGAGTGTACGCCGAAGCTCAGTGTACATTTCTCCTACCGACCTATTCTCGAAGCGCATTCCCCAGTCTACATCCTTAATCCTTTCGCGAAAAGTATCAAAATCACAGCTACCAAAACGTGGCATGAGTTGTGTACTAATTTTTACATCTACACACGTGTTCACTACGAATCTAATCGCATTATGGTCACTCGAGGCTAAATGCTCTCCTACACAAACATTTTCTACCAGTGACTCGTCAGTCGCCATGATTAAATCGAGGATATTATTATCACGAGTTGGTTCCTCCACTTTTTGAACGAGAAAGAAGAAGAAGAAGAAGAAGAAGAAGAAGAAGAAGAAGAAGAAGAAGAAGAAGAAGAAGAAGAAGAAGAAGAAGAAGAAGAAGAAGAAGAAGAAGAAGAAGAAGAAGAAGAAGAAGAAGAAGAAGAAGAAGAAGAAGAAGAAGAAGAAGAAGAAGAAGAAGAAGAAGAAGAAGAAGAAGAAGAAGAAGAAGAAGAAGAAGAAGAAGAAGAAGAAGAAGAAGAAGAAGAAGAAGAAGAAGAAGAAGAAGAAGAAGAAGAAGAAGAAGAAGAAGAAGAAGAAGAAGAAGAAGAAGAAGAAGAAGAAGAAGAAGAAGAAGAAGAAGAAGAAGAAGAAGAAGAAGAACTACAGAACTACAGAATCTAGGACCAGCAAAGACCCTAAGGTCCGCTCGAGGCTAGTCCGCTACACTAAATCAAAAACTACGATACACCCTTATCTACGAGTGTATCTCTAACATGCTATTTTTTTTTTTTTTTTTAATACTATCTACTGTACACACTTATCTACATGTGTACATTATCGTGCAATTTTAACTAATCAAACTAGGGGTCGGGGGAGATAGAAAGTTTTTCTTCTCATCTTCCGCAGCCACTCGACTGCTAGTGGTGAAAAACTAATTTAGGGATAGAGACTACTTATAGGATAGGCGGAAAAGAAATGGGACATCTAAGCTACACATGCAGAGAATCGCCGGCATCATTTTTAGTCATCATAATTTCATATCCTTAAACCTCCGCTCCAAACTCTCTCTCTCTGCAAGGACGTCCAAATTCACAGTGCTCAACTACGTTATATTTAAACTATTCAAATGCACGTCGAGACGATTTTTGAACATATTAACCGAAGTGCTATCTACTACGTGGGTGGGCAGCCGATTCCGAGTAACTTTAAATGTAAAATAGTTTTGGGCTATACTAGTGTTAAAACGCTTGTTCACTAATTTTAACCCGTGCTGACGAGTATTTCCCCTATGATCCAGTTCGAACAGATTGCGAAAGTCCACGTTTGAGAAAACCCTTTAGTATTTTAAATACTTCTATTAGCTGGCCACGTAATCTTCTGCTTTCTAGCGATGGCAAATCTAAAGCCCTGAGCCTTTCCTCGTATGATCTATTCCTCAGCTCTGGAATTAATTTCGTAGCCCTACGCTGCACTCTTTCTAATTGCGCAATATCTTTCATTAAATATGGAGCCCAAAATTGAACAGCGTATTCGAGAAGTGGCCGCACAAGGGATTTATATAAAGGTAAAATTACATCCTTAGATTTGAAGATGAAATTGCGCGCGATATAACCCAAAACGCGATTTGCTTTTTTACACGCATCCGCGCATTGCTTCGAGAATTTAAAATCGTCTGAGACTAATACTCCCAAGTCTTTTTCTAATTTAACCGCGTCGAGGACTTGGCCTTTCATGGTATAATCTACTCTTAAATTATGGCAACCCAAGTGCATTACCTTGCATTTGCTTAAATTAAATTCCATTTGCCACTTGTCCGCCCAATTGGCAATCGAGTTTAGGTCCCCCTGCAATTTATCGACATCCGATCTTACATAGGCACGATTACCCAGCTTCGTGTCGTCCGCAAATTTCGAAATCCGACTAAGTATGCCTTTATCTAAATCGTTAATATAAATTAAAAACAATAAAGGGCCTAAAACAGAGCCCTGCGGTACCCCACTACTAACGCTGGCCCAATCTGAACATTCCCCATTTATTACTACCCGCTGCGAGCGATCTTTCAGCCAATTTCTAATCCAGTTTAAAATCTTACCAGTCACCCCAATCGCTTTAACTTTCATTAATAACCTTTGGTGGGGGACGGTGTCGAACGCCTTTTTAAAGTCTAAATATATTACTCTACAGCTTTGCTTTCATCGTACACGCAAATCATTTTGTGGAAGAATTCGAGCAAGTTTAGTCAAGCACGATCTCGCACGCCTAAATCCATGCTGGGTATCGTTAATCCGCTTATTTGCCTCGAGGTGGCTCACTATTCTATCTTTAATTACAGATTCTAAAAGCTTCCCAACTACCGAAGTTAGACTAATAGGCCGAAAATTCGTTGCTTCAAATCTATTCCCCTTCTTAAATATAGGTGTAACGTTTGCTCGCTTGAAATCCAACGGAAACTACGCCATCCTCTAATGAGCGATTGAAAATTTCACGCAATGGTTAACGAGTTCATTTTGAAGCTCCTTTAAATGAATTGGATATACCCCATCGGGGCCCGGAGATTTCGACTTTTTCATTAGCTTAATAAATTTAAGAATTTCCTCGTCCTTTATACTTACATCGGATATGCATTTATCAGCACTACGAACTTCCCCAATTAACGATTCCAATTCGGAAGAATCTTCCACAGTAAACACGCTCGTAAAATGCTCATTTAAAATTTTAGACATTTCTGTCGGAAGTTCAGTCAAACGACCATCCTTATCTTTGATCGGCCCTATCGATCCTTTTACGGGTTTCCTATTATTTACGTACCCATAAAACCGTTTCGGTTCATTCTTTGAATCCTTAGCGAGGTTTATTTCATACTTCCTCTTCGCATCTCTGACCGCACGTTTAACTTCCCTACGAGAATCTATGTAATTTTGCCGACTTATAACTGACCCATTGTTTTTATGAATTTTAAATTTTCTATTTCGGTCCCGGATTAAGCGTAGTATTAACGGACTAAGCCACGGAGCTCTCACCGACTTCCCGCTCTTACGCACATACTTAACCAAATCAGAATTCACACGAAGCAGCGTACATCGAAGTTCTGCGTACATCTCTCCTACCGACCTGTTCTCGAATCGTATATCCTTAATCCTTTCGCGAAAAATATCGAAATCACAGCTACCAAAACGAGGGATGAGCTGCGAGCTCATTCTAACTTCTACGCAGGTGTTTAGATCGAATCTAATCGCATTATGGTCGCTGGAAGCTAAATGTTCACCCACACGTACGTTTTCTAACAATGACTCATCGGTTGCCATGATTAAATCAAGAATATTGCTATCACGAGTAGGCTCTTCCACTTTTTGTACGAGAAAATTCTCCAACATAAAGTTTAATAGCCTCTCACCCGGTTTATCAGAAGTAAGGTTGCTAAAGTTAACATTAGGTAAATTAAAATCGCCGCAGACTAATGTGGTCCCTTTTCTAATCCAAGACGTAAGCGTATCGAAGAGTGCAGCATCTTCTCTTTCCAATTGGCAAGGCGGACGATATAGCACGACTAAGTTAATTTTATTTATAGCATCTAAACTTAGCTGGACTAATAAAGCATCACTTCGCATATCATCCTTAGACGAGTCCATCGTTATGGCGTTTAGATCCTCTTTTATATACATTAATACGCCCCCTCCTCTACCGGTTTGTCTATTTCTGTAATGAATTTTGTACCCCGCTATATCGAACTCGCAAACACTGATCCCCGTATGAGTGTCTAACCATGTTTCACTTAGGAATACGAGGTCGAAATTACCCTCTAGAATAACGGCTTTTATTTCGGCAATTTTATTTTTTAAGCTACGAACATTCGCATATATGCATCTCAGTTTGCGCTTTACGTTAACTCTTCTATAACACTCAGATCCGTTCCGTTTCCCTGCACCCCGTCGATAGTGCCCTCTTCACGCGTGGGCCGGCCCGGCGCATCGGCATCACGTGGCCGCGCAACTCTCCTACCTAAAATGCTACGTACGGACTCGTCTAAGATCCTACCCAGCCGACTATTACCCACATCGCTTAGGTGAATTCCGTCCTTTTGGAAAAGTGACGGATGGTCCTGGAATGAATCCCATAAGTTAAAAAAGCTAACACCAGTTTCTCGACACAACCGCTTAAGACATTCGTTAGTATAGATCGCTCTAGATTGGAGGCGCAACGTGGATTTAAGTCGGGGGAGAACACCAATAATTCCCACGTTGGTTGCTTTGGATTTCGCCGTATCTATCATGGTTCTGGCACGATAAACTATATCTTCCGGGGTGCTGTCATACCTATGGACGTCGTTGCCCCCTACCATCGTGATGATCGTTCGTTCACCACGCGTATCTTCCAATTTCTCGATCTCGGCGGCCACGTTGTTAATGCGGCCACCGGGATAGCAAAAGCGCTTACGCTTAGAAGGGTTACGCGCAGCAAACTCCTGATCCTGCCTTCTAATTAAGGAGTCCCCCATTAAAACGGTTTCCTCTTCCCCCTCGAAAGGAGTTAGCAACGCGAAAGGGTTCGAACAGGGTAAAACGAAGTTCTGATCCCTCGTTGGTCTAGCCCCATTTCTAACACTTCGAAATTGCGATTCCTGAGGCCTAAACGAGTTTAAAATTCGTTGTTGCTCGTCAACAACTACCTGATGATTCGAATTTGCAGGCCGCCTATCTCTATTACTATTTTCCCTCCCGCGCATGTCGTGAATAGCAGAATCTAGTTTGGAATTTAAGTCATCGACTTTACGGTTAGTCGAGATCACATCCCTTGCAACGGTATTTAATTCAAGTTTGATCTCGCTGATCGCACTTGACAACTTGCGTTCAAACGCTTCGTTCAATATACAAAAGCGACATATTCTAATTTGCTCAAGGTTCGAGGGAACGTAAATTTCCTTATTAAATGAAGCAGCGCACCTTGAGCATTCGATCTTAATAACGGGCATTGTCGGTTTTTTTTTTTTTTTTAATTCGCACTAATTTAGAAAACAAGCTGCACAAGCTAATAATATACTGTATACGGTTATTGAAAAATCGAACTTTATAATACGGCGACTAATATTGAATAGGCGATATATATAAAAGTATTCAGTAGCAGAGGCACGATAAATTCTGAGCACAGTGAAATTAGCGGGAGCACAGAGCGAGCACGTCTTTTCAGTAGAGAGTCGGTGGGACGAAGAAGAAGAAGAAGAAGAAGAAGAAGAAGAAGAAGAAGAAGAAGAAGAAGAAGAAGAAGAAGAAGAAGAAGAAGAAGAAGAAGAAGAAGAAGAAGAAGAAGAAGAAGAAGAAGAAGAAGAAGAAGAAGAAGAAGAAGAAGAAGAAGAAGAAGAAGAAGAAGAAGAAGAAGAAGAAGAAGAAGAAGAAGAAGAAGAAGAAGAAGAAGAAGAAGAAGAAGAAGAAGAAGAAGAAGAAGAAGAAGAAGAAGAAGAAGAAGAAGAAGAAGAAGAAGAAGAAGAAGAAGAAGAAGAAGAAGAAGAAGAAGAAGAAGAAGAAGAAGAAGAAGAAGAAGAAGAAGAAGAAGAAGAAGAAGAAGAAGAAGAAGAAGAAGAAGAAGAAGAAGAAGAAGAAGAAGAAGAAGAAGAAGAAGAAGAAGAAGAAGAAGAAGAAGAAGAAGAAGAAGAAGAAGAAGAAGAAGAAGAAGAAGAAGAAGAAGAAGAAGAAGAAGAAGAAGAAGAAGAAGAAGAAGAAGAAGAAGAAGAAGAAGAAGAAGAAGAAGAAGAAGAAGAAGAAGAAGAAGAAGAAGAAGAAGAAGAAGAAGAAGATGATGATGAAGATTAAGATTAAGATTAAGATTAAGATTAAGATTAAGATTAAGATAAAGATAAAGATAGAGATTAAGATAAAGATCAAGATAAGGATAGAGATTAAGATGAAGATGAAGATGAAGATAAGATAAAGATAAGGATAAGGATAAGGATAGAGATGAAGATGAAGATTAAGATGAAGAAGAAGAAGAAGAAGAAGAAGAAGAAGAAAAGGGTGTTCAGGGTGTTAAAATAAAGAGTCTATAAAGGAGATTAAAAAAAGCGGTTAAGGTTAGCAAATAAGGCCGTAGGCCACACCCCGCAGAGGTGCCTGTGTAACCAAGCTCTTCCTGTTAAGGAAGAGAATAGCGGCTTGTTATTGTTATATCATAGAAACAGGAATAAACGTATGTAAACTATAATCCTTTAAAATAAACAAAAAATTAAAGAATGCAACATAATAAAGAAAATAATTCTAATTTCCAAGAAAAGACGCCCTTGACAATTTTCGTTTGTACCTCTCATCTGGTGCATCACGCTTTAAACACCAACAGTAGTCAGCAAGCATGTTTATCCCCATTTACCCTGGTACCTGGATTCCATTATTTTTATGTCCTGGCGGAATATTTCCCCTGTTTTTCACTGTAATCCCCGCAGTTGTCAGGAAAATAATCCAGATGGGACAGTAAAAAGTGTATCTTTATAGACATTCAAGCTCTCAAATGTTTGAGACTTGTTAGGAGCTGATTGACCAGCGCAACATATTCTGGGCTTCTTTTATTGCCTAGAGAATTTTTAACTAGAGCTTTGAAAGGTTTCCAGGCATCTTTTTCTATGTGCGTCATTGATGCCTCAAAATGCTGATCTCTCATCAAGTTCCTGATCTGAGGTCCATCAAATATTCCCGCATGGAGCTTAGCGTCACTGATTTGTGGAAATTTTTTAAGAAGAAATTTGAAAGCTTGGCTTTCTTAATTAAGGGTTTATACATAATTTTTCCTTATGCTAAGCTTTATATACAGTGGAGGAAGCAGTACTTTGTGAGGAGGCACTGAAGGTTCAGCTATCACATTGTTTGATCAAATTCTAAATGCTTCTCGTGGAGGCCAAACCTTCTTCTCATAGTACATACTATCTGCACGACTGTCATATAAACATAGGAAACAGGGATGCTTCGTGTAGCCTTTTTGCATCCCAAGTAAAAGAGACAATACCTGAAAAGAAATTTAGCAGGGTATGTAAATTCAAAGAAATATTTCCTAAAACAATAAGAATATGAATATGTACTGAAAAATCCTGTATGCCGATGCATTAAATCAATGTATTGGAACTAATTGGATATATGTACATCTTATTTTGAGTTTATTGAGTTATGTTGTATACCTTCTCAATTAGGATAAGTTCCCCATTAACTCAAAAGGATGCATTAACTTATAGGGACACACTTCAACAAAAAAATATAACTAAAAAATGACTCATGATTTCCAGATTTGCATTCTTGTAAAATGTAAGTTGACCAAAAGGTGTATACAAGTATTAACAATTAAAAATGAAAATATCAATATCAAAGAGCTTAGAAAAGCCAAGTGTAAAATTATCTTACCTTTAAGTCACCACATATCCTCCAATTGTGGGTAGAGTAATTTATTGCATCCAGCAATTTTTTCATAACTTTCAGGAAGTTGGATTGAATAGCCTATAGGAACGGAAGCTATCTTGTTACCAATATTCAGTAACAAAGCTTTTAAACTTTTACTGGAGGAATCTATGAAAAGTCTCCATTCTAATGGGTTGTGGGGAATTCCAAGGGCCTCAACAAGTCCTTTAATACTGGCGCAGTATACTAAAGAGCTGGAAGAATGCTGTAAAAAATAGCTTCGAAACTCTTGTTCTCTATTTCTGTACCGAAAAAATGTTGTTTCTTTAGCGAGAAGATTACTTTCACGAAGTCTAGAGCCAAGAAGTTGTGCATTCTCCTTTGAAAGCCCCAGATCCCTGGTCAGGTCATTTAACTGAACTTGAGTGAATGGTCTTGCGACCAGATCATATGTGGAAACCTGATAAGACTCAGATGTGTCATAATCTTGATCAATTCCATATTAATCTCTTCATGGACCTCTATATGTTTAGGGGGAGAAGGTATAGGAATTTTTGGACCATGGGGCAGGGGTTTAATGGCAGAAGGAACATCTGGATATGCCACACTATGTTTATTCTTCATATTTATGCCTGTGGAAAATATAATTGCATATTACATAAAGGAACTGATTTGGAGTTGCAGACAGTACATAAATGTTTAATAAAAGATATGTTCATGCTGAAGTGAACTATGTTAGTTTTTAATTTTATGCTAAGTCTATGCATAATAATGACATTTTCAGGAGTCAGTATAATACAGAAAGCTTAAATACTTGATACAATGCTCATCTTTAAAATTTGTCATGCAAAAATAGCAGTCCGTAGTGTGGTCCTTGCCATCGCTCCACACCATGGGAACACCAAAAGAGAGAGACTTCTGTTTGCCCTGACTCCAGCGTCTTAAACTTATGTAGCATCCCTTGCAGCAGATATGTTGTGCAAAACTTTTATCTTGATCTCCTAGCAATACTCCAAAATAGGCATGATACAAAGATTTAATTAGAGGAGAGATTGTACATTGCTTCTCTGAAAAGGTCACTTTGCCGCAAACATAGCGAAATCTGTCGGAGCTATTCTTACATTTTCTGCTCATTTTTAACTCAACCACTATTATTATTATTATAATTATTCTTATTATTATAATGCTAAGCAATTTCTAACCTGAAAAAATATAAACTTATTAACACAATTACTCAAATGTACACAAAATGTAATGCAAAAACTATTGAAGTTTTGATGTAATATAGGACATGTATAAACTATAAAATTATTATCACCCCCTGTATCGCAAAAACTGGACCTGATAGAGAAAAACGGATGCCAGATTCGGATTTAGTAGGTCAATTTTATTAAGAAACACTACAGAAAACCTAAAGTAGATTTTTGACGCAGGCCAGTGTTATGAATGACATTAGTTATGCCAATGGTATAGCAATTATACATACACACACACACACACACATATGTATATATATATATATATATATATATATATATATATATATATATATATATATATATATATATATAAGGACAATTACACGTTAATGGCTTGGTCCGACCAGTTGGGAAGTGAGATAATGAGAATGGGGGAAAAATTCGTCCCCTAGTGTGTGGGTAATAATTATCAAAATAAGAGAGTGCAGATTGGTTTAAAGATTGAATGATGGTCGAGAGTCGTTCAAGGTTATTTAAACAATACTACAAAAATAAAGTTATAACAAAATAAAGAAATATTAAATATATACAAAAGAGGTTTAAGTGAGATACGTGATCAAATAAGTAACGGGCACACTCGGTGTTAGCAAAGGGGCAAATCCATCTAAGGAATTAAAGCGGTTAATTACCTAACTCGGATCGGAGTCTTAAAAAGGGGCTACACTAAGCCGAAATACAAATAATAATTGATTTGGGAAGACCAGATTATAATGAGGTTCACAGCGTCGAGATCTTGCACAGGGTAAGCGTCGAAGTGAAGGTGACTCAGGGAGACGAGGATGCAACAAGGGAATATATTTTACCTTAGAGTTCTCGATGAAGGGGAGGGGACTGGTTCTACCTCAAGATGCTAATGAAGGGCTGGTTTTACCTCAAGGTTCTCGATGAGGGAGTAATGGCGCGAATTCACGGAAGAACGGCCGTTGTAAGGAGCTGCCAAGTGACTGGGGCGACGTCCACGGCGGAGAGGTTCTAGCCGTCGGTACCTGAATAAACTACGGAGAATCCGACTCGAGAACGTAATGTGTCTTCGTGCGTGGGCGAGCTGTACTGTTTATCCAGCGGAAAACCTCCGGTTATATTGGTGGTCGGTGGGCGGCGAAATCACCTCGGGACACGGCGTGCTCTACTGCGATTTGAAGTCACCGGCTTTCGGCTGGGGGTGGCGTGGGGTGCGAGATAAGGAGCCGGTGGAATAGCCTTTCGGGTTATTTCTCGCGTCATGAGTATGGGAGGCGATATTAAATAGCTCTGGGTGGGGGAAATAGGTCTCGTAAGATAAACACAGATGGTCTGATTAAGCCATGTTCACCCGATTCCTTCCTTGCTTCTCACTCTCTTTGTTCCAGGGTTAAGGCCACATGGCTCTTCTAAGGGTTCAAGATGGACCTCCAGATCCTATTAGACTCTATTCCTCCCCAGCCAGCGTCAATATTTTTTTTAGAAAAAAGCAATATCACATTTTTTTAAAATTTTTACTGCTCTATAAGGGAATTTATGCATTAAACATAACATTTCAAAATACTTTGTGCTGATCAGGAACGATTGTATTGAGTTCTCACGTGTTTTGTTATGTTACAATTATAATTACTTTGGTATTGTTATATGTAATATATATAATTGTCGTTTGAATGAATAAGCATCTACGATACCTATAAGGGTTTTTGTTTAATATTTTATGATACGAGTAGTTATGGCTACCAGTAGAACTTGTCGGATCTCCTCAGCTTCGTTCTACTATAACTACAGCTATTACATCGATCCCAGACATACCAAATTCAACATTAGACGTAGCTCTGTTTCATTCTATGTTCTTATCTTGGCATGCATATGGATGGTCAAGACATACCTTAGACACCTCATGTACGCTACGGAAGTTGGTGATCAACACTGAAAGGATGGTTACTTGGTAGCCAAAAGTATATGCCATTAGAATTCCTTGCATTTGAAGAGAACTAACCAACGGACATGGTGCCTGTTACTTCCCCATTGTCGACATGAGTACAAGAAGGGTGAATATAGAAGAACAACTGTATATACGAGCCTTCCACCGTTCATTGTTCCCGTGCTATACTGTGAAGATTTGCCAATTCTCAGAGATCCTTCTTGAAACGTGGTTTCAGATGCCGTTTCCTCAGCTGAAGATAGCGATGCTGTTACCTTTAATGAACTCCTGTTACACCTAATGTACGTAACAAAAATTTTGTTCCAATAGCTAAGATATTGCTCTCATCACATAACTTAAAGCTTGGGCTTGTGAAAAAGTTTATCAAAACATTAAGCCCAGAAAGTAAAGCCCTTAAACATGTCCGTTTAATGTTTCCTAAATTATCTGAGGCCAAATTTAAAAATGTCCTCTGTTGAAAACAATGCATGGCAAGAATTTTGGCCAATAGTACAATGGTTCCTGGGCAACAAGATGGAAAGGTCTTATGTTCATACCTACTTTATCACGTAGAAGTGAGGCGGCTTTAACGTGGAAGTGCCTTGAGTTGAGCTTGAGCTCTCAAAAGCGAACTTGACATTTTTCTGGTTGATCGTATGTCCTCACAAATAAGTTCAAAAACTTCTCTCGGGTTGCACATCTCACAAATTTATCCGCGAAATTTGGCATTTAAATGCATTCAACAAAAAATAATTTTATTAGCTTCTTTTCCAAAAATTAGCTAGGATTTTGAACGATTGGTCATCTCGTCAAACTCCGAAGGCGGTTCTCTGATTACTTTCCAGAGCTTAAACACAAAAAGATTTTAAATACAATCAAGATCCTACAAGAAGGGGGTTCAAATTCGTTGTACATTAAGATGTTAATCATCGCGGTACTTGTCTTAGAAGTTTCGAATGACCACTTACGCTTGCAGCAGTAGTAATTAATGAAATATGTCATCATTCTTATTAACGCCAAGCTTTTTCACTTCTTTTTTTGCATTCACTCTTTTCTAGACACTTAGACAGACCCATGATCGTTGATAGGGGTATTAAATTCCTTCAAAACAGGTACTTTTAAGAATTACATGTCAAAATAGTAGCTAGTAAGATTTAATTAACCAGTATTTTGTTAAGTCAGAAAAAAACATAATATTTATTAACTAAATTCATTAATATTTATCTGCGCGTGACCATAAAGCGGAAAATAAGTATAATAATATCGAATGACCTAAAAGGATCTAAATAGATGAGCCTTTATACAGGCCCTCACTAGATCTCATTTAGATTAGAGGAGGGGGAGGGGGCAATTGTGTTGTTACCAACACGGTAAAAGACACTTAGGCGCGAGATGAAATCGCAGGCAGGGAACAAATTTCGGAGCTCAAATATTACTCGAATGGCGGCAGTTTGACGCAATCATGAGTAAACTCTATGATCGGGAAAGATACGAAGATTGCGCCGTCAAGTGGTTAACTTGAAGGAAAATATTATATAGATTATTTATAATGTATGGATTGGTTTAACTTCTTGCTTCCAAGGTCGAGTGCGAAGTAATACGTTCAAGAGATTCTAGCTGACTTTTCAAGTTGATATACATATATACAGCCTTGGCCAAAATTATGGGGCAGGTATGAAAAAGTGAAGAATATGATTGAAACTCATTTACTTCATACTTTCATAATATAAATAAACATTTTTGCTTATATTCTATCAATAATTAATATTTGATATGTCTTCCTTTAGCTTTTATAACCGCTTTTGTGCATTTTTGCATAGTTGATACTAAGTTGGCACAGGTGGTTGGCTCAGTTTTCTGCCACTGTTCATGAATTTTGGCTGTTAATTCACTTTGTGAGGAATATTTGTGCATCATCACTCTTGTGCCCAAATGTGACCACAAATGTTCAATGGGGTTGAGGTCTGGAGATTATTATTATTATTATTATTAAAGTTCCAAGCCACAACCCCAACTGGAAGAGCAAATAGCTATAAGCCCAAGGGCCCCAGCGGGGAAAGAAACCTGGTATGGAAAAAACGAAACAAAGATTAAGAAAAACATAATAAATAAATAGAAAATTAAAAAAAAAAAAAAAAAAAAAATTAAATGCTATAATGTTAAAAATATTATAATATTATATATGTGTGGATAATGAATAAAATATTAAAGTTATAAGTTTCTGTTAATTAAAAATGTATTAGCACCCACTTTAAATTTCTGAAGTTCCAAGGACTCAACAACAACACTAGGAAGTTCATTCCACAGTTTAGTTGTGTTAGGAATGAAACTTCTTGAAAACTGTGTTGTGTTGAATCTCATAGGCGTAAAGGCCCTACTATTGGCATTTAGTACACCTCTGGTAACTCGTTGAGGGGCATATAAATTGGGCAGATCGTGATGCAGTGGATGATCTGCATTGTTAAAAATTTTATATAAGATGCATAAGGAGCTTATTGCTCGCCTGTGCCACAGATCAACTTTGAGGTCAGGAATTAAAAATTGAGGGGTGATTCCATCAACGTCGCCCCTTTCTTTTCAAACCAACCCTTTGAGACTATAGATGTGTGGCATGGAGCATTGTCTTGTTGGAAGATTACACCATCTATGTCATCATTAAAAATTTTACAGAAGGAAGGTAGATAAACCTGGTCTAACATGCTGGTGATTCTTTCAATTCATTCTACCCTCACAAGTGAACAGCAATCCTAGACCTGAAAACGACATGCAGCCCCAAACCATTACACTACCACCTCCATATTTGACTGTTGGGACAACACATGTTGGATCATAATCTTTCCAACTCTTTGACGAATATACCCAGCACCAGGGTTTCCAAAGATCTGAGAAGAAATACAAATTTTACTGATCATTTTTGGTATCCAATAACAATTTTTGTTTCCAATAAAAATGTGCGCAAGTGTAATAAATTGGTGAAAACTAATGTGGAGAACCTACCTCAAAGCTGCTTTCATCAGAACAAACAACTTTAGCCTAATAATCATCAGTCCAATTTTCATGTTCTTTTGCCCAAGACAATCGCTTCTTCATGTTCACCTGAGACAGCCACGTTTTTTTTCTAGCCTTAGATCCTTTGAGCCCAGCCTCCAATAAACTTCTTCTCACTGTGCGTCTTGATATCTCTGTTTGTTGCTGCCCGAAACTCAGCAGCTACATCAGAAGAGATTCTTTTCTTATCGGCCAGAGATGTCCTTTTCAACAACCTCTCTTCCTTCGGAGTTGTACACCTTTTGCGACCTTTACAATCACGCTTTTTGAAAGAATTGGTCTCATTGTGCCTTTTAATGGTTTTGTGAACACAGTTTCTCGAGCATATTAGTTTTCTTGCAATTTTGACTAGGGATAATCCCTCTCTGGACAATACAATGATTTGGGCTCTTTTGAGCTTCAGGAATGTTTCTTCGGAGACATTTTTGAAAAAAAATTACTAATTGTAAGTTAACAATAAGATAATCACTGAAAAAATAGGAATAAACGTGAGTATCACACATTGAATGGCAGAAGGTTGCCCCAACCACTTATCCACAATATGCAAAAGCGCATTAAAGCGGTTATAAAAGCAAAGGGGGGACACATCAAATATTAATTAGTGATAGAATATACGTAAAAATGCTTATTTGTATTATATCAACTATGAAATAAATTAGTTTCAATCATATTCTTCATTTTTTTTCATACCTACCCCATAAATTTGACCAAGGTGTATATATATATATATATATATATATATATATATATATATATATATATATATACAGTATTGACGGAATTATTATGGATTTTTCCCAAATTTGACTCTTTTCTACAGAAAAGCCAGTGAAATCAATTTAATTAATTGCAAATGGATTTATTTTATGCACCTACACCGAGCAACTATTTAACTTGTATTTTGAAGAGCCTTGGGTTACTTTGTAAGTATAATTGGTAACAATGAATGAATAACACTGCATTGGACTATTTCAATGAAGTCACAGACAGTTGGGTGAGTCAGTTGGTATCTTGGCTTTAGAGTGCAAATAAGATGTTTTCTGTTATTTATAGTGTTTCAGATAGTTTATTAGTTATTTTAATAGTTTGATTTTATGTGTTTCAGGTAGTTTTTTTAGCTATAAATGGATTAAACCAAAATGGGTAGAGTGATTTGAATCCTCGAAAAATTGGACAAATAAACGTTTTACTGAAGGGAACTAAATTAAAACAGAAAGAAATAGCAAAAAAACTAGGTGTTTCAACTCAAACAGTCAGTGTTATTAATGAATAAAATGATAACAGTCAAGATTTAAACTAAAAAAGGGTTGGAAAATGTGGTCGAAAACGAAAAACAATTCCAAGGACAGATATAAAATTAATACACTTTGATCTTAAGAACAGAACATCTTTTAGAAGATTTCTATTGAGAGGGTAGCAGAGGGTGTTAGCCTTGCCTGAAGAACAGTGACTGACAGCCTTTTGGAAACTGGATTGAAATCATATCTCCCGAGAAAGAAGCCTCGACTCACGGAAAAATTGATGAAGGCACGCTATTCTTGAGCAAAGAATCACCTTGAGTGGACTTCAGAACAATGGGGAAAGATAAGAATGACACATCTAGCTAACCAGCTACCTTCGATTAGTCTAAAGAGTTTTATAACTACCTATTTCTTCAACTTATTTCCGCCATTTCATTCGCCACACCCACCAACGACTTTTTACAACACTGCAATACAAATCTATCTCTTCACTCCCCCTCCTCCCCTTAGAGGTCAGAGGCGCTTTCCACTTAATTCCTGTCTAAATCATGTTTACGGAGGCCTTAATTCTGAGTCTCATTTTCCCGCACGCTTCGACGACCACCAAACAACATTCGGAGACGGATCGTATATGGTAGCTCTGTATCCAGGTGCTGAGGTTCCTTTCTTGATTCCTGGAAAAAAAGGAAGCAACTTGCGATGGTCTGCTAAATTAACCCTTTAATGGTGCCAAAATTGATCCGAAAAGTCAGCGCTGACAAAAGATAAGTGGGTGTTCAAGACCAGCTTGAAAGCACGAGGGGAGGGGGTGGAGCGTACATCACCAGGCAAGTCATTCCACATCACTAGAGCAAAAAAATCGAGAAAGTGCGATCATGCACACTGCGCAAACGACTAAGAGGTACAATCAATAAGGGGCCAGAGGCAGAACATAGAGCTATGAGGGGCTTAGACATGCTTAGTGAGGAACAAGGCTAAGAGTGGCATTGAGCTAAATTATCGTTTCGGTTTAGATTCTAAATATTTTTTAAAGGAAATCAACAAAATGTAGAGAGGAGGATTGGGCACCCATTAATTACGAAATAATGAGAGGAGAAGGAATTGATTAATAGAAGAGTAAATTAAATAAAGTGTGGAAGAAAGCAGGACTGAAATAGTAAACATATCAACAGACAATCATACAGTTCAGTGAAAATAGAATTCTAAAATGAATTTGAGGAGGCTCAACCCCCTCCAAGACCATCAAAATTAAATCTTCATCCACTGAGAGTCAAAATAATACAGCCACCAGCGGGTACGAGTCTGTCTACTCCTGCTGGGGGAAAAAATCAAAGTTACTTCAGGATGTGTATGAAAGTTGTGCCCGAGACCACATTCACAAGTGAAGAAACATCATTGATGGTGAAACTGTCAAAGTGACCACAAAGCAAGTGTGTCTAAAGTTGCATTGGTTATTAATCCAGAAAACTTACAAAAACATTGATTACAATTAGGTCCGGTTATGATGTACGAGTAAGTTCCAAAATAACTTTTTTATCCGGTCCAACAACGAAGTAATCCAGTCATCAAACCTCGCACACGTTATAACCCTATATAAAAGCTATCATATAACACAACATAGGGATAAAAGAAAATTATAAAAATGATTTTGATAAAAAATTAATGTTTAATTGACTTCTGAAAATAGACAATCAATTTAGAATCATTCTACAAGCTTATTTACGTATATTTCAAACATATGCAGACACCAAACTATTGCAAAGCCAGTTTTTGTCAGTCATCAAAGTTGTTTCCTTGCCCTTACGTACTTCCAACGGGACCTAAGGAATGACCTCTTATCTCGAATTAGTGTAGAAACAAAATAAGCTCCTTGCGGCATAACAGCGCGCCGCATAAAGAGAAAACACGCCGTCGGAAGCTGATCGCCCTCTGACTCTGGGGATCCTAATAAAGAGTTTGGAGCAACGCAAAGGAATGAGGAGTATCGCTTTGTAACCGTTTAGAAACGTTTGCAACACCGTTAGCGTCTTCAATGCACGTTAATCTCCCACTCTACCCATAGTTTCAAGCTGAAAGAGTCACGCTAATGGAAAGATGAACAAATTATCAAGATAATAAGCGATCAATCAAGTAAAGAAGCGAGATAGAAAAAGGAAATAAAACAAAGGGATTGTGAATGAGATCAAATTCGCCTTTGCATAAATCTTCTCGAGGAATCAAACGACATACAAGATTCAATGATTTGGATGGATTGAGGTGGGGGGGGCATATTGGTCTAACCAACGGGGCTATTAAACAATCAGTACAGAAAGTGAAAAGAGAGACAGTTAAGAAAAAAGGCGAATAAAGCGAACAGAAATAATAAAAAAATCAAGAATGACACATCACAATTACAATCAAAACAAAAATCAGAGAATAAACCATATATTCCTCGGATTCTATAACGATATATTTCCCCGTTAATTTCCTATAGAAACGCTTGCAGTTATTAAGGATAATTCGACAAAAAGGATTAATATCAAATCTTTTTCTCTTGTTGTTCTTTTGTTTAAGCACGGGGCACCTTTCATTTGATCTTCCAATGTTCTAAACATCACTAAGCCCTTGAAGAATGGCAGAAACAGGAGAATAATAACTAGAAAAAACAAAAAGAGAGGAAAAGATTGAAGATGATAGAGATTGTACAATCAAAAATTGCCACTTCAAAGGATTTGTGCCAAAGGGAGAAAGAGAGAGAGAAAACAGAAAGGACAGCTCCGATTTACTCAAATGCATATACTTTTTTACTTCTTTTCCGACTCAATGAATTTTTGCACCCCCTTCGAATGAACATTTACACCTCGCGGATGTCACATCCGGAACATTATCACACACGGGGGTATTACATGAACGCAACCCGAATGAACCTCACAGAAACGGTTCATTCATCTTCAAAAGAGCGCCCCCACCCCCTCAATCGGTGGGGAACCAAAGCTGAACTAAAGCCTCTCAGGGATGAGTTATGGCCTTCCCGGAAGGCTGCCTCTTCAGGGTCTTAGTGGAAGAGGTGAAGATTGCCACGGCTAAGTACCACTACTCTCCTGCTTCAACAATCCCCGAAAATTTTATTAGTATTATTTACCCAAAACTAAGAAACTAAATCCAACGTGAGCATCTAGGCATGAAATCTTTTAAAAAAAAATGTTACTCAAGTGGTAAATTAGTGGAAGCAAAAATGTATAGAAGTTACACAGAGACAAAACAAAGAGGACACTATTTATGGTGCTGTGCACCCCCAGGAGACGTAACTTTTCTGAACCTTTCAAACCTATACAATGAAGGCGATCACCACGGAGCCCGCGGGATGAGATAGAAACAAGCCAAAAGAGAGGTGACGGTTGGTAGCTGACCTTTACTAACCTCTAATGTCGACTTAGCGAATCGCGTTTCCTCCTTCAACGGTGCCATTACTGAAAGAACCCCCCCACCCCCAACCCCGCCCTCACCACCTCAAGACAAGTAATTGTAAAAGGATCTCGTCCACTGTTCTTTGCAGGATATTTTTTTTTAATATCACTAGACACAAAGTGGTTAAACTCAACTTGTGGACGACGTAGCAAAAACATTAACACCGAAAACCGAGGAAATGAACAGAATTACTGCGGGTTGCATAACGGTAGAAAAACATCCGCCCAGCTTGAGAAAATGTTGAGCAATGTACACACCCAGAGGTAAATTTAAATAGTCGTGGACGCGTGTACATGTTTATGAAAACAAAGGCAATCTTGGAGAAATAAAAACTACGTTTACATGACCCTACCAGCAGTAATCACAGGCGGGATGAGGATGGCACCAATTATTATAATGTCTAGCGTAGATCAGAGGAAATTATAGGCATGTATTTATCCCAAGGAGATACGAATTTCCTAGGGATATGTCACTTTCCATGTACTTATGTGTATTTATACACAAAGCAGGACTGTGTAAAAATATAAACTTCACAATTATAAAATGCAGTCAGGATTTTTATTTTTATTTTACAAGTGCTAATTAGTTTTAGGAATATCTAGCTTTTTTGGTGCATGATCTACACTCTACAACATAAGCATAACAAAACCTAACTTAACCTAATCCAACGTAGGTTATGTTGTTTTAGATCTTACACTAAAATGCGAATGTGATTGCTACCGCACACTAAAGGAACACCCAAATCATGGGGACCATCGTATTTCACATGACAGTCACCAGAGGTGAAATAAAGTTGTAAACTAAGCAGTCTTTGCGCTTATTTTAGTACTTTTTCTTCGCTGAGATCTACTAATTTAATATTCCAATTTGCATGTGTCAAAGGTCCCGGTTTACCCTATAAAAAAATTATTATTTACGGGTTGTGTAAATTTGACGGACGTTGAAAGATCAGTACCCCTAGAGAACCTGAGAGATTGGGATGATTTAAGTGGTGAAATGTGTGTTATCAGGTAGAAGAAATAGTTATAAATATTGTATAATAGGATAGATATGTTAAGGTGAATGAATGGGTGAGGATGGAGATGATAAAGATGTTGGTGATGAAAGATTGTGCCAGGTTGCCTGGCATACGCTGTCATTTTTCATTTTTAAGGGCTGCTTATCTTTACAAGCTTTATCTTTAAGGTTGGTCTTCTTTACAAGCTGAGTTCTTAACATACTCGTAGGTAACGTAGTACCGAAAGAGGATCATATTTAGAATAGGGAACTCAACATCTGCATGGGTCGCTATTCTTGACATGGTAAAATTGGGTTCCCTATCCTTGACATAGGAATTTGGGGAGGTCTATTCCTGACAAATGAATTGTGGGGTCCCTATTCTTGACAGAGTCAAATTGGGCTTCCAATTTTTCACATGCTCAAATTTCGTTCCCTATTCTTGACAAATGAATTTTTGGGTAGTTATTCTTGACATGGTCAAATCAGGTTTCCAATTCTTAACAGGATACCTAAAATGCTGGACCCTCCTCGAAAGAGCTTCCTTCTCTTAGCAGAGGTTTGTGGATACACACATCCTACAAGTATCGCTATCAAATCGTACGGGGATCATTATTATTAAACCAATTTAAGTCGAAGATCCTCTGCCGGCTAGGAATTGGATGGAGTTAATTGGGACAAGCATAAAACGCATAGGAAGACTATGCAAGGATAGAAAAGGGAGTTTATTTAACTCATTTCTTCGGGAATCTAAAAGGAAAGAAAGAAAGAAGCGGCAAGATAGTTTACATGTTTTCTGAGGGTCAATTTCTGCTCAATATCAATTGAACTCATTTTTGCTGCTGGTTAAGTATGTAGTCTACCGTCAAGTTTATGGTTTGGCGTGTGGTTTACTAACTAGTTTATGGTTGTGTGGGTTAGGTTAGGCACACAGTAAGTATGCGGAACCACTTTACCCAATCTAACCTAACCTAACCCACATTTAACCAGAAATTAGTCAGTGGATGGCAAAGTTAACTAGAACTAGAGGGTTGACCGCAAAATTGGCTGTACTTAACAAGCCGTATTTCTCTACAAAGTTTTTTTTAAAAGTACTATAATATTGTCGGGTTCCTTCTTGGTTTGTTTAAATTTATGCTATCTCCAAATATTAAATGTTATTCAATTATTACGAATAAACAACTCGAGGTAAGTTATCTTTACCAGCTTACTTTGAAGTCCACCTATCTTTGCAAGCTGAGTCCGGAGCCTCTTATCTTTATGATTACCAGTTCATTTTGGAGTCGATTGATCTTTGTAAGCTGACTCCGGGGCCTCTGATCTTAATCTTTACCGAGTCATTTTTGTGTTTGCTGATCTTTGAAAGCTGAGTGCGGGGTCTTTTATGTTTATCTTTACCAACTCATTTTGAAGTACGCTGATATTTGTAGGCTGACTCTGGGGGCTCTTAGCTTTATCTTTACAAGCGCATTTTTTAGTCTGCCGATCTTTGCAAGTTGACTCCGAGGCCTTTGATCTTTATCTTTACTAGCTCATTTTTGAGTCTGCTGATCTTTGCAAACTGACTCCGGAGCCTCTGATCTTTATCTTTACTAGCTCATTTTTCACTCTGCTGGACTTTGCAAGCTGAGTCCGGGGCCTCTTATGTTTATCTTTACCAGCTCATTTTGGAGTCCATTGATCTTTGCAACCTGACTCCGGAGCCCCTGATCTTTATCTCTACCAGCTTATTATGAGGTCCGCTGATCTTTGCAAGCTGACTCCGGGGGCTTTGATCTTTATCATTACTTGCTCATTTTTGAGGCTGCTAATCTTCGCAAGCTGACTCCGGGGCCTTTCAACTTTATCATTACTAGCTCATTTTTGAGACTGCTGATCTTTGCAAGCTGACTCCGGGGCCTCTTTTCTATCTTTACAAGCTCATTTTGGAGTCCAATGATCTTTTTAAGCTGACTCCTGGTCCTCTGATCTTTATCTTTACCAGCTCATTATGAGGTCCGCTGATCTTTGCAAGCTGAGTTCGGGGAATGGTCTTTACAATGGGCGATTCGACATTTGGTTCGCCATTTAACTGAGTCGGGTTTTGGAAATCGACCTCTTCACGGGTGATCCATTGCTATATACCTAAAGGGTGGTCCGAAAGTCTTGTCACCCGCTGTAAATATTGTTTTAATTTTATATTTCATATATCACTGAAATGATGGTGTTCATACAAACCTTCTCGATGTGTGACAGTGTCAATGAAAGTGAATACACTAAAACCAGTATATGTGGCAATTTATCATTTCTCATATTCAGTTACTTTGATAACGCTGTTTAATACACTACACCACGCATACTTTGAAAAGATACAGCCGATTAATAAATAAAAATGATATCTCTACCTCCATTACTTGCTCATTTCCTCTATTTACTCATCCCTTAGTGTGAGAAAACCTGCCTTTGCGAAAAAGGTCCAGAGAACCCGCGTAACCCCCTGTACTTGACCAAACCAATCTCTTTTTTATGGGTACTTGAATTATCTTTCGCACATCTTCATTACTAACTTGATCTCTCTTCAAAAACATGTGAGAGATACCCCCAGGCTAATCTTTTTTCTTTATGAATAAAGTAAAAATTCTCCGTCTCACACTCATTCATTCAGATCTGGGAACCTACTTACTACACGCGGGTAAATTTGTAAACAAAACAAAAATGATGTAAATAAAATAGCCGTAATCTTTTCTTTTGAACTTGTGAAAATCATTTTCGTTTACCTCTCGAATCTACCAAAGAGCTCGTGTGAGGCAACCGTATGAGTGTGTGGTTTGCAACCGAGAGAGAAAATTTAGCACGGTGCCGCAGGACGACCAAATTTAGCCCGGCGTATTTAGCCTCGCCATACCCGAAAGATTTTAACGAGTTTTGGAATAATTGAATAATTTTACAGTCACGAAAGGTAATCCTTTTCACTCAAGAGAGAGAAAAAAAACCCGGGCGAAAGAAACTCGGTTCAGAAGATGCCATCATGGAAATGGAAGGAGGCTCAATAACATGACCAAGTAAGGTATAGCTCACACTACATTCTCTTCGCTAGGAATTTACGATTTTGTTAACATGAAAACTATCGCTTATGCGCAGAAAAGGGAAATAAATAGAAAGACTAATGAAAAAAAAAGCGAAAATTCACAAAAATGACTTCGGCTATTGGACAGCGCCATAGGTGATCGTAGTTGGGGGAAAATTATCATACGATACAAACTTTTTCACACGTCCAAATATTTTAAATCGAGGAAAAAAATGAGACAACCAACGTGGAGATTCACACTATGAGTAATGGTGCGAGATACAGACAAATGAAGAATAAACATATTAGAGAGCCAAAAATGGGGAATAAAAGGGTTAGAGCGCCAAAAATGAGGAATAAACGGATTAGAGCGACAAAAATGGGGAATAAGCAGATTACAGCGCCGAAAATGGAGAATAAACAGATTAGAGAGCAAAAAATGGAGAATAAACATATTAGAGTGCAAAAAATGGACAATAAACAAATTAGAGCGCTGAAAATGGGAAATAAACAGATTAGAGCGCGAAGAATGGAGAATAAATAGATTAGAGAGCTAAAATTCGGAAATAAACAGATTAGAACGCCAAAAATTGGGAATAAACAGATAAGAACGCGAAAGATGGAGAATAAACAGATTAAAGAGCCAAAAATGGGAAATAAACAGATTAGAGTGCCGAAAATTGGGAATAAATAGATTAGAACACGACAAATGGAGAATGAACACATTAGAGTGCCAAAAATGGAGAATGAACAGATTAGAGCGCCGAAAATGTTGAATAAACAGATTAGAGCGACAAAAATAGAGAATAAACAGATTAAAGTGCCAAAAAAAGAGAATAAACAGATTAAAGCGCCCAAAATAGGGAATAAACAGATTAGAGCGCTAAAAATTGGAGAATAAACATATTAGAGCGCCAAAAATGGAGAATAAACAAATTAGGCCGCCAAAAATGGGGAATAAACCGAATAGAGCGCCAAAAATGGAGAATAAACAGATTAGAGTCCTGAAAATGGTGAATAAACAAACATATTAGAGCGCTAAAAATGGAGAATAAACAGAATAGAGCGCCAAAAATGGAGAATAAACAGATTAGAGTGCTGAAAATGGTGAATAAACAAACATATTAGAGCGCTAAAAATGGAGAATAAACAGGTTAGAGCGCTGAAAATGATGAATAAACAGATTAGAGAAAATAAAACTTGCTAAATCGTACACTATACCAGCACCATAAATCTCTCCCTTGTGCACGAGCACCGTGATCGTTTTTTTTGTGGAATTTAAAGCGCGATACCAACGAGGGCATCTCCCGTAGAAACTTGGGAAGGAGATGCCTATAAAGAAAGTGGTGAAGGTAGGGGAAGTGAAAATGGATGGGGGGGAGGGCCATATAGCCGGAGATCCGCTTGCAGGCATTAAGACAGAGAAGGCAAACTGCAGGCGTTTGAGCTGGGATGACAGCAAGGTTGCCCATGAACCATCTCCCCCCCCCCCCTCCTGCCCCCGACCAAGGCGCTAGCCTAGAAGATGAGTGAGAAGAAGCTTCTAAAGAATGTAGTGAAAAGAAGTAAAGGAGGGATGTCTAGAATGAAAAAAACAGGTAGTCTCAATCTAGTTTGAGATTGTGGGATGGCGTACAGCTCTTCCTGGTACCAAGCGTAACAGTGTACACAGGGAACCCCCTCGAGGGTAGCCTACCTAACGTGTCTACTGCAGTGCTGACGTGAAATGCCTTCCGTAGTAGGTAGGTAGAGAACGCCATCCATCCCGACTGGACATGAAACCAGCATCAAAATCAGCACGACAATCACTGGTCAGCGTGAGGGTACCAGAAGGAGTATCTCGGGGTTTGGGGTGAGTAAGTATTTGTGGTTCTGCATCAACCCGGAAAATGAAGGGACTAGTTCTGCGTCAGGGGTTTACGGGTACAACTAGCCATCGTCAGGGTTATTTAGAACATAGCAGAAGAGTGTGTGATGTGTTGCGAAGACGGGAAGAAAAGACAGCGGTGTTGCCAATTGGTTACGTGGGTAATGAGGTATATAAGATCTACCTACCCACGCGGAGGTAAGCACAGCGCGTCCACCAATATGTGGCCAGGTCTTTATGTGAGCTGACGTTTGTGGCCGATCTCGCTTGAGATTTAACCCGACACCTCAGCACCAGAAGTCCAACAAATCCACTACGCAAGGGAGAGTTCTTGCCTTCTGTTGTTATATTGCGTTATTGAGAAATTAATCTTTTAAGGAGAAATAAAAACTGCTTCTTAGCGTTGTTTAAATTGCTGCCAATTTTGTGCAAGTAATTTAAAGATAACTGTAGTAATGATAGATAATTTTTGAGCTGTAGTAATACCCATGTTCCGATTTCATCAGTATAGTTTTGTGGCCAAAAGTAGACTGATGAAATTGGAACTTCAAAAATAATAATCTTGGCCAGGATTCGAACTCGTGTCTGCTGATTGCCGGGATTATTTCAACTTTTTTTTCCCTGGCGTTATTTCTGTCTTCTATGTATGTATGGACTTCACTTTGCCTTACTTTGCTCTCTTTCAGCCTTGTCTTTTTCCAGTGTCCCTTAATCCTACCTTAAAAGAACATGTTTCTTGTCTCATTGCTCATTTACCTCAGATTTCTCTTTCTTTTGTACTGTATTGTTATATGGTCTGAATTACAAGGTTTCTGCCTTTTCCTTTCTGTCTTCAAAAGGGTTTTTAAAAGGCAGAAATTAAAATATGGCGAAAGCCCTGTGGTGTTTGTCTCCACCAGCAAAACCTGTATATATATATATATATATATATATATATATATATATATATATATATATATATATATATATATATATATATATATATATATATATTCAGTTTTTTCCCTTATTATTATTAATAATAACGTCTTTTTTAAGAGTTATTTCTTCGTGGCAGATCAATTATGTTGACGAATGGGGATTGAGCACGGCATTATTTAGCGATGCGAAGTCTTCCAATCTATATCTTGACCTAAAGGGGAAAATATTGCAAAATTTCACAAACGCTGAGCCTTTATTTCAATAGGTTCTATTTTATCTCATGTTCCAGTAACTACTCTATTCATCAAGACAAAAAAAAAAAAAAAACTAAAGAGGGTACCTCTACCAGAAAGTTTATGAGAAGAGGTTTGTAAAGAAAGCGAATTGTGGAAACGCCATAGTTTAAGGAACCAAAAGAGAGAATAATTGGAGAGATTAAAAGAGTCCGCATTTCTCCTGATTTCTTCATATCTTGCAACGAATTCAGGTTTGATAGCGTCGGCCCACAAACTAATCTAACCTGTGAAAATGTAATTGGTAATAACCAAAGTCCCTAAAATCCTCTCACGAACGAACGGGTATTGGGGTTGAGCCAAGCAACGAGAGGTAAGGACACCTTGAGACGATACTTTCGATATCAAGTGAGAGATTCTCTTTGTGGCCACGCGTTGGAGGTGGCCTCCCCTATTATTCCCCCTACCCCTAAGGATGCTTTACTGGGATGCAAGTTTTCATCCCAAGATTTTGCCACCAGTTATGGAAAGAAAAAGTCCAAGCACCAGTTAGAGTGATCTGAGTCGGGTAATCACCAGGCGCGGATCCAGGGGGCGGGAGCTAAGGGGCTAAAGACCCCCCAAAAAAAATTCAGACCACTTTATGTTTATGTTTCTTTTTTAAGCTATACTTGTATCTGATATATTCAGAAAGAGATATGTAATAATATAAATATATATATATATATATATATATATATATATATATATATATATATATATATATATATATATATATATATATATATATATATATATATATATATATAGTTTTTAAAACCATTGCGATCGAATGTATCTAATATGATACATGTCTAAAATACAGGTAAATCTCTAAAATAATTATTAAATTCAGTGGGAGAAAATTCGGATCTGAGAGAGTTGGTGCTCCCTCCTTTATGAGATGCTGTTATTTATTATCAATACTATGTAAGATAACCATTATTAATTATTAATGGTGTGTAAGATAACCATTATTAATCATTAATGCCCTTTTCTCAGACTCCTCAGAGGGAGGAATTCAGGTTAGCCCCCTCCATATTTTTATCCTAGATCCGCCATTGGTAGTCACGATATGAAGTGACCAACAAGTGTACGGAATTGTTCTCTCCTGGTGAAATTAATTGCGTCGTTTTTAAAGATTTGTCGTTGTTGTAAAGCAAAATTTTGGAGTGGATGTTCTGAAACCAACCCTGGAAAGAGAGGAAGTTCACTCACCAATTAGACTGATTTTCATGGGTTAGACACGATATGAAAAAACCAACAGGGGCAAGGAATTTCCCTTTCTAGGTAAAATAAATTGTGTCGACATTTTAAGGAAATAACGCGGTTGTAAACCTGACCCTGAAAAGATTTTTAACGCAATGAAATTAACGACTCCTCACTAGCGGCATTATTTCAACGTTGTACAAATTTGTCCTTTGATTTTTAGTCGGTTGCGCGCGACTCTATAAGTACTATTCGGTCGGTCGGATGGTATCCATTTTACTTTTCAATGGGTTTGTAGGCAATAATATCGTAACTATTGGGCCGATTCTAACGAAATTTAAAACCCTTATGTTGTTTTACATTCTTTTTCGAATGGTATAATTACGAATGTCCTCCTAAAGTTAGTCCGGGAATTATTGAAAGTTTTGAAGGTCGTAAGGTCATAAAGTCACAAGTCAGAATAATTGAGAGCACGGGATTTAGGTCTATTGACCTTGTTTTTTCAGAGTTGAGAAAAAAAGGCGAATGGTATAACCAACGAGGGAATTTGCTTCAATGGAGAATGAATACTAAGGAAGGACATAGAGGGGAAGGAAAATGTGGAAATTGAAGAAAAATAGTGGAAAAAGGTTTGATAAAACAAAGAATCCAATAGAAAAACTACGTCAATGCTGACCAAAAAGCAAAAACCAACGAGAGATCTCTAGAGGAAGTGGAGAAGATGGGCCCGGGAGGGCACGCAATTCCTCCAGATATTAACTGTAGCATGCTGACCCATGGTGCCTCCGACCTCCCAAAACTTTTTTTTTAAAGGCGAAACCAACGAGGATAATTTCATAAGTTTGGAAGAGATTCATTAAGTGTGGAACTTAGGGGCAGGGATGAAAATATGTCGGATGCAGTGAGCCAGAGTAACTTCAAGAGGAGACTATTTGTGGTGCTAGTGTCCAGGAGGTCGCGCAACTCTCGCAAATGAACCTCTGGCCCTGTGGCACTGGGCCAGGGAATAAACACTTTTATAGTCTCAAAATTATGCCACAGCGGGTATGGTTGATGGTTTTAGGGGTACTCTATGTCGATTAGGTGGTGGCTGCCATATGTTGCAGGACACGAGGCTCAAATGTCATGATAAAATATAGGCTCTCACTGAGATATACTTCATACAGTTCGAATCGGCAGTAAATACAGCGATAATAATATTGCAGGAGCATTTCGACTTAAACTGAATATGCTTGACAATTATCCTGTAATTCCGTCGTTTTATGCTGTCTCATACCTATTATTTTACCTCTTCCTGGCCACCCTGTAGTTGAGAAGGTTACCGTGTCATGGCGACCACCACGAGATTCTTTCGTGACTCTCTAGAGTCATTTCGAAGCTCTCCAAAGTGACTCTAATTTAAGCCATAAATTATCAATACATAAAATTACCAATAAAAAAAACACGTTAGGTGACCTTAATTTTGATTGCTTTGAACTCTGACGCTTCTTTACGGCAATGGACAAAACTGCCTTCTTGATACTGAAATATAGTCGTTTTCGTCTTTCTATTCCTTCATGATAAAATTAGAGAACGTCTTTTTATGGCTAATGAAATGAAAAAATACATGGCCCGATTTATGTGCGGCAAATAACCCAATATCAAAGGTATTGACTCAGTGGACTGTAAATGCGAGAGTTGAATACGATATTTCCCCATTGCATATTTTTCCCTCTCACGGAATCGGACGGTGTTCCTAGTTTGCCCGCCAAATTCTTAAACGCTTTTCACCATCTCTTAAGTTTATCGGTTTGTGACGGGAGTCACACTCGAAATGATGAAATTTAGTAAGGAAAAAAGAGATGTGAAAAGATTTTATTAAGTTTTTTTCCCCCCTGGCGATGAGGGCTACGTTTATCTGCTGTATTTTTGTATTTATTGGTTGTTCCTGTCTATATCTCGTACTGTACTTTTAGGTGTATATATTTATAAGTGGCCTTTATCGCATTCGAGCTTTTCTTTGCATACGAAAACTTGCAACATTTTTTTTACCCAAACCATATATAAAAACTGTATTTAAATAAATAAATATACATTTCTTTTTAACGCACATTTCTTTTAATCATTCGTCATTTATATTCATTCTGGTGATAGATATGCTAAATGTATGTATTTTTTGTATGCCGGTATCATTGTTGTACACAGTGGAATTGTTCGTGTGAGTGGTGGATACACTCGAACTTAAACCGGATGTTGTTTTTATTGTCAATTCGCATCAGTGATGTTAGTATCAAACTAATAAGGGAAAAACAACGAGGTCATCTCCGTCAGAAGGTTTGTAAGGTGAGATATGTACAGAAAGTGGAGATGGAAGAAGTCAAAATGTAAGACATATAGCCTAAGATACACCTGCAGGTGTTGGGGACTGGAGGGCACGTAATTCGCCATAAGTCAACTGCAGCATTATTGCCCATGCTACACGTACAACCTATTCCGAGGGCCTACATTTTGAGTGGGTTCCGAACCACCCCATTCAAAGATGGGTGTCACTCAACTTCTTAGAGGATGATAGGTTGGCTTCGTGTCAGGTGCAAAGGAATGAAGTTGAGTCGCGTCCGAAACCGCTCGATCAGAAGTGAGCGGCTATAACCCTTCCTTCAATGAGCCGCATCGAATGGAAAACTATCATTAATAACGCGGATTCTTTAAAAAAAAAAAGGACTTCATTAATGAATCGTCATTATGATCTTAATGTAAAATTCACTCTCCGTTCGGGAAATCGCATCCACGATTGAGTGAGGTAGTGGTGTTATGAAGGAATCTTGCACCATAGTGGCAGAGGCTGGACAAAGATCTTAAACCAGTAATGTGACAGTCCAACAAAATTGCTGGACTCACTCCTGGTTCCGTATGGACAAACCTTAACGTTTCCATAACATTCTTGATCATTTTCACTTTTACTTAATCCTGCGGCCAAACGAGCGTACACCCAAACTCTTCCACTTGTGCCCTCGGTTGCAGCGAGGTCTCATGGAATCAGGTCGGATTTATTTTTAAAACCCTTTTCGAAACCAAAGGAAATCAGAGGACAGAAATCTTACCTAGGCCCGATTCGAGGATTCCTTACCAAGTGGCAGGAAAGAAGTTTGCGGGGAAACTGAGTTTAAGGATTTCTAGAGCTGAGAAGAAAATCCTTTAATTAAATTCTAGGGATAATGATAACAAGAGGTTTTGTAGATAAAATGAAAGTGCGATTCCAAGCGCTTACGCCATTGGTTACAAACTCCTCATTGTTACATTATAATCATTACAAGTCGATTAAAGTAGGCATTTTCTTCCCAGTTCTGTAATATTTGTTTAGATTTTTAATAAAGGAAAAACAAGGGGGACATTTCCCTAGTGGAAAATTTTGAAAAGAAAATGGTCAAGTTAGGCGAAGTGGAGACGTGAAATCAAAAGGGGAAACTAATTGGGGGCTATAAACAATGTTAATACCCTACTCCCCGCAATCCCTCTACCCAAAGAAAGCAGGTACCCTTACCAGTGAGGATGAGACAACCCAAGAGAGTAAAAAAAAATTCCAGTGGTTGTAGGAAATCCGTTTAATTATTCCGATTCACTGGATTTGATTGATTTGTGGGTAACCATCAGCTGATTAAAATTCCACATCAACCTCTACCTTCGAATAGTTCCCATGAATGTCCCAATAGATTCCAGGTTCGAATCCGTGCTGAGAGTAATTGTTCACTCTGTCCTCGATCAAACTTGATGTTTTAGAGTAAGGGTTTTCTATCGTCTCGATCAATTACACAAACTCTCCTCATCTGAATATGGCGGATTCAGTCTGATAAATATGGGAAGCAAGAGCTATGGGCTAATGTTTTAGAAGTTTTAGACCAAAAACAGATCACCCATGAACCAAAATAAATCACCCGTGAACACCCAAAAATAACACAATCGTGGGTCAAAAAAAGACCAACCCTGAACTAAAAATTGATAAACCGAGGAACAAAAATAGACCAACCATGGACTCCAGATGCACCAACCGTAGCCCAGAAATAAATTACCTATAGACCAGCCTTAGATCAAAATTGACTAACGCTGGACAAAACAGAGACTCACCGTCTATCCAAAATAGACCAACTTAAAGACAAAGGATCAACCAAATATTGAACTAAAATAGACCAACCCTAAATTATATATAGACCAGCAGGTCGGCTAAAATGCAACACAACCCTAAATAAAAAAAAAAAAAACAATTGTGGACCGGAAATAAAACGTGGACTTAAAATGGATCTACATTAAAAAAAAAATTAAGCAACCGAGAACAAAATATTTTCGATCGAAAATAAACAAACCATAGGCAAGAAATAGACCAACCATAGACCCAAAACAGAACATCAATGGAGCAAAAGTGTACACAACTTGGATACAAAATAGACCAGATGTAGACCCGAAATGAACTCAACAATGATAAAAAACGACAAACCATGAGCCAAAAATAGACCAAAAGAGAATCAATCATAGACTCAAATGGGGCAATAGAGCCCCCACAAAGGACCATGATTTATTCGCCGGAGTAAAGTCAATGCCTGCGATATAAAAAAAAAATATCCTTCAGGATACACAAGAGGAATTCAAGCCATGAGATAGCTTGATAATATTATTTTAATTAAGAAAGAAAATCAACAAACGAGAGCATTTTCACGAAGTGGAAAAAGAACGAGGTCGGAGGACGGTTCTTTTTTTTTTACCGAAAATCGAAGAGTGCATCTCGTGTCAGAAAGTTTATTAAAGTGATCAAGTGAGTAAGAGAATTATCATTCATTGAAACAAACGAGAGGATTTCCGCTTGAAAGATTGTGAGGATAAGTTCTCAAAGAAATTAGTGGAGATGTTGGAAGTCAACATGCGAGGAAACTGCATAGCTTGAGTGGTCTAAAGAAGCGACTACTTAAGCCGTTCAAGGCATGGAACCCGCGTAGCGCCTCAGATTCGGCGTCGAGGCCAGGAGGGTGCGCTAGCTTTAGGATGTCAGCTGCAGCGCTTAATACTAAAACCACAATAGTCTCATCCAAACCCTAAGACAGGTTAACGTCCAAATGAACTCAGTACCAATAAAGGGTTTGTACTTACAAACCGATTTGCTAGAACAAAAATAAACTCGCCACTTTACTCATATTTGTTCCTCGTCTAACACTCGATCAATTAATTTCCACAAAGCTTCTTTCCCACCCTCTACTTTACCTCATTTTGTTTTCATTTAGACTACATGATGAATTAGTTCATTGAGAAGCTTGACCAGTCTCTGAAGATGAGGCTAGAAATGTTTCCATTCCCATTCATAAATCGCTTTACTCACTCCCAACACCATCTTAGATTCCAACCATCGAAAAATATATATTGGTATATCTCTCTCTATATACATAAAGGAAGGCGTATATGCATAATTTAGCTCGGGACAGGAAGCAATAAATTCGCTATTTAAGAGGGTGGAACAAAATAAACTTGCATAAAAATTCACCTTAGTCTCATACGGGAAGTTTCCCGTTCATTGCTGGGGGTCATACAAGAACAGTATGTGTATTCCTTGTAGAGTCTCAATTACCATGGCAACGTATCTGCCTAAACGAGTCTTTAGCTTCGAGTTACGAACCGAAGCAGGGCTATGTGCAGTTCTACCTCCAGTTATAACAAATTCTAATAACCTCAAATTAAATTTTCATGAATCTCTATAAATGGCTTTTTTTTTAAATATGGAGTATAAGACCCACTCACACAAATACACAGTGCACGTTCTTACATTCACGAGCATGCAAGTAATAGCAAGTCTTCTCACAACCGACGCTAAAACAGTTGACTTAGCCACAGGGTAAACAATTTTAAAAGCTGTAAAAGAAGATTGCTAGATAATACCTTATTTTAATAAATATTTCCATATTCATCCCAGCGCACCATCTTCACCCTCTCCCAACTAGGAAGTAACACAATGGGGTATAGAAGTATATACATTTTTCCCCTGGGATAATAACCCTTAGCTGTCACAAGTGACGTCATGGGTTTAAATAACACTGCGCAGTCTTCGATCAGACGTCTGCAAATACGCCTTTATGGCTTAGTGGCTCCTGGCACTGTCAGATCGGAGGAAACCAAGGTCAGGACAGGAATGCGACAGGGAAGCTGGGGCGGGGCGAAGAGTGGGCAAAGGTACGTCGCCAGAGAATCATATCAGGACTCCCAATGCACTCGATCGATTACAGGTGGCGACAGGTGGTTCCTGTGACAGTGAATTTAAGACTAGAGACTCGTTGCAGAGATTTTTGAAGCGGATATAAGGAAGGAATAAAAATAAAGTGAAAACCAACGAGAATATAAAGTTTTGGTGGGATGTTTGGATAGAAAGTCATGCAGACTAAGGGAAGTGAACATGTGCGGAATCTACACCGCCAGAGTAGAACGAAATTCGAAAACCTTATGTTGTTTTACATTCTCTTTCGAATGTTATGATTGCCAAAGTCCTCCCAAGGTTAGCTAGGGAATTATTTTGTTTTGGCAATAACATCATAATTATTCGGCCGATTCTAACGAAATTTGAAACCCTTATGTTGATATCACTCTTTTGAATGATAGAATTGCCAAAGTCTTCCCAAGGTTAGCTCGGAAATTATTTTGTTTTGGCCATAACATCATAACTATTCGGCTGATACTCTGCTAGACTATACTAGACTAGACTAGACTATAATATGCTATACTCTGCTAGGCAAGCCTAGAATAGGCTTGTCTAGCAGAGTATAACTAAGATATAAGGTACAAGGGTAAGATATACTCGTACTATGCTAATTTAGACTATAAAATGCTATCCTAGGAAAACATATAGTATGTTAGGCTAGACAATACTAAGCTATGCTTGCCTAGGATATAATAGGATACTATAGGCTATACTTTTCAAGGATAATTAATGCTAGGTTAGGTTATACTATGCTAGGTTAGACTAAGCTATGCTATGCTAGACAGGGCTATACTATGGTAGTGTAGGCTAAAGTATAATAGTCTAGGGAGGGCTATGCTCTGCTATGCTACCATAGGCTAGCTAACTAAGGCTATAATAGGCTAATATATGTAAGGTTATGCTAGTCTAGGGTATGATATGCTATACTAGTCTAGGATATACTAGGTTAGGCTATAATATGATACGCTTGGCTCTATTATGTTAGTTGTGGTTATGCTAGGATAGGCTATAACAAGCTAGCCTATAGTATGCTAGGCTAAGCTATCGTATGCAAGTGTATATTGGTTAGGCTAGGCTAGGATATAGTAACCTAGGCTACGCTGGGCAAGGCTACGCTGGGCAATGCTACGCTAGGCAAGGCTATACTAGGCTAGGCTATATTATAATAGGATAAGTTAGACTAGGGTCTACTAAGCTAGGCTAGGCTATACTAGGATACGATGGATTAAGCTATACTAAGCAACGATAGGCTAGGCTATACTAAGCTAAGATAAAGTAGGCTATACTATGCTAGGCTAGCTAGATTATACTAAGCTAGGATAGGTTAGGCCCGGTATAGCCAGGCTATTCTATTTTATGCTAGGTTCTAACGAAATTTGAAACCCTTATGTTGTTTTACATTCTCTTTCGAATTATAGAATCGTCAATGTCCTCCCAAGGTTAGCCGGGGAATTATTGAAAGTTTTGAAGTCTTAAGGTCATAAATCAGAATAAGTGAGAGCACGCGACGTTTTTAGGCACTCAGCCATGTTCACACCCTTTGTTCTTTATATTCATTCATTTACTTGTTATTTTGTATAATCTAACAGAGGACTTGCAACTTACTTTTGCATTTGCCATATACCCCTGTTCGTAAGTGACACTCGGCGTGTATAATCCAGCCGAAGAGAGGAGGTAGGAAACATGATAAATCATTTCGAAGGAATAACGAAAATAATATCGATATCAAGTTTTATTTTAAAGAAATTTCGACGCCCCTTTTCCTCTCGGAGACGGGTCTAATGAGGGGGATGGGTAGAGAGAAGATAAGCGAATCGGTGTAACCAATGAGGGCATTTCTGATACCCCCCCCCCCCCCCCCAAGGCCTGACAAGCGAATATTGGTTCCCGCCAACAATACACTAATAAATAATAAAAAGCCCTAGACCCTCAAAACTGCTACCACCCCATAACGACCAGTCACCACGAGGCAGAGGACCGTCGCCCCACATTTTCCCTCCCACGCATGGATATTCGATGATTAAGGGCCAGTGCCAATCGCACAAAAACGCGGCACTGAATTGAGGGTGAAACGCCAAAATTCGTCCCCACTCGCTAAGGCCAAGGAGAGAAGCGAGGAGCGCGTAGAAGCCAACCAGGCCCCTGCTTCTCTTCTTTCAAATAGTATGGCGGCTTTTATTATTAATTATTAGTAGTAGTTGTAGTATCATTATTATTATTATTATCAAAATTATTATAACAATATAGGGGAAAAACAAGGGTTTCTCCTGTTGGTAAAGAGAGATTTGTCGAGATAGTGGCGAGGTTAAATGGACGCGAAGCTACCTGGAATATACATAGCCCGAGTAGCCAAAAGCGGAGACTAATGCTGACATTTGGAGGAATGCCCCCGCCCACCGACAACCATGCTGGAGCTGACATTTGGAGGAATGAATCCCCCAGACAACCAGGTTGTAGTTGACATCTGAAGGATTGCGTGGCCCCCATGCCCCAGAGTCAGTAGAAGCGTTCCCTCCCAGCCCCAATGCATGCAGGAGAATTTGCCGCTATAGATTTCCTGCACATATTTTTACTTCACACAATTTCTTTACGGATCCCTTGGTACAAACTTCCTGCGGGAGATGCTCCCGTTGGTTTTCCCGTCTTACTTTCTAGTAATGATAATAATGAAATGGTGCAATTGCCTCTTCTAATCGTGGATTTTTATTTTTCTCGGGATAAAAAACCAACGTGACATCTCTGCCATAAAGCTTTTTGAAAGCGGTCGCGGTGTAAATGGTGAAGTTATGAGATGTGAAAATGTGTATGAAGTACACAGCTCAAGTAGGCTAAAGAAGAGACTAGTTGGAGCGCCAAAAACCTTCTTAAATCCGGGCATAGTGAAAGATACAAAAATAGATATATTTCTAAGGCGAATAAAACCGTTGTTGCTATTTGTTTTGTTTTGTTTTGGTGCGGCTTTTAGCACCGATCCGCACCGTATACACCCATCTCAGCGTGACCTACTTGGATGGTCAGAAAAATGGCAATATAGTTATTGATGCCTTCATATAATAATACTGTAAAGTAATAGCAGCATTAAATTATTAGATTTTGAAAGCATATTTGACACTCTTATTCTTCTATTTATTTTATCTCTAAATATTTATTGACTAATTAGTTTGTGGCCTACCAAGCAATAGGTTCTCGTACACTGATCATATACTCATAGACTCCACTTCAGGGCCTTGGAGCTGGAACGAAGATAACACTGGTCTGAGTTATTTTCAAGGTCAAATATATAATACCTGATTTTAGATCAGTTTTTTGCACTGAATCTGAAAATCCTGCTCATTTTACCCAATCAGGTCAGGTTTTTGAAATATGAGCACATACCAAAACTCCTTTATTTCCAAATATTTGTTGTGAATGAAACACATAATAGCAAATATTGGACCGATTTACTCACAGAAGGTTTACAGAATATTTTTAATAGATAGCATGAATAGTACAATGCACAAAATAAGCTACTCGTGGTGAATGGTCTCTTCAGTGACCTCCGATTGTGCCAAGCAGACACCACATCCCTCTTAAGGCACCAACAGTAGTCAGCCAGAAGGTTCACATCCCATTGGCCTTGATAGCGTTCCTGCATGACACGGCTTTCTTGGTGAAAACGCTCACCCTGTTCTTCACTCAAGTCTACGTATTTTCTGGAAAATAATCCAGATGGGACCAAAGAAAGTGCCTTTTCACTGACATAAGCGCACCAAGTTTGCGGAAATTCTCCATTAAGTCATCAACCATCTTCTGGTACTGAGAACTTCTGTGGTTACCAAGGAAGTTTGCAATGACTAACTTAAGGGACAGCCAGGAAGAGTGTTCAGTAGGATTTAATAAATAATCGAAACTAGAGTCTTTTATGAGTTCTCTTATCTGAGGACCATCAAATATACCTGCCTTAAGCTTCTCCATGCTGATTCGTTTGAACTTGTGGTGGAGGAAGGCAAATCCTCCACCTTTCCTGTCCAATGCTTTTACAAAGTTCTTCATTAGGCCGAGTTTGATGTGTAGGGGTGGAAGTAACACCTTGCTCGGTTCAACCAGAGGGTGGGACAGAACATTGTGTGACCCGGGTTCTAATCCTTGTCTTGATGGCCACTCTTGTCTGACATAATGCTGGTCGTCAGCCCGACTATCCCACAAGCACAAAAAGCAAGGATACTTTGTGTACCCACCTTGGAGTCCTAGGATGAGTCCAACAACTTTAAGATCTCCACAAATCAACCATTTATGTTCCTGGTAATTGAGAGCAGACAACAGACGTTCCATGCTGGTGTGGGATTCTTTCATTTTAGCCGAGTGTCCAACAGGGTTTGATGAAACCTTATTTCCGTTATTCAGAAGAACTGCCTTGAGACTTCTGTTAGACGAGTCAATAAAAAGTCGCCATTCCATGGCAAGATACTTCATACCCATTAATTTCATCAGTTCAGCAATATTGTTACAGTAGATCGGTGAAGACGCTTCATCGAACATAAAAATTTTCTGAATTCGCTTTCGCGTTCCCGATACCAATAGAACGTTGTTCCTGGGGCAAGTAGATGTTTCTCTCCAAGCGAGAACTCAGCATCTGGGCAGACTCCTTAAATAGGTTCAGGTATCGTATCAAGTCGTTGAGTTCGGCTTGGGTCAATGGCACCGATCGGTCGTCCTCTTCTGGCTCGTATGCACCACACTTACCTGTATCAGTCATGTCAGTAGATTCGGAATCAGAACTAGATTCCATGATGACATCAGGCTCAGGAACAGGAAAATCTGGTCCATGGGGAATTCGCTTTATGGCAGAAGGAACATCAGGGTATTGAACATGGTGCTTGTTCTTGCGATTGATGCCTTTTAAATTCGTCATGCAGAAGTAGCAGTCGGTAACGTGATCTTTCCCTTCCCTCCACACCATTGGGACACCAAATGGCATACTCTTTCTTTTCCTATTCCTCCAATCACGTAAGTTCTCCACACATGTTTTTCAGCAGATATGGGGAGCAAATGCCTTATCCTGGTCCCCTAGTTTGACTCCAAAATAAACGTAATAAGCCTTCTTTACAAAATCCGTGATTTTCGCTTGACGGTGTGGAAGAACCACGTGTCCGCAGATGAAACAAAATTTGTCAGGATGGTTCTTACACTTCCGATCCATTGTACTGCACAACTCGACCTGAAAAGAGAAAGAATAACTAGTCATTTAAGGTAACCCATGACCAGCTGTAGCAAAAACAAAGCCCATATACGCTTGGATGATAGCGCGCCATTTGGGAAAAATATGCTGTAATAAAAATCGAGTGCATCTTAGAAACCAGACCTGACCAAAGAAAATGAATGATATTTTTTAATTCAGCAAAAAGGATCCGATATCAGTTGTAAAACCCTTGACCTTTAAAAAAAGTTTTTAAACGCAGGCCAGTGTAATCCATCTTTTCACCCTTTATTGATTGTTAAATGGGGTCCATATTCAGGTCCCCATTGTTTTAGTTATCAGAAGACGCAAATAGGGGATGGGGAACTAGGATATACGACCAGTTAAGGATTGTTCAATCCTTTGCGCGTGCGTCATAGGAAGCTGCATTTTTGCGCAAACTCTTCTAATTTATTTGTTCTTTAAGGGTTGTGAAAAAAGATTTGTTTATAATCAAAGTAGGCTAGAAAAGGCATGTTTATAATCAAAGTAGGCTAGAAAAGGCATGTTTATAATCAAAGTAGGCTAGAAAAGGCATATTTATAATTAAAGTAGGCTAGAAATAGGCTTGTTTATAATTAAAGTAGGCTATAAATAAGCTAGTTTATAATTATAGTAGGCTAAATAGGCTGGTTTATAAGTAAAGTAGGATTGTTTAATGTTCTTAGCGAATACGGACGGTATTTGCCCGTGTCTCGTAATTGTGTGCAGCGGACGAGAATCGATGCTTTCAACATGGCATGACCAATTGACCTGTGAGTCAACCTCAAACACCTTTGCTGATTGTAAACACAAACCACACTTTCAATGTCAGCAACGCCAGAGTGGCTTTTCTTTCGATACTTTAATACCTTTCGTGGTAAAAAAAAAGTTAAGCTAAAACAAAGCAAGGGGCTTTAGTTATAAAATATATTCGCAAAACTATTATCGACTTCTTATGTTGATAAACTTCGGCTTAGCAACAGTCAATTGGCAAAGCTTTTGATCAGGTGTAATGTTAGATTTTGTTAAGTAGGTTATCTTGTAGCCAAAGATATATACGTTTCACTGGGCTTAGGTTTGGTTCCTCTCGAATTACTTTTTCGAGATGAAGTAAAGATAGTCCCTCCCATTTTAACAAGTTAAGATCATCCCTCCCAAAGTTACACTAGTAAAGCTAATCTCTCTCAAGGATAAAATAAAAAAAATAACTTAAAAAATTTATTTAGGAAAATATTTTTTACAATTAAAAATTGTAAACTTTGTAGAACTCTAGAAATTAAATTTTAATAACTTAATTAAAACGGTATTGGCTCGCAATCGTATCGCAAAAATCATTGAAAACATTATATTTGTCTTTCAAGTCACATAAATTCCTGTAGATAAGAGTTTAGCATTTCTCTCTTACATCCACTCTCTTACATTTTAGAAAGATTCAACAATGTCACGGCATTGTATTCAATGTCATAACCTCGTATACCTCCCATTTTACCAAGTAAAGGTCATCCCTCCCCCAATTAACTAAGTAAAGTTAATCCCTCCTTTTTGTCTTAGGAGGGACCATCTTTACTTGATCCCTTTTTCGAGTCAATTTGTTGATTGAGTGTTGGAGATGTCTTACCTAGCTTAGTTTGAGTAAGGTTTAGGTAAGGTTTGAATATATGGTGGGTTAGGTTAGCTTAGCTCTCCCGAGGTCAATAAATAAAATGCTTAACCAAGATTTAAACTGTGGGGGAGGGTATCTCCCCAGACTATAAACATTCAGCAGCATGAGAAGGATCACTGATGCTAAAAACCGCTGGCAAATTTAATTGAGCCAGTGACTTTCACTTCAGAGCAGCTAAATGTACAGTTGTCAAATTCCAAAATATAAAATAAACAGAATTATTGAAAAAAAGAGGAAAGGGGCGAATTTGATTACATTTCAATTATTCAAGACCCTACTAATAATTAAGATGCGGCTAGACAAGAAAAAATAAATCGTAAAAGCAGGATTAGTTTAAGACTTTGAAAGGCTTGTATTATCCTGAGTTGTTGATCACATGTCCTCTTACAACATTAATATATATATATATATATATATATATATATATATATATATATATATATATATATATATATATATATATAGTAGATATATATATATATATATATATATATATATATATATATATATATATATATATATATATATCGCTAATCTGTTACCCTACATTGTTGTCCACGTGTGGGAAGTAAAAGCACCTGTTTGTTCATGCACTACAGGCAAAGACGAATAATATTGTCTACCAAGAAGTGTTGTGATGTAGCATTGGTTAAATTATAATCTGTGATCAATATGAGAATTTCAACCTGTATCTTTACCCGGGCAATGCCGGGTACCTCATGCAGCTCGTATCTTGTAAACTGGATTCAAGAACTCGTCACTGCACGGAATATTCTCTCCTAAATGTAACCCACCGACTTCATCGAGCTGTTTATTCTGGTCACCCTCCTATCCTGGCATTTCTCGATCTCACCGCAACCTTTGATACTGTTGAACACTTTCTTCATTGTCTTCCTGAATTCCTGGGTGTTTCTGGAAGGGTCTTTGACTGTTTCTGCTCATTCCTATCATCTCGTACTCAGTCTGTTGATATCGGGAGTGATAAATTGTATTTAGGCCGGCTAAGGTACATTTTGGTGTTCCGTAAGGCTAAGGGGATCTCAGTCCAATCCTTTTTCGTATCAATCTTCTTGCACCTCGGTCAATCCTTTCATTTCTATGTCAATGACAGTTAAATCTAGCTATCTTTTCACCCAATCTCGTAGGCTGAAACGATTCGAGATCTATTTGCGCAGGACATTATTGAAAAGCGATCGAACAAGTCGGTACGTACCCCTTCGGATGTGACTCGATGTAAAAGTATTCCCTTTTTTTTCAACCTTGGTGTCTCCCACATTCCCGTTTTCAACCTTGGTGTCTCCCACATTCCCTTTTTCAACCTTGTTGTCTCCCACATTCCCTTTTTCAACACTGTTAAAAATCCGGGCGTCATCTTTGATGGTCGACTTAAGGATCTAGTCATTCATATCTGCAAGTCTTCTCCCTGCTTCCTCCTAACTCTTAGGCGTATCTGCCCCCACTTTGACCAAACCTATTAAGTGGGTTTTGTATGCAGAAATGCCAATAAGCCCGACCCTCAACTTCCACATTTTGTGTCATATAAAGAAAATGGTCGTTCTTTTCGTAGATGGTACACGGGGGATTTCTGAAGACCCATGGTTTAGAAGTACGCCAGACTACAAGGACTGCAAGAGCGAGGTGACAATCCTACATTTTGGTGTCTGGATAATTAATTTTAATCTTCTAAGAATACATTTATACAATGGGGCAAAATAACTAAAAAAAACAACAAACTAACCCGATCAGGAGACTCCATAGGCAAGCATGTTCAAATAACCATAGGGTAGCAGTAGCAGCGAGGCGAGTAGTGAAAAAACTGAACACGAAGCCTCTGCAATATTAGAACCCTTTTATGGGAAGCTTTTATTGGAATACCTTTGGGGTTTGATCAATTCCCTCCCTTTTCCGTTTGCGGAATAATACCGGAAACCCCTAAGGCCTAAGTTTCTCACCCGGCCAGATTTTCGAACCCATTTTATGTTTTTTTTTATTAAAAAACAACAATATTTCATAGAGGTTTCTAAAAACTTTCAGATCGAGATACTTCAGGCGATTATTGCGTTCTTAAAAACAAACAATCGGACAAAGGGCGTTTTTTATCGCTCATATCGATTTAGGATCTTTTAGCCATTTCTCTTTCAGGTGTTCTGGTGTAGGTAGCATCTTAGTAGAGGATCGAAGCTCAGCGTAGTTCATTCAAACACTACCTATATCACTTTCGCATTTTAATAATTCACTTTATCTCGTTTCGTCTGCTATAAGTTACAGAATTGAGTTTTTTTTTTTAATTATTAAAAAAAAAGAAAACCAATATAGTCATCACTGCTATAAAGTTGTCGAGTTAGTAAAGTGGTGGTAATAGGGGAAGTGAAAATGTGACAAGAGAATGAGAGGGACTCTAAGAGACTCAACGGGAACGCAACTCTCTTGAACCTGCGCCGATGCAATAAAGTCGTCCGGGATTGGAGCCAAGATTGATTTTATTTACGGTCTTCTGGCGGGCGCCAACAAGAGCTCATCCACTGAAACCACAAAAAAGCATCTTTCTAGCCTACTATAATTATAAATAAGACAATTTCTAGTCTAATTTAATTAGAAACTAGCCTAATTCTAGCTTACTTTAATTATAAAAGTATATTTATACCCTACTATAATTATAAATAAGACAATTTCTAGTCTACTTTAATTAGAAACTAGCTTAGTTCTAGCTTACTTTAATTATAAAAGTATATTTATACCCTAATTTATTATAAACAAGCCTATTTATAGCCCACTTTAATTATAAACAAGCATATTTATGGCCTAATTTAATTATAAACAAGCATAATTTCAGCCTACTTTGATTAGTAACGAGCCTACTTTAACTATATAAACTATTTTAGCCCACTTTAATTATAAACAAGCCTATTTTATAGCCTACTTTAATTAAAAACAAGCCTAATTCTTGCCTAATTTAATTATAAACAAGTTATTTATAGCCTACATTAATTATAAACAAGCCTATTTTATAGCCTACTATAATTATAAATAAGCTTACTTTAATTAAAACATACCTATTTATAGTCTACTTTAATTATAAATAAGCCTATTTCTAGACTAATTTAATAAAAACAAAAAAGAGCCAGCAAAAAAGCAACTACAAAAAAAAGAATAAAACAAAGGCACGCTAAGGTGCCAGGGGGGAGGCGCCCTACCTCAGGAGCCTGAGCATGCACCCCACACCCTAAAAAAAATAAATATTATGGATAAGGTCCGCCTCCTCCAGAAACTCGGTCAATCCACAATCGCAATTGCACTAACTCGTTCGCAAGTACAGGGGCCACCGGTAGCCACCCCATTCTTCCTGGTACCAAGAGAGGTAACACGCGCCAAGATCCCTAAGACTGGGAAATTCAACAAAAATGTGCCGTACAGTCTAGAGGACCAGCCAGTCATCCCGATAAGGTACAAGGAGACGTTCTATTAAATGACGCTGCTCCCCGCGAGTTTATCCGATCCGGAGGCGTCAAAAAAACGACCTGAAGCCACAGGAACAGACTCATGGCAATCGGAGATAACTTTAGAGTCCCTTTGGCCACCTTCCATCTTATTTTCCATGCAGCCCGAAGAGATAGTCTGGTTCCTGCCTCGTTGTTAGATTGAGTTAGAGCAAAGTGCTAGTTCGGTGGGCCAGTCCCGTGAGAATGTTTGGCATCTTCTTCAGCAGAAATGTTTCCCACGATCATTTACATGTCCAGGGGCACAGCAGAGAAAAATTTCGATATTCTCTTGGGACGCAGTAAGAGTGGAATCACGGATACTCTAAACAAGAGTGGATGCAGATTCCAATATCCACCCTACAATAGTGGTGTATTATAACCAGATCTGCCACGAAGATAGCTGCAGCGCCTGACAAAGCACCTCAGGTTAAAATGGGAGGCAGAAAACATGGAAGCCGATTCACTCGTCGGATTCGGAGCCATCCGTGTAAAGCGCTACGCCAGCAGCGTGATAGGGCATGTGTTTCACAAAAAATCGAACGCAATACTCCCGGCGCTGTAGAACCTTTGGCAGCAGGGGCATGGCCAAAATGTTCAAACGTGGTGTCCTCTATGATGGCGTCCTAGATAGAACTAACGGCGCCAACTGTATGATCGGCGTCTCACGGTGGCAGAGGCAGCGACGAGATCTGTCTCATACAAAATGAGAGGCGTTGGCTACCCGAAAGACACGCTAGACTCGGGCGTACAAGCACATAATGAACCCTGTACGCCGGAAAATGAGTGATATAATAATATGAGAGTAGCCCTACCAACACACCAAATGATAAATCTGACGGAAAGAAGAATGCCCATGGCACGTGTACAAAAGACAATAAGGCTACGGATATGGCCCCTAGGGTGAGGCGCCCATTCTAAGCACCACCCAAGAGGTTTCTCAAGTGACAGCGGCATAAGATTAAGATATTTGGATAAGAAAGAGTTCACTACCATGAAGAACATCGATCACCTACCGCCTAAAATTCGGCTGTGTCTGGAGAGCACAGGTTTAGATCTAGCAAGGAAATAAAGCGGTTCTAGGATAAGACTGCGTGAATTCTCCCACAGTTAGAATACCAATCTCCAACTCTTCGATCGACTTGGCAAGGCTTGTCCCTGGAATTGATCGTGTAGTCACCCTAAGGGGATGCCTACTATTTGAATCACCGAGAAGGAAAAAGGCACTTATCCAGGTTTAGCCTAACTGCTACTCTCTAAAGAAGGTATTTAAAGCCATAAGGAGAACAGAGACATCATGTCGAGTGTAAATCACGCATCCACCTACCGGCTTCCATCCCGTGATAGTGGGGTTACAAACCCTTATACTCTGGGAGGGCGGGTAGGCGGCACGCCACCTGCATGGTCTCCTGAATACAAATGGCTAGATGAGAGCGAGGAGAGATGAACCTCTGCAATTCTTTCCAGTTAGACCGGAGTCCACGGCAATTCCAATCAAGGGGCCCTCTTTGACTTGAATACCTTCACGAGAATGGCCGAAACCTTTCCTGATGTAGAAATCTGGGTGCTGTTGGCCGTAGAAGGCGACGCTGCTTTCGAGGACTTAGTGAGGGAAGTTGGTTCCGCCGGCCGATCCTTCTCCCCCTCCTGCCTCGAAACCTTCGAGGCAGGGTAGGGGTGAGTGAGCCGAGGCTTCCTTGTTGCTGTACTCCTTTTGGGGGACAGACTTAGGAAGCCCCATGTATGATCTAACGAGCACATTCCGGAGATATCTCATGTGAGTCTAACGACTTAGTGTGGGCGCGCAGTCACTTCGTTTTTGCGAAGGGGGCACATGGGGAAAGGGGGTCCTTAGTTTTAGCTGGGGTTTGGCGCAAGCCCATGAAACACCCACATAAGGGTTTCGAATGGGAGTGGTGACTACAGTTCTAGTTAGCCTTGAATGGCCACAAGCAGAGGGTGCTTTCTCAGGTTGCGCAAGGCGCGACAGATCCAATCCATCGGCTTTTTGAAAAGGTATTCGGTCGGAAGCTTGAAGGGCTAGGACCTCTTCCTCGAAAATATACGTCACATTGCTGAGAACAAGCTAGATGTAACTCGCCGCAATTCATACACTTGACCTTACCCAATACAGATTTATTATGCAATGAATTAGAGCAGTTTGCACAGATTACGGGTTGAGGCAACTTGGCACGTCTGCGAGTACAATTTATGTGGCCGAAGCGGTGGCAGTTATAGACCTTCTCGACAATGGCACGTATGCTTTGACGCGCACGCGATACCATCCAGCATGCACTGATGTCAGCTTGTCACGATCAAATGAAATGATGAGTGTAGGGACGGGTTCCGATACCCCTCACTCGTTTATCATCACACTTTGAAAACTCTGGCAAGTGCCTAACGCTGATGAACCATGTGTCATTTGGACACCATGAGAAAGGGGAGTAAGGGGAAACACCCGTAGACATAGGAGAGGAGGAAGCCCCCTCTAAATTAGAAGTACATTGAGGGACGCCTGAGAAAGCATAGGGGACGCCATTTCCTCCATGGAGAGTCGGGAACCAAGCACCTCCCACACTTAATACCTCCACTAGCCATCGAGCTTTCGGCCCTCGCAGTGGGTAGGGACCTCACGGCGTATCCTGCCACTGGGCCAGGTTCTGGTAAGAGGCCGAAAGTGCACCCAGCTACCAGAACCTCTCTAGATAGTAAGAGGAAAAGGTCAGAGAGGTAAACTAGGGTATGTAATAAAGACGAATAGTGATAGGCTGTTCCACTGAGAAGTCGAATGAGTGATTACCTCTTATTATCATACCCCGGCACCGAGAGAGGGAGTGCGTGCATGTCTTCCAGGATTCAATGGCCGCACGGTGTTACCCTCTCCCTCGCTGCACCACATCCCCCTCGTCAAGCGCGTCAGAAGTGTGTAAAGAAAGATCAGAAATGAAATTGATGAATGCAGACAAGATTGAAAATCATGGAAGATATAAAGCCGCTGGTCGGGCAAAGAGTGGGGCAGGGAGGGTACGCAACTGCGGGCACTCGGGCCATGAGGCGGTGGCAAGAGGGTGCTTAACTTCAGGCACTCAGGCGGGGAGCACCTGCCGCTCTTTCACGTACCAGGGGGAGTAGTACGCACAGGATACCCGCTTCGGGGTTGCAGCCAAGAATGATTAAATTTGTACGGTTTTTACCTCCTCTTCGCAGCTTTTTGGCGCTTATCTGCGCAAGACTGACACCTGCGATCCAATTTTTGAGGAAGAAAATTCTTCATACGGACGCCATTTTAAAGTGAGCTCCAAACCAGAGGTCGTTGCTACATATCCCCCCCTCCCTGAAATTATCCCTTTTGGTGCCCCGCGAGGCAGCAGTGCCCTCGTTCATGCGCGCTCCTTCGTTTTCTCCCGGGGGTGAAAATTTGGCCTTTACTCATTTTTACCGCCTGCAATGGAATTCACTCGTAAGGTTTTACTTCACGATCTTCATTATTTAGAGGGGTGAGGGGTAGAAGGGGTTGGCAAACTAAAATGAATAGAAATAGAAAGAATATAATGGATTTTCGAAAAGTTCCCGTAAAATCGAGTTAACGAAAAACTAATCCACACATTTTAATTATTGCCCCAGCTGTTCTGGGGTTTTTGATGTATCACCCCCACAACCTTTCCCTACCATATCATTGATTTCATTCTTCTTCTACCACACTCTCAAACAGAACTCGACGTTTGTTCTTTATTCAATTTTAACATAAGTCTGGTTGCTCGAATGGGGTCTCTTTATAATCTGCTCTTCCATCTTGTTAATCCATCAAATCACTTCGACCTGTTCATATACCTCAAAGGTGCCAACGAGTCCTCCCCCACCCCGCCCCTGGCGCAAGAATTGAAATTTGAGGTTTTATTTTTCTTAACTCGCACTTTCCGGAAACATTTTGAAGATCCCCTCCAAGAAAAATGAAATACCTAAGACTAGCGGTAAGAGTGAGTTCAATGACAGGAAACGCTACATCTAACCCCCATTAACATACCCATGCCTGGTTCGTGAGGGTATTTTCCAAAACACTAGGAACAATTTTATATACAAAAATCGCAAGGATCCAAATTTTAGATGGGTGGGGTGGGGGGCGGGCTTTCAAAGCAGCTCTCACTCAGGGTGAATTCTTCCCCCCCCCCCCCAGTGAGATTTCGGGTTTCTAAGATGAATGGGGGACCATAGATTGATTGGCATTCTCAAAACTGCTATTATAGTCATCTTTCTACTAACAATACTACATATTATATCTACATAATCTACAGGACATCACTATTGCATGCCAATAAATCCAAAGATATTTTACTTTTTATCGATAAAATTATTCGAGTTATTATTATAATTATTTGGACAGTAATTCTGAGTCAGACGATATTGGAAAGTGGGACTGGACATTCTAGTTATGCTGAAAGGGTGCATGGGAAAAAAGATTGAGAATCATTGCTTTAGAGAGTAAGGAGTCAGGAGATAGGGATGTGCCTGAAAAGGACAAAATTATTGACTAATTATAATCGCCATTTCCATATCATTATGTTTACTAACAAACCACAAAGGTCCATAGCGTCTATATCAGATGCAGGGGACTCTTATTGAATAATCACTCTACAGCAGCCCCACATCTTTTTTTTAAGTTTTCTAAATAACTTTCATAAAAGAAATGGACCAATAAAGATAAAGTAATACAAATTTGTAAAGTACTGTAAAGGTTTCAGAGCAGGGTATAATTTTAAAGTCAAATCACTTCTCAGCTGTTTCGTTTGTAATGACTGCAAATTAGGCTTTTTCCAAGTCTATACTTCAACATTCCTTCGTCAAGACACCATAGAGAGAGAGGAATTTTAACTAGAGCCTTAAATCGAGTGTTTAATATTCTATCTTTGCCAACGATAATTATAGACACAAGTAAGGCTAAAATAAAAATAATACCTTACAGTAACATGTCATTATAAGCAATCTTCCCTTTATTTGTATTTCTAAACCAAGTTTCCTTATGAGAAACTTGAAGTATACGAGATTGATAAAGTGTAGAATTTCCTTTTGTTTACAGTTCTCAACTGGATGCCCCTAAATAAGTTACAAACAGTAAAAAAAAAACACCGAAAAGACAAATAAAATTCAACAATATACTAAATAATAAACTAATTTAATGATAAACCATTGGTGGAAAATACAACGAAAACTACAACAAGTAAAACAATTTGCAACCAAGTTTAGGTGCCTTCATCAAGGACCTAACGCTCTAGAAACAATATAAAAAATCAATAATGAGAAAGAGGTTCGCCTCCAAAAATTCTCCTCACACTATACTCACCGCAGCGAGAAATGGACGATGAGAGAGGGAGAGAGCGAGAGAGAAGGCAGACAGCTGATCTGTGGAGATATGGCAACAGTTGGGGGGCACCTGTGACGGTGCTTGCCACATCCCCATTCTGCATTTCTCGCTGCGGCGAGTATAGTCTGGTGTGAAGGATCATACCACCAGTACGGGGACCATATAGATATAATTGGGGAGAGAGAAACGGTAGAACATCTGATGGAGGAAGGTGAAGGACACAATGACCAGAGAGCGAAACTGAAAGAAGAGCTGACAACACTGTTGGGACAAGAACAGTGAGATGAGGTGAGATTAGAGAGAATCATGGACTCAGGTGTGGTTCTGAGGTTTAAATGTGGAGAGAATGCAATAGATGACAAAAGAATAGGAACAGTTGGAGCGACAGAGATTTTTTGCTGAATGTTTGGAAGAGAGGATAGACTTAATAATCAATATTTCTTTCAATGGAAATAAACGCCCGTTCGTAACCGTACGGAGACGGGTATCTCGCATGAAGCTCCCAGGACGAGAACATTCAACCGAAATGTGACGCATTTTGTCTGGAGGACCAAAGAGTTTCCACGCAGAGAAAGGGTTCAAGCAAGCAACCGGGAAGTCTAAAGGTAGCAGCAGATGCTGACACTTTTGATGAAGTCCTACAAGTACTCAACCGATCACAAAAACAATCCCTGTGATTTATAAAACAGGGAAATGTGTCCGCAGAGTTCTGAAGAATTCCAAATGGAAACTTTCCATATAAATTATCAAGGGACTTGAATGAGGCTGATCTATAGCACAGAATCTGTGAATAGATTCACGTACAAAATACAAAGGATGACCAATTTGAGAACAAAACCCCGTGGTCTGATGAGGGTGCAATTAAGTTGAATGTTGTGATCAATCACCATTTATTGCACATATTAGTTACACGAAAATCCGCACATTCATGCGGAACTATACGAAAATTTGCAGGATTTAGTCAATGGTGCTTTTTCCTCGAAAAAAAAACCCATAGTTGATCAATTCTGATTCGATGGTTGACTTACTGGCCAGGCCTCTACCCCCATCCCTCGGGGAAAAGTTTCTTTTTGCAATTTGAGAATCATACGGGGGTGGGAGCATTTACTTGCAACAAGATGGACCACCCATTTACCGCCTTGATGCATTCTCAAATCGGGAAATCAGGACTACAGCGCAGTGTTCAATATCCACAAAGTTCATCAGATTTGAACTCACTTGCCATTTTTAGCAGGACATTTGAACCCACCTGCCATTGGAAGGGGAGGGTAGCGACTGAACAAACTAATGAAATCAGTTGAAGTTGGGTGGAGAAATACCTCAACAACCAATGATGTTGAAGTCTGCAAATCAATGGATCAGAGGCCGCAGTGATGCAGCGGGTAATATTTCTGGTATTTCCATTTTGTATATTTTGGCTATAAAAATACAAAATATCTGATCCTTTTTTTCTGCTGACAGGTTTCAAAATGTATGTACACATAGTTTGGGGACATCACGTAAACGATGAATTTTTATAGTGTTAATAAGTAGTGAAATCAACGAGTTCATTTCTGCCAGAAATCTACGGAAATGATGGTGAAAGTGATGAAGTGAAAATATGTGGATGATACATAACCCTGACTAGTTGAAGCCATTGGGACTAAGAAAGTTGCAACGCTCCCAATTTTACCGAGTCCCGTCAGGAGGGGGGCAAGTCCCCTTTGTGGGATTGCCTAGAATGAACAGTTACAGGTAATAAATCAACAATAAGAGTTGGAAAATAAAGGCTGAACAGTTACAGTAGCAAAGAGACAGTAGTTCGAAACTAGAGCATCACTAGTTCAGAACTAATGAAGCATTAGTTCGTGACTAAAGAAGCACCAGTTCGAGACTGGAGAAGCACTAGCGAAGGACTAAAGAGAAACCAGTTAAGGACTGAAGAAGCATAAGTTCGGGACTGGAGAAACAACAGTTAAGAACTAAGGAAACACCAGCTCTGGAATGGAGAAGCAACAGTTAAGGACTAAAGAAGAACCACGGGAAAAAAAACACCAGCGAAGAACTAAAAAAAACGCCAGTTTGAGAGTTGAGAAGCACCAGTGATGGACTAAAGATACACCAGTTAAGGGCTAAAGAGGTACCAGTTACAGAGTTAAGGTGCACCAATTTGGGGCTGGAGAAGCACAAGTTCGGGACTAGAGAAGCATCAGTGAAGTATTAAAGAAACAAAGAGGAGAACCGGATCGGGACTGGAGAACACCAGTTAAGGACTAAAGAAGAACCAGTTCGAGACTGGAGAAGCAACAGTGAAGGATTAAAGAATCACCAATTGGGGAGTGGGGGTCCACCAGTTTGGGATTGGAAAACACCAGTTCGAGTCTGGAGAAGCACCAGCTAAGGAATAAAGAAGCACCAGTTCAGAACTAAATAAGTAGCAGTTCGGGACTAAAGAAACACCAGCTAAAGACTAAAAAAGCACCAGTACGAAAATACAGAAGCACCAGTATGGTAGTGAAGAAGCACCCGTACGGAAATAAAGAAACACCAGTACGGAACTAAAGAAGCACCGGTTCCGGAATAAAGGGAAGCCCTATTTTAGATCTAAAGAAACACCAGTTCAGAAGACACATGGATGGCAAAACTTGTAACACACAAAGAGAACACAGAATGAATGAATGGCTAAAATATTGCTATATTTCGTGCTACAAGCGAGCAGATGCATTTAAAAAACGAACAAAAGAACTCACAACCAAAATGTCTTAATCACATAACTAAACAAATATGAACAAAAGAACTCACAACCAAAATGTGACTTAATCACAAAACTAAACGAAAAAAGAACTAACAAACAAAATGTGACTTAATCACAGAAATAAACAAAAATTAAATAGACAGAAATCTCCGATATTTAATCAGATGAACGACAGTTGACACGTCAGAGATTTAAGTAAGTCACGGAACAGATTGGCCGCAAGGGGCCTTGTCTTGGTTGCGGAACGGAAAAACTATTATTATTAAAAACATTTAAATGAAAACCAACGTGGGTATCCACAGAGGAAAGTTTTTGATAGGCTGCTAAGTAAAGTGGTTAGGTGAGGGAAAGGGAAAATTTGTGGGAAGTACATAGCCAAAGTAGATAAAAGAGACATTGGAGCACCCATAACCAGGTGGGGAAGCAAGCAACTCTCCTGAAACTACCTAACCTGTGCTGCCATTTAGCTGCCCAAAGTACTTTCCACAGATTCTCACTTCCACTAACTTCAACACTTTCTACGACCTTCTCTCCAATAACTTAAGGGCGTAAATACCCTGGTTTGTTTTTCGCCTTTTTTAATATATTAAAATAAGTCACCACGAACCATACTCATAGACGGGGTCACTCGAGGAGATGTCATTCACTCAAGGTGAGTGAATTGTGTTATTCATCCTGCCTCGTTCACCTCTCCGTCTTTTGGACTCGTTTCACTTTCCCTCTCCCACCCGGGGCCTTTTCCCCCTAGACCAAAGTTACCCCCTCTATCTTCCACATTAACCCTATCCCAGTCCCTAAGAACCCTACTGATTGTACCACGTAGTCGTCTGATCTGCGTGGGTAGCCGTGTTTTATCTATATTTGTCTCGAGAATGTGGAATGAGCTGCCTGCGGCGATACGCACACATTGCCCGTTCATTTATTTAGGGCATTCATATGGCGACTGACAGCATGGACAGAACGCCGATGTTTTTATCTAGCCCATTTTTAATCTAATTTGGATTATAAAATAAAACAAAAATACAACACCTAGGAGAAAAACAAAAGCAGACTCAGATGCTGGAAGGAGGCTTAAACGTGCCCAGAAACCCCTAAATACTAAGTACTCTGGAAGAGGCTCGCCTTCGAGAACTCGATCAGTCCACAATCGGGGTTGCACGAATCTGTTCCGAGTACAAGTGACAAGCGGTAACGACCACGCTCGTCCCGGTACCTGGACAGGTAGCGTGCGCGAAGATCCCTCAGACTGGGGCATCAAACACTCGTCAGAGTAAGGTTCGGGGAGCACCCCACCTGCGTCACGCGAGTGTGTCTGATTCGGGTGCGACTTGGTGCCTTCAAGCGATTCCTGAACACCCACCTTTCGCTCAAGCATTTCTTAGTTGAAAAACCGGGTGCTTTTTGAAGGTCTGTGGCCTTGAAGAGCGCAATACAAAATAAATATTATAAAATAATGTATTTTATTATTTGTCTACCACAAATAACAGTGGCCCAAGTATCGAACCTTGTGGAACAGCGCTACTTTCTTTATTTGATTAATGTCGGTTGTTCGGATTTATTGGGACCGCAAATCGCTTGGTGAGGGATTGCGACCTTGATTCATACTTGTAATATTTTTAGAAAGAAAACTTTAGACATTTGAGTCGTTAAAATACGATGATAAGTCATCTGCGATAACACTTTACTTGAAATTTGCCTGAGGACACCTCGCAATGGCTAAAGATAGCGATGGAAACTTTTAAAGTTATAGAATATGGCCAATTGGCTACTTACGTGTTGATTGTGACCAGTTGGCCACCCACCTCCAAAAGGATACTGGTTTAACTAACAAGGTCATTTCGATTCCCTAGAAAAAGAATGAATGGAAAACAAAGAAAATATGTGGAAAAGTTGGCAAAATAGAGAAAGGGAAGTGGAAAAGACTTAAGGATGAGAAAAACTGAAATAACAAATCATGTCACTCTGAAATATTCTGGGCTCCCGTGGGGGTAAACTCCCCGCCGTGATAAAGATACACTGGCACCCTAACAACTATCATGAACCAGTTGGTTGTCGCTGTTACAATCAACTATAACATCCAACCCTTTAGAGTGCTCATTTTAACATGCTCACCTATATTTTTAATAAAAAATATGTAGTTAACTACATATTCTAACAAACATAATTAATCGAGTTAACCTAATACAGTGTCCTTTCCACATCACTCCCTCCGAATGTTTTGCCAATCAAACATTCTCCACCCTTCGCCTCTCTAGGAGAGAGGATGTTAAAAAGCTTGATTGTCACTTCTAAAGCATCGAATGATGCGAAATGAGAGGAGTTCACCTCAGGAATCTATAAATCCAGCCTCCTGTTGAGTTGTTATTTTAACATCACCTCCTGACCGAATTTGTCAGTCAAACATCCTCTACTCTAATGCAGTGGAAGAGGGGGGGATGGGGTAAAGAGATCCACTGCCTCTTCTAAAGAATTGGAATGTGGAAAAATAGATTAACATTTTCAATGTTGGATACGCTGAAGTGCGGCATTACCTGCACGTATTGACGTCCCTGCAAATCCGACGAGTCTTCAAACAGTTCTATAAAAAATGGGATAGACCAGTGGAGACAGCCCCCTTTAAAGGTGGCTTGACCTGGATGGTGTAGATATTGGGCAATAAATAACCTACAAGGTGTAGGGTTTTTAATTGCGTGTGCGTGAGTTTATAGGTTACTATGTCGGTCCGTAGGTCGGTCGGTCGGTTTATAACTATTTTACTTTTCAATGAGTTTTATTTGGGGAATAACATCGTAACTATTCGGCATATTCTAACAAAATTTGAAACTCTTATGTTGTCTTGGATTCACTTTCGAATGATATAATTGTCAAGTTCCTTCCAATGATAGGCTGGGAATTATTTAATGTTTTAAAGGTCATATGGTCATAAGTCCAAATAATTGAGAACACGCGACTTAAATCTGTTTACTTATTTTGAGAGCAATTTTCCACGAACTTTTTCAATATCCCTCGTATAAGCTTTTACAGAAATCGCAAGAGATGTATACTAGACAGAGTTGTCAGTAGATCTGCAAAGTCTGCAGCCCTGGTCTGCAGTTACCAATAGCAATCACCAGTGTAGATGATGAGCATTCTTAGGTTACCCGTTGCTATAGAAACCGCTTAAACAGCTTGTGTGAAATTCAGAGTCAAAATTTGTGTTCTTGATTTTGTCCTATTTTATATATTCTTTTGTTTTAAGTATTTGGCCTTTTAAGTACTTGGCCAATTAGCCAAGTATAACTTGATACTTGTTTTTTTTGTATATACTCGTATTTATTATTGAAAGTAGTTGCAATTCAGTATAACTTAGATCTTGACATATTGGATCTAGTAATTAAATTTCTTGGATTCAAGTTACACTTGCTTCCGGGTTTTTTATTATTATTTGGGTCCCCCAAATTTGTACGCTTAATTAATGTAATTATTCTAGCTTATTTTATAATTGCATATTCGTGCTGGTAAACCCCCATTCTCCTTCACCAATCTAATCATACACAGTACAATATTCCTACAATAGTGGATTCGTCACAATCCAAGCTACATTCTTCTATCCATACTTGTTCAAGGTACACAATCCAACGTTCTTCAGCTAGGAACTAAATCCGCAAATACCAAATGTCCCAGTCTCCTGGCACGGAACCTGATTGACGGAGGGCGAAGCCTGAACTTGAAATCTGATAATGGAGCGAAAATACCTCAAAGTTCACATAAGTGACAATGATTCAATCCGACTTTTATCTAGACGACCACAACTGCACCCCATCCCCCCAAACACAAGACAGAATTCTCATTCTATACCCAATACCAACATAATAACCAAATAACCACAAATTTAGTGAAAAATTTGCGAATAACCCTTAAAAAATATTAGCACAATATCCGGGAGATGGCAACATTAGGAGGAGTTTGAAGATCCATTGTTCAACTTTCTTAGCGTTAGGGACAAAGAGGCGTAAATGACTTATTGCAAGGTCGTATTATTGCTCGGATATTTCTAATTTAGTTTGGAGGTTTTTATAAAGGGGAGGAAACTATCGCCGGCAGTTCTGTGCTGTCAATTGTGAAGGACGAACAGATTTGTCACCGACATACCAAGGCGGGAAATAAGGTCAATGAAGCATAACAATACGAACCTCCAAGAATTTTGTTCTGAGGTTAACCTTAAGGAAATGAGTAAAGAACGAACAAAATATGACCTGACAGAATATAACCGTGTGGTCAAAGAGCAGGAGAGTGAGAAGGAATCAGAAAAATGTTTTGTAAAAAATATAAAAATAAAGGTAGAATAACCACCGGGTGAAGTGAAAAAGTGCGGAAAGTAGATGATAGAGGGTCTTCTTCTTTTTAATGGCCATTTTTCACACATACTCGGCTTGGTTAAGAATGAGAATAAATAAACAGATGAAGAAATAAAAAGTACAAGTGAAAAGAAATAATAGTAAAAAGATTAAATGACGAAAGGGACTGACACAGATAAATATCATCACCCTTAAATGTTGGGGCGGAGGGGGCACGTGTTTCTAGAAACAAATTTATAAAGAGTACTGGGACTCAAGGTACAAATTTGCACGTGGTATAAAAAGAAGAAACTACTTGGGGTTGCTAAGCAAAGTGCGCAACTCTCCTATCCAGCTCGTTTCAAGCGAAAAGAAACAAGAGAGAGAGCAAATTCAAAAGAAAAGTTCATAAAACACACTCCGCACCGCCCCAAGTAGTCTCTTCCTGAGACTATTCGGAAATTTAATTTACACATTTTTCACTCACCTTAACGAGCATTTTACGAACTTCATTCAAAGATTTTGGTGGAATATTTCTATTATTTTCGTGTATTTAATTATTTAATTTTATGATGCTTTCATGTATTAAATTAAATAATAAAATTTATAGAAGAGGGACTGAGCAGATAAGACATAGACGAAATTAGTGAGTAGAAAAATGAAAGACCAAAGGTAAAAGGAACTCATTGAACACCACCCTTCTCAAGCAAAAAAAAAGAGATCACCCAGAAATAAGAACAAAGAAGTATAAAAAAAAAAGTTCAAATAATGTTCCGAAAAAGTTTCAAAAGCGTTGCAAAGATATTTGAAAAACGTAAAATAAAAATTAAAAACCTTTAAAAATATTCCAAAGCGTTAAAAATGGTTCAAAAGCGTTAAAAAATAGTTTAAAGTGTTAACAAATGTTTAAATTTTAAAAAATATATTTCAAAAGCGTTAAAAAGGTTTTAAAATCTTTAAAAATTAAAAATGTTCCAAAAGAGTTTAAAAATCATTAAAAGACAAAATTAAAAATATTTAAAACCTCAAAAAATGTTTTAAAAGTTTAAAAATCTTTAGAAGCCAAAATTAAGAATATTTAAAACCTCAACAAAATGTTTTAAAAGTTTAAAAATCTTTAGAAGCCAAAATTAAGAATATTTAAAACCTCAAAAAAATGCTTTAAAAGTTTAAAAATCTTTAAAAGCCAAAATTAAAAATGTTGAAAAACCTTAAGAAAAATAAAAATGTTTCAAAAAACTTTGTAAAATATTTAAAGACTTAAAAATTTAAAATTAAAAACGTCAAAATATTTTAAAGCGGAGGGGAGGTGAATTTACCGATTATCACCCCGCCCACCTCCCTTCTCCACAGTTCTTGTCCATTCATCCCTGGTCTGGGTCTGGAGAGATGAAGGGGGGGGGGACCTCCATATTGTTTTCCTTATCTTATATCCCTAAATCCGCAAATTTTCTACCTAGGAAATCTGGAAGTTTGTGTGCCCTACCTGCCCCAACACCCACTGTTTGCCATCGCGCCCAATAGCAGCAGGAAGATATGCGGATTTATATCTTCCAATCATTTTACTTCCTCCATCTTCACTGCAATGAGGGCATCTGCGAGAGATGCCCTCGTTGGTATGGCGCCGCAAAGTCGAGGGAAAAAAAATTAAGCGGAATAGCAACGAGGCAATCTCTCGTAGGAGGATTTTAGGGGAGGAAGAAATATGTGGAGAAAGTGAAGATGAATGGAAGATATGCAGGTAGCCAAGGATACCCATTGCATGTATTGGGGCCAGAAGGGCAAAGTGCGGGTGTTGGGGCAAGGAAAGTAAAGAGCTGATGTAGAGGCAGGTTAAGGTAAGCTACTGGTGTCGAAAAGAGGAGGGTAAACTAGGAGTGTTGGGGCAGGGAGGGTAAACTACGAGTGTTGGGGCAAGGGTAAACTACGAGTTTGGAACAGGGAAGGTAAACTACGAGTGTTGGGGCAGGGAGAATAAACAACGAGTGTTGGGGCAGGGAGGGTAAACTACGAGTGTTGTGGCAGAGAGGGTAAACTACGAGTGTTGGGGCAGGGAGGGTAAACTTCGAGTGTTTGGGCAGGGAGGGTAAATTTACTACGATTGTTGGGGCAGGGAAGGTAAACTACGAGTGTTGGACCGGGGAGGGTAAGCTACGAGTGTTGGGGCACGGAGGGTAAACTACGGTTGAGATTTGATGTGGATCCGAATCTCGTTTCCTACAACATATGAAAACCGCCGCCGCCATATCTACTCTTCCCATCCGACAACTAACCATACACAACGTGAGCCAACTTCCCAAGGGGGCGGAGAACTATAAAAAAATAGAAACATGAGAAACGCTAAAAAAAATAATATCGAGAGGAGTACTATAGATCATCGAACTTAAAAAACTGGGGCAAAATGGATAAATTTTAAATCAAATAATCCAGTTCGTATAAAAGAACACATTTGAAGGTACGAACTTGAATCCAAGGGCTTTTTCACATTTTGACGGCCCTGAATAGTCGTTTACTTCCATTAAAATAATCCCATTTTATCAAGTATCACTTCAACCCCTAAACTTGTTCAAATATTTTTCAGAAATACCGAAATTATCCCGAAAATAACGGTACGGAAGACAAAAAATGTCACCAAGTTAAAGCAAAAGCTTGACTAGGCAACTAGGCTACTAGACTAGGCTACTCTTGCACGCCAAACGAATGTTTGGATCTTTGCCAAATTACTCTTTTGACTCTTTGACTCAAGAATCTTGAGTCATTGTGACGAAAATACACTTTTCTCCCACCGAAGTTAAAGGAATACGGTATAAGCCCAATTTGCACGTTTATAATGAAGATTAAATGAAACTTTTTTGCATCATGATGTAAACAAACTATGCGATGTAACCAAACGGAAATATTCATTAAAATGCGCTATTTGGGGGGCAACTTACGTATGAATACTTAAAGTATTTCTTGGTTAGAAATGACATTATAAACCATTTAAATTATTTACCAAAATAAATTTGTGAATCCCTAAAGAAACAAAGGTGGGGAAGTAGTTGATAAGTATAAATTGCAAGGGATGCTGTTTATTCGCAAACCACACACATCTGACAGGAGAATTGAGCTTAAGATTCTTGAAAGACCTTTGAAGGTTTGTTGTCCATCAAAACAATCAATTTTCACTGTAAACAAACAATGGCAGTGTAAAAATATAAAAGAAAAATGATTGAGGAGGTAAAGAACCTCAAAATATAACCCATTCATGAATTTTAAAAGACAAGGAAGCAACGAAAAATAAAAAAACAAACACAAGTACAAATTTTAACCTCCGCAGTTTAATTAATGAAAAGTAATTCCTCGGGCAACTGGTGAACTTGACCTCGAGCAGTGACAAGCAAACAGTAAAATACGAGTCTTCTGTAGAACTTGAAATCAGAGAAGATACAGCTGGACCAGAGTAGATTTACCGACGCATTAATTTTCTCAAAACATATTCAGATTGTTTTCCCTTCACGATTTCGTAGGCTAAACATAAAAAAAAATACCTGTCGTAATACAACCCGACCTATGATCCTTCTTCTGAAACACGTGAGAGTAACAGATTGTCCCAATAAACATGCCCACACATGGATATACTGAATCGAAGTCTTTCAATCTTTTGTACTTTTTCGTGGCTGTCTGTTCAAATCCAGATATTACGCTATGTCCAAGTTTTCCGATCATAGACACTCCCAAAACAATCACATTTGGCCAATTTGATTCTGTACGTTTTGATCAATTCCCTCTCCTAATTAACAACTCTGCCCCATTTCGTTCTAAACAATTTCCTTACCAAAATAAATCTAAGCGTGTTGCCATAATTGCAAGTTAGAAACCGTATCGCTTTAATTACAAGATCAATAACACTCGTTCCTTATCCAATAGCCTCATTTTTTAAACATTGTATCCCGTTCGTCGCCTGGGCATTTGTCCGGCCTTGTTTTGTCTGCCGTCCCTGCCGGTGATGTGATTTTTTAAACATGGTGTGAGTATCATTCATGGGATTTCAGTCGTAAGATCAATTCGTTTTCGGCACTATTAAAATCTGGTGGATTTTTCTGTCATAACTTGAAGGTATTACGAGAGCATTGCATTAGAACAATAGATTATTGTGTTTATTGAGATTAGAATAGCTGGCAGCTGAGGTGGAGTAAAATTAGGGACAGGAAAGTTGCGTAAAGTCTTGATTCCTCTCGGCCATAATCTACTTGAACTATCTATCTTACACACATTTTTACTTTCCTTAATTTAACCATTTTACCGCTGACTAAGTAAATTAATTTAAGATGAAGCGTGTTATTGTTATTTCTGAGTCCAAACCAACGTGATCATCTTAGGCAAAAAGTTCGAACAGGAGAGCGCAAGGTGGATTAGCTCAAGCATGATATGTAGAAAACATAATTTACTACAGTAAAGTTGCATGCAACTAATTTATTTATCTTTCATCTTCCAACAGCACATTACTCTTGGCGAGCGTTACAAAAGAGCACTTCACCTTTTGCCATTTGGTCAATTAACTGCATTTTTGTTTTAGTATTTTTTTTCAACGACAGATTTTTCTCAGCCAAAATTTTCGGAGCATTTGGGAAAGAATGACTTTACGCTTATTTTGCGTTCCATTCATACAATTTTGTACTACAATATTAGATTTTATGGTTTGTGGTTTGTAATTTAGTTTTTTTTTTCAGCTTTAAAAATGGCGAACGAAAGCCATGAACTGCAATAAAGGAATAAGAGAGGGGTCATTAATGGCTCAGTGTTCATTATTGAAAATAAATTATACCAACGGGGATATTATTCAGCGCATCAGCCAAGTTCGGGAAGTTGCAAAATTCGACCCGGATTTTAAATATGCAATTGCGCAAACTTAGAGCAGCGATAAATTATCATAAGGGGGATTTAAGCGAGGAAACTACCATAAAACGGGTTAAAATACATAAGAGACCCGAGTGTTAATTCGAGGGTGGTATTAGCAAAGATAAGTATTATTGGTAGATGATCAACGGAGGTGTTCAAGATGATTTTCAAAAAAACTTTCAATCTTTTATATTTATTTTTATTTATATAATAAAAGGAGAAAATTATGGTGACCATCTGCATACGTTGGAAAGACCTTGAAAGGAAGTTCCTTAAAGAAAGTGGTGAATTATGGAAAGTGAAGATGTGGAGGTATATTTCCCAACTAATCGAAGGAGGAGACTATTGGAACAATAGGGAGTAGATGGTTGTACAACTCCCCAAACCTGCTCCATTCCTCAACAAAGAAAGATTGCTTGGGGAACAATCCAGATTATGTAAAGAGTCCTTAAACCAAAGAGGAGTGAATTGTGTTTATTAGAAGCAATAACCTGCAAAACGAGGAAGAAGCGATGACCATAGAACAACACAATCACCGCCAAGGGTTATTTTAAACGAGTGAGAACGGTTACCCTAAATAAATTGACCTATTGTAGAAAACCTACTTACACCTGGATGGTACCAATTTATTTACATCAGCACACGACATTTAGGAAAACGTGAAAGAATTGTCAAGGAGAGAAACCCATTGCTAGGATTTGTGAAGAAGAGTGCAGGGGGAGTGAAAGATAAATAAAAACGAAACGGGTATATCAGAAGGTCAAACAGATCCATTTCCCTTTCTAAAACCAGAAAAAAAAAAAAAAGATTATCGGGGTTAGATGAGGAAGATAACTCAATAAGGGATGAAACTGTGGTGCTCAATGGCCAGGGTGAATTCACTGTCAGGGTTTGCTTATTGAGGTAATCAAAGCAATTCGGAGCAAAGAGATGAGAGGTTACCAATGCCAATGTGACCTCTCCGAACAAAAAAAACTTAGGTCGAATTGAGTTAGGGCGAAAGTAGATTCTGGATGGGAATTCTAAATATTTCTATATTGTATTTGAGGAGGGTACAAACCTTAGAAATTGTCATTAACACTTTTGTTTATATGTCTAGTAAGGATCGTGCAATTGATTTTTATACAGAAAAATAATTTATGATTCTAACAATTATATCGATAAACGCCTAAGTGAATCAATCAACTCTAATTAAGGAAATTAATGTGATGGTCAGTTCAACACTAATCCTTTAATAAGCAGAACGCTTGTCTGACCTCTGCTCATAAATGTATTCCCGCAGAGTTCCCTGATTAAATTCTGACTTGTAAATTTGTGTGTTCTTAGTTAAGCATCTTTTTGTACTCTTTAGTTCGCTAGCCACTGAAAATGACGGATGTCTCAGTCGAACACCTGGTTACGTAATAAAATGGTCCCAAATACTGTGGTTTCTTTCATATATATATATATATATATATATATATTAATATATATATATATATATATATATATATATATATATATATATATATATATATATGACTGCCGACACTAAATTAAAATTGTTCTAAAAATGCAAGAGAAAATAAAAAAAGTCGATACAAACTGCTTGCAAGAACGAGTTCCTTGCCATTGATTGCATTATCAGTATGCAAGCTTGCAACACTTATGGTCGATCCAAGGCACAAACGTAATAAAAACTGTCTTTAAGCATTATATTATTGCAGATCCGATGTAAACATATATTTATTATATAAATTATTACATATTATAACATACAAACTGTACTTAGCAAATATTACTATCTTGCCGAGATAATTTAACTCAGAAATTTATAACACGAATTGTATCCAATAAATTAAGGTGAAAGTGACCTTTTACCTCCCTTTATATATTTCGAGATCAGCAAATAGCCTAGTCATATTTCTAGTGATTTCTAAAATTTTGGATTTTTCTGATCGTGTTTGTATAAATAATTCTATATATATTTATATCGTTGTTAGTTTGGATGTATTTTAGCTAGGGTTGTTTTGGTATTGTGGACACGTGTTGTAGAAACTTCATGTCACTGACCTATGTCATGAAGGGGTCTGAATCGTTTTTAACTATGTTCTTTGGATCATTTTACCCATCAATATTAACCCATTTCCCTAAAATAGGTTAAGATTTAACAGTGTTAAGTAAAGAGTCAATAACCATCTTTATTAATATAACAAGGTCATCAAGATCTTAATCTCCTGGAGTAAATCTCATCAACACACCTATTTCCACTTTATTGATATAAGTTGCAATCACAGGGTGTTCCGCTGCATTTCCAGAGAACCCAGGTGATGAAGTTTCTACTAATGTCCATGGGGCTGAATTTTTTGTGACGTTTCGGACCCTTTTAAACTGTAAATGAGGATTTTTCTCATCAAATCGTCAAACAGAACGAATTATTCTGTCAATTAAATTTTTATTCGACTCTTATTTACCTCTGGGGGTCAAACTTAACAATTATTTGGGCGATGGTCTAAGACTTCTAGCCATTCGTCACTGAATCCGCCCCCCCTCCCCTGTCAGATTGGCCAACGATCCATCCTTTGGGAAATTGAAATTTTACTTTCAAGCCATTTGAACAATGGGAATCGAATATTAATAAAAAACAATAGCAAAAACAATTTTTATCATAAAATTCATGTTGTCTGTTTCATTTTTGCACTTTCTTCTCCACAATCCTATTCCAACAAATGATCGATATTTCTACACACGTCAGGCAGAAAGACGCATCTATCATACATCTCATCACAAGAGCTGCATCACTAATGAAAACCAACCTAAATACTTAAAATTTATCCCTAGGAACTCCAATTATCGTCCAATTCAACTCCTAAACGCTACAAGGAGCAATATTTGTTGTGAGGACACTAGGTTAAACCCATCACGGAAGAGACTAGAAGGGACATTATTGTCACGTAAACTAAGGCAGAGATTATGAACCAAAGGAGTGAGAAAGTCGACGGATACCCCCTCCTTTAAGAAGCCAGGGATAGAAACGAGACATGTGATTCCATGACATTGAAACAGAGGAAACGAATCAAATGCAGCTTTTCCGCACTTGTATCATGACAGAAGAGGGAGAAAAAAAAGTCGGTGGCTGTCAAGTCATCCAACCTTTGCATATTTTGCTGGATGTAGAAAGAGCTGAAGAGATGCTACGGAAATAGAAGGGTGGCTACTGGCTATGGCTCGAAGCTGGATGCTCGCTACACCCGTAACTCGAAGCAGGATAACGGGAGATGCGATTCTTAAATACGATAATTCTATGAAATGTATGATTAAAAAAATTCAACCTTAATGGTGATATTTCTGCAAGAAAGTTATTAAATAGATGTTCGTAAATAAAGTATTGAAGCTAAAGGAAGTGAAGATTGCTTAAATGCTATAACCCGGAAGGTGCGCAACTCTCTTGAACTTATCCAGTTCCGCACTGAAGGCTGCTCCTCTTGCAGTTAATACAAAGAATCAACCTGACACTACCGAAGTTAATGAGGAAAGGTGTCAATTATAAGATGTATTGGAAGAGAATGAAAGAAAAACGAAATAAGTATTGGAAGAGAATGAAGGAAAACAGAATAAAAAGTATTGGAAGATAATGAAGAATAAACAAAAACATAGTATTATAAGAGAATGAAGGAAAAACAAAATAAGTATTGGAAGAGAATGAAGGAAAAACAAAATAAAAATCATTGGTAGGGAATGGAGGAAAAACAAAAAAAAATTAAACAAATGAAAAAATAGCTTCAGAATAGCAAGCTACACTAACCCTATGCTGCCTGGAGCTACCAGAAAAACTGCACCCAAGAGCACAGCGAATCAAATGTGCGAACACAAGAAAATCTTGGTGAGCAGAAGCGTCAGTGTGAAATATTTGAAGATTTACAAAACTTAGAATTAAAAATGATAAAATAGGAGCAATTTTTAGGTGTAATCCGTCGGAGCATTTTTAAATTACAGGAATTACCGGCAAACAAATGGGAAGGAAGGATTTAAACATAAATATAGATGGAAAATATTTTATTTTTTAAACGTTTGGAATAATGGAATGGAAAGCGTCTAGTGGATATTAAAAGGGCAATAAAAGAAACTAAAGCGAAAGCTAACGAGTGAATCATTAGAAAGTTTTTGAAAGTGGGTTGGAGATGGGTGAAATTAGGGGAAGTGAATGTGTGAAAGAAGCATAGCCCAAAAGATGAAAGAGTAAGGTATTTGAACCATGTGGGACAGGAAAACAACGCGCAACTCTCCTTAACCTGACTTCGTTCCTCAAATATAGCTGGGCTCTTTAACAGGATATAAATTTGATTAACAACCACCAGGAACCAAACCAACCAAAACAAAACAATGGCCAGATAAGCACTTGAAAAGTAGGAAAAATAAATAAGCCCAAACCTATGCAAAGCTAATTTCCATTTCAACAGAAAAATAAATTTCTTTTAAAGAAATATCGCCAACGGTGCAATACTTTGCCTCAAGCAATCAATTTACATGAACCCAATAAATAGCAGTTCAATTTCATCACAACTTTCATAGATACGGATAATTTTAACCTCTTCCTGTTAAACTCCTCCAGGATGCAAGATCTCACAGGTACATCGCCCGAGTAGCCAAAAGAGGCAACTACTTGTGGCAAACACGAGTTCCCTCCTCCCTCGCGTCACCAGCGTGTCGTGGGACACGATCCAAGCCACCTAGAGATGGGGGGAAGAGCTACTAGGAGAGTCCCGGCGGTGATAGCATCCCGAGGAACTCGTATTTGGAGGTTTACCTAAACGACACGACAAGGACAACCATTGGATAATGGGGAATGGAGCAAGTAGGGCGAGGATAGCGAGGTTGCAAAGAACAATGCGCCAGGGAAAGATGGCTTGTAATCTCAAGATATATACGAAATTAGGGTTTGCTATTACTGCTACTGTTACTGTTGAGGTATGTCTGTGTAGATTAGCTCGGCGCACAGAGTCGTACACAAGCACGGGCAGACAGCTGACCACAGGCCGTTTGAGATATGTTCGGGGGCGATTAATAAAGAGTGCGATTTACGGTTGACCGGGTTTTGACTAATAAAAGGGGGCAATATATATATATATATATATATATATATATATATATATATATATATATATAAAAGGGGTGAACAAATTACTTATGGTAGTTAAATGAATCAAGTGAAGATTAACGAGGTAATCTGGGGATGACCATACAAGATCGCTTTATCTTCAAGCGCGGGCGAATTGGAGGGGGGTGGAAGACAACGGCGCAGGTCTTCAAGAAGATACTTCGTGGAGTCCTAACGAGGAGGACCTTAAGATGGTGTTGGAATACTTCGTGATGAAGAATGAGATTTTCTCTGCTCCAGAGAGACGTAATCTCAACTCGAGATGATTCTGCAGATTGGCAGGTAGTCTTAGTCTGGAATGAACGCGAATCTTGAAGTGGTGGTGAAGATGAGAGGGCTGCACAACTCTCCGGGAAGAAGGTAGCGAGATAGCTTTCCTCTGAACAGGGGCCAGAACTTAACGAAGGTGGATCTGCTGGCGAGATCTTCGACGAAGTACGACGACGGGTTACAGGGGTTCACGGGCTTTCAATCTCCTCGAGAGATGGTGAGCTTCGGGTTAAATACCCGGGTGGCTGGTCCGATAAACGCCTCAAGGCCTGGCGGTCCCTAGAGGATTCTGGGCGCCAGTCTAAGCAAACACATTTCATGATAACGCGTCGTTCCAGACGATGAAACTTGCCTCGTGATTTAGGGGTAGGGTTAATGTGGCTGCACAAAGTGTTATCGCAGGGGAGGAGGGGGAGTGGCGTTCGAAAGCAAAGACAGCTGTGACGGGTGATTAAGCGAGGGACTGATTCTTTCTCGAACTTTCTAAAATTCTCACGCTAGGCGCACGTGGTCTTGAAAGAAGAAAGGGGTATTTATGAGGGGGCTTCCTCTCACGGTGGTCCTTCGGGGGCATCCCCTCACAGTTACTATTGATGTTACTTATAAAAAAAACCCGAAATCAATCAGGCCATTTTGACGAGAAATCATGGTGGGAGCTCTGCAGACCTTGACAAACCTGCAGAATTAAGGAAGACCCTCTTTCCTCCGCCCCCCTCTCGGACTCAGATGGGCACATTTCGCAAATGATGACTTAAACATACGAACTGGTTACATGATAAGAGTTCAGAACCTAAGAAGTCAAGGCCTTTCATTTTCCTCGAATCTATTCACGAGCTTATTTTCCAACCTTTTCTGGAATACGTTCGTAGTTTTGAATGGGGAGACCCGGTCATACGAACTCACCTAGATAGGTGAAAAATCAAAGAGATAAGTGAGACCTTTCATTTTCCAGGAGAGGCACAATAATTTCGAACAAAATGTTCGCAACTAGGAGTTTTGGCGAAATTGTTGAGTTCATATCCTGGAGTTCTTGTGGAAGGGTTTTGAGTTCGCATCTAGGAGTTCTTGTGAAAGGGTTATGACTTCGCATCTAGGAGTTCTTGCGAAAGGGTTAAGAATTCGCTTCTAGGAATTCTTGCGAAAGTGTTAAAATTTCGTATCAAGGAGTTCATGCGAAAGGGTTAGGATTTCGGATCTAGGAGTTCTTGCGAAAAGGTTAAGATTTCGCATCTAGTTCTTGCGAAAGGGTTAATGTTTGCAACTAGGAGTTCTCGCGAAATGGTTAAGATTTCGTATCTAGGAGTTCTTGCGAAAGGGCTAATGTTCGTAACTAGGAGTTCTTGCGAGAAGGTTAATGTTCGTAACTAGGAGTTGTTGCGAAAGGGTTAAGATTTCGTATCTAGGAGTTTTTTCGAAAGGGTTAATGTTCTCAACTATGAGTTCTTGCGAAAGGGTTAATTTCTGCAACTATGAGTTCTTGCGAAAGGGTTAAGATTTCGGATTAGGAGTTCTTGCTAAAGCGTTAAGATTTCGTATCTAGGAGTTCTTGCGAAAGGGTTAAGAGTTTGCTTCTAGAAATTTTTGCGAAAGGGTTAAGATTTAATATCTAGTTCTTGTTAAAGAATTAAAAGTTCGCTACTACGAGTTTTTGCGAAAAGGTTAAGATTTCGCATGTAGAAGTTCTTGCGAAAGGGTTAAGAGTTTTCTTCTAGGAATTCTTGCGAAGCAGTTAAGATTTCGTATCTAGGAGTTCTTTCGAAAGGGTTAATATTCGCAACTAGGAGTTCTTGCTAAAGAGATAATGTTCGCAACTAGGAGTTCTTGCGAAAGGATAAACATTTCGTATATATGAGTTTTTGCGGAAGGGTTAATGTTCGCGACTAGGAGTTGTTGCGAAGGAGTTATTATTTGCAACTAGGAGTTCTTGCGAAAGGGTCAACTTCTGCAACTATGAGTTCTTGCGAAAGGGTTAAGATTTCGGATTAGGAGTTCTTGCAAAAGGGTTAAGATTTCGTATCTAGGAGTTCTTGCGAAAGGGTTAAGATTTCGTATTTATTTCTTGTTAGAGGGTTAAAAGTTCGCTTCTAGGAGTTCTTGCGAAAAGGTTAAGATTTCGTATCTAGAAGTTCTTGCGAAAGGGTTAAGAGTTTGCTTCTAGGAATTCTTAATTCTTGCCAAGCAGTTAAGATTTCGTATCTAGGAGTTCTTTCGAAAGGGTTAATATTCGCAACTAGGAAGTTCTTGCGAAAGGGATAATGTTCGCAACTAGGAGTTCTTCGCATAAGGATAAACATTTCGTATCTATGAGTTTTTGAGAAAGGGTTAATGTTCGCAACTAGGAGTTGTTGCGAAAGAGTTATTGTTTACAACTAGGAGTTCTTGCGAAAGAGTTAATGTCCGCAACTAGGAGTTCTTGCGAAAGGGTTAAAAGTTCGCTTCTAGGAGTTCTTTCGAAAGGGATAATATTCGCAACTAGGAGTTCTTGCGAAAGGGTTAAGATTTCGGATCTAGGAGTTCTTGCGAAAGGGTTAATGTTCGCAACTAGGAGTTCTTTCGAAAGGGTTAATATTCCTCAACAAGGAGATCTTAGGAAAGGGTTAATGTTCGCATCTAGGAGTTCTTGCGAAAGGAATACTGTTTGCAATTAGGAGTTCTTGCGAAAGGGTTAATATTCGCAACTAGGAGTTCTTGCGAAAGAGTTAAAAGTTCGCTTCTAGGAGTTCTTGCGAAAAGGTAAATGTTCGCATCTAGGAGTTCTTGCGAAAGGGTTAATGTTCGCAATTAGGAGTTCTTACGAAAGGGTTAATAGTTCTTATAATGGCGTTCCAGTGATGGAGATCCTGGCCACCGTGAGTAGGGTGTATCTTGCGTAGCTTCTTTATCAGCCTATCTTATTTGTGGACCCATCGCATCCTTTCATATCTTCAACCTTTCGTAATTTGTCTTCACCAAGGTCTTACTCGCCCAAATTATATCTCCTGTTTCTTAGGATTCATTATAGAAACAACAAAAAACATAAACCCCCAAAAAGAAAAACAGCAAGGCTAAAACAAGCAAAAATATCAAAGCAAAGGCATATTCCGCGGTTGGAGGGAACCCCGCCTCCCTCTGGCGCCTTAAAATGCAAACAACAATGTATATACAACGGAGGGGGAAGGGGGAGTTCTGCCTCCTCCAAGAACTCATAAATTTTACAAACATGTGTACACAAGTCCGTCCCGAGTACAAGTGATAGGATGTAGACATCCCACTCGTCCGGTACCGGGACAGGTAACACGCGAAAATCACCCAGACTGGGACACTCTGGGGGACCGAGCAGTGATCTCAATAAGGTGCATGAAAGCGCCCCATCAAGTGGCGGTGCGTCTCGCGAGTGTGTCCGATTCGGAGACGACGGAAAACGACATGAAGCCGTTGGTGCATAGGGGTTAGGTATTCTTCTGATGGGATTACGTGGCCCTACCTACACGGGAGCTCAAGTTCGCACTCATGACTACCTCTGCTCTATGTACGAATTTGTTCCTCAAGTTCTAGAACTCGCTCTTCGAACCTCACACTTGAAGTTTGTCGAACTTTACTATTGTATACCCTGTTATTTTTTTTAACTTATTTCCTTAGTTTCTCTTTAGCCGCCATTTTTTCGTGTCTTGCCTCCCCCTTCCCAACACTTTTTCACCTAAATAAAAACAACCTCTTTAAAAAAAAAGACGGGGCGTGAGATTGATGAGGAATGGCTGGTGTTTATGTTGATATAAAGAAATAACCTGGAGTTAGATTCTGAGTGTGAGAGCAATTTGGAAGTGTCGGATGAAATGTTTAATGGGGTAAGTGGGGTGCAATATTAATTCTGTACTGTGACCTTTAAACAAATGCGATTTTTTAATATATAGGATGCATCTTGAATGACAGCGGTGCAGGTGTGTCATATTGGGACAGGTGGGGTAAGTGTACGCTGGTGACAATTTTAGTGTAAGGGGGTGAGAAAGAACCCTGGTTAAAAACCCGGGTTCCAGTTCATTCGTCGCCCCTCGTTGGACAACAATTTATAAACCTGCGTCCAAGATAATTGGCGCCGATTTGGTCTCGTCTCTCCTGCGAGTGCCCAAATCTAAAAACCTTCCCACGCTCTTGTGTCGCGGCGCAGACGAGAAGGGTTAGCCAAAGGGTGTGTGCACGGGAGTGGTGTGTCGCGTGGGAGACTCGTGTGCGTGTTATGTGTGTGACAATGGTCTGTTAATCGTGTGCGAGTAAGGGGGAGGGGGAATGGTAGGGTGCATTTGCGTGTGAGTTGTCTATGTTATCTATGACGGTGTAGTTTTATGTGCGAGTGGACCAGCAAGGGGGTGAAAAGTGTAGCAGGGTTAAGGCCACTGCTACACTTGAAACTTGGGTCAATGGCACGCCCTCCCGCACCCCTGCAAGGGGGCTGTCAGGTGTAGCATAGATTCTGAGTGTGAGAGCAATTTGGAAGTGTCGGATGAAATGTTTAATGGGGTAAGTGGGGTGCAATATTAATTCTGTACTGTGACCTTTAAACAAATGCGATTTTTTAATATATAGCAGCTAACATCTGGAAGATTTTTTAATATGTAGCAGCTAACATCTGGAAGATTACGTTTCCTTCCATCCCCAAAGCTCCACAAGATCTGCGGCTATCTTCCACACATTCTGACTCCTTCCATCACCTCCACTTTCTTTTTGGATCTCTCCTTAGAAACATTCTGCGATAAATGCCCTCGTTAGTTCTCGGTTTAAATTTCATTAAAAACAATGTGAGTGGTGTATGTAGGGTTCCTACATGTCATGTAAGCTGAGTGAAAAGGGTAAGGGTAGGGGTATGTGGGCATCCGCTCGAACTGCTAAGGCCACAAGCGACCACTATCCAGGGCAGGGGAGACGAGATTAAACTTGGACCAAACCGAGCTACGCAAAGTGAACCGGAAACAATCCGCGCCCACTAACGATGGCAGAGGAAGCTCAGGAAAGAAGAAGGCAAAATCCAGAATAACGAAAGAGGCGAAGAACAAACGTGGATAACAAGATCTCTTACAAACGGTACCTAACCCCCCCCCCCCCCCCCATCTCCCATGCTCCCCACTCTGCACGAATGTATAGACACAGAGAGACGTAAGAAGTCTCCCCCAAAGACTAACCTATTTCGGAGGATGAATGACTGGCAGCTCTCAACAGAGGCATAAGCGTTCGCCTGGCGAGAATTTAAATGGAAACGAGAAGGACTTTTTAAAAAGATATGAGACAAATAGGAGCATTTTTTTCTTATTAAAAATAAATAAATAGCGGTATTTAATTCAGTAAAGTCCTTCATAATTAGTCCAAATTCTGCCAGTGTAGTTTTCTATTTAAAAGGACTAAAAGCAAAAAGCAGCGAGAACAGAAAGTTTGCGCAAAATGAGTCGTACAGAAAGAGTAGTTAAGGAAAATGTAGGGAAGATATACAGTAACTAGGCCTAGGAATCAAACTACAGCATCGAATACAGACGGGAACACAATTATCCTGAATACTACTTCCATTGGGCACCAGGTGGAGGAAGACAGCGTACCTGGGATGCTCGAGATCGAGAAAAAATTACTAGAACAAATACGTGCAAAAGAGACCTTAAATTTAGTAAAAAAAAAAAAATATCACAACGCGGAACTTACTGTAATTATTATTATTTTATTTTTAAAGTTCAGACCTTCTTTGAAATTACATTCACCTCCCCGTTTTTTTTGCATCCTTTGCGGTCATAATGGCTGTTTATGAAGACGCGAGATTCATCACCAAAATACACACATACACTCGGATCATCATTATAATCGTCAGCATGAAAGTTGGCGCCAAGTAACTAGGTTAAATGTAATAAGAGGAAGGGAAGTGGGGATAGATAGAAAAAATAAAAAAAAATAAATAGTAACAAACAACGGGTATAATGGTTGAACAAATTATGGGCAGTTCAAGCAAATGAATTCGGTTGAATTAACAAAATTGCCAACAAAAACTACCTCAATCGACAGATTCACATCAAAAGAGAAAATGATACCAGTCATCAAAGCGTAGAAATCAGAAGGTTTTAGCATTCCCTAAAGTAGTGAACAGAAAAAGCTGGCACTCACTAACCATCTCACGATCATTGGTAGGAAAAAATTAAAGAAAAACAAATAGAACGAAGAGGTTTAAAAGAAAATTAAATACAAGCGTATTTCAGGAAAAACTAGGGAGTGCATGAGCAAATTATGTTAGTATCACGGAGTGTTAATGAACCTACGGGAACACGAAAATAAAAACCACTGAAGAATGAGAATTTGACTAAGACACAAACCCACAAGAAGCATCCAGAGCCTAGGATACGACCGAGGGAGACGGGGACAATGAATTAGGTCCCAAAGTCGCTGAGAAATAACGATCGCTTCTCCAAACCGCAGATTCCGAGTTTAGTGAAGCGTCACACTCGATGGATTCACATCAGAATACGAGCGGAGACTCGCTTTTTGAAGCGCGGGGGGGGGGGGGGAATCTGGTACTAAAAAATAATTTATATTTTAAAAAATCCAAAGAAGTTTTGGCCAAAGGTTCATAAAGTTATGATATTAGGGGAAGGGAAAATAGTAGCAAAAATGTCCGCCAGACTCGGATATACTAGGTCTCATATCACGTAAAATTTTATATTTATTAAAATAAATCGAAAACCAACGAGCGCATCTGAACTAGAATTATTTTTAAGAGGTTCGTGAAGAAACTCGGTTATTATTAAAAAGTGAACAGGGATAATCGACGTGGCATGTCCACCAGCTACTTTTATTAGATGTTTGTAAAGAAAGTGGTAATGTTAGGGTAAGTCAAATCTTGCGACCTACAGAGTGCGATTTACTTTGTAAATTTACGATCTCTTCGGCCTGCCGCCAGCGAGGGCATAACCGCTGAAATTACAAAAAAAAGCCTATTCTTACGCTAAATATTTACCCCCACACCAAAAAGGCAAAACAATAAAAAAAACACCCACATAAGAACAAATAAATATCTACAGGTACAGTCAGATGCCCATAGAAGGGCCGCCGCCTCCAAGGGAAGGGCCTGAACGTACACCCAACAATTTAAATAAATACTCTTTTAAGAGGCACTCATGTTGCAATTACCTCCAGGGGCATAGGCGCCCAAAACAAATAATTAAATAATATGGAGGCAAAACTTCCCAAACCACCACAGTCTGGTGACGGTATGTACCCCCCTCCCCCCCTCCGGTCACTATACTAGGATAGGACATTTATATATGTGTCTTAGTGCCTGGGGGATGAAACAATTTTGACAGAAAGGATGGGGGAAGCGCTCCGTCCGATAACGCTGCGCCAGATAATAAATATAAATATCCAACCAAAACACAGTAATCGCGGTGCCACAAATACTGCGAAGAGGGGAGCCGGAAATTTCAATGCCTCAAGAGCACTCTACGAGTCGCTAGGAATTACAAAACAGCGTCCGTATCGGGTACGGCGCGTAATCTCCCGTACGGAGTAGTATATTGCAACCAGTTTGCCCGTCAAAAAGGACGCAACACACGAAAAAGCCCCGCCGGCTTCAAACGGCTGGATACGACGTAGACTCCCACCTCTCCTCAGAATAGAAGCCAACTGTGTACACTAGTCCGGTCCAAATATGGCACTATTCACGCTTCAAAAAAACACGAACGCAGTACTACCAGTGCTTTAGAAGCCTTGGGAACAGAGTCGTGACGACAAAAAGTCAAAGGTGGTATCTTCTCTGGTCGCTAACTAGGTAGAACTTTAAACGCTAGGGGCATAAGAGTTACGCTGAACTTTCTAAGGAATTTTCTAGCCGCAAACCCCAAAGGTCTAGAACTTTGTTGCCGTCTCTCGTTATCATAAGCTCTGACGAGATCAGAATTTTTTAATGAGCCTATCTAGTGACCACAACAAAAGCATAGCCGCCGAAATCTAAAACATAATTGTATCATTAGACTATTTTAAAATAAATATAAAAGAAACCTAAAAGAATCAATCTCAAGTCTACAAACCAAGCAAAAACTCTGACAGAGAAAAGGGCACGCTCAGGTGCTAGAGGAAGCCCACTCCCTCCTGGGCCTGAAGACGTATCCAACAAATTAAATGGCAAAATATCATGGAGTAGGCCAGCCTCCTCCAAAACCTCGAAGACATCACAATCAGGGTTGCACGTACTAGGCTCGAGTACAAGTGGTAGCGATTCTGTCGTCCCGGTACAGCGACAGGTAGCATGTGAGAAGCTTCCCCAGAATGGGACATTCAACAACAATACGCTAACAGTCTGGGGAACCAGCAGTCGTTATAGGAAGGGTCGTGTGAGGGCCGGTGACGACCGGGAAAGATGCTGAACCCACACGTATAAGCGCATAATTCATTATGTAAGGTGTAAATCGAGTGTAACACGTGGTGATGTTAGCTCTATTAGTACCCTACGTTCTGAACACCACAGATAGCTGAACATTTATTCCGTGGAAACAATAGACCTTATGGCTGCAAATGCGCATCGGTCAATACAAGATTAAAGAATCGATGCGAGCCCACCACATCCAGATATGTCTCGTTTACGAACATGACCGAGTTGGGTTGATGTACGTGAAGGTGGCAAAGGTGCACCACCTTGGTTTTAGACAAAAAATACCGAAACCTGTGTGTTTTATTGTAAGGAAGAGAAAGGCGCTTAAGAGCCTGTTTAATCCGGCGTTCAGGGGTACGCATTTGAGGCACCACGCCGAAACATTCACAGACAGTGCCGATGCGATAGCGTTTCCGATTACGGTAGAGTGACGGCTAAGGACGGTTCCCTAAGCGAGACCATCCTCTTTTCCAGCGGGCTCGAAGATGGCTCTCCCCACCCTTATATATAATCGAGGATCACCCACAGACATCATAGAATGTAGGGGTTCTCATGATATCACATCGTTACGCGATATCATAGGTCTTGTACAAATGAAAAAAACAACACTGTGGCCTACGAAAAAAAGTTTTGTTGAAAGCACTCTCCAGTCTGAACAGAGCATACAACCTGGGGTAGAACTTGTGGAAGCCGCACTATGAATAACACAGGTGATATTCACTATCTAGGAAATAAGCGAACTTAATATTAACCATTTTCTGTAGCAACTTGTACAAGCAAGAGGTTAGAGATGTTGGGCGGAAACCAGCCGGGGTGGCATGATCTATCTACCGCTTCCAAAAGGCGAGCACGCTAATATTCGACCAAATCCTGCAGAACAAAGCTAACAGAACGAATCAGGAAGTAATTCCTTATTATGTCTTATAAACATCGACAAAAGTCTAGGTTCTAAAGATGACATTTTATAACGAGTATTGCAAAAGGCATGTTACACTCATTACGACGTTCTCGACAAAGGACACAATGATAGTTTGGATACAGTTAGACACTTTTTTTATTGTTTTAACATATAAAGAGTGTGTTTAAATTGCAATATTACGTAATGTGGCCACCCTTGTCGGTGAGCACACGCTCCAGGCAAGACATGAGGGCCTTACACACGTTGCAGACGAAGTCATTCCTCATACTGGTCCACACGCGGTTGACGGAGGACTTCAGCTCGTTGACATTGCTGTGGCAGACCTTGTAGCACTTACTCTCGATATGCGCCCACACACTGTAGTCGAGGAAATTTAGGATGGGTGACTGCGGCTGCCAAAAGTCCTTCCACCAGTTCATGTTCGACCCCAACCACTCTTGCACGGTCTTGGCCGTGTGGGCTGTGGTACCGTCCTGTGGAAAGATGTGGTCCGCCTTCTTCATGATCTTTATAACCCAAGGCAGGCTTCTGTGGCTAAGATGTCCCAGTATTCGACCGCGGTGAGCCTGTAACCAACCGCGAAATACACCAGCGGCATCTTCTCCTCATTCGAAGCCACGACACCTAGCATCATCACGAAGACTTGGTGAGTGGTCGTGGACACATAGCGGACCCCGGACATGTCATGATGCAGTCGTTCTGCTTGTTTATGATCGGATCGACCGTGAAGGTTTTTCACCCCGCAAAAAAAAAATGAAAATTCGATTTCCACAACTCTTTAAGTCGTTGAGAAGGCGAGGAAAGAGGTCCCGACGTTGTTCTCGTATACGGTCGCTGAGCAGAAGCCCCTTCACGCACCTCAAGCTCTTGTCGCCCTTTTCCGTGGCGGCCCTGAACACTGTGGCCACCGAAATGATCTTCTTCGCCTGCGCTGTCAATTCAAGCTTCGCAGCACTTTCGAAAGCCTTTCTTATATCCAATTGTTTGACAACTTGAGGTCTGCCTAAACTAGGTCAATATTTGGGGTCTTCCCCATTCTTGAACGTCTCCGAAACTCTTTGGACGGTCATCCGGCTGACGTTGAGCCTCTTGGTAATGTCGCACTTGTTGTGGCCCGCGCGAAGGAGAGCAACGATCTGGATTCTGTTCACTTCCATCTCGACACATCTTCACGCATTTGAAAAGACGTTTTAATGGCACATACTGGAAAAGTAGAACTTTTATGGAACTTTTTCTCCCACATAAATAAATCTCTCGAAAGATAAAAAAACTCGAGTGTAACCGAATTTCTGCAAAACTGGGTAGACTCAGAGGCAGGACCTGAGACTAAGTTGGCTTGGCAGCCAACAAGGAAGTCCACCTGTCAGCGAGTTAAGCCTTATTCATCCGTGAACGGTCGCAGGGGAACGTTCAGCTCATTACACGCAGAAAAATGGTCATTGGGGGCATAAACAGCTCATCTCATTAATTGCACCCAATGCCCAAGACCCATCAAACCTGCAGGCTTTAAAGGGCCTTATTTATAGAGGTTCCAAACTCTCCCTTCAGATCCGGTCAGAGATCAATTCCTAAAAATTAGGTAGAAGAAATAACGAAGAGAGAAAGAATAATCAGGGATGTAAGAGGGGTAGGGGTATGTAGGAGGGTCAGGCATTGCAATAGAGCCTGCCAACAACAAGCGCACATGCTGGTCCTGAACCCCCACCCACACCAGAGAAAATAGATGAAGAGGGGTCAGGCTAGAGAGTGGCGTAAAGAGGGTAAAATGAAGTGGGCTCGGAGGAGACTACTCCGAGACCGTAAAGTTGCTATTATTCTTCCATTCTCCTACTTAGTTTCTGGGCATCCGTGAGGATTACTCAGCATGAGCAGGGGATGTAACCCTTCAAGAGTCACTAGATCTCGGGTTGTCCCCCCGAACTAAGATAGTCAGGACTCACAAGGGTTCAACCTGACGCCTGAACACACGTTAGAAGAATCATCCGAAACCCTCTACGTTATATCGGCTCTTGGAATGAACCGGACTCAGGCAAAGGGTCCCTCAGCCGCTCGTTCCCCCAATCCTTCAGGAGCAGGAAACCTAGACCTTCTGGAGGATTCGGAGCTCCTACCATATTCACTTACTCTTTCAGTCCACGTGCTAGGACAAGATACCCCGAGGTCTTAACGAAGGCCGACGCCCACGCCGCCTGCTCTCACGACCCAAAGGAACGAGAACCTACGCCCCGCGGATCATCAGGCTTTGGAGGCAGTTCACTGGGAATAAATGATTGCATACCTCCGCGACACCGTCAACTCGGCAACATTGAAAACTCGGGACAGAGAAGAAATTAACTCCCTTATTACTTTATTTCGCTTTAGGTCGCAGCTGCAGCGACACTAATTCCTCCGGCTCCACAATCGCCTTCGATTATTGTACAACGTCATTACTCACGGTTGGAGCGTGGCCTTGCGGGACGCCCGGGAGCAGGCGGCAGTTAACACGGGAATTCAGCTCAGCGAATTGGCATTGTTTGGACCACGAGAGCAAGTGATCTTTTGACAATCGCCATCCCCTCCTCGATATGGAACGTGGCAGTAAACTACCGCGATGGGCACAAGAGGCAGAGGAGTACCACGCAGAGGTAATCGAGGTCACCCAGCAGTTCTTAGAAGAAATCGCGGCTCGTAGAATGGGTCTGGACAACAGAATGCGATCCACCACTTCGGAGGAATTCGCTTCCTTGTGTCCACGCAGAGGCGACCCTGGACAGCAATGCCGAAAGTATTTCCAGCTCCGGCTCATCTAACCTCTTTATCCCCAGACCCGCGGCGCGCCAGCACCTCTTCAGCGACACCTCGACTCCAAGCTCGACAACCTTCCAGACAACCTCTCTCGACCTCTCCATACGAGAGGTCATCGACGTCAATTATTAAGACCTGGCAGTGATAGAATCTCCCCTCCCCCCGAGATGTTATCGATATCACGGCCTTCTTCGAGAATGCGGCCGAGGAGCTAGGGGGCCTTCACATCGTTGACCCTGTCCCTCCAAGGCCCCCTCTCAAGTTCATAGTGTCTATTCCCCTTCTCGGCCTAGCTGTCCCCGCCGTGATAAACGTTAATGCTCCTCCAGCCCCCTCTGGATCCGGTTCTGAGTCGGATCACCCCTCACAACACGGAGATATATTGAGGGACATGATGAGTGCCACTCCGGATATTATCGCCAACAGAAACCGTGGTGCGGCAGACGCAAATGACAACGCCGCCAATAACAATGGCAATAACGCCGGCGACGAGGGACAGGAACCCGGAGACTGGGATGAGGTAAGCTCCGGCATGGAACCTTTGGAACCTTCCTCCCGTGTGAATAACCCCCACGCCTGCCTGGACCTGCAGCCCCTTGGATCCTTCTCCGAGGTTCCCCCTGTGTGCCACATAACCCGAGCCCTGCATAAAAACGGGCTAATGATCTTTATCAAACCAACGTATCAGCACTGGTGCAGCTCGAATCCCAACATCTCTCCCCTGTTGCAACAACTTCTAGACTTTGGAATGATTGAAAAGTCCAACGACATCACTCACGCCCACAAGATTTTTGCGGTACCCAGTCTGCGAATAGTCTACGACATGAGCGCGCTGAGCCTCGATCACTATCAGCCCCTGGCCTTTCAGCTCTCCAGTGTCAGCAAAGTGCTGAGACAGAGTCTCCCCCCCCCCCTAGAAGTGTGCCCGCAAAACTAGACTTAAAGGACGGCTTTTATCATCTAACATTCCATCCTAAGGTAAGAAGATTTTTCGGCATCTCATGAAACGGCGAAAAATATAGATTTACATGCCTCCCGATGGGATTCTCCGGAAGCCCGTACCTAATGCAAATGGCCCTGGCTGCTACTATTAATGCCTTTACAAAAGGACATGGATGCCAGGCGCTCGTATATTTGGACGACATCCTGTTAATAGGCACAAAGAAACAGGTGCGTGTCTGCGTACGAAGATTTTGCGTTCCCATTACTTGCCTGACGTACCTCGGAGTACACATTGATGTGAGAAAAAACGGGTAGCTCTCTCGTTACCAATGTGCAACAAACTCCGGAATGTAATCAAGATCGCAACGGATCATCACCTCTCCAGAAAAGCGTGGATGAGGATAGCCGATCTTCTTAACTTTGTTCGGCCATTTATACGCCTTCCTTTCTTCTGGATACAATTGTGATACCAACAGCACGCTTCCACGAGACTCGAGGACTTCGCTCCATTGATTCCTTTAATAACGGGCAAATGGCTCGCCCTATTAGTCCCTAAGGCCTCTCTTCTGGAAATTCATTGTGATGCGAATCCCACTGGAATTGCCGTTTCCTCCCGGGAACACGCAGTGACATGGCCCCTGGACTCTGCCACCTTGGGCTCCATATTTGAAAGCGAAACAGTGACCTTGTGGTTATCAATTACCCTTTTCCAGAAGGCGAAGATTTTTAGCGATAACATCCCGGCAATATTCAATTCTTCGAGAGGAAAGATTCCGCTTTCTCTTCTTACGAGAATGTCGGGCAGCCTTCACGGAAAACTCTCCCGGATATACCGGCGGTCATCCCTTAATATTGCGTACGGCCGAAGCAAGAACGACATTGCCGATGGCGCCTCAAGAGCCTTCGGCCAAGTTTCACGAGCCTGGCTAGAGACCGCCGCCGCAAGGAGTATATAAGCGGCCGCTCTTCAGCGAGGCGCCATCGACGTTTTACACCCAGTGATCAACGGATCCCCCCGTAAAGTTGCCCTTCCCTCGCCGCCCTTCCTTCCTCATCCTGGGTCATCTCTTCCCTACCTTTGTTAACGTGACTGTAGTCAGCCCCACCATGTTATTTTCCATGTTAACAAAGCCATAATATGGTCTTAATTTTGTATCTCTGCCCCGGGTTTAGTGATCCCCTCTTGTTAAGGAAGTTCTTCTATAACTTCATATTATATATTAACAATAAATGGGAGGGTCCTCTCTCCTGCAGGAGTGGGGACCACCCGCCTTTAATAAAAAAAAACTAAGCCGCGCACCATGGCTATATCATTAACCACGCCAACTAAGGGATTTTTTGTTTTATTTTTATTTTGGGGACGGGAGGGCGGGTCACTCTTTCAAACGGTATGTGTAACAGCCTCCACGGGGGCGGGGATATGCTAGTGACCTAAATAAGAGAATAGTTGGGTCGCTCAAACCGGGAGGTTGCGCACCCTTCCAAACTAGTTCAACCTCAATGCGGGAACGCGGTGAAAACGTACAAAGAAGCCTACCACTTTAAGAGTACTACAGAGTACTTTAAACTAAGCCTCCCTCGACGAGAGACGCCAAAATACATCAGATGGGACAAGCTCTCGCCCTAAGGCAGACCTTGGTTCTCACAATGACGTGGCGTGTCCACTTGCGACAAGGGAGAGTCAAGATGACACGAAACAGATGTATGCCCACATCTCAGTTCTGCCAGTAAACGCGGGTCAATTCGGCACCTCAATCTGTTAACCCCTAGGGACCACAAACCCTTTTTAAGGGGGGGGGGAGAAGGAGGTCCATCAAGTCCTGAATTTCTCGGGGAGTCCGAACCTCAATAAGAGTTCTTAGCGGAGTTAAGATTTCGACGTCTGCGCCAACAGGAAAAGCCTCATGCGCATCTTGTAGCCGCGCTTTCACGACAAGACGGCGCATGCGCGATAGGACTGACAAAAAAAAAACAGGTTATCAAACATTCATATTAAAAAACGAAAACCAACAAGGGGATTTGCACAAAGAAAAGACTACTAAGAACGTTAGGGACCAGGAGGCCACGCAACTCTCTAAACTTGCCTTCGTTCCGCAAAGCAGATAAATACACCTGCGGAGAGAAGGATGGCCCAACATCGCATTATTATTATCTAAGAAGCGAAAACCAATGAGGGCATCAAGTTCAGAAACTTGGTAAGGACAACCCTGACCCAAACGGGTTTCGAGTTCGTATGTTTGGGCAAGTTTGTTTGTTCGTATGATCACGATTTGAGGCGTCACAGTCATTGTCTTGCCATTCTCAATCGAGTTCTTTCCCTCTCTTTCTTTTCTTTCCTTTATTCATTTTTTTCCTGTCCGTCTGTTCTCTCCCATTTCTGCCTCACAGTGTGAATTGCCACCCGTTTGATTGATTAAAGCGTAGCCGAGTGGAAACATTCCGATGAGAGTAAAGTTAAGCCACATCGGATGTGGTTAGCCGCTGGATGGAGTCGCAAATCGTGTCGGCTGCCATATGCTGTAGATACCCGTGGCACGGAGCCCACGTTATTCAGTAGGTCCAAAGTGAGAAAAAAAGCCATCTAAAATGAGTGCAGAATTGTGGTAAAAAACCTATTATTTTTTGCTCTCTGTCGGATTATACAGGTGGCGTTTTCAAACCGGGGAGATGTGCGCCCTCTCAGTCCGAGCGTAACAAGTAATCTCATCTTCAGACTATTCGAGACATAAACATACACGTTTTCGCTTCTCCCAATTTCACCTTTCGAACAAATTATTTGTTCGAAACCCCCCCCAAAATTCTCAAAGATTATAAAGATGTCATCGTTGTTTTTGTTAATCTATGGGTTCTTTTTCTTCCTCATGTTTTCCCCATAAGAGCTTGTGGTCTGGTTAGTGAGCACCGATTTGCCTTTCTTCTTTATTTCGGAATCAACCAGAGTCTTTCAACCAGGATAGAACACCGGGAAATTGTGTTAAAATGCGTAATTTCGAATTAATGTGCTCCTTATTGGAATTTTATTGCGTTTAATCGTCATTTCCACACTTGGCTAGACCCGACAAAAGGTGAAAAGGGGAGATAAATCGTGTTTTTTGTTTAAATCATATTTAAATCGAGTCAACGATTATTTTCGACTGAAGTCCTCCTGCGATTGATCTCCATATTTTTGTTCTCTATGATAAAATGGCGTCAATCTCAAGGACCGAAGATCAGATTTCTGTACTCATTTTAAAATTCGACCCACGCTAAAAGTCTTTTCCTGGCATCAATGTGAATGCAGGATGCTATTTGCATCTAAGTCCGACAGGAAAGCATCATTTATGTGCATATTTTACGCTCTTTGCCGAAATTTGTGTTGCGCACATAGCTGTGTTCTTACGTGCGCGTGTGTATAAGTAAGATTACAAGCTATGTATTAAACATTGAGGGAGATGGAGTACTATTTATACAGGCGGAGTGGGGTGCTCGAAATGAGGCGAGAGGACGCTCTGCATGAAGATTCCGTCTTCTGTGTGGTGAAGGCGGGGGGTTATTTGGATGTTATAATGATGTCTTCTCATTTGTTATCCTATTCTCTTTATTCCATCACATTGTGAGTAATCCTGCGTCTGCACGCGTGTAGTATATGTACGTTGAGGTGTGATACGATTCAGCAGGTGTGAATTTTCTCAGTGTAATCGTGCTTCTTTAATTTTTTTAATCTCGCATCTCATCGCTGCTTTATTTACAACTTCCCCATCAATACAGGAGAGGAGTCTTTTTGTCACTCCACCTCCGAAGGAAGCTCCGTTCAATGCCTTTTCAATTAATGCATTTCATGGTGCAACGTCGCTCGTTCTACGCCATTATGGGTTTAACCTTTGATTGGTCGCATCTTTTGTCTGATAATTTTATTCCATCCTTTTCAGTAGTTTGCGTTCTCCTCCATCCGACCCAACATTCCTTTGGGTGTCACACCTGCTCCTTAGCAGCTCTTGTTTCCTGCTTCTCTCCAATCTCTTTCAGGCCTCTCCGGTTGCTTCAATCGTCTCACCCACCGCTCCTGAGTACCGGAAAAGCGCCCCATCAAAGACTGATTTGACTCAACCTACTGTTTTCTGCGTAGGGTTAATCACCCTTAACCCTCTCAAAAACACTAACCCCTCATCACCAGGAAATCTCCATCCCTTTTCCTTAGAGGAGGATATGGTGAAAGGGAAAGGCGACGGGACTTTATCCCCATTCATTTCTTCCCTAAGATCAGTCGCATCGTTTCGGGGCACAGTTATATTAATGAGTGCATTCATTAACCTTCGTCCAATCCGGCCGTCTGTGAGGCATTCTCTCGTAATTAACCAAACGACACAATTCCCGCCAGAGTTGAATGCCTTCATCAGATCTGAAGACTGAAAGGATGGGTTGTGCTTCTTTAACAGCCTTCTGGCATTCGTCGTGAACGGGCGAAGGAAAAGCGCTAGTTCTATTCAAGATTCGAAGAAAGTGAAATTGCTCATTATAAAGTAATTGTGAAGATGATAATCGCGTGAAAGCGACTTAATTCAGGGAAATTACTACCGATAAAGAGAGCCTATAAGACTTGTATTGTGGGATTGAGCTTTCACGAACCTATGGTTTCATGGGGGGGCAGGAGTTTTACTGTGGCTTAGGATCGATATTATGTCTCCTCTTAAGAAGCTCCGTAGCTACCTGACTTCTCTTGCAATATGTTTAAAATGATCCACATATAACCTTTCAGACGTGGCGGTGCCACCACCATCTGATGGCACGATCAGAAATGTGGTGGCGAGGCATGTTTTATGTGCGGCCAAAATGGTGGTGTCATAATATATTTAAATGGAAACAAACGGAGCTATTCACACGGGACGCAGCTTTCAGTGTGGCTAAGCTGGTGGCGCAACCACATATTTACATATTAACTACTGGAGCTATTCACACATGACGCACTTTGAATGCGGCCAGTTGCTTGTGTGGAGGCGACGAGTAGTGAAGCAGAAAAATCTGATTTTGATCTTGAAGTTGTGGAAGTTTACTCGAGAGTTACTTTGTGGGACTTGCACGACGACGAATGTTGTAAGAGATTTGAGGAAAAATGATCCATTTTTTCCTCCTTGCGAAGAAAAATAAATTATTTGAGGATACGAGAAGACAGCGAAACATAAGTCAGAGGGAGTCAGTCCCAAGAAGTCCTCAAACGATATACCATGCTAATTTCTCAACTTATATATATATATATATATATATATATATATATTCATTCTGTGGTAGCAACTGCTTTTCAATTTTTCAATTGCATTTTTATTTTCAATATAACAAAGGAATGTACATATCTTCGGGAAATTCTTTTCTACAAATAGTTTACTATTTTGAGTGAAGTCATGCCTAAACAAATAGTCAACCCCTTAAACTCCCAATTAAATAGACTTGTAATGAAAATCTGAGAAAATGATTTTTAAAATCACCATAATTTTTTATTGGTTCATCTGAAAACAAAAACAAGAATTTTGAGTTGTTTACTTTCAAAGTGAGGTTTGCACATATTTTGCACTAAAGTCACCCAACCTTATCACTTGAAAAAATATTCTACTATTATCGATTCTTCAAACTATCTTTAGTTACTTTTTGTGAATTTTATTGGCATGTAAATATTTTCAAAACATATCACCAATGATACACATATAAAATGGAAATCTATGTACGTAAATTAGTGGTTAGCTTTATTATCAACTACTAATCCATGTTCAGCATTTATACATTACACTGGGGAACACGTATTTTATTGAATGATATCTGACACTTGATTGTAAGAAATCTTGGTGCGCTGAAAACGAATTTCACCTCGGTTTGGCTCTATCAAGTCCTGATTCTTGTAAACAGCCCATGCGCCATTTTGCAGTTTTTTCAAAATTAAGACTAAAAATGAAGTCGTGCATTAACATTTATTTCCAATTTTCATGAATACATGCAGCTCAGACTATTGTAAAATTACATTATAACGATAGAAATTACTCAAAATAAAACAAAACAAAGAGATAGGAAGCTTTCACTCTGGTAAATATTTTCTTTTATAGGACTTTCTAGAGTATTTGGTTGTTGGCGGCAGCTCTCCTTTCAAGCACCGGCAATAATCAGCCACCATGTGGCAATCCCAGCGTCCTTGATAATGTTCCTCCATAATTTTAATATCTTGGTTGAATCTCTCCCCTTGGTCGTCACTTACAGCACCTAAATTACTTTGAAATCGGTGAAGATGACTATTCAAAATATGCAATTTTATGCTCATATTGCAACCTAGCTCTTTGTAGTCCCTTAAAAGTTTTCTTACGACTTCTTCGTAGTTATCTGCCCTATAATTTTCTAAAAAACTTTTTATCAAGTCCACGAATGAGAACCAGGCATTTCTTTCGCGTTCATCCATGACATTAGGAAAACTGCTGTCATTAATTAATGTTCTTATTTGTGGACCGTCAAAAATTCCAGCTTTGACTTTTTCATAACTTAAACTTGGGAATTTTGAAATTATGTGTTAGAAACACTCGCCGTTTGTATCTAAAGCTTTTACATATTGTTTCATGAGACTTAGTTTGATATGCACAGGAGGAAATATGATTTTATCTCTGCTCACTAAAGGTGGAGTGTTACATTTTTTTCCGACATTAACTGATGTTCGTGCTGGCCAGATTTGCTTGGAATAATGTTCTTCCTTAGCTCTGTTGTCCCATAAACAAAGGAAGCAGGGATATTTAGTATACCCTGCTTGTTGCTCCAGCAGAAAATTGACCATTTTTAAGTCAACACATATGATCCACTCGTAGTCACTATATTTGATAAGTTTTAAAACAGTTTCTCTATGCTCATACTTTCCTTTTAATGTTGTTGAGTGCCCAATTGGTATCGAGCTGTATAGATTGCCATTATGCCGCAACACACACTTAAGACTTCTTTTGAAACTGAGATGGCAAACTCTTAAATTTTGGAATAGGAATTTCATTTGAATGTAGCACAGGTCGTTTTGCGGTGTCGAAATTTGAGTACTCGATACAATGTTCATTTTTCTTAGTGAAGCCCGAAGTCTTGACAAAGCAGAAGTAGCAATCCGCCTCATGGTTAGTAGGCTCTCGCCACACCTGAACTGGAAAAAAAATTGCAAAGCGTGAACAAAAGCGAATTTTATCAAAAGCTGTTTATGTACCTAAGTTACAATTAGACTTAGGTAATTTACAGTACACAAATAACTAAGTTACGTAGTTTTATGAAATCATAAACTTACCATCGTAACTCCAAAAGGTATTTTTGACTCCGAACTCTTCGTCCAATGTCGCAGTCTTTCAATGCATACAGTGCAGACTTTATGTTGAACCCAATGATTTATCTTGATCCCCCAATTTAATGCCAAAATAAGCTAAGTAAGCTCTTTTCACGAAGTCAGTTATATTTCCTCGTTGATGTAGAAGTGTAAAGTTTCCACATATGTAGCAAAATGAATTAGGAGAGTTCTTGCATATGAACTTTCTAGTGCTTGATGACATATTACTTTATTGCTTTGTCAATTTTTAAAGGTATTCAATTCCTTATTTTCAAAATATGAAATATAAAAACAAACATTAGTTTAAATAGGTACTAATAAATAATTATAATTATAATGTGCAACTGCAAAAAGACTTAGCAAGTATTGAGAAAATATCCTTTTTATGAATATGATGAGAGAGGAAGTGTGTTGAACAAAATCAGGACCTGATAGAGCAAAGCAGAGTAAATATTCGTGCTCAGCGCACTCAAATTACATACAATTAACTGTCATATCTAAGTCAATAAACAACAAGTTGAAATTTGTTTTCCCAGTGATTATTTAATATTAACGTGAATTAAATTAGATGACTAAAATCAGTAAAAAAATACATTCTAATATCTAATTTAATATACATGAAAATAATTCAATTTATTTTTTAAGAAGGTTGTTTTTAATTATATTTGAAAAAGTGAAATAAAGAATTGAAGAATCAAGCATTTACAAAAAAATTGCAGTCATTTTTTTGGTCGCGTGCACGCGATTCTGTAAGTTACTATGTCGGTGCGTAGGTCGGTCGGTCGAATGTTAACCATTTTACTTTTCTATGAGTTTTTGGCAATAACATCGTAACTATTCGGTCGATTTTAAGCGAAATTTGAAATCCGTATGTTGTTTTACATTCTCTTTCGAAAGCTGTAATTGATAATGTCCTCCCAAGGTTAGGCGGGGAATTATTAAAAGAAAACTAATTATGGATCGAATTGCCCCACTTTGTGAAAGTTTTGAAGGTCATATGGTCATCAGGTCATAATTCAGAATAATTGATGGCACGCGACTTAGGTTTGTTGATCTTGTTGCCCAAAATCTGGCAAAATTCTCATGCGTCGAAACACACACACACACACACACACATATATATATATATATATATATATATATATATATATATATATATATATATATATATATATATATATATATATATATATATATATATATATATATATATATATATATATATATTTATATATATATATATATATATATTTATATATATATATATATATATATATATATATATATATATATATATATATATATATATATATATATATTTACTTTAGGGTAGGTACTTGTGGTATTTGTACAAATTTGTCCTTGAATAATTTGGTTAATCCTTTCTCTGCGTCATCATTTAATAAAGTTAGAACCATTTACTTTTATGGTTCTTTCGAAAGTACGAGAACTAACCGCCCCGTTGGTGTGCATCGGGGTGGAAGAAAGGAAAGAAAATGGAGTATGAAAATGAAGGGGGAAGAGGAAGGGACAACCGAGTAACGAGGGAATGTTAAGGTCTATCCTAGACGTACATTTGGGGAAGGGGGTCGAGGCCTTCTTTCCAGCTAGTATTCCCGACTGGACGAGATCCTACGACCCATAGCACCCCATGCTATAGAAGCTCAATTTGGCGTAGGAAGACAAGATCAACAGACCTAAGTAGCGTGCTCTCAATTATTCTGACTTAGAATCTTATGACCCTATGACCTTCAAAACGTTAACAAAGTGGGGCAGTCCGACCCATAATTAGTTTTCTTTTAATAATTCCCGGAATACCCTTGGGAGGACATTAAAAATTATATCATTTGAAAGAGAATGTAAACCAACATAAGGTTTTCGAATTTTGTTAGAATCGGTCGAATAGTTACGATGCTGGAAAGTAAAACGGTTACCATCCGCCCGACGACCTACGGACCGACATAGGAACTTATAGCGTGTACGCGATTGAAAAGATGGGTTGCTTTTTTTCTTATTAGGTCATAAATGCGAGAGATGGGGTTGGATATTTTTTCAGCGGCACTAACGTGCACCGACCCCACCTTGTAAAAAGGCGGTTACAGTTGAAAAAGAAGAAATGAGAACTAAAATGAGTCAACAAATTCCAGGCAACCACCATTTATCTAATCTTTTAAAATGGTCGACTCTAAAATTTTGGTATCTTCTTTTTCTTTTTTTCTGAAAAGCCAAAATCGAGAGAAGAATTTTAGCCAAAATATCTTTGATAGTTGCGGCTCCTAAAGAAAGTAGCAAAGTTAGAGGAAGAGAAAATGTGTGGAGGGCACGCGACTCTCCTGACTCTACCCGCAATCTTAACATTTTCAATTACTTTATACTCTGAAAATTTGAGGTCATATCTGCTCCGAAAGTAGGCGCGCTGCGCTTAGATGCATCGCTTCTTGACGCGTTCGCAGCGGGAAATAATGGATAAATTTAGAGCTTCGGAACAGGAAATAATGGATAAACTGGAGCTTCGAAAAAGGAAGTAATGGATAAATTGGATAATCGAAACAGGAAATAATGGATAAATTTAGAGCTTCGGAACAGGAAATAATGGATAACTTGGAGCTTCGAAAAAGGAAATAATGGATAAATTGGAGCATCGAAACAGGAAATAATGGATAAATTTAGAGCTTTGGAACAGGAAATAATGGATAAATTGGATCTTCGAAAAAGGAAATAATGGATAAATTGGAGCATCGAAACAGGAAATAATGGATAAATTTAGAGCTTCGAAAAAGGAAATAATGGATAAATTGGATCTTCGAAAAAGGAAATAATGGATAAATTGGAGCATCGAAACAGGAAATAATGGATAAATTTAGAGCGTCGGAACAGGAAATAATGGATAAATTGGATCTTCGAAAAAGGAAATAATGGATAAATTGGAGCATCGAAACAGGAAATAATGGATAAAAGAGAAGCTTCGAAAAAGGAAATAATAGACAAATTTAAAGTTTCAAAAGAGGAAATGATGAATACGTTTGGAGCTTCGAAACACAAAATAATGAATAAAATTAGAGCTTCAAAACAAGAAATAATTGATAAATTTGGAACTTCGAAACAGGAAATATTGGATCAATTTTGAGGTTCGAAACAGAAAATAATGGATAAATTTGGAGCTTAGAAACGGGAAATAACGGATACATTTGGAGCTACGAAACAGGAAATAACGGATAAATATGGAGCTTGAAAACAGGGGAAAAAACAACAAATCGTAAAATACAAATTCGAAACATAAAATAATGAATAAATTTGGAGCTTCGAAACAGGATATAATGGATAAATTCGGAGCTTCAAAACGGAGAATAATGCATATAAATGGCGCTTCGAAACAGGAAATCATGGATATAAATGGAACTTCGAAACAGGAAATAATGGATAAATTTTGATTTTCGAAACAGGAAATAATGGATAAATTTGGAAATTTGCAACACGAAATAAAGGATAAAAAGGAACTTGAAAGGATGAAATTGTGGATAAAATTGGAGCTTCGAAACAGAAAATAAGGAATACATTTAGAATTTCAAAACGGGAAATTACGGATAAATTTGGGTCTTCGAAACAGGAAATACTCGTAATAGATAAATTTGAAGTTTCGAAACGGGAAATAATGGATAAAATTGGAGCTTCGAAAGAGAAAATAATGGATAAAATTGGAGCGTTGAAACAGAAAATAATGGATAAATTTGAAGCTTCGAAAGAAATAATGGGTAAATTTGCAGCTTCGAAACAAGAAATAATGGATAAAATTGAAGCTTCGAAACAGGAAATAATAAATAAATTTGGAGCTATGTTGGAGAATGATTATCGCTGCTAACTTCTTATCCAATAGCACCGGTTCGAGCGCAAACCTTTCTTCTTTAAAGCCTGATACGCAATGATTGGCGGGGTTGCGTGCCAACCCCAATTTATGGGAAAACGATTGATGATGTTGATTAGTGATTTAAGTTTGTCCTAACGGAACATCAGCCTTGGTGAGTAGCGTTCTCCTTCCTCTAATGACGTCATAATAATGCCCATTTTACAATCGGTCCTTCATTAATATTTGCCTAAAAATATGCGGGTGCATTTCTTACGTCTTTTTTGAGTGTATAAAGAAAGTGGTTATGTTAGTGCAAGTGAAAATTTGTAGAATGAACAGCCAGTCACCTGAGGAGGAGTCAATATGGGTCTCTCGGTAAATAGGGTGCGCGACTCTCCCAAATCAGGCCCAAACCCCATAATGAGGGCATCTCACCCGAAAAGGGGTTCTTAGGAGGACTTCTTGAACAAACGTACTTAGTGAGTTCTAACTTTGAATTCCTTCAAATTATTATAGAAATACCGGGCGCTTCTGGGGATCCAGAAACATACGTTTACAATTGAAAAGTTTCCTATCGTCATCCTTCTTCCTCCTAATTTATTCAAATTCATATTCGTTATTTTCATTTATCTCTATTTCCCTCAGACATTCCTAGACCACTAAGTGAATATGATCAACGAAATAACAAAAATTTGACGTCCTGAGCAATTAACAAAAACATGAATCTTATCGTCGTTTATTTGCAAAAAGAAATGTGGATTTGATTGGTGGATAAACATACTAGACAGATGAGGACACTGGAACACCTTTTTAACCACCTATTCAGATTTTTATCGCATGCGTTAAATCAATACAGCATGGTTGCAAACCTTACTCAAAATCTGCCATATCTTTCAGGGCAAAGGCCCCAGGATGAATTATGACGAGACGAGTGCAAAACGCCAATAACGAGGAAATACCTCATCAAAACATTTACAATACGATGCCAACACATAAAGAAATGCCCCCTTTTCAATAAAAAATACACTATATGGCACAGAAAGATGGGAATACATGACAAGCATACATAAACATGGATAAGAGGAGAATAGAAGCAAATTCTAATATCTGAATGAAAAAAAAGATCGGGAAAACACCTAATAGCTGCCAATGACAAAACGGGCATCCACAGTGGATGATGAACCTTGAAATCTCCCTTAACAGAATACATAAAGGAACATCTTTCGCCTACTCGTCTTCGAGTCACACTGATCGAATTTCATTTGCGCTTCAACGTGGCCCTTCTTAGTCTTTCCTCGATGGAGGAACTGCTTGGCGCTGCGAGCAGACTGTTTAATGTCATCCCGGGCGTCACATAACTCCATTTGTGGCCAGATGTGGTCATCTACGAAAGCAACCTCACACAAGCGACGCTAATTTACAGGTGAACTCCGTGCGGGAATTTTGAGCCGACGGCCATTCAAAGTGATAAGAGATAGCTGCCATGTCCCTCAAAATGTAGAATAAGAAAAAATGAGTGCGGCTAGGATTACTTCTACCGTTTTTTGAGTAGACTCAGTACAGTGTCATAAAATACGACTGCATGGGTATGACCACATCCATGGGTGAAGTAGAGACGTTGGGTGGGATTCCTGCTCTGTTGTATAATAACTCCATGAACGCGCTTGATGAATTTGGATTAGGTTAAGGAATATTGTATTTCCACAAACCCCCAAATCCCGAATTATCGAGGTAGAATTCATTGGTAAAAATAAAATGTCGAACTTGTGACGTCATAACTACGTCATAAATCATTCCTAGTTGAAATTTCGAAGCGAAATTTGCTTTTGTAACTTTCAGTGTTTATTTCAAAATTACGAGTTTACACTACCAGAATTAAAACAAAATTGTTTCTGTTAGGTTGCAATTAATGTGAAAGAACTTTTTAATTTACATATTTAAAGCAATGTTGTATAGTTCATTGTTGCCTTGCATACTAAACCCGTTAGGCCGAACTTAACTTTTTAATTGCGTAAAAAAGGATAAGTTGTTTTGGTTGTTAGTTTTATATGACGATTATAAATTGATTACATTTTCTTAATTACGCAGAAAGTTAGTAAACTTAGGTTTGGAAAGTGGTTATGTTCGAATGAGAAAGCATATCTTAGGCCCGTTCATGTTATTTTCATGACGACGATATAAGCTATTATTTTTCTCTTGAAGGTTATTTTTTACCAACTTTCTGTATGATTAAGAAAATTAAAATGATTTAAATCATCATATAAAACTAAAAAAAACACAAGCCTACCTCCGCGAAACGTCAAGTATCTCAAAATATTAAAAAAAAAAAATGTTTGTATTTCGAAAAATCAATCCGCAGGAATTATACGCCATACAAAGTAGTTCGGCAATATCACGTTTAATAACTTTTTATTAACTGGTATTTTTTATGTCGTACACGATATTAATTTTATTTTGAATTATCTATCGAATGATATAAGTATTTTGTATTAAATTCGCACTTATTCGCACTCGTTCCTGGTGTTTTTAGATATACCTCCACAACCCAGTCATTTAGAATTGAACTTAGTGCAGTCCATATTTTGCATATTCTTAGGTCTTTTATTTTTTCCCATTCTCATTTTCTAAAATTTTGTCTCTCCCCCACCCCCACCCCCGCCCCAGAAATAGGGCATGACAACAAAAACAATTTCAAAAAAGTTTCGCAAAGAAAAATGTTGAAGTTACGGAAAGTAGAAAGCTGCAGTGTTCTAAAGAGAAGCCTACATGGGCTATTAGGGAGTGGTAGGGTGAGCAACTCTTAAAATCTGCCACTGTTTCGCAACTAAGGCAGGTCCTCGTGCGGGAGGGACGTCACCAAATATGGCTCCCCCTCTCTGGGTATGACGAATGAGTCAAGCAATGTGAGCGGTGTTCTAAATCTGATACAGGAGGCCTCTGGCTAGCAGGTATTAGTCTATTCTCCCCTTATATCAAAGGTACTTGGAGGAGCGGAAAGTCATCCCGCCCCAGTGCCCTCATTGTCGCGACGCAATGTCACGCAATTTTAAGTTCCACTCAGCCGTCTCCCATCTTCTTTGCCAGGCTGCTGGGAGGGCAGCCCTCAGGACGATTATGTAAGCCTCAATGCTTTCAGGAGGATCGCGGATAAATATCTTCTACACATTTTGTAACGTCACCAGTTTGTTTACAGATCTCTCTCGAGACAGGAGAGGCCCTTGTCTACTACACAAAGAAGGGAGAAGGGCCGAGGTGTCTTGCAACTCCGACCACGAAGAGAGCTTTCCTTTATTCCCGAAGACTAAAAGGGACCTTGTGAACTTCCGGTACCATCGCAACATCGATTTCCCACATTTTTGTAAACGGGTCGGGACGTCCTGGTCGGGAATGAGGGAACAACAGGCAGACAGGACAATGAATAAAATCGATAGACAGGAAAACAAGGAGGAATAGGTTCGTAATTTCTAATGCTCTAGCTGGTTAAACCAGTTTTCTATTTTCTCTCTTTAAAATGAGGTCTTCAGCGGTATCACTTTGCGTAAAGCAAGATCGTAGTTTTGTCATTCCAAACTTTTAATTAATATGTTTTATTGCCTTTCATTCTTAGCTAACTTAACGCAAAGGGGCCATTAATAAATTGCAGTAATCATTTTCTCCTTAATAAGACCAAACCTCCCTCGCAACGAACCCACACACGAACAAGGTCACTTATATCATTCGAAAGAGAATGTAAAAAAACATAAGAGTTTCAAATTTCGTTAAAATCGGCGGAATCGTTACGATGTAATTGCCAAAAAAAACTCAATGAATAGTAAAATGGTTACCATCCGACCGACTGAGTAACGGACCGGCATAGTAACTTGTAGAGTGGTGTGCACGCGACTAGGAAATCAGACCTACAACTCGTGGCACCCAATTAGAAAACCATCTACGGGGTCATTATGCGTCTCAATCGCGTTAACACCCATTTACTAAGGATTTACAAATATTTGCAACTCCTCTGCTTTATTTGGGTCGTCAACCATATGTTCACAACTCCTCTGCTTTATTTGTGTCCTCGACCGTATTTTTCGCAAATTCTCCGGTTTATTTGTGTCCTCAACAATATTTTTCGCAACTCCTCTGCTTTATTTGTGTCCTCGACCGTATTTTTCGCAAATTCTCCGCTTTATTTGTGTCCTCGACCATATTTTTTGCAAATCCTCTGCTTTATTTGTGTCTTCGCCCATATTTTTTCGCAACTCCTCTGCTTTATTTGTGTGCTCGACCATATTTTCGTAACTCCTCTGCTTTATGTGTGTCCTTGACCATATTTTTAGCAACTCCTCTGCTTTATTTGTGTCCTCGACCGTATTTTTCGCAAATTATCCGCTTTATTTGTGTCCTCGACCATATTTTTTGCAACTCATCTGCTTTATTTGTGTCTTCGCCCATATTTTTTCGCAACTCCTCTGCTTTATTTGTGTCCTTGACCATATTTTTAGCAACTCCTCTGCTTTATTTGTGTACTCGACCATATTTTTGTAAATCCTCTGCTTTATTTGTTTCCTCGACCATATTTTTAGCAACTCCTCTGCTTTATTGTGTCCTCGAACGTATTATTCGCAAATTCTGCGCTTTATTTGTGTCCTCGACTATATTTTTTGCAACTCCCCAGCTTTATTTGTGTCTTCGCCCATATTTTTTCGCAACTTCTCTGCTTTATTTGTATCCTTGACCATATTTTTAGCAACTCCTCTACTTTATTTGTGTCCTTGACCATATTTTCGTAACTCCTCTGCTCTATTTGTGTCCTCGACCATATTTTTAGCAACTCCTCTGCTTTATTTGTGTCCTTGACTATATTTTTAGCAACTCCTCTGCTTTATTTGTGTCCTCGACCGTATTTTTCGCAAATTCTCCGCTTTATTTGTGTCCTCGACCATATTTTTTGCAACTCCTCTGCTTTATTTGTGTCTTCGCCCATATTTTTTTGCAACTCCTCTGCTTTATTTATGTCCTTGACCATATTTTTTGCAACTCCTCTGCTTTATTTGTGTCCTCGACCCTATTTTCGTAACTTCTCTGCTTTATTTGTTTCCTCGACCATATTTTTAGCAACTCTTCTGCTTTATTTGTGTCCTCAACCATATTTTTAGCAACTCCTCTGCTTTATTTGTGTCCTCGACCGTATTTTTCGCAAATTCTCCGCTTAATTTGTGTCCTCGACCATATTTCTTGCAACTCCTCTGCTTTATTTTTGTCTTCGCCCATATTTTTTCGCAACTCTTCTGCTTTATTTGTGTCCTCGACCGTATTTTTCGCAAATTCTCCGCTTTATTTGTGTCCTCAACAATATTTTTCGCAACTCCTCTGCTCTTTTTGTCTTCTCGACCATATTTTCGTAACTCCTCTGCTCTATTTGTGTCCTCGACCATATTTTTAGCAACTCCTCTGCTTTATTTGTGTCCTTGACTATATTTTTAGCAACTCCTCTGCTTTATTTGTGTCCTCGACCGTATTTTTCGCAAATTCTCCGGTTTATTTGTGTCCTCAACAATATTTTTCGCAACTCCTCTGCTTTATTTGTGTCCTCGACCGTATTTTTCGCAAATTCTCCGCTTTATTTGTGTCCTCGACCATATTTTTTGCAACTCCTCTGCTTTATTTGTGTCTTCGCCCATATTTTTTTTCGCATTTTCGCAACTCCTCTGCTTTATTTGTGTGCTCGACCATATTTTCGTAACTCCTCTGCTTTATGTGTGTCCTTGACCATATTTTTAGCAACTCCTCTGCTTTATTTGTGTCCTCGACCGTATTTTTCGCAAATTATCCGCTTTATTTGTGTCCTCGACCATATTTTTTGCAACTCCCCAGCTTTATTTGTGTCTTCGCCCATATTTTTTCGCAACTCCTCTGCTTTATTTGTGTCCTCGACCATATTTTCGTAACTCCTCTGCTTTATTTGTGTCCTTGACCATATTTTTAGCAACTCCTCTGCTTTATTTGTGTCCTCGACCGTATTTTTCGCAAATTCTCCGCTTTATTTGTGTCCTTGACTATATTTTTAGCAACTCCTCTGCTTTATTTGTGTCCTCGACCGTATTTTTCGCAAATTCTCCGCTTTATTTGTGTCCTCGACCATATTTTTTGCAACTCCTCTGCTTTATTTGTGTCTTCGCCCATATTTTTTTGCAACTCCTCTGCTTTATTTATGTCCTTGACCATATTTTTCGCAACTCCTCTGCTTTATTTGTGTCCTCGACCCTATTTTCGTAACTTCTCTGCTTTATTTGTTTCCTCGACCATATTTTTAGCGACTCTTCTGCTTTATTTGTGTCCTTGACCATATTTGTAGCAACTCCTCTGCTTTATTTGTGTACTCGACAATATTTTTTTGCAACTCCTCCGCTTTATTTGTGTCCTCGACCATATTTTTAGCAACTCCTCTGCTTTATTTGTGTCCTCGACCATATTTTTAGCAACTCCTCTGCTTTATTTGTGTCCTCGACCGTATTTTTCTCAAATTCTTCGCTTTTTCTGTGTCCTCGACCATATATTTTGCAACTCCTCGGCTTTATTTGTGTCTTCGCCCATATTTTTAGCAACTCCTCTGCTTTATTTGTGTCCTTGACTATATTTTTAGCAACTCCTCTGATTTATTTGTGTCCTCGATCATATTTTCGTAACTCCTCTGCTTTATTTGTGTCATCGACCATATTTTTAGCAACTCCTCTGCTTTATTTGTGTCCTCGACCGTATTTTTCGAAAATTCTCCGCTTTATTTGTGTACTAGACCATATTTTTTGCAACTCCTCTGCTTTATTTGTGTCTTCGCCCATATTTTTTTGCAACTCCTCTGCTTTATTTGTGTCCTTGGCCATATTTTTCGCGACTCCTCTGCTTTATTTGTGCCCTCGCTTATATTTTCGTAACTCCTCTGCTTTATTTGTGTCCTTGACCATATTTTTAGCAACTCCTCTGCTTATTTGTGTCCTCGACCATATTTTCGTAACTCCTCTGCTTTATTTGTGTCCTCGACCATATTTTTTGCAACTCCTCTGCTTTATTTGTGTCTCCGCCCATATTTTTTCGCAACTCATCTGCTTTATTTTTGTCCTTGACCATATTTGTAGCAACTCCTCCGCTTTATTTGTGTCCTTGACCATATTTTTTGCAACTCCTCTGCTTTATTTGTGTCTTCGCCCATATTTTTTCGCAACTCCTCTGCTTTATTTGTGTCCTTGACCATATTTTTTGCAACTCCCCAGCTTTATTTGTGTCTTCGCCCATATTTTTTCGCAACTCATCTGCTTTATTTGTATCCTTGACCATATTTTTAGCAACTCCTCTGCTTTATTTATGTCCTTGAACATATTTTTCGCAACTCCTCTGCTTTATTTATGTCCTCGACCCTATTTTCGTAACTTCTCTGCTTTATTTGTTTCCTCGACCATATTTTTAGCAATTCTTCTGCTTTTTTTGTGTCCTCGACCATATTTTTAGAAACTCCTCTGCTTTATTTGTGTCCTCGACCGTATTTTTCGCAAATTCTCCGCTTTATTTGTGTCCTCGACCATATTTCTTGCAACTCTTCTGCTTTATTTGTGTCTTCGCCCATATTTTTTCGCAACTCTTCTGCTTTATTTGTGTCCTCGACCGTATTTTTCGCAAATTCTCCGCTTTATTTGTGTCCTCAACAATATTTTTCGCAACTCCTCTGCTCATTTTGTCTTCTCGATCGTATTTTTCGCAAATTCTCCGCTTTATTGGTGTCCTCAACCATATTTTTTGCAACTCCTCTGCTTTATTTGTGACTTCGCCCATATTTTTTCGCAACTCATCTGCTTTATTTGTGTCCTCGACCATATTTTCGTAACTCCCCTGCTTTATTTGTGTCCTCGACCATATTTTCGTAACTCCTCTGCTTTATTTGTGTCCTCGACCGTATTTTTAGCAACTCCTCTGCTTTATTTGTGTCCTCGACCGTATTTTTCGCAAATTCTCCGCTTTATTTGTGTCCTCGACCATATTTTTTGCAACTCCTCTTCTTTATTTGTGTCTTCGCCCATATTTTTTCGCAACTCCTCTGCTTTATTTGTATCCTTGACCATATTTTTAGCAACTTCTCTGCTTTATTTGTGTCCTTGACCATATTTTCGTAAATCCTCTGCTTTATTTGTGTCCTCGACCATATTTTTAGCAACTCCTCTGCTTTATTTGTGTCCTCGACCGTATTTTTCGCAAATTCCCTGCTTTATTTGTATCCTCGACCATATTTTTTGCAACTCCTCTGCTTTATTTGTGTCTTCGCCCATATTTTTTCGCAACTCCTCTGCTTTATTTGTGTCTTCGCCCATATTTTTTCGCAACTCCTCTGCTTCATTTGTGTCCTCGACCATATTTTCGTAACTCCTCTGCTTTATTTGTGTCCTTGACCATATTTTTAGCAACTCCTCTGCTTTATTTGTGTCCTCGACCGTATTTTTCGCAAATTCTCCGCTTTATTTGTGTCCTTGACCATATTTTTTGCAGCTCCTCTGCTTTATTTGTGTGTTCGCCCATATTTTTTTGCAACTCCTCTGCTTTATTTGTGTCCTCGACCATATTTTCCTAACTGCTCTGCTTTATTTGTGTCCTTGACCATATTTTTAGCAACTCCTCTGCTTTATTTGTGTGCTTGACCATATTTTTAGCAACTCCTCTGCTTTATTTGTGTCTTCGCCTATATTTTTTCGCAACTCCTCTGCTTTATTTGTATCCTTGACCATATTTTCGTAACTCCTCTGCTTTATTTGTGTCCTTGACCATATTTTTAGCAACTCCTCTGCTTTATTTGTGTCCTCGACCGTATTTTTCGCAAATTCTCCGCTTTATTTGTGTCCTTGACCATATTTTTTGCAGCTCCTCTGCTTTATTTGTGTGTTCGCCCATATTTTTTTGCAACTCCTCTGCTTTATTTGTGTCCTCGACCATATTTTCCTAACTGCTCTGCTTTATTTGTGTCCTTGACCATATTTTTAGCAACTCCTCTGCTTTATTTGTGTGCTTGACCATATTTTTAGCAACTCCTCTGCTTTATTTGTGTCTTCGCCTATATTTTTTCGCAACTCCTCTGCTTTATTTGTATCCTTGACCATATTTTCAGCAACTCCTCTGCTTTATTTGTGTCCTTGACCATATTTTCGTAACTCCTCTGCTTTATTTGTGTCCTCGAATATATTTTTAGCAACTCCTCTGCTTTCTTTGTGTCCTCGACCGTATTTTTCGCAAATTCTCCGCTTTATTTGTGTCCTCGACCATATTTTTTGCCCCTTCTGCTTTATTTGTGTCGTCGCCCATATTTTTCCGCAACTCCTCTGCTTAATTTTTGTCCTTGACCATATTTTTAGCAACTCCTCTGCTTTATTTGTGTACTCGACCATATTTTTTTGCAACTCCTCTGCTTTATTTGTGTCCTCGACCACATTTTCGTAACTCCTCTGCTTTATTTGTGTCCTCGACCATATTTTTAGCAACTCCTCTGCTTTATTTGTGTCCTCGACCATATTTTTCGCAACTCCTCCGCTTTATTTGTGTCCTCGACCATATTTTATGCATCTCCTCCGCTTTATTTGTGTCTTCGCCCATATTTTTTCGCAACTCCTCTGCTTTATTTGTGTGCTTGATCATATTTTTAGCAACTCCTCTGCTTTATTTGTGTACTTGACCGTATTTTTCGATAATTAAATGATCGATTAATGCTTCAAAAATAGCCAGCGCGTGCGTGTATTTAATAAAGACTGGCCCTCTATATATTTTGTTCACAGATTTACAGTCCACCTTTCCTCTTAATGTTTTATAAATTACCTAATCAAATATCTCTAAATTGCAAAGACAAATAACAGATCATATAGTTAAATCTTAAGCTAAAGAAATCATATTTTTAGTGGTATTCTGATAAATATGCGACAGTTGGATTGTATATTGAAAGAAAATATCTAAATTCAATAAATACACAAAAATTAAATTTAAAAAAATTCCTGATAAAATATAAATAAGGAATGCTTTTCTGTAGCCTGGAAGGATGTCTCCCCAAATTTGGAAACATCTGATATAGTAGAATGCGAATACAGACATTCAAAATTATGCTATAAATTTATGAGGAATTCCAAAAATGAACGCAATTATATTGGGTAGAAAAAAATACGAGGAATCGTAACGGGAACTTTTCCAAAAAGAAGTTCGTTGAATGATGGAGTTACGGAAAATGAAAATGCGTGAAATGTCCATACACGAATGGATAAAAGAGACCCCTCGGACACTGGAAACTGGGAGGTCCACAAATTCAGCTGGACATACCCGAGTTTCAGAACATTAGATAAAAGCAGCATTAATTTGTACCAGACGTTTCCTTCAGTAATTACCCGGGCGAGACAATCCGTACATCAAAGTCATTTTGAATGCACGTGCGAAACATATCCTCTTAATCTTAATTCCATCTTCTAATCGGTATGTTCTCTTTTGATCTTGCTCCACCGAGTCAATTCTCCCGTTCATCAAACTGGTTTCATTTTTTTCTTTTCAATAAGCTAATTCAAAGGACACAAAAGTAAAGAAATCTGAATAACAAAGAAAACTAATAGTAAAATGATGTGTAAAAATGCTCTTGAAAATGGTGGATTTTACTCGTCATAAAATACCTCCATGGTAATTAGACATTTGTAGTAAATAAATTCAAAAAATATATATTTATTTTTAATTATTTTTAATACTTAGTTATACCCTTTTTTACTTTAATTATAGCCATAATTTTTCGTAGCATGGATTTCACCAAATTTTCATATTTCTGACGCTATCTTTCCACACTCAACTTGTAATTTTTCATACAGTTCTGTTTTATTTGTAATTCTTATACTTCTTTTTTCTTTTCCAAGCAACATTTTGTGGTACTTCTTATTTCTTCTCTAACACTCGCCACAAGTGTTCTATTGAATCTAAGTCTGGGCTCTGTGGTGGCTATCTATAGAGGTGATCCCCAATTCTCCAAACCATTTCTTGGTGTGGTTGGATGTATGGCATGGGGTATTATTCTGCTGAAATATAATTTCATTCCTTCGTGTTGTGGGTCTAAAACTTGTGACAACATGTTGATATACATAAGTTGTGGAGTTCGGAGTTCATTCTTCCCTGGTATAAAAACATCGACCCAGGCCCTGACGAAGAGATGGAGCCCCATACCATAGTAGAACCACCACCACGCTTCACAGTTGGTACCACATAAGCAGGGGTAAATGCCACTCTACCTCTTCCTTTCACAAAAGTAGCCTCATAAGTGCTGAAAATCTGCAAAATTGTTACATAAGATAATAAATTTCTTCCAATATATATCTAAATGGAATTACATGTAAAACAACAGTACAATAGTCGTTCTTACTTACCTGATAATAACTTTTCATCTGACTAGATAACTTTCGACTATTGTTCGTCACCAATTTTTGTGATCTTTGGTCCACTGAAGACGTTTTTTCTGTTACATCAGATATTCATGGTTTCTTTCTCACCTTGCATCCTTTTACTCATTTATCATTAAGTCTCCTTCAAAATTTTATGGGTAATATTTTTTAACTTGAAGCTTCCTTGAACTCCCCAACAAGTTTAGAAAATGTTTTTCTGCGATTCTCTAGTGAAACCCGATTGATAGATCTGTCTTCTGGGTGTTGTAAGACGTTTTCTGTCGCTTCTCTTCCTTGATACAAAGCTCTTGGTTTATTGATACTTTTTTATAGTGGTTTGGACACCATATCTTGAAGATACAAAGCTCTCGGTCTCTTGATACTTCTTTATAGTGGTTTGGACAGCATATCTTAAAGAAACAAAGCTCTTGGCCTCTTGATACCTTTTTATAGTGGTTTGGACAGCATATCTTAAAGAAACAAAGCTCTTGGCCTCTTGATACCTTTTTATAGCAGTTTGGACAGCATATCTTGAAGATACAAAGCTATTGGTCTCTTGATATCTTTTGATAGTGGTTTAGACAGTATATCTTGAAGCTCTTGGTCTCTTGATATCTTTTGATAGTATTTTGGACAGTATATCTTAAAAATTTTATTTTTTTACCAATTTCTACTTGATAACCCTTAGCTGTTAGTTTTGTATACTAGATACAGTAACTTGCTTGGCGTGGATGGGAAGCCTCCCCCTGGCTGGCCCCATGCAGTATGAAGCTGGCTACTCATTGCTATACTAACCCCATACAATCACTATATACAATGCAGTTTACCATACTATTATTATTACTCCATTTCATTCGATAATGGCTTTTCCTATGGTGTAATTACCGATTCACGTTTTGGTAAATAAGATTCATAAACATTCGATCTTTGTTAACCCGAATAGGCTGTTCATCTAGGCGTAGAAATCAACATCGCGAGACTGATTTTTACTTTCAAATTCTTCATAGAAGAAAGCCTTACAGGTTGAGCCACAAAAACGGTCCAGTGCAAAACAAAAATATTACTGACGCGTAATAGCACGAATATTTTTTTTCATCGCTGCATAAATTTAATATTTAAAGGAATAAATAAATAATGGATGAAGAAATAAACATAAAGAGGACAATAGCGCGAAAAAATTAAACATAATTTATGGCAGGTCCTTCAAGAGCGTGAAGTCCGAAAAAGCTGGTAGATACATTTTGCAATGTTAAATTGTATGAACACATATAAAAGATAAAGAAAATACAAATAAACTTCTTTTAATTCTTTTTCATGAATTCTCATGGGGTTGATGGTCATATAAGTCGGTTTCAAAGATCTCTCGAGAAATCCAATTCCAAGAGACGGTTCGCTGCAAAGAAATGGTTCCATCAATGCCTCTGGCTAATTTGCCACGTTTCTATAGGGACTTCTTTGTGTTGGGAGAGGCGAATATGGCTTTCGTATCAACTTTTTACTAGTACAGATGTACGAATATCCCAAGGGAGTATGGACGAAACAAACCGTCTCCTCTTTCACGAAGGTTGACTCAGAGAAGATTGTACTCTCTGTTTATGCGCTGCTTTGGAGTCACAAGGATAACAACTTTTGCTGTTTCCTCCCGTTCTTATTCCACCTGTTATTCGTAATTTATCTCTTCTTTGTCATTTCCTTTTCAAACAACTTTCATACAAATAATTTATTTAAGGTCATCCAGAAAGCTCGTACCAGTTTGGAAAAAACATACATTTTTAGGTAATTAAATTAGTTACTATTTCGCTCTTACAACCTTTTTCCATTTTTTGGGCTTAATTAATTAAAAAACGACACAAAAATCTTTAAAAAATATGAATTGCTATGAAAAAAACCTTTTGCTAACGCTGCAACTCTCCCTAATGAGCGACACCTTTTGACTAGGCTAGACTAGTTAACCTATTAAGTAGAACTAGGCTAGTCTAGTTGTGCTATTGAATAGGGCCATGTTAGCCTGGTTATGCTATTAAGTAGGATTAGACTAGCCTTGTTATGCTACTAAGTAGGACTATTCTAGCCTAGTTATGCTATAAGTAAGACTAGCCAACCTAGTTATGCTATTAAGTAGAACTAGGTTAGTCTAGTTATGCTATTAAGTAGAACTAGGCTAGTCTAGTTGTGCTATTTAATAGGACCATGCTAGCCTTGTTATGCTACTAAATAAGACTAGTCTAGCCTAGTTATGCTACTAAGTAGGCCTAGTCTAGCCTAGTTATGCTACTAAGTAGGCCTAGTCTAGCCTAGTTATGCTATTAAGTACGACTAAGCTAGCCTTGTTATGCTACTAAGTAGGACTAGTCTAGCCTTGTTATGCTATTAAGTAAGACTAGACTAGCCTATTTATACTATTAAGTAGGACTAGGCTACGCTATTAACGAAAATAAATAAGCGAAGTTGACAGGAAAGAACGCGTTAGAACTTGTTAAATGGAGTAGTGTTAGCCTAACTAGGATAAACTAGTCTTCACTTGTAGCTCATTAGGGAGAGGTGCGTTGTTAAGTGAAAATATTTTACTTAGCAAGTCTTATTTTTTCAAAGATTTTTGTTTTGTTTCTGTTTTGTTTTCCAAAACAATATGACGAAAAAAGTGAAATAATTAATTAAATTGACTTCAAAATATATATTTTTAATTTTTTCAAAGCGGCATCAATTTTCCGAATGACCTAATACCTACTTCTCTGACCTTAATCCCCAAACTATGAAGGCAAGTAAATTGTATCTTAATAAAAATATTTAAAAAGAGAAAACCCTACGAAGAATAAATTCAAAATTTGCATTTATACGTAAGACAATAAGAATAAGGTTAATACATTAAAAAAAAAGTACGTCAACATTATCGGGGACATCTAAAGAAAAATCATAAGTGAAGTTATGGGAAAGGAGGGTGAATGTATAAAGAAGATACGAGTAAACAAAAGAGAATATATTACTTAGGAAAGATGATTCAAATGCCTAAAATTACCAAAGAATAAACACCTCACGAGGGCCATGCTAAGAACCAGTTGAGTCGAGACGGTGTTGATGCAGTTGCGTGATTCATCTATAATCAATAGAAAGAGTAGCCGAATTATGTAAATACAAACACTTAAGATAAAAGAGAGAAAGTATGTGTGAAAGGGGAGGGAGCTATAGTCCACAACCATACAGCTGTCTTGAACACTTAAGAGATTAATAGATTCGAATGTATCACAAAGACAGTGAAAAATAGCGCCAACCCATAAAGGCATTAACGCTCAGTTGGAGACAAGATGAACAAGACAGGGCGAAAATAAAATAAGAGAACTTCAAACAAAAACAAAACCTGCGCGTCTTGAATAAGGGGCACAAACAGAGGATGTGAAGGAGTATAATAGGTGGCTAAAAGGATTAAGTAGTATAGGAGCACCGAGTCAATTGCCCATCAGGAAATATACTCGAAAGCGGAGGCTAGTTTCATTGCCTCACGGTCCTTCGTACTTAAGAAATTTCTTACAAGATTCACTTTACCTCTGATATTTATTTGTATTGATGGAATAAATGTAAGAACAATGTTCAAGTCATTAGACCAGCCCTTAATTCTCCTTATTCATCTTGTTAAAAAAAAGCAAAACGAAAACCAACTGAAGCAACCGCTAGAGAAACTTAAGAAGTAGGGGAAAGTGGAGAATGTATTCAAGATACAGCGCTAGTTTGCATCGATCATTGTTTACAATCGACCAAGGAGCGAACAACGACGCTTCAGCCCTTTGCCAGAGATAAAGGAACAGTTCGTACAAGATTCCTGGTCCTGACAAACCGTTAACTGATGGTAGAAACGCGTGAGCCTGATAAATGAAATAGGCTTCTTCTTTTAACATCGATACATGAGAACACGATTGCGACGGAGCTACGCACAAATTCGCCTCAATTTCTTATTTTGTATTCGAGTCACGAATGCGTCGGGTGAAGAGTGAATATAAACCATGACGGTGAATGAAGGTTGGCGGTTACCTGAAGAAAGCGAGTAGGAGGGTCGAACTCGGGGCACGTGGGCAGAAAACGGGAGCAAGAGGTGTTCTTCAAGCAAGATTCCAAGACCTGAAATGATATATCATTAGCAAACCAGATTGGCTCTTAACTCCCAACCATAAATAATTAATGAACATATTGTAAATCCTTTTCTCCTTCCCTCCTTTGGCGAGGTTGTATGATTCTTCCCGCCATCATTGGGACGGGAAAAGGCAGACAGAAGGAAAACAAACGAACGCACATACATCAAGATTGACAAGAAAGATAAATGACGATTGAAGATCCAGCCAAGAAGACAACGCGGAAAGAGCAAGTAAAATCAGTTATCTCAACATGCCATCACATAACTAATATTTTAGCTCTATTCTTTGGCCATACAATACTAGCCGAATATGTGATAGTGCACCTATCTTTATTATTATTATAATTACTTTTTTATTCCATTATTTGTGCATGCACCCGCATCTTTTTCCTCAATCCTAATCATTTATGGGATACAACACAAATGCGAGGATGGAGAGAAATGAAGACTGAAATCTTGCCCTTCCATGGTCACATTTGTATCTATTTACTTCAGCGTTCCCAAAAGAGGGGAGCGGGGTGCGCTTACGTTCGCAATTAAGAATTCATTAGTTTCTTCGTACGAACTTGGTTTCAAGTTTTTTTTGCAAAAAAAGAACGTTTCTTGACCGCAAATTTCAAAATCGATTAGGCTTATCACAATTTTTTTCTAATTTGTTACCTTTTCTAGGGAGTTTTTCTTGTCCTGTCACTTCTCCCCATAATTACTGCCGACTGATCATGTCTTTGTTAGATTATATGTATTTTGGGAGGGGGGAGGGTAATTATATGTGGGAATTTCGAAAATAACACTTTTTACTAACCCATTAGTATTTCGTAAGTCACTGAGTTGAATTCAATGTCACACTTCCCAAGTACACATATGTAAAATGTATTATTTCAAATTAAAGTTGTTTTTATTTATAAAAAATACCAGTTTAACTCTAATGCATTATATTTCACCTAGCATATGTTATTAATTGTATTTCAGTAAAATGTAAAATTGTAAAAATTCTGCAGCTAATTTTTGTCACATATGGGGTTCGCTGACACTAAAACAGTACAAAAGGCAGCTGACATCTTTGGTGAAAAAGCTAAATAAATTGTTCACGTGTATAAAGCTGGTGAGCAAGACAAGAACTGGGCTCCTCACACATGCTGTGTCAGATGAACTAGTTCCCTTTCAGCATGGGTCAAAGGTGCTGGTTGTGTGTTCAAATTCGGAGTGTCGATGGTTTGGTGTAATGGTTCTCAAACTTTTTTTCTGTCATTTCTCCCTGCACCCACTTCAACCATCCAGATTTCCCCCTTCATGTGTACGAGGGAAAGAGTAGTCAAAACACACTGTGACTATTTACTCATTTATTTTAAAAATGTAGAAATATACTGATAAATATATAGTTACATAGTAAAGCGGATAGAGAGCGGTTAGTAACAATTAAAGGATTTTCAGTGCGTTGGTGCTCAGTTGTGGGCATGCTCCACACACATTAACCCAGAAGTCTTCAAGATCTTGTGCACGAAACTCTTCCTTGGCAGAAGAGTCATGTTTGAGCTCCAATAACTCATCATCCACTTGACATATAAATGGGTTCCTCTTCAGACTCATTGAAATGTCTTTAGTGTTGATACCAAGGAAATGTCATTTGAACTCATTCCCCAAATAATCAAGGTGAGTGATGATTTCTTCCTTCAATGGGTCCTCAATGTCTTTGTCACCAAATATGTCACTCAAGCGCTGAAAGAATGTTGTATTTCCTTTTTTCAATTTGTTTTCCCCAAAGTTGGAGTTTTGCCGTGAAAGCATTGATGACATCAGTGTGCACAATTACGTTGCTCCTTTGTCCCTATAATTTCTTATTTAGTTCATTCAGAGTTTCAAAAATATCAGCAAGATAAGCCATTCGTGCTTCAAATCCTTCCTTGTTGAAGGCAGACAGCAGGTCCACCTTGTTGCTGTAACTCAAAAACAACTTTCTTTCTTCCCGTACTTCAAAGACCCGCGCCAGCATGTTTCCTTTTGAAAGCCCTCGCAATTGTGTGTGAAATAAAAGAGCAGTGTGTTCAGCATCCATGTCACGGCAGAGCTGGCAGAAGAAGCGAGTGTTCAAGACAGATCCTTTCACATTGTTAACAATGTTTATGATGACAGTCAAGTCCAAATGGAAGTTCTTTGGAATTGTCTTTGAGAAGAGAGCTTCTCTATGGATCATACAGTGTGTTCCTTTCAAACCAAGTTGCTTCTGCTTCACAAGAGCAATGAATCCTGATCGTGAACCTAGCATATTAGGGCCACCATCTGTGAAAACCCCTTCCAGTTTGCACCAACTCAGTCCCAATTATTCAAAGAAATCTGCAACTACTGCCCTTACATCAACTGCCTTTGTTGTCGTCTTTAATGGGCGGCAAAAAAAGAAACTCCTGCTCAAATCCTTTGTGAGTAATGTAGCTGCTGAAAACAAGCAGTTGTGCAATGTTGGTGACATCCATAGACTTATCAAGTTGTAGTGAAAAAAAAGGGTGATGACATTACCTTTGACACCACATTTTTCTTAATGTTTTCAGACATTTTGGCAATTCTGTTTTTGATGGTGTTGTTTGACAAGGAGATCTGTTTCACCTTCTGTGATGCATCCTCTCCTAACACAAGCTTCACACTATCAACAATACATGGTTTCAAAAGGCTTTAACTAATAGTGTGGGGCTTTTTTGCCTTGGCCACCTGAAGAGCAATCACATATGAAGCCCGCACTATGCTGATACGTCCCAGATTCATCTATCTTGTCCTCTTCAAGCTGGATAACTTTGAATCGAAAAAGCTACGATTCTTATCTATCAACTGTGGGTGAGCATTTGCTAGATGCTGCTTCAGTTGGAAAGGTTTCATGATACCATTAGAGAAGGTTTTTAAACACACAACACACTGAGGGATGTGTGCACCGTCCTTGACAAGATAGGTGAACCCACAGTCCAAATAACTATCGTGATACAATTTTCTCTTATGTGACATCCGAAATCAGACATAAAACAAGGCCTATCAATTTGAAGAAGAAAAATAAGCATAGGCACATCCTAATTCTGTATAAAAATAACTAAATTTTCCATTTTTCCCCCTCCCCAAAATAAAATAAATAAACTTCTCATAAACAAACAAACTTTTGAAGAATATACCAAAATTCAAAGTAGATAAGTGCCACTACTGTGGTATTATTCGCCTGAATGCACTGGTGGGACACTTACTGCCAATAACGTACACATCTGTCATTAACAATAATATCATTATCATTTTTATTTATTGGTCACGTTACTTTTAGGTAGGATAGAAACTGTTCAGGTTAGATTCATTGCATGAGGATATTAAATACCCCTTCCAGGTACAGTTGATACCCCATTCTTTAGTTTGGGTAGAATTGAATACAATTTTTTTGTCTCTTATCTCCACAATTTCCCTTTTCAATACCCTAGTGGAGGTTGTATAAGGGAGTTAATGCATCTTAATATTGTTGAATAGTTGTGCCCAAGGTTTCGAAAATAGAAATAGACCTGGTCCTAATTGACCCTAGCAAAATGAAAAATAAATATATATTCCAAAATAACTTACAGTAATACACACATATAAAAAACTTAATTTACTGAGAGTATTCACACATATTAACATAGTTTTAAAAAACAAGCAGTTTAATAAAACATCTCTTGAGTATTAACGATCTCAGCCATAGCATAAAAATAGATCAATGAATTTTGACATCATATTATCAAGTTTACAAACTCACTATTAAAATTATAATATTATTCACAGACGATGTATTTAAAGGCCCAAAGAAATGAAAACTGGTAACACAACCCGGAAAAACGATAAGGAAATTAATTACCTGGTACTTAAAGCTTAAGAACGAAAATAGGAGAATTCTAGAAACGGACAATAGGTAAACTATTTTAACCGTTATATGAAAATGAATAAAGGAGTTGGATTTGAACCTGTGTCATCAAGCGCTCTTCGCTAAAATGACCACGACGTTCATCGCCAGAGCTACCATCCTCAACCCCAGAAAAGGTTGATTCAAGAATCCTTTTGAATAATGAAGTGTAGATTTTTATCCAATGAGAGACAAGACAAGTGTTTTTCTAGTAGGAGGGGACACGGGCTTTTTTGTTTATAATAATCGAAAGAGCGCTTAATGACACAAGTTCAAATCCCACTCCTTTATTCATTTTCATATAACGGTTAATATAGTTTCCCTATTGTCCGTTTCTATAATTCTCCCATTTTCGTTCTTAAGCTTTAATGGACCACGTAATTAATTTCCTTAGCGTTTTTCTGGGTTGTGTTACCAGTTTTCATTTCTTTGGGCCTTTAAATACATCTATTATATATCACGGTGTCATGTGATTTTCGATTATTATTCACATACCTTTTGTACTTATACAGAAAACAAGCTTAAGGAACTGAATCAATATAGGCCGGGGATGCGTAGGTCAGATGCTCCCGGCTAACTGACTACTCGTAACGCTGTAAGCCTGTGAGAGTACTCCTCTACCACCACCCCACTTTCCCATCAGAGCTCATGTTTGAACGTGAACCGAACCTGGTAGATACGGCGGCGCCCATCTACAATAGGCATACACTCTCTTTCTTTCTCCCAGACATGAGAAAATCCATCTGAGATTTTTTATTTTTTTTATTGCTAGTAGGCAGTGCAATTATTTCCCCCAGGTGGGAAATGCTGGTCTGGTGTAAACCAATGGACCATTCGACAGGCTACTACTTTTTTCAACAGATATCACAAGTAAAATGATTTCATCCTTTCTATCAATTACAAGTCTCACACAAGATAATCATTTTTTAAAAATGATGCAATAGAGTCTAATTCAAATCTATATTCTAATAAGCATGTCTATCCTTTTCTTCTACAGGTGGTCGTAGCCGGAAGGGTAAAAAGATATATGTACAGATATTATCTCTGCTCGTCGCGCTTTTCCTCAGCTTTAATCAGGAATACTAGACGATAACACTGACACCTCAGATGAACCTGAATCACAAGATGGATTGTACCAGCCACAACCTGATTCTGACAAAAAGCCACATCTCTATATAATCTAAACTAATTGACCTGGTTCGTGATCTTTTCCTCACTAAACAGAAAAGTGAACTATTGGTCTTTCGTCTGAAAGAATGGAATTTGTTGGATAAAAATGCCAGTACTACAACGCTTTGGTTGGATTTATTCAATGGAAAACAGTCTGTTCTGCAATGATATTTGGGGACTTTTTGATGACCTTGGACTGAGCTATGAAGCAAATCAAAAGAGGTTGTTTATTGATCAATCGAACAGACCTAAAAAGAACTATCATTTGGCTATTTTAACCTTCCATTTTGCTTGGCGTGGGTGAAGCACGTCTCCCCGGCGTGCCCGATGCAGTGTGAAGCTGGCTATTCATTGCTAAACCAACTGCATAACATCACCGTACATTGCTATTTACTTTATTATTGCAAGATATAGCGTGGCCCTATGGGTAGGTGAATACGATCCCGTGCACGGTGACCGTAAAAGTACATAGTCAGCAGTTGTTTTATGTGAATCATATACTACTTTCATTCTAGATGACGACTTGAGGGCTATATGACTTTTTGGAGGAGTCTGGCCTCCTCCACTTTATTTGACTTTTTGTTGTAGATCGCATGTTCCTGCGCCGAGGGGAGGCGGGCCTACCCCCGACGCCGGAGCGAGTTTCCTTCTTGTTGCCTTTCCGCTTATCTTGTTTTTTGTTTTATTTGTAGTTGTTGTTTTTTAGCTTGTGTCTTAACCTTTGTTGCTTTTTTATCTTTTTTTATTTGTTTTTTACTTGTTTTTTAATCTAACCTAGTATTAGAATATAACGTGAGTACGGTGACTTTTTCCCTGGTAGGCAGTCGCCAGATGGGCTCTTAAAATTTAAAAGAAATCATAAAATACAATACACATGAATAACATGTTTATGCAGATTTGAAGGTTGTTGCCATCATATTGGGTTACAAACTGGCTATACCAAGTACATGTATTTTCTATGTAAGTGGGACAGCCGGGCAAGAACAGAACATTACACCTGGTCGGAATGGCCACCACGAGATTCATTGACACTAGGATCCCATAATGATATTAATGAGCCACTAGTAAAGAATGAGAAGACAATTTTGCCACCACTAAAAACCAAACTTAACTCAATGAAAGAGTTTGTCAAAGAGATGAAGCAGGATAAAGCAGTATTCCTGTACGTCAAGGAGAAATTTGCCTAATTAAGTGAAAATAAGATCAGGGATGGCATATTCGTCAGCCCTCAAATTCGTGATTTTCAAGCAATGACGGCTAAGGAAGATTTAGCAACTTGGTGTACATTTAAGGTGTGTAGTGATCGCCTGGGAAAGCACAGGCAGACGCAGCATGTTGCTTTAATGAATTAACTTATCAAATGTTACCAACGCCTAAGTTATAACATATCACTCAAACTACATTTTCTGCAGAGAATACCGAGGCTGTCAGTGATGAACATGGAGAGAAGTTCTACTACGACAGCAGAAATGGAGAGTAGGTATAAAGGAAAATGGAGTCATGTTAGGCCATGAAATGGCCATGTTAGACCATTTCTAATGCAAGACAAACCAGAGGTATGACAAAAATGAAACAAGAAGATACAAATAAGGACACATATTTATTTTAAATCGCTTATTCAGTGATTATTTTGAGTCTATTTGTGATTTTCAATTGTATGGATCAATACCTAATGAAAAAGAGAACAATTTCGACATTTTTTATCAATAATTTTAGCATGAAGGTTTACGAAGCAATGACGTGAAACTGAGACGTGATAAACATATAATTCTTAGATACCGAATCAACACTTTTGAATTCACAATAAAAACATGAACTGGGCTTTTTTTTTGCCCTGCAATTTGTTACAGTGTTATTCAAGTCTTTCTCTCTCATTAATGATTATAAAAATGATGATTCCACAACATAATGTTAACCAACCACCTCGAGTTATATATCTTCCATCCTTTTCATTGGTTTCATAATCACTTTCTTTGACGATCTCTCCTTACAAAGTTTCTGGTGGAGATGCACTCGTTCTTCGCTTCTTAACAAAAGATTACGGAACTAAAAGATTACTAAGGAATATCAGTGATCCTACCTCTCGAAATCCGCATTTGCCTCACCTCATTTTGGCTCGGATAATTATTGACTCAACTGACAAATCTGGCTCCTATCCTCAAGTGGGAAGGGCGATTTGAATAAGATACTTTTATGGATAACTCTTAATCAGTGCCACTTTTTATGGGGGGCGGAACAGCCCCCCCTCCCCCCTCCTCCACCATCTCCTCAATAGGTATCGATTAGTACAAGCATGTTCCGGAAGTTCACGCGTCCCCTAACAGCCTTCAGAGTATCGCGGGTTAGGCTCAGCATTATCCACTCATGGTCCGACGTTTGGTGAGAGTCTTCTACCGCCGTCGTTGTTATCGCCTTTCCATTTCCGCAACGGGCTACGGATTTGTACTTTGGAGTATTTGTACTCTGTTCACATTTGTTATTGGAGGGTTCCAATGCGCCCTTCCGGCCTCAGTCATTTTACTGTTTTTAGCTTCGATGCTCTATTTTATATCCCCCCCCCCTCCTTCCCCACGACTGAACAGACTCGAGTTCAGGTGAGAGAGGGTGTTAAACCTGTTAGACTATGCCTTCTCATTTGGCGGATTATTTTCGAATAAAGATAGGTAATCCAACGAGGCCATTTTTAGCCACTATTCAGAGAAAGGATGGGAACTGGGGAGTGGGAAAGGGGGACGCAGATCTCCCGCTAGGGTGTCTGACCATTAAAGAACGGGGGGGGCTTGTTAGAGTTTTTTTTTAAATTGAGGTCTCCTCTGGCAACCACTTCCAAAGGCATAGCCCCCCTCCTCCACACACACATGCATATTTAACATTTAAGTAAAGAACACCTAAAAAAAACAAAAAATGGGAGGGAAGCAAAAAATAGAAACAGGGGGGATGGGGAGGGCCGCTGTCCTAGGGGCTCGAGCATGCAACCAACACCAAAAATAATGTGGGGGAGTCCAGCCCCCTCCAAGAACACTCGTATTCCATAGTTGGGTGTCCATGAGCAAACGGTAGCGACCCTGCTCGTCCTGGTACCAGGAGAGGTAGCGTCAAGTTTGGTGGAGGAAGCGTTAAGGTGTGGGGCATAATTTCGTTAATTGATAGTAAAGGTCTACATACAAAGTACTAATATATTGTAACAACCGAAAATTATTTGTTAAGTAACTTATATTATTGTACCGTCTCATCTACGTCTGTTGGGTTATCTGTTCGGATCATTTTGACCACCGTATTTTTGGAATAAAAGAGATCTTTTTCACGTAACTTGCAGTTTCATATATAATAACATGTACAACTTATAGCCATGTTTATTTTATATATGTAATTTATCATGCAATGCTTACCATTAATTGGTTTGAAGATACTGTAATTTTTGTGATGAAAACATAAGTGTCCGAATCATTATGACCACTACTGTATATATATATATATATATATATATATATATATATATATATATATATATATATATATATATATATATATATATATATATATATATATATTAAATCGCAAAGAAAGTGAAGATAAACTGAATCATTGAATTTTCCTAATTGCGAAAAAATCCGTCTATTGCTGGGGATAGAACTAAGTACATGAGGTAGCGAGTAACCGCTTTGATCTCAATTAAAGCTACCACTTAGATGACTTGACTACGCGGGAGAATAAAATTCTTTTGAATATACAAGGTTTTAAGGAGTGGCATTAGGAAAATTCATTTCTCCTAAGAAATATTCATTTTTCCTAAGAAAAAATGAGTTCGTTTATCTTCTCTTTCCTTGCTGCCCGATTAATTTATTTCCATCATTCTCTCGCGCGTTCATGAAAGATATAGATTGTATATTCGCCGCACGTTTAACTCTATTCCTCGTTTGTCCTTTGAATTCCCAATTAATTTCTCTCTCTTTTAGTCCTTCAGATCAACCATAATATATATATATATATATATATATATATATATATATATATATATATATATATATATATATATATATATATATATATATATATATATATATATATATATATATATATATATATATATATATATATATATATATATATATATATATATATATATATATATATATATATATATATATAGGGGCACCGAGCAACCCTGCAAATTAAGGACAGGCTCCATTCACAGCCATTTACGTCACCCCTTCTTGACGCCCAACCCCTAAACTATGGGCGGTGGTTCCCGAATCATGATTTCCTGCAGGCGTGGCGTCGTCCACGCCACCTGCTGCCGTACACCCTCTGTCCTCTGCATTTGTACTACAGCCAATGGCTGGGATTGGCTTGTGAAGCCAAGACTTCCTCCACCACCCCATCCCCTGGGAAACAAACCGCTCTGAGAATTATCCCTAGAGACAGGGAAAGGTGACCTTAGGACACAAATGGTCAACCGAGGTACAATACCCCCTTAACCTTCATCCCTAGCCCAAATATCAAGGAAGATCATTTATCTTCGTTTTATATTCAAATTGAGAGATGAGATATCAGATCTTAAAAAAGAGGCACACTTTTACCTACCACAAGCATCTATACCCGATCCCTCAAGCAGAATCCCAATGTTATAAAGGTCGCTTCAATCAGCTGGGATACGAGTCCACATCCCCAATTAGGGTGAGGACAGGTAAGAAACACCCGTTCTCCAAAAGCAGACTGACCTTTGATCATTGCCACGACTACTCCCATATCTGCAGTGCTGATGGGGCGGGGGGATGGGCTTCGTGAGTGATGGAAGAAGGCGGGGTTTTGGGTATCCCATTAACCTTTGCTGATCGATCCATTCAGAGCTGAAATAGGCGGCGAGGATACGCCTGCCGGCCAATGCGGGCCTATTGTTTAATATAAAGAAACGATCGCCCAGTTGCCAAAGCGCCTGACAGCGTGTCTCAGATTTCAGTCCAATATTCGAGATGAACAGCGCATTATTCTATAGCTGTTTAGGGCACATTAAACACTCGCTTAATAAATTTAGAAATAAACCCCCGCCGAAAATTAATAGAAACTCGCAGCCCCATTAAAAAAAATATATATATACATTTACAAACTAAATAACAAAAACAAAGAAATGACTAAATACGTCAATGAAACGCACGCTCATACATACTAAACACACAGTCCTAACAATCAATCAAACTAAGCTCGGACCACGGGGAAATGGTAGCAACTCTCAAGAGCAGCACTATACAGCATGAGGCTCACCCAAAACTGTTATGAACATAATTAATTATAGCTTAACCAGGTAGGTAATACCATTTTTATCTTAGCCAGGTCCCCCTCCCCCCCCGACCGTATAATGAACTAACATAAAGATCAGCATGACACTAGCTGGTGAGCCCGAAATCACCAGGAGCCAGTCCTCTTTTGGGGGGAGGGGGGGGGGAGGTACCGGGAAGTTTATGTGTTTTAATATAACTAAAAATAGACGATGAAAAAGCCACTAGGGCCTATCAAAGTCATTCCGTTTAGAGCATCTCAAAACCTATGGAGCTAATAGGTACAATGCTATAATCTGCATCCACTAGATTGCTTTATCAACCATCAACCAGCAGGCTGGTCATCTTGAGTTTATAATACAAGACCCAAGCATGCAGATACTCATAAAAACATATACACACACATATAAGTAGAGTCGGGGAGTAGATTTTTTTCGTAACATATTTAATTGAAGGCGACGACTGCTAATTTAGGGTGAATTATTTTATTTTCGAGTTACTCGATTTGTCTTATATTCGGCATATGATTGTGAGTTACCCCGTGGATATATATATATATATATATATATATATATATATATATATATATATATATATATATATATATATATATATATATATATATATATATATATATATTTATATCGGCAGGATTTATTGGAAAATATAAGAAGAGTAGATATTGCGCTGTCAAGACGGTAGAGGAAAGACAGCGGCATTGGCTATGTGTGATGACTTGTGTAAGATCTACCTACTCACCCTCGTAAGTAAACACAGAGCGTCCACCAGCAGGTGACCGGACCCCTACGTGCGCTGATGTTTGTGTCAGCTCACGCTTGGGATTGAACCCGACGCCTCAACGCCAGAAGTCCAACGCCTATCTACGAGACTAACAAGATATATGGGGGAGTAACTACTGAAGAATATAAACATCAAGCTATTAAAAAACGAGGGCATCTCCGTCAGTCTTTTTAACGAGGGGTTCGAAAATGGTGAAGTTAGGGGAAGTGATAAATAGTCTGAGTAAAATATTCGGGGTGCTATGGCTTCGAGGTCCCACAACTCAACTTTCAAGCCTCATTGCTGAAAAAAAAGAAGAAAAGTTGAGAAGCAAAATTAATCCGTTGTTCGTGACAAGCAAAATGATGCCAATCAATTCGGATCAGAGTGGAAAGAAAAAGAACCCCGACTCATTACCGAGGAAAACGGCGGGCACTAACCGAGACACAAGCCTTTAACAGAGAAAGAGCCAAACGGAAGAGACGAAATGAATACAAATAATAATGGGAATAAAGGGGAAAAAAGATGGTAATAATCCCGAGAGCGAATAATAAAACAAAGACTAATGATGAAAGCGGGAGAATAAAACAAAGCCTAACACCGAAATCGGGATGATAAAACAAAGCCCAATACAAAAAAACGGGAGAATAAAACGAGGCCTAATACTGAAAACATGAGAATAAAACAATTCCTAATAGTGAAAGCGGGAGAATAAAACAAGGCCTAATACCGAAAGCGAGAGAATAAAACAAGGCCTAATACCGAAAGCGAGAGAATAAAACAAAGCCTAATAGTGAAAGCGGAATAATAAAACAAAGACTAATGATGAAAGCGGGAGAATAAAACAAAGCCTAATACTGAAAGTGGGAGAATGAAACAAAGCCTAATACTGAAAGCGGGAGAATAAAACAAAGCCCAATACTGAAAGCGGGAGAATAAAACAAAACCTAAACTGAGAGCGGAAGAACGCATTAGTATTTATTAAAATGGAGAAGGGAAAACGAACGTGGGCATTTCGATTGGGAAGGTCGAGAGAAGTGGTTAGGGGAAGGGAAAATGTGCGGAGCTCTCCACATCGGAGGTCTCCAAACTACGGCCCGCGAGGTCAGTTCATCCGGCCCGCCGCTGCACTGTGCCACAAATGAACATTTGAAAGCAATTCTCTTGATTGGATGCAGCAATTACAAAGCAAATATTGATGATATCTTAAAGCCAGTTTCACAAATCTCACTAACCTTTTTTGCTGCTTAGTTTGTGAGACTCGGATATTTGCGCCCTGGGTGTGATAATACCATATTATTGCTAACGACGCCTTCTTTGATAACTTTTTGGTAAATAAATACGTTGGTTTTCTTTATTTTTTGTGTATTCACTATATTGCATTGAACAAAATGGTTATGCGGCCCGCGCTTGTCATTCTCTCAGTTATCTGGCCCACTGTGAAAAAAGTTTGGCGACCCCTGCTCCACAAGATCATTCCCTGCAAGTATTGGGACCGAGAGGGCACAAAATAGTCCAGAAACACCTAGCCAAGAACAAGCCCTTACAAAAAAAAGTACTCAAGAAGCAGGAACTTGAACCCATTTGAGGAGCGGGGGGAGAACAGTGAAGAAATAATACTAATATAAGATCAAATAAAGATAAGTCCATCTTAGGTTGATTAGTTAAGATTAACCATCTCAGTGATGCCTAGTAAAGATAAGCCATCTTAGCGATGACTAATTAAGATAAGCCACCTCAGTGATGACTAGTAAATATAGGCCATCTGTAAATTGAGCTAGTAAAGATATGCCATCTATAAACTGGCAATTAAAAAGGAAACAAGGCGTCTCCTCAGGTGCCCCTGGCGATGTCCCCCTCACTCAGGGACCTAATCGAGCGGTGTTTTGCAACCAACTCAGCCGTGAAGAAGTAGAGAGAAGCAGCGACTGGGAGAGCCCTGCCGGCTTCAAACACGGGGGAGATAATATGGAAGCAAATTTCCCATTCCGACTTGCAGGGTTAGCAAATTTTTTTTTGAAAAAGCCTCCCAAAGCCCAAGGGTTTTTTTAAAAAAAGGAACGGGTTTTATTCTGGGTTTTTTAAAATCTCGGTTTTTTCAAAAAACAAATGCAACAAGCATTAGAATAACATATAAAAAGAATAGCCATCTCTATTTTTATATAATATTAATAATTAATTAGTTTAATAATTATATTATAGTAAGAACAGATTACAGTAACAGATCACTGATCGAGAATTGAGGGTACCCATAATAGCGATAACCTGTAGAATTATGTCAGTATCAGAGAAATAACCTTAATTTGATACATTTTTTTAAAAATTATAAACATAAATATGCATTTTGAATAAAATAATGATAAGTAGCGTTCATTTATTGGAAAAAAAACCCATTTAATTTTTAAAATTTGCCCGCCCCCCCACAAAAAACGGTAATAAACCCCGGGGGTTTTCGGCTGCGATTTTTGATTTGCCAACCCTTTGGTCACTTTATAGATGGCTTTTCTTTATTAACCTGACCTAATTTTCAAAAGTTTAAATAGGTAAAGTACTATTATGAGGCGAGAAACACCAAGAGCCATGAGACAGCCTAGCTTATTTAACCACTAGTAAATATAAGTAATCTATTCCATATAGTAAAGAAAATACATCTTTTTAAGATAGATTATCTTTACCTAGTCTATAAAATCATAATGACAATAATAAATTAACATCTTGAATGCCATGTTTAATCCCATATCGATGTGGCAAGACAGGAACCTCCCCCAGCTTGCCATTAAGACGACTGCCTCTCCTCGAAACACGACTCGATTCGGTCTTCGACCCCTCGCTCATCCTAAGTCAATACCGCAGAAATCAAAGTCTTTAGACATTAAACCAGCATTTATTTATTAAAAAGAACCGCCGAAGTCATACTTAGGGCGGAAAGGATAATGAAGGAGCGCAATTCTCCTTATTATTCTTCCGGTCGATCGACCCTAAACAGCTCATCATTCATTCACCAGTTTGTTCCCAGCCACTCTTCCCACTCTAATCCTATACATACACTCATTAATCAAACACATAATAAAATTACTTTTTCTATGTTTTCTGCCACATACAACGAATGTAAAACTAAAAAGGTCGACAGACCAAAGTCGCGTGCTCACAATTATTCCAATAATTATTGTTATATTGTTGGTGACTTTAATTATTAATTATTTGGAAGGAACTCTTCCTATTGTACGATGGATCCTTTCTCGTGGGATTCAACAGTCCAATCAGCTATGCATGAGGAAGGAGGCCTTCTTGATCATAGCTATGTTAAATCCAATTTCACTCATACAGTTCATTTACATTAACCTTATTATTCTGATCATGCTGCTGTTTACATTGAAGGGGAGTACTTTCAAAATTAACAATTTAGCCTAATGTCATTTATTAAGTCAAAAGTTTATATTTAGTAAGCAGATTCATATCGTTTTGTTTAGTTACATTAATAAAAAGTGGTCAACTTAATGCATGAAGAAAAATTTCATTTAATCATTAAAACTTTCAAAAACTCATTGAAAAGTAAAATGGATACCATCTGACCGACAGACCGCCATAGTAAATTATAGTCGCCTGCACGCGACTAAAAAGCTAATTATATAGATTCGACCGATATAAAATATAGAAAACCTCTGATCAGATTTCAACTTTCCAAACTACTCAAAGACCTTAAATTCGGGAAGCATCCTACTGAAAATTTGACAGTTTACAAAAAAAATAGACAAAAAGAAACTTAAGATGAATAGACAACACGTAAGGATGAAAACATCGATCCCAAATTTTAATATAATGGGACTTTTTATGCGCTTAATCACAATAGCGGAAACCCCTAAAAAATATGGATATAACGCTATAAACATATTTTTGAAAGGTAAACGCCGTGGAATTTACCCTATCAATACTTATTTGCCATTACAACACAGGCGAATCTAATGATAAGCCCGAGAGTTAATGATATGCGATATTCGCCCGATTAATTAAACTCTCGTCATTTTTGACATGGCGCATCCTGCTTGGTTTATAATTAGCCTCACACTGAATCATTTCGGGAACAGGACTTTGTTCGTTACTCCAGAAACTCGTGGTACAGGGTGCTCCCTCCCCCCCAAATAAACGGGCCCCTAAATTCGGTGGCCATCATTTCTTAATTGTTTTTCGAATTTAGTAATGAAGCCTACAGAAAGTACTAATCCTAACTAGGCTCGATCCAACCACATTATATCTTATTTGGCTAGTAGGAAGAAGGGTGAGGTATACTTTCACTGTGGTGTTCTTGCGGTCAGGTACAAATTTGTGCCCTTAAATTCCCCCCTCCCCCTCCACACAGCGCTTATCTTGTTTGCTTTTATTTTCTCTGCCCCCATTTCTGTATATTCTGGCCCCATAGCGCAAGGGATCTTTTATTGCGGTGGGTGAGCGGTTGAGAACCCTCCCGGTCTTGAGTACCCCAAATAATCTCCTTTTTTAAAGGATTCTTGCATTTTTATTTCCCCTAACTTCACCACCTTTCTCACCAACATCTTCAAAATCCTTTTGGCCTTAGCTGTTTGTCTTTAGCTTTCGGTTAATAATAATAAAATTATATTTTTAATTTGGATGCGGTGAATGATTTTTCTTCCCAAATTAAAAAAAAAATAAATAAATCGTAACACTCATAGCTCCTAACGCCATCTATCAATGACGTACGAAAACTTCGGACCTGTTTAGTGCCTATTTATAAAGAAGCCGCGTTACTGGTAAGCCAATGGGGCGAAGTATTTTAGACTTCAGCTCCTCGTTGCACCTGCTAATTGCTGAGAGGTTTACCAGAGTTGGCTCCCCACACGGGGAAATGCTGTGAATAGGTTCAGGCTGGCATAGTTTGGATGGGGGGTGGGGGGGTGGCCTGCGTCGGACGGATCAGGGATGGTGCGGGTCTCTTTAGAAGCCCCGTTTCGCAGAACTGGTTTGGTCGGAGACAACCTGACGAGCGGAGCTATGATGTCTAACTGTACCTTCTCGGTTCCAGGTAGGATTCGCTGAAAGCCGAGATGCAAGCGACCGTTGGCACTGCCTCTCATCCAGAAACGTTTTTCACTTTTCCGTCTGACATTATTCAACTATTTTGTGAACAATGTAAAAATGGTTTACTTTCATTTTCCTCAAATTAGCATAGTGTAATAATAATAATAATAATAATAATTTTATCGTATTTTAACGTTCACCCAATTTAAATAAAAGTTCTTTATATATCGAATTTTGCTAAATAACATTAATTCACACATTAAGTGGTTTAATGCCATCTTTCACCCGGCGTCGGGTCTAGCCAGATGTACTAGAGAACTACAGAACTACAGAAACAAGGACCAACAAAGACCTTAAGGTCATCTCAATGCCAATCCGCTTACATAAGATGTTAACTACCACTTTCTTTTTACATGCCTTTTTTAACTATTTCAACTCTACGGTACACACTTATCTACATGTGTACCCTTGACATGCAGGTTCAGCTATCCCTCAAATACACGAACACGCTTCTTCGAACCAGGAGGGGGGGAGGGGGCTGATAGGACAGTACTCTCTTCTCCCGGAAGCTTCGCCTGATAGCGATGAAAATAATATACTTTTAGGACAGACAGAAAAAGAAAAGGGGAATTCACATTCACTCCATGCAGGGAGGCGTCGCTGGCATCTTTTTATTCATCATTTCATTTTATTTTATTCCCAACTCTTTTATTTCATATGGCGTGTTCTTCTATGCCTCCACTACGTTATATTTACACTATTGAAGTACTCATTAAGTCGGTTTTTGAACCTATTAATTGACGTGCTTTCTACTACACGGTTGCGTGATTTTAAACGCGAAGTAATTTTGAGCTATAGTAGAGTTAAATCGCTTGTTCACTAATTTTAAACCATTTTTGTGTGTGTTGGCCCTTTCGTCCATCTCGAAAAATAATCTGTAATCAATATTAGTAAATCCTTTTAAGATTTTGAAAACCTCGATCAACTGCCCACGTAATCGTCTAGATTCAAGGGATAGTAGGTTTAATGAGCGGAGTCTATCTTCGTACGGTTTGTTTCGGATTCCAGGAACTAGTTGAGAATGAGAAAGAGAACAAAGAGAAAACTAAATTATCTATAAAATAAACAAAGGAAAATAGCAAGGATAAATCGGATTACGACAGAAAACCCCTCGAGCCCCAAAACAGCGTGCGCTTGTGTACGTGTTTGTGTCTCCCTAAACAAATTTGTACCGGAAGCAGTGGTACTCAAAATCCCGAATTCGAGTCCGCTTATGAGAGGATGACTTATAACGTTAGGAAGGAGTCTGTGGCAATCCCATTACTTGGTGAACAGGCGCTAAATATGAGCGTGCCATTGCGTCCCGAGCGACCGGTCTAAATAAAGTGTTCATGGCGTCGATGTTAATAAACTGAATGGGGGCGAGGGATCAACTGAGAACAATTCCGCCTTCCGGTCAGGTGTTCCCTCTCCATCCACACACTTTTCGGCATATGTGAGTGGTTCCCGCTGTTGTCGATGATCCCACAGTTGTCTTTCCTTTACTAGTGTATCTTACTTTCAGTTCGAGACGAATGGAACTAAAATTGTAACAATTTTGCTCGGGAATATAGTAAATTGAATCCACTATTCGCCTTCCTCGATTTCATTATTTTGTGAGAGCCATTTTGGGATCCGGAATGCTGTTATTACCACACCTTACTGCCTGACACTCAATATATTTACCTAAAGAGTTTAGTTATTGAATTTATAAGGTTTATTACTTCGGATGCAGCCTTGGGATACTGATTATAGTACTCAAAAACAGAGTGCAATGAAAAATCCCTGTTGGGAAGGTAAAGTTTATGACCCATCCATTTTATAAATAACCTTTTGAGCTTTTCACCCCGTGGTATATAAATTCCATGGTAAATATATCAGTACCGTTATCAAGTGGCACGACATTCAGCTCATTTTACAAGTTTTGTTAACTCTATATACACAGTACCCCGGCAAAAACAGGAAATGGCTCTTGTTTGAAAAGTATCTAAAATTACCATCAAATTAATACCAGAATATCACTTCTTGCGCAAGAACCTCAATTGCCACCAAATTGAAGTTTTCGTCGAAGATAACGTCAGTGTTTTGTTGATAAACCCTAAAACAGACTGCAAATTATCCTTCAGTTTAGCGGAGCCAAGTTTATATCAGGCGAGGAAACCTAATTCATGAATTTCCCATAAAAGCAATTTATCACTCAGCGTAAAATTAGAGTCCCGTTTTAATAAAATTCATAGATGATGCAACGAAAAAGCATGATGAATATTGTATTCAATGTAACCCGTATTCACATATCATAAACAGTGAGTACAAAAGAGGCGACCGAATTTGGATAACGCAAACAAGTGTTAAGAAAACAAAGTGTTTGTTCTCTTGCATCTTTAATCCTTTAATGCCCGAATTGGACTATAAAGGATTAAAGATGCAAGAGAACAAACGCTTTGTTTTCCGAACACTTGTTTGTGTTATCCAAAGTCAGTCGTTTCTTTTGTACTCACTGTTTATGAGATGCGAATACAGGTTACATTGAATACACACACACACACACACACACACACACACACACACACATATATATATATATATATATATATATATATATATATATATATATATATATATATATATATATATATATATATAATAACCCTTAAATCAATATATATTAAGATTCAAAGTCGCTTGAAATTGTGGTTCCACATGACAATATAGGCCCTTAAAGGGTTAAACCTGGGCAGGGGAAATGAGGAGTGGGAATGAAGCTGCTAAAGCAAAGAGACACCCCCAATTTGGGGGTCGAGAAAACAAAAGACATATCGCACCATGGCAGAGACAAGAGAGTAACGGAGGCTATCACTTAGCAACCGGAATCTGCCGCTATCGTCTTCAGGAAGTGAATTGACGGCCTTTTGTGACACATTTGGATTCCTCTCCAAGGGCCAACGATCCGGTGAAATAACCCCTCCCCCTTAGACCAATCCTAGACAACGAACTTTACCTATGTTAGGAGTCCTTATCTAGGATTTATTTTTTTTGGGGGGTGTCAGTATCAAGGAATGATCTTTTGGGGGTTTCATTACTTAGGATTGAATTTTTTAAATAAGTAATAATAATTGATAATAATATTAAGATGAAAAGATAAAGTAAAATGATACTTAAGCTTGAATTTTTTTAAGATAATATTGGTTAGGCTAAGGTTAGGTTAGGTTCAAATAACCTAACCTAACCTAACATATGTGGCAGGATCGATTCCGTTTGAGTGAGTTTGAACACTTCTGCCATCATATTTCTCTTCTTTTTTTTACCTTAGATTAATATTTTAATTTTTGCTAGTTTAATTATGTTTGTTAATTTGCTTTGTTTATTTTTTTGTTCTTTAATAAAGAACCAAAATATTTGTCGAGGGGGGATCTTATCAGATCGAAATTTCGTGTGGATCATTAATTAGGACTGGTGTTTTCGAGGGCCGTTGTCTAGGATTCCTCTCCCCTCTTTTAGTAAACTTGTAAATAGAACGAAGGTTTTAGATGTTTAATGGAAGCTGATGATAAGATATAAATCACATTTTCACAGAGGGAACAAAATGACTTAAACACCGTCTACACGTGCAAATTTAAAGACTTCTCGAAGGCTGAAGCAGAACACAAAATCTCTTAACATACATTCAATGGTTGCTCCATTCTCAGATATATACAAGGCCATTTTAAAACCTTCCATGATCGAACTCCAGACGGCAAACCTCCTTCCACACACACCGCATCTGTCGCGTGAGTTATCGTTTGTCCAAATGTGAAAGCATCTTACAAGTCAAAGCTCTCCCGTAACCTTATGCAAGAGTTCAAATATTCTACCTCCGAGCCCTGATAAAGAAGCAGAGATCTACCGATTTCCCCGTTCCTTCGTACCTCGATTCGTGGAACAATTTGTTCGCTGAGGCCGATTTCAAGTCGAGTTATGCTCAACAAGAAACTTGAATTTAGCATCACCTTTCTTCGACTTGCACTTATAAAGAGTTGAAAATATATATATATATATATATATATATATATATATAGAGAGAGAGAGAGAGAGAGTTATATTAGGGGTAGAGTGTAGTGGTGAAATAGAGTGAAGTTAAAGTATAGATGAGGTGTGGGAGATAGAAAATTATAAAGTTCCCTGGTTGAAAGGGTAGCTCTGTTTTGTTTAATTGATTTGATTTGTTTTGGGTTGCCTTTTTTTTGTTCAACTATATTAATTATAGTTTATATTAATTAAATTAAGCTAGTTTAATTTAATTAAGTTCAATTTAAAATGAAGTGGCATTCAAGCCTTTGTTTTGGAGCGGTTTTTATCCCGCACTTGGTATTTGAGTAAGTTTAGATTTAAGTTAATTTTACTTAATCGGTACTCGTTTGTTTATTCTTTTTTATTAATTTTTCACTAGTGTTCAGAATCGCCTTTCGGGAGATACGAACCAGTTTAAGTGGGAATTCATCGAGGGTTTCTCGACATAAAATTAATCTACTTCTTTGTTTATAATTATACAAAGCTTCATGTATATAGAACCATTTTGCATATAGAAAAGTATACATAGATCTATAATAGCATGAAATTTTTCTGTACGAGTCTCTTTTCAGAAACTTTCTGATGTCCTCATTAACTTAAAACATATTAAATAAAATTATTATTCCCGTTGAAAAGGCATTGGTACTTTTGAATTCCCCTCATTTTAAACGGGTATATTAATTTTAATAGTTATTAGGTTTATTTCCAATTCGTTTATTACTATCCCGTTGGATTACTCCATCTAGATTCCTTCCTCCAGGAGGAGCCCACAATGCTTTGCTTAAGGCACCTTGAAACATCCTTGTTTGAAGATGCGGATCGGGGTTGAATGGGTTAGCGAGTTGACCCCAAGAACTATGATCATTTGACAGGAAGAGTTCGATTCCTCATCATTTTCAAAAGGTATAAATAAGCCATTTACGCGCGATCTACAACCACCGTCGATGGTGGGTACAATTTGAAAAAAGTATGTGTTAAAAATAGTTGTAAATTTTTTTTCTGAACGTGCAGTTCGTATATAACTACGGTATTAAAATAATTCAATTGTTTATTACAGCAGTAACTAAATAATTCGAGAATATAACCTAATCACTGATGAAAGCATTTTTTTCCATAGGTGTGGGCAATGATTCTATGTACTACGAAATTATAAAAAAATAATAAGGTTGTTTTTAGACTTGTTTAAATTATTTCAAATTTGCTGCAACTGATTAAAGATAACTGTAGGTTTATTTAAGCTAGTAATGTTAAGGCGTAAACATCTTACAAACAGGAAAAGTCTGCCAAAATGGTGTTTAGGTGACACATAAACTAAATGAAGGACAACATTAACAACGTGTGAATATTGTTTATCTTTATTGGCTCGAAATGCCCGTGAGCCATTTCTAGACAGCATTATTGCAGGATATGAAGAGCGACTTCTTCACTGCAATATTAAGCGCAAACAAACCAATGGCGGGATCACAAAAAAAAACATTCTACTCCTAGACAGGGTATCCAACCAGGGTTCGCAATTTTTTTTTTTTAAAGTCCAATAAAACCCGGGTTTTTTCAAATCTCGTTTAAAAAAAACAAATGCTACAAGCATTAGAATAACAGAAAAAGAATAGCTATCTCTATTTTTATATAATATTAATTAGTTTCATAATTATATTATAGTAAGAACAGATCACTAATCGAGAATTGTGGGTACCCATGATAGCAACCCGGGTTTTAGTCAGTATCAGAGAAATAATCATAATTTGATACATATTTGTTGAAATTATAAACATAAATATGAATTTTGAATAAAATAATAAGTAACATTCATTTCTTGAAAAAAGTGTATTAAAAAAAACCCGGGTTTTTTCAAATTTCATTTGAAAAAGCAAAAAAAAAAAAACTGGTAATAAAACCCGGGGGTTTTAGGGCTTGTTTTTGTTTACTTAACAACCCTGTCTCCAACAGCTAGGTATTTGGCGAGGTGTGAAAATAGTCATTCATTATAAGAACCTATGTATATGTTGTACAATTGCAACTTAAATGTTCAACAATTGCAACCTTCAAATGAAGCTCTTGAACAAAAACGTCCTTCACTTGTGAACCGAAAGGATGTCCTCCTTCATCCCATACACGCCCATCCTCCATATTCACAGGACCTTTCACCATCTGATTACCATTTATTTAAATCATTGCACCATCCTAAATGGCAAAGATTACTCTCATATAAAAGCAAAATGAAAACAAAATCAAATCAGATATTTCATCACGCCCGAATGAATTCTTCAAGGAAGGAATCGACAGCTTAGTTAAACCATGGGAAGAGAAGTGGCAAAGACGGAAACTACTTTGTTAAATAAATGTATTTTTTTTATATATTAAAAAGTATTCTATTTTCCTTTTATATAAAATAAATAATTTATTGACAACGTAATAATTCGAACTTGGCCTAATTGCCCAATTAGTACTTTATAGTTAATCGACAAGTGTGACGCGTATCATGAAAATCTGAAGAGCGTATATTAGAACCTTTCAGTTTAATTGTACGAACTTATAATCCTCCATTAATGTTCACAATGACAGACGTTCCCACCCCTTTCGTTTTTTTCCAAGTTTTCGAGTCCTTTAACCTCGTTAGCTAAAACGCCCGATATCTTAACTACCCAATAAAGTTGCAAACAACCGCCTATCGATCGAGCGCCAAAACTAACAACGCAAACAACCTTCAATTAAGAGAAAATAGGTCAATATAATTATTCAAACCTCTTTAGATTGGCAAGGGTGCAATAGATTTGATTAACCAATTCATCAATTTATTTTATCTGCTAGAAATCACTGTAAAAGACCAGTTGAAGCCTATTATCGAACGGTGTTCACGAAATTCCCGGGCCTACCACCATAATTAACGAGGATTTATTACCATCTTGACTACATTTAATTTATTTCGCATTCCTTTTATCGATGTAAAAAGTACCCCACTATTTTTTTTGTGGGGGGGGGCTTAACGCCCTCTGTCATTCTTAACTAGAAACTATCCATGCGGCTGAAAGGGGAAGGACAAACATACAACAAATATATGAAAAAAACAACAACGAGAAAACAAACCAACGAGCGAACTACGTAAATAAAGGGAAGTTTGGGGTCTGAAGGGTACGCAAACTTCGTGAATTCACATCCCTTCGGGTGTGAGGTAAAGAAACCGACAGGATGCAAGTTGCACAAAAGAAATAAAGAAAACGACAGGAAACGTTAGGAAATAGGCACAACACCCAAGTAAGACACTCAAGACCAATACGATTAAAAAAAAATGAGTTTCAAGGAATCGAATGAAAGAAGGAAAAAAAACCCCCCAAAACAAACAAGCAGAAACGATAAAAAAACAAAAAATAAAACAACGAAAACTGATTTTAAAAAAAAATTGCGCCTATTTGGCGACTGCCACAAAGGCAAATGTCACCGTAATTAATTTTAGTCTATTAATAGCCTTCATTAAAAAGAACAAATAAGAAGGCAAAACAAAACAACACATAGTAAACAAAAACAAATAAGCAAAACAAAAACAAGAAGAAGAAGCACGCTCTGGTGACAGACTGGCACGGACGGAAGAAGCTATTTTCATGACCTGAATGCAGGGACTATTTTTAAGTGAAACCAACGAGAGAATTTAGACATTGGGGGGGGGGGGGGGGAGAGTAACAAAGGGGAAGAGGAACAGGTGTAATCCAACGAAGGCATGTCTTCTCAGTGAGAAAGGGTGCAAAACGGACATAAAATCAATAAATATAAAGAACAAGAATAATTACAAGGATTAAGAATAACAAAGACTCGTCAAAAGCCTCGTTAACCCTTAAAAAAAAACAAGCAAAAACTATCGTGGGCATCTCCACCAGAAACCTGTTAAAACAGGTTCGTAATTAAAGTGATGAAGTTAGGGAGAGTGAAAAACGCGACAGAGTACATAATCCAAGATTTCTAGAGGAGACTACTTTGTGCAGTAGGGAGCGGCAGAGGGCACATCCCGAACCATCTTTGTTCTGCAACGAAGGCAAACCCCCCCTAGGGGGTGTCAATAACTAGTAACTAGAGAATGAGAAGGGGCAAGGGAGTGGGAAATTTTGGAAGCAAGAGTAAAGGAAAATTAAATAATCTAATGAGAGAGGGGAGAAAAAATAGAGGAAAGATACCAGTAAAAATCTCATTTGCCCCAAATACTGGAGATAGGGTACATTTAAAGCCCCCAAGTAACCGATCTCAAGCCCCTTGGAGTGGTTAAAGAATGAAGAGAGGCAACATTAAGAAAAAAAAATAAATTTGCAGTGTTGCAATTCCTAGCTCTGAATGCGGCTGGCAATTCCTAGCTCTGAATGCGGCTGGCAATTCCTAGCTCTGAATGCGGCTTGCAATTCCTAGCTCTGAATGCGGCTGGCAATTCCTAACTCTGAATGCGGCTGGCAATTCCTAGCTCTGAATGCGGCTTGCATTTCCTAGCTCTGAATGCGGCTGGCAATTCCTAGCTCTGAATGCGGCTTGCATTTCCTAGCTCTGAATGCGGCTAGCAATTCCTAGCTCTGAATGCGGCTTGCAATTCCTAGCTCTGAATGCGGATGGCAATTCCTAGCTCTGAATGCGGCTTGCAATTCCTAGCTCTGAATGCGGCTGGCAATTCCTAGCTCTGAATGCGGCTTGCAATTCCTAGCTCTGAATGCGGCTGGCAATTCCTAGCTCTGAATGCGGCTGGCAATTCCTAGCTCTGAATGCGGCTGGCAATTCCTAGCTCTGAATGCGGCTTGCATTTCCTAGCTCTGAATGCGGCTGGCAATTCCTAGCTCTGAATGCGGCTTTCAATTCCTAGCTCTGAATGCGGCTAGCAATTCCTAGCTCTGAATGCGGCTTGCAATTCCTAGCTCTGAATGCGGATGGCAATTCCTAGCTCTGAATGCGGCTTGCAATTCCTAGCTCTGAATGCGGCTGGCAATTCCTAGCTCTGAATGCGGCTTGCAATTCCTAGCTCTGAATGCGGCTTGCAATTCCTAGCTCTGAATGCGGCTGGCAATTCCTAGCTCTGAATGAAGCTGGCAATTCCTAGCTCTGAATGCGGCTTGCAATTCCTAGCTCTGAATGCGGCTAGCAATTCCTAGCTCTGAATGCGGATGGCAATTCCTAGCTCTGAATGCGGCTTGCAATTCCTAGCTCTGAATGCGGCTGGCAATTCCTAGCTCTGAATGCGGCTGGCAATTCCTAGCTCTGAATGCGGCTTGCATTTCCTAGCTCTGAATGCGGCTGGCAATTCCTAGCTCTGAATGCGGCTGGCAATTCCTAGCTCTGAATGCGGCTAGCAATTCCTAGCTCTGAATGCGGCTTGCAATTCCTAGCTCTGAATGCGGCTTGCAATTCCTAGCTCTGAATGCGGCTGACAATTCCTAGCTCTGAATGCGGCTGGCAGTTCCTAGCTCTGAACGCTGCTTGGGATCGACAAACCATAATTCTAAGTCTTTCATAATCAATTACCTACAAAAGAGCGAAGTAGAACTCTTATACGACGTCTACCATGTTTTTATTAGCCATTCTCTCATCCTGTATAGCCCTGCTCTTTCATTCTCATTCCTCTTTCTTAAAATCACGCATAATCGCCCAAACTGAAAGAATTATCTCTAAATCTTTCAAGCGCAAATAATATCAGTGGTTTTAATAGCTTCGGTAACCTTTCTCTATTGACTTATTTACTTGTCCTACTCTGATTTAGAGGTCAGCTGGTATTTGCCCTCTCCCTTTTGCTTAAGAAAAAAGGCCAAGTGAAGTTAAATTGAGACAGTAACAAAGGAATGGGCAGAAAAATAACGAACTAAGATAACCTTGTCTTAACAATCGAAGGAGCTACACATAAATGATTAACGAAAGAGGATGTATGAAAATAATAAATAATGAAAAACAAAAATAATGCGTTGAAAATCCCGCCTAACAAAGTGTTCCGTCGATTTATTGAACGTCCGGCAAAGCAAATAAATGTCCACCTGATAACCCACACTTCCTCACAGACAGCCAGTGCCTCGTTTGCTTACTTACGGTGCAATAATGTAGGGAAATCCTCTTCCTGCTTTAACCATATCTTGCGATAAATAATGAGTTGTTTTTTTTAGTCCCATATTCTGCAACGGAAGAACTCGGGGAAACTTATTGTAAGTTTGTCTCTCACATATACACACATAAGACTGCCAAGAATAAACTTACATGAGAAAACGTTTACAGGGAAAACAGAAAACTCAGTTTCGCGATAGCAAGCCCCAAAGCGTAAAAATAAAGTAAATTTTATATGGTTCTTCGTACCTTTGTATCTGGTCATGGCAATCAGCCGACACCTGTGTGTCAATTTTAAATTTACTGAAACAAAGTCCCAGGAGGGTTTTTTCCGCACTGACTCGAGGATGAAGGGTTTCATCTCCGCAATATCAGACACATTTCTCCATTCTTCTCACACTCGTGCCAATTTTTTTGTCGTGCAAAGTCTCGGCTAAGTTTAGCTTTTCACAAACTAATGAATTCAATGTTTAATAATTATATTACTACTAGTAATAATATATGGTTGGCCAGAAAGTTCTGACTCACTTAGGAAGCGGAAGCCTGTTTGTTTTGTTTTTATTCAAAACCAGATCACTGGTATCTGGGACAGATTCGGATGCTGGCTGATCGCTGAAAGATGATCGTAGAGAATGATGAACTTTATTTTGAGGAATAAATGTCGATGTTGTTCCATAAAATTCTTTTTTTTTCTTTCCGCTTCCTAAGTGAGTCAGGAATAATAATAATACCCATTTCAGTAAGGCACTCTTGGAGGGTGCAAGACTTCTCAGAACGCCTATCTACTGATTAAATAAAAGATCAAGAGAGAAGGTGAGCCTTCAAGGCACGATTGAAGCAAGCAGACCATTCCACATCCTCGGTCAAAACTCTTGCTAGCCAAAATGGATACGACGTTGGTCTGCCAACGTCGCGGTACCGGGTTCGATCCAGGCAAGAGCGGACACAAATGTCAGCGCATGTAGAGATCTGGTTACCAATTGGTGGACGCGCTGTGCTCAGCCCAATACTGGGGTGGGTAAATCTTACACTTCTCATTACACACATATCCAATTAAAACACGGCTTTGTTTTCCTTTCCCCGTCTTCAACATAACACACACACTCTCTCTCTCTCTCTCTCTGTTGCAAGGAATCTTGCCGATGGATATTTATATCTACATACCTCTGAGGCGGAACAGACTCCTCTGCCTCGGGGTGACGAAGATTCCACCTCAACCCTATTTGATGTCAAAACAATACTTTTTGGTACCTCTACCCAAAGGGGACCGGCACCCTGGGGCCCTCGGCTCACCAGCGATTGTGATACTGACCTTTATGTCTATTTCATTATCTGGTCGGGATCCGCCTGGAAAAAAACAGATTGGCGAACCACTACTAGTAAATCCTCGGCCGGTCTAAATATATCGCTCCTGATATGACCAGATGACGATGAGATGATAGGTACGAGCGAAACCAGTCAAGGACGGCACGGCTCTAGAGACCCAAGGAATTTAGCCGGACGATGAAAAAGAACAGTGTGATTGGCAGTATCTAAGGCTGTCGAGAGATCGAGAAATGCTCTAATGAAAGAGGCTGACAAGCGTCAGCCGCTGGACGAAAGCAGTGAGTTACAGTAAGGAGAGAAGATTCCGTGGTGTCCAACTTTTGAAGTCAGTTTAAAATATCTCATTACTGTTGGAGGAGGACATATAATCAAGAACTTGGATGACACCAGCCTTGAAGCCAGGCTGGAGGAGGACATATAATCAAGAACTCGGGCCGACACCATGCTGGAGGAGGACATATAATCAAGAACTCGGCTGACACAAGTCTTGAAGCCAGGCTGGAGGAGGGCATATAATGCAGACCTCGGGTTGACACCAGCCTTGGAACCAGGCTGGATGAGGACATATAATCAAGAAGTCGGATGACACCAGCCTTTTAGCCAGGCTGGACAAGGTCATAAAATAAAGAATTCGGCTGATACCAGCCTTGAATCCAGGCTGGAAGAGGACATATAATCAAGAACTCGGGCCGACACCATGCTGGAGGAGGACATATAATCAAGAACTCGGCTGACACAAGTCTTGAAGCCAGGCTGGAGGAGGGCATATAATGCAGACCTCGGGTTGACACCAGCCTTGGAACCAGGCTGGATGAGGACATATAATCAAGAAGTCGGATGACACCAGCCTTTTAGCCAGGCTGGACAAGGTCATAAAATAAAGAATTCGGCTGATACCAGCCTTGAATCCAGGCTGGAGGAGGACATATAATCAAGAACTCGACTGATACTAGCCTTTAAGCCAGGCTGGAAGAAGACGTATGATCAAGAACTCAGGCCCACACAAGCCTTGAAGCCAACCTGGACGAGGACATATAAACAAAAACTCAGGCTGACACATGGATTGAAGCCAGGATGGAAGAGGTCATATAATCAAGAACTCTGGCCTTAAAGCGAGGCTGGACGAAGAAATATAATCAAGAACTCGGCTGTCACTAGCCTTGAAGCCAGGCTGGAGGATGACATATAATCAAGAACTCGAGTTGACATCATCCCCCAAGCCATGCTGGAGAAGGACATATAATCAAGAACTCGGCTGACACCAGCCTTGAAGCGAAGCTGGACGAGGACATATAATCAAGAACTCGGCCTGATACCAGCTTTGAAGCCAGGCTGGGCGAGGACATATAATCAAGAACTCGGGCTGACACCAGCCTTGAAGCCAGGCTGGATGAAGTCATATAATCAAGGACTCGGGCTGACACCAGCCTTGAAGCCAGGCTGGACGAGGACATATAATAAAGAACTCGGGTTGACACCAGGCTTTTACGGACCTCAGAAAGGAACGGGGGTTGATAGATTGAGGTTGATTTACGGGTCGTTTTGATCCAGGCAGGGTTCCTTCAGAATTAGGTTAAGTAAGAAACCCCACTTCGCATCGTGGAGGAGATCCCCCGACCGCATATTGAAATACATATAAAGATAAGAATGATAATTATTGGGGAGCACAAAGAGACCAAAAGCATGTCCTCCTTGAGGGAGATGGGTCATGGAGCATCGTGTTTCGACACAAACCAGCGACCATAAAACCATTCGTGGTTCCGTGTCAGGAGTATGCAGATATGAGTACCCCATTAGGGAATACTAGTACCCTATCGGCAAGGTCCCCGAACAGAAAAGTGAGTGGATATGTTTGGCTGTGAATATGGGAAGGGATGGGTAGCGGCATTGTGATTGTTATGAGCGTGATGATACTTATGGGGTTAATTAACCCCAAGGGCTAAGTCTCAGAGTATCTGCCAATGGGCGACCAGCTCGTAACGCCACTGAAACTTCTGTGTCGGCAACCGCTGGGATCGACCCCGCGCCTCGACACTAGAAGTCCAATCTGGTTCCCATTATGCTAGCGAGAGCACATAGAATTGACTGGTTAAATCGGGTGGTACCACAACAGGTGAAAGGGGGGCATTAAAAATACAGAGGGGGAGATTTAAAATTAAAAAAGTGTACAACTGGCGCTCACTCACGAGTGCATAGCCGTCGAAACCATCGAGGGAAAGGAGGAATTGACGAGAAAAACTTGATCGAGTCAAGAGGAAGGAAGATCCGTCTTTTTTTAGTACAAAATGGGGGATTATTTTGTCAGGCGAAGATGGGAGTCAGGGAGGGGGTAGAATGTGATAAGATTCAGGGGCAAAGAGTATACCAGGGTGAATGCAAACCCTCTTGACGGAGAACGCCCAGAACTTACCAGGGTGATAGGGGACAGAAACTGAAGAATTTAGACGTTTATTCCCTGACATCAAATTTATTAGTAGGAGTCGTTTTATGAAATGAAACCCGATAAACGAGTTAAATGTGAAGTTGATATCCGCCCAACAGAGATTCATAACACGCTCTCATTCCAGCGTGGAATATTAAACTCACTATTAAAGAAGCTATTGAAAAGAGAAACCCCAAGCATTTCCTCTCAATGGATTCACTTCCTCTGTCCTACTTACGCAAGTAGACGAGAGCAAATCATGGTCAAACCCCGAACCCAGTTCAAATCCATTTAAAAGCACATTACATCTCCCTGACCCCATACACTTTGGTCTTAATAAACACTCGAATCATTTTAATTCCTTTCACTGTAAGTCATTTATTTACGAGAGAATAAAAACAATTTAAAAAAAACACTGTTTGCGTGCAAGTCGCCTCCAGAACAGACACACAACGCATGTCCTAAGAAGCCGAAAGGCCACCAAAGCTCCGAATCACGCCTGCTGACAGAGGACGAGAAAGTGCCCCATTCATTCTCCGATTTCAAGGTAAATTTCTTTGCAAGGGTAATAAGATGTCTTTTATTAAGTTAACCACATTTTGAATGGTTGCGTTGAATGTAGACATATATGACGAATGTCGAATTAAATTAAAGGCGGATGAATAAAAGCCAATTTAACGAGGGGGGAGGAGGAACCTCACCATACAAGAAATTAAATTCTATCAAAAAAATGAAGTTTTCAAGAGAAATGTTTTGGGAGAGTCAAGGCCAGAGATGGGCACGGCCCACCGCATTAAATCTACATTCAAGATGGCGCATCTATAAAGGATACATTAATAGCAATATGCGTGCAAATAAGAAAGAAATTTTAATATCCCCCTTCCCCCTCAAACGCCTTAATACTCACTATAATACCTGTTCCATATATGAACCATATACTAAAGAAGTAAAAGATTAAGGGCGGGATTCAAATATGAATAAACAACTACCTTCTACGGTGCCCCAGCCCTGAAGAATCTTCACGCGGTATTATTATCAGCCTTTCATTAAAGCTGGATAAGAGTCCGTTGCCAAGGGAACAGATGGTGAATGGCATTCATAATGAAGAGTCCGTTGCCATGGAAATGGATGGTGAATGACATTCACAATAAAACAGTGAGCGTGGTTAGGCATTTAGTTGTGAATTATTATTATTCCCGTCGGTGCAGAAGGCAGATTCCTTATGTAATCGGACGATGCAGAAAATGAATTAGGGTGATAACAGAGGGAATAACAACTTAATAAATATCGAGTATGGAAAGAATTGTAATGGCAAGTCCTCGCCAAACCACTGAGCAGGGAGAGCGCAGTATTAGACCCGGGGGAAATTCAAAGCTACGAACACGAGTGTCTTACATAAAAGGTGTTGAGTCGAGTGAGTTCGGTCCATTTGCATTTGGGGTCACGCTTGGGGGAAGTTTAAATTTCAAATGCGACTTTGATAAAATAATTACCCCAGGTAACGCGAAGGGGGCGTCCCCAAATACCCCTTCCTGGCCACACAGGTTCTTTGTCCTCTGGAAGAAGCGTGAATGGATTGATGGAGGAGCTGAATGGAATGAGAGTGGTACTCCTGCAACTGGGGATGGTACTAAACAGAAGTGCCACCCCCTTTCGTGTATGACACTCAGAGAGGTGTAGTGTAAATTTATTTAAAAAATAAAATCAACGAATGGCCTTGAAAGGAGGGTGATCAAGAAAGGGGTGAAATAAGGGAGTGAAAATGTGTATAATTCTCCTAATTTATAAACCCTCTATTCTGCAACGAATAGGGATGGGTCCAATAGGGGTGGAGGTTTTGTAGTATGTCACCTCGACCCACAATTTACTCACACAGCATATCCATTTTTCTTTTTCTGCATCATCCATTGTCTACACTAAAGCCCCCTCCGTTGGATTACATAGGTCCTATTTTTCTTCCGAATAATTGACATCAACGACATTGCTTGTCTCTCGTCACAACGATTCCTGCCTTCCAGGGGCAAGTTAAGCCGGGCTTTGTGGAGGGGGTACAGTAATCGCGCCAACTCGTGACTTGAGGCGTTCCTTTTTTTAGAATCACCAAACTGTTAAGAAGATGGTCCTGTCCCCTTGGTTTTACAGGCAAAAAGGGGAAAAAATATCGAAACGGGGGCAAGAACTTGATCGGACCAGAGTTTTCTAAAAGAGCTTAAAACCATCTTTCCCGCCAATTCGGACCGATCCAAGCGAAGAAATGAACGGAGGGAGAAACGCAGAGGAATAAGTAAAAAAAAAAAATCTAAAAATAATGAAAAGATTTAGAGATCATCAACCCCGAATTATTGTAGCAGGAGGCACATTTGAAACACCCAGGAACACATTTTTACAAATTAAAGGTACTCGATAGTACAAAGTTGTACCCCTATGTGCGGTGTTGAGGGGGGAGATATCTAGTTCCCGCACAAATCGCTCCCGCGTTTCGCGGCAAATTGGCAATCTGGTCGCCCGGATGATAATCGCTGCACGGGAGATTAGCATGCTGTCTAGACCTCCCCGCTCACTTACATCCCCCACGGTAATAAATAAAGCAACAATGTGTCCCTGTCATAATGGCTTTGAAAAGAAAATGTTGAAGTTAGGGATGGGAAAACATATGCAGCAGGTACAGCAAAACGTGAGACTTATTGACAAGAGATTGCGCAAAAGCCCGGAAAAAAGGCAACACTATAACGAAAATTAAGTCCTTTGGAGCTCTACCTTGTCTCCAAAAGGCCTTGGGAATTCAGACCCCACCACTAAGTCTCGGACGACGACTCCGCCAGCGATCTTAACGATTAATTACTACCCATTTCAACGATCTGAGCTTTACTTGATTCCACGTGAAATGTTTAAATGCCCTACTAAATATATAAGAGCTCTCAAAATTAATCTTTTATCGCATTCTGAACTACAACAAACCTCCCATAACTATTCCTGAAAAATTGGGACCACAAGTCCTTTTCACAAATGGCGCGCGGAGGCTCTACAGGCATGGTCCAAAGTTTTGTGACTAATATATATATATATATATATATATATATATATATATATATATATATATATATATATATATATATATATATATATATATATATATATATTCATTCTTTTATTTTTAATTTACATGACAGGAATAATTATTGCAGATTTATTAAAAGGTCACCATTTCAAAAATAATACGAAAAAGCTGCATTCCTTCGCTGAATCAAAAATCGCGCTCTGGTCTTGTTCCTGTAGGAGGTGAGTTTCAGTATTTGGTGCTTTGCTATTCGATAAAAAGGGTAAAATAGTAACAAATATGGGTTAAAATTGAGGGGTGGGGAAACTTTTTGGATCCGTGGGCAAAAATTCCTAACGAAAGAAGTGGGCGGACGATAAATAAAATTTGACTCTTGTATCTTTGAAAATGCTGTTTAAACCTATTATATGGTGCGATCTACTCGTCCATTAATATCGACAAAAAATAACATTTACTTTTTTTTCGTTGTGTACATACAAATATTATTTAAATTTCAGTATTTAAAATTTGTACATACAAATATATAATTTAGAGGGCGATGAAAATTGGGCTCGCGGGTGAGGGTTTCCACACCTCTTGGTTAAATGAATGATGTGTAATTATAATATATTTCGCAATATTTGTATGTAAAGATAAATGTTTGAATCTTTTTCAATTCCAGAAAGAGTTCTTTCTAAAGAAGCGTGCAAAAATTGTTGATCTGCCCCAAAGTGGCCTAAAATGCACGGGGATAGTTTTACTATCATGACTCGCCATAAATATCAACAAAACTGAAGTGCTCAGTATGTGTGAACATCTACGTGAGCCATTTGAATTCACCATCAACCAACAGCCACTGAAGAATGTAGAAGAGTTCACTTATCTGAGCTCTGTACTTACCAGCTCCTGCGACCTAACCAGCGAGATTCAACGCCGTATTGGGCTAACCTCTGCTGCCTTTGGAAGGTTGTCCCGCATTGTCTTCCTTAACAGGGACCTCATCACCACCACCAAGGTGTCTGTGTATAGGGCAGTTTCTCTCTCCATCCTTTTGTACGGCAGTGAATCATGGGTTCTATACCAGCGCCACTTAAAAAAGATGGAGGCTTTTCACACCAACTGCATACAACCAACTTTATGGCTCAAGTGGTAGCATAAGGTACCCCATGTCGAAATTCGGAGACGAGAACAAATGGCCCTCTTGAATCCTTCCTCACGCAACGTCAACTGCGCTGGGTGGGACATACCATTCGCAAGCCTGAGAACAGGTTTCCTCGTAAGGTCGTGTATGGAGAGCTTACTCTGGGCAGGCGACATGCTGGAGGCCCTCGTAAACGCTTTAAAGACCATATCAAAACCTCGCTAAGGAAATGCGACATTGAGCCCGCCATTATAGCAACAATTGCTGCTGACTGCCCAGAGTGGTGTCAGAGGTGTCGCACAGGTACCAAACTACTCACAACCCACTACAACACCCTAACGGAACAAAGAAAACAGCAACGACATGCACCATCACGTGCAGACGGCAACTTCCCCTGCAATACATGTGGTCGCGTGTGCAAATCTAGGATTGGACTCATCAGCCACCAACGAGCCCACTAGATGCAGTGAACTTGTTCCAGCTAAATTCTTCTACTTCAGCATGGTGAAAGATTATCGTCGTCTGCGACGGACTACATTAAGTAATTAAGTAATTTCCTCAAGGAGCTGCATCTCTAGGATCGTTAATAAGTTTAAAAAGACTGGTTACACTCTCGTGAACAAGTCTTCTGGCCGCCCACGAGGTTCAAATGAATGCCAAGATCGCCTTCTGCTAAGTTTCTAGCTCAAAGATCGGGTTGCCACCACTGTCGAACTTGCTCACGATTGGAAAGAAGCAGATTTGAACGCTTCAACGCACACAGTGAGGCGGATACTTATCGACAAAGGCTACCAGTCGAGAAGGGCTGCGAAGAAGCCTCATCTCACCAAGAAGAACATTGCGGATGAGCTCCAGTTTTGTATGAAATGTAAAGAATGGGCTGTTGAAGACTGGGACAAAGCGATATTCTCTGATAAAGATCCCTTTCACTTGTTTGAAGTTTCTGTAAAATCCCTCGTTATGAAGAGAAAAGGGGAGCGCTTTGACAAGTCTTGCGTCGTGCCCAGGTTGAAGTATCCTGACATTACTCATGTCTGGGGCTGCTTCTCATCTAAGGGAACTGGAGCACTAATAATTTTGCTTAAGAACACTGCCATGAACTCAAAATGGTACCAAAACGTGCTTCCTCAGCACCTTTTCCCAACAGTTCAAGACCAATTTGGCGATGGTAACTGTATTTTTCAGCATAATGGCACATCTTTTCACAAAGCAAAGATAAGAGAAAAGTTCTTGGCTGAAAATAACATCCAACTTTGGGACCTTGGAACATCAAATTTTGATTGAACAGTTGCAGATGCTTAGTGAACAAAAATGGAGCAATATCAAAAAAGATATCATCACAACTTTGGTCTCCAGCATTCTAAAACGAATTAAAGCAGTCTTTAAGAACAAGAAACATCATTGTAAATATCGACTGCGCACATCATTTAACTATTTATTAATAAAATGGGTTTGGGCTCTAAATTTTGATACATTTCACCTTCAAATTATAATATAACCATACTTAAAAATGCATCATTTTATTACTTCTATTAACTTTCTTATATAAAAAATATAGTAGTCTCAAAACTCTTGGACATGACTGTATATATATATATATATATATATATATATATATATATATATATATATATATATATATATATATATATATATATATATATATATATATACATATATACATATATATATATATATATATATATATATATATATATATATATATATATATATATATATATATATATATATATATATATATATATACACTATAACCAGCAAGATCTGTCAGGTTTACTTAGCTCATATTCTCTTAATCTCTTAATTAATACAACCCATGTTGGGGGGCTCATAACTTACTCGAATAATTGTCTTGCAAAAACTAATCTCGTGATTGTATCTAGGGACTGTATCTCGTGACTGCCTCTGAGGACTGTATCTAAGGACTGTATCATCTTTCACGAGCTACGATTAGCTTCGAATTGCAATTAAAGAAACCCATCTCTGGCAATGAAAGGGGAGACTGTGCCGAGGGGTAAATGCAGGTGGCCTCCAAGATTGTTTTTTTTTATTTATAAAAAAAAGAAAACCAACGAAGGTAAATAGCCCGAAGTGTAAAGATAAGAATAGATGCAGTGCGAGGTGACGAAAGAGCACGCAAACTCAACCTGGCCGAACACCACAAAGTATGAGCGTTGGGGCTGCGAGATATCTAAATTCTTCAGATGCCAGCTGCAGCAAGGCACGCCAATCGGGAGATATTTTTTTTAAAGCAAAAATCAACGAGAAAAACTCGGCAGAAAGTTTGAAAGGAGAGACCTGTAAAGAAAGTGGTGAAGTATTATTGTTATTATTTTTTTTAGTATTATTATGATTATTTTTATAATAGTGGGTACGGAGATTCTAATGTCCCGAGAGCACTCAGGGCGCCTTTGAAGTGGCTAAAGATCACAATCCGGTGTCCAAATCGGGCACGTCTTGTTAACTCCCGTACTGAGCGTTGTAATGCAACCAGCTCGGCCTTGAAGACAGACGCTGTTTATATCAGAGCACCACTGACTTCAAACAGAAAGGATACGGCGTTGAAGCTGACGTGCCATCCATGGCCTGGTCGTTTGCTGAATCGATATAGGGCCCGTCTGTCCCGGGCCCAGCTGGAAGGAAAGAAACCCCTAGTCTTTTTGATTTCTTATATCTTTTCTTTTTAGAAGATGGCGGAAAACGCACCCTCTTCTCTCCCTCATCAGAAGATGCCTCGAGTCCAGCCTAAAGCTGATCTTTCTCCGAAATGGAGAAGGGTCAAGTTGCCTGTGGTGCTCCATCAGAGGCAGGAAGTCTCCCCGGTTCTCTTTAGCCCTCAGAGGTTCCTGTTACCCTGAGAGGGTAGCCCAGGAGCGGAATTTGTCTTTGTGGTATCTACCACCGAGTCATTGTTCGCTTCCTTGGAAGTTTTTGCCGTCTGCGGCGTAGGCTCCTTCGAGTCGCCATTCACCTCGGGAGAGGGTCTCTATCTTCCTCAAGGTGTTGAGGAAACCGATAGGGAACACACTAAGCCTGCGTCTTATTCGTGAATGATAGGTGGTTGGGGCCGGCAAACCGACCTAGACCAGGCTAAAATGAGGGCCAGGCATTCCGGTCACCAGTAAAGTCACGATACACGGGCCCAGGAAGAGGATCAACTAACAAAATACCCAAAGTATGTGAACAATGAAAAAACCCCGCGGTTGTTGGGTTAGATAGAGTCTAGTCGCTCCCGCTTATCCCCTTGTCTGATTTTCTGACTTTCCATAGGTTCCGACTCTGAGCGTGCTAAAGGATTGGGTTTGCGCCTGTTCCGCACCACACACCGATCGAAACTTGCCCACCGGATGGTAGTTTGCCAAAGGCCGCAGCTCACAACTGAGTAACCAGAGAGGCAGGGTGACAGGGTGGATCCCTTACTAAGTCGTACTAGTCGTTCACAAAACGAACAAGATATGTGATGTGACAGACCAAGAGACGGGGACCCGAGACTTTTAGTTGGCTTCGCAGCCACACCAACGAGGCAATTAATCGAGCCTCTATGCCCAGCACCCCCCAATCTAGATCTCTTTCATCTTGGAGGCATGCTAGGCTTGTTTATAGAGGCTCCCAGACGTGATGCGGCCTTACGTGGGTGGTCAGGTTCTTAAACTTAAATAGAGGAAATATGGAAAGGATACTGTTAGAAAAAGGGATGAATAGAGGGAACGGGGGACGCGCCAGCTTCCCAAACCCGGGTCAAAGAGTTAAAGTCAATTTAGTGAGACCGGCATTTCCTATGGGACCTCGAGCCGGCACGACGTACCCCTCCTCCAGATATCAGGGGTAGCATTCTAACCAGGGTACCCCTATGGTGGTCAGAAGTGAGTAGAGATCTGAAAGGAAGTTGGTGAATGTAGACAAGAGTGAAAATAGTGGAAGATAGTAAGCCGCGGGCCCTTCAAACAGTTGGGCAGAGAGGGCCAACACCTACAGGCACTAGAGCCGGAAGGCCGTGCATGAAGGTGCTGAACTGCGCGTACTCAGGCTGGGAGGACATGACGCTCTTACACGTACTACGTGTAGCAGTCTACACAGGCTACCGCTCTGCGGGGAGGAGAATAAGGGGAAAATGTGGGAAGAATGCCGCAATCATGTTCAAAATCACAACCCGAACGGAGCCAAGATCGAGTCTCTGATATTCCTTAGGAATAACGCAAAGTGATAAGGACGAGGAAGTAGCCTCCTTTCCACAAAGCATGAATTCCCCTTAACCTGTAGCATGTGAACCTCTTTTGAGTCATAAACTTCTAACTTCTCACTCACACTTTATTGAGCTCAAATTAGATCAAAATACATTAAAAAATGACTTCTATTAATTAAAAAGAATTACTACGATATACTAAATTATGTATTTATTCTGTCATATATCTTCCCTTTGCCCTAAACTTTACTTCGGAGGATCGGGGGTTGGAGTCCAGTGTCCTAGAAGGTTTGGAGGATACAGGGACTAGCCATTAATACTCGATCTAAAAGTGTACCTCTACAATTTCCCGAAAAACTAATATTAGGTTGGCCAGAAAGTCCTGACTCACTAAGGAAGCAGAAAGAAAACAACAAATTTTATGGACCAACAACAATATTTATTCTTCAAAATAAAGTCCACCTTCAAGTAAAGTTGTGGTTCTTTCTGATAGTAGTTTATCCACGTCTCTGTGGTGTTGGCATATGGCAATATAGGAGTTTAGGTAGTCCAAAAGTCGAACTAAAACCACCCCAAGTTCTTTCAGCGATCAGCCATCATCCGAATCTGTCCCAAATAACAGGCATCTTTGAATCAAAAAACTGTAAACAAGCTTCCTCTTCCTAAGTGAGTTAGGACTCTCTAGCCAACCATATAATTAGAAAAGAAGGGTGGGGGGGGAGGCAATTGGATATGGTTAAATAACCGACAAGGGGCGCTATATTTACTTTGAGAGACGGGAAGGGATGAGATAACTTTGTGTGTTTACTCTCAAAACAAAGCACCCAAAATAGTGCGCCAAATTTATGATCCGGATTCCAAAATAGCGCGCTAAATTTATGATCCGGATTCCAAAATAGCGCGCTAAATTTACGATCCAGATTCTAAAATAGCAGGCTAAATTTAAGATTCGGATTCCAAAAAAGCGCGCTAAATTTACGATCCGGATTCCAAAATAGCGCGCCAAATTTACGATCCAGATTCCAAAATAGCGCGCTAAATTTACGATCCGGATTCCAAAATAGCGCGCTAAATTTACGATCCAGATTCCAAAATAGCGCGCTAAATTTACGATCCGGATTCCCTTATAGTAAGGAAATGGGTGCTAACGGGAGCGACTCCCGCATCGACTAACATGAGCATTATTTCTAATTGGGAGTCTACTGAGGGAAAGGAAACTTAGCAATGAACACCGCCTGCCTCATAGGACTTAAAAAAAAAAGTGGGGAAGTTAGGAAAAGTGAAATGTATAAAAGGAATATAGGCAGAGTAGATAAAGGGGGAGACTACTTGATGCGATAGAGGCTAAGACGGAATGACAGATACACGAGTTGTGTACCTTCAACACATTTTCGCTTCCCTTCACCTAACCATTTGATTCACGAACCATTTTTAAAACTTTGTGTCCAAGATACCATCGTTGGTTTTCACTTTGGAAAAAGCTAAGGAAAGAACAAACAAAGAATATTACTACTAGTACAACTACTAATACTACTACAACTACTACTACTAATAACAACAATAATTTACTAGTAATATTAATAAAAATAACAATAATACTAAAATAATTATAAAATAATAATAATAATAATAATGATTATATCAATAGTAATGGTAATGACGATAATAATAATAAATAAATAAAAAATAAAATAATAACAATAGAATAGGGGAGACCGGGGCTAGTTGTTACAATTTTACTATTTTTACTTCTAATTCAATAACTAATAATAATAATAAGTCTTTTGTAATCCGCTCTTCTAGGCCTGAGGCCTTCCCAAAGCGCACGTTGTGCTGAGATGAGAATGGAAATTCAGGAAACAAACAAATTTATGCTATGAAAAGTTTATTATGTGTAAACATAATCATGTAGCAAAAAAGTTATATATTTGTAATTCCTGCGATAGCAGAAAAACCTTTTGTATACAACTTGCCCCATATGCGGGGCACGTTGTTACAGACCATGGGGTAAATTGTTACAAAATATGACAAGAATCACATCCTTTAAAAACCAAAAGAAACCAGTTCTCACTTCATTTCACATCGGTCACATACATAAAGAGCACTTTCATTTGGGCAACTTTCATGGCCCCAATCTTTGCATTTGATGCATTAGACCCATTGCTTCCCAGAGGCAGAATTTGACCATTCACCACCGCATGCAAGATGCCAATAATCTTCAATGTTCTTTCTGTTCTTATCTCCACCAGACTTCAGAAACCCTTTATGGTTCAGATTCCTTTTACACAATCCTCATTTTGTTCCTGTAGTTTTCTTTTGTTGCATCTTTGAGGCTTTCTTGGGATAGCTTTTTTAAATGGTCGCAGCTTCTCTTGAGTTTTGATTTCTACTGTAGATCTTTGTTCTGTCTTTATAGAAGAAGGTGATTGGCATATGTAAGGCCTATCTAAACCATCCTTGCTTATACTTGGAACAGGGTCTGGAATCATATTCTCAAGGCTTGTTATATGCTGGGGAGTTCGATGGTCTTGAGGAGGCTGCAATGGGCTTTCACCATTTGGGGGGCAAGTTGTTACTGATTGTAACAACTAGTTCAGAAGGAAATGTTTTCCTTCTCCTCATAAATATTGCTATTCACTTAAAATATGGGAAAATGAAGTCTAATCACATATGAAGCATAAAGGCAGTTATTTCATAAAATCACGTTATTTTTCATGAACATGAATTTCATTAAGGTCTATGAAAATAATACGAAAGGTCAGAATAATTACTCAGGGTACCCCAAAACAGTTTTTCCTTGTAGTTTCGCTGACTGGTGATCAACTTGATTAGCACTCAACGAAGACAAGGCTGGCACTGACGCCTAAACGTCTCAAGAACTTCGGCACCAACTGTTGCCATATGATGAAGATATTGAGAATGTATCAACCTACCCCTGTATATAACTAGCCCCGGTCTTCCGTACTAATAAGAATAAAATAATAATATAATAATAATAATAATAATAATAATAATAATAATCAAGTTAACTGTTAGACCTGGAAAGCATCTAATTAAAAATTTCAAATTTCTGCGAGTGAAAATAAGTTTAGAGGTTAGAAACGTACTAGAAAAGGGCGCTGTTCAAATTTAATCTCTATATTTTCTTAATACGAGGAGCGGTCAATAAGTTTTGCAATTCGGATATAAGGAAACGAGATATGAGGAAAAGTGTTTTATTATTTTTCAATATAACTACCCTCGACTTCAATGCACTTGCGCCACTTGTCCCTGAGGCTTCGAATTCCCGACAACCAGAAATCTCCCGACTGCTGTTCAATCCACTCCTGGACGGCGAGCTGGACATCTCCAACGTCCCCAAACCGGCGTCCACGCAGTGCAGCCTTGAGCTGACGGAATAAAAAGTAGTCGCAAGGGGCCAGATCTGGGCCGTAGGGGGGATGGTTGTGCTCCTCGAATCCGCGCTCGCGCAGGGCGGCTTGTGCAACTCTGGCCTTGTTGACTTTGACGACGTTGAAGTCGATCATGGGGCGTGAGGTTTCTAGGGACCCAATGGGCAGAGACCTTGGTCATGGCCGCCAAATTGTCGTGGATGATGTTGGTAATACTTCCATGTGATATTTTAAGTTCTAGCTCGATTTCTTCGACCTTCACCCGTTGATTTTCAAGGATCATCCTCTCCACACGGGCCACATTGTCTTCGTTGGTCACGTCTGACGGGCGTCATCTTCAAGGGACTCACGACCATGGCGGAACTTCCTATTCCAGCGAGCAATGGTTGCATAGGAAGGGGCGGTGTCGGTGTACACTGCAACCATGCGTTCATGGATCTCTTTTGCCTTAATGCCTTCCTTTGTCAAAAATTGGATCACTGCGCGGTGCTCAACCTTCTCCATTGTTAAAAATTTGGGACTGACGATCTGCGATCAGCTACTGCTTCTTAAATAGACGAGGCAGGAGCGTGCGGCTGCAGGTGCTGACTTGTCATAACTTGACCTAACACCATCACAAACAGCCATCCCCCTTCCTCTGCTTTGCCCTACCTATTCGCAAAACTTATTGACCGCCCCTCGTATATATATATATATATATATATATATATATATGACTTGAAAAATAATAATTTTAAGTCTTGACTCTGTTTAGATAAACTATCTTCTTCGATGCCGGAATGCATTTACAATTTAGATCCGGCAAAATTGACATTCCATTAGCGTTCTTAACCAATTCACTTTCTTCATTAATGCCATAAATGGGGTCGGTACCATTCAAAAACAAACCTGCGCTGATCCATCGACGTGCCCATTTTTATCTCCGCCAACAAACAATCGAAATGAGAGGGACGCACCCACGAAGGAATAGAGTGACGGAGTTCCCTCTAAGAACAACCCCGGTCGTCGAGACAAGCAGCAAGAGACGTTAAAGACAAGCCACTTATTTATTCATGTACTTATTTTAATAAAACAAAAACCAAGGAGGGCATCTGCAGCAAACAATTTTGGAAACGTGGTTCATAAAAAAAAATAGTGAAGTTTCGGGGAACTACCCGGGGTGCTCGAGAAAGGAAGGTCGGGGGGAATTTCCGAACCTGTCTTGATTCCTTACTGTAGGCAACCCCCTTGTGTTCCCATGATGAGATCTTTTATCATTGCCATAAAAAAGCGTAATCCAATGGAAAGGGATTACAGGGAGGCCATACAGACTAAATAGAAGTGGAGTACTAAAAATAGATCCAAGAGGGTAAGAGCATTCACTCTAAGTGGAGTACTGCACTTTCAACCATCAATCCAAGACGTTCGAACAAAAAAAAAAAACGGGGTTTACCCTCTTAGGAGAAGGGAAGCATATTTATTATTATAATTTGTATTCATTATTCATTCGCACAGTCTTGGCATATGTATGCCCTTTCAAGCACGTTAGAGCCGTTCTCGTGGACAGACAAGCGGCTTCAATCCCTCATTAATACAAGGCCTCATCAAGCAGTTGCAACGTACCCGACATTAAAAAAAATTACTTCAAAAATCGTTACCATTTTTTCATTGTTTGTCCACCCAATCATTAGTCCCTTTCCCCTTTAGGTTGCATACCGAAGTACCCTTTAAGTTGCATACCCACATACCCTTTAAGTTGCATACCCACATACCCTCTAAGTTGCATACTCATATACCCCTTGAGTTACATACCCACATACCCTTTAAGTTACATACCCACATTCTCTTTAAGTTGCATACCCACATTCCCTTTAAGTTACATACCCACATACTATTTAAGTTGCATACCCTTTAAGTTTCATACCTACATATCCTTTAAGTTGCATACCCACATACCTTTTAAGTTGCATACCTACATACATTTTAAAAGGCGACAACCAAGTTAGGGCGAAGTAAAAATGCATCGAAGGTACACCGCCAGAGTACCTAACGCAGAAACTACTTGAAGCACCGGTAGTCAAGAACCCTCCTAAGCCCCCGTCCGGTGCCTTAAATGAAGGGGCGGAAGAAGATGAGAAAATAATGATCGTTAAAAAAATCAAGATTTGACAGAATTTAATAAACTTCCAAAATAGAGAAATATATATATTTTATGGAGATCAAAAATCCCTCCCTATGGGAACATGACCACCCGACTGGTTCAATCGCACGGTCACGTACACCCCTCACCCCCCACAGGGAGGAACTGAGCACCCAGCTCATTAATGCGAGCAGCTTGCGTCGGTTGTTAACGGTAAGAAGTAAAAGCTCGAGAAAGTCAAATAATTACGACCGGGTCCGGCCGGAGAGACTCGTTAAGGAGCATGGGAAGGTCGGTGGACAGGCGTGCAGGCGCGGGACTTGAACGAACCAGTCTCCGCCTGCTCCACTCGGGAAGCGAAACCACTCATTTTCAGATCGGGAGCGGAGCCGTTATTACACAAGCATTTCACCCTTATCAAAAATAATAAGAAAAAAAAGAAGGATGATAAGTTTTTTTATAGCTTTCTTCAAGACCATGTGCCTTGACAGAGCGCCCTTACACTAACTAATGAAAGGCTTGAGGGAAGAGATCCGTCTTCAAGGAACATACAGGGAAGGAGAGGGGCGTACGAGAGAGGGCAGTTCATTCCACATTCTCGGAGCAAATGTAAAGAAAGAATGATCACCGATTGAGCACAGCCGACTACATGGAAGTATAGAACCAGATCCATAACAAATGATTCTAGGGGGGCCGAGATAGGCTCAATGTGGAAGGCAGATAAGATGCTGCTGCGGGGTTTTAGATATTATATGTAAGACCAAGGACCTTGAAGGTGATTCTGGATCGAATGGGCAGCCAATGTAATTCATGGAGCAGGTGGGGGTTGCATGAAAAGCCGTCCACGGAGAAGAGCACAAGTTTTGAACGAGTCGGGGGGTGGGGGAGGGTCGAAGAGTAGAAGCGCCCATATGGCGACTGCCAGGAAGGGCATAAATCGAAGTAAAAATAATTTTTAGCCTATTACTAGGCTACAATAACAAAATCAAAAAGGAAAACAAAACAAAAAAATACAAACCAAAGAAAAACAAGAAACGAAACGAGAGCAGGAAGAAGAAGGAAGCACGCTCCGGCGCCGGAGCGTGCGACCAACACCAGAGTCAAATAAAATGAAGGAGGTCATCCTCCTCCAAAAAGATCACAAGTCTGTGTGCATGAACCCGTCTCGTGTACTAGTTACAGTATTCAAGGGGGGTTCTATAAAACGAAATATTTGACGGCAAATAGTGTGGTCAAATTGGGAGTTATGATTATGGAGGAAGATGACACGGGTTTTGTTGACGTTAGCAATATGAGTTGTGAGAGAAAAACAACCATTAAAGGCGATGCCCAGATTTTTTCACCCCGCCGGATAAAGGGACCTGGGGGCCACCAAGGTTAAGAAGAGGAGCAATAGTTTGGCATAGAGCCAAATACGAGGGAATACCCAACAGTAACAACCAGTTTTCCCCACGCGTTTACACTTCACCTAAATTTACCAATTCCTTACAAACTTCACCCGAAACTTTTAAGTATGATTCAGCTAAAAAGTGTCTCAATGAATACACAATTTAGCTTAAAAAACCTCAATTCATCAGAAGAGAGAGATCACTTTTGAATTTGATGTTGAGAGCAAATAGTGCACTGGTAAATAATAAATAAAACGCGCCCTCGCTGTACAAGGCGATGTTGCCTAGGAATGGGTGGTTTCCCGGGCGTGCACTGTATCCAGTAGCAAAGAGGTGTCCCGATAACCAACCTTGAGGATCGATCTTACACCCATCATGGTACAAGGCGATGTTGCCTATCAATGGCAGGTTTCCCGGTCGTGTATTGTATCTAGTAGCCAAGGAGTCTCTCGATAATCAACCCTGAAGACCGATCCTACAGCCCACTTGGGCCAGCTGGAACAGGGTGGCTATTTGGGGCATCTTCAGATCTATGGAAAGAAGCGGAGCACAAAGACGTGATAAGATCGAACGCGAGATGCCGGGAAATGATTGCAATTAACCGGTGAACGGTCAGAGGCCAGGCCGACCTTTCACCGTCAATTGCAACACATCTGCACACCGTCAATAATCGGTTACTTTGGGGAAAAACCATTAAACCTGATGAGTCTCCTTTTCAGGTCAACGGGACCTGATCGGCGAAAGAGAAAGGTCCACTGCGAAACCAACGGAGGCATCTTGGCCAAATAGGTTTTGAAAAGAGGTTTACACAGGGAGCTTTTTTTAATGGTTTCTCTTTCACTTGTAGTGGGTTTTATCCAGGCGGGAGAAATATTGGGGCGGGAAACAGAAAAAAAAATAAATCAAAAGTTAAAAGCAAAAGTAAAAAAATATATATGAGATGAAATGAACTGCCATAGTAAATTTAATCAACCCTAACTGTTGAGGCCGGAAGACGTGTTGAAGTCTTCAAAAACAAATTAGGGTGCATGCGAACAAAATTACAATTTAGGACCTTCCTGTGGGGTTGTAAAGAAAGTTTTAAAGTTACAGGAAGCGAAAACTTGGATTTATACCCAGTAGCCAACTTACCCCACCCTTCTCTCTTTAAATAAGTCAGCGAAGGTCACGGCCAGCGAGCGGCCGTCTCTCACCGCGACCCCAAAACCATCGCTGCTCCTTTCAAATCCACCCGTCGGTCTGCGCCTAGTGAGGCACCGACGAGACACCATTCTCCGAGCCCATTCTCGGCTTTTTGTCGATCCCATTGGCTGTGGAGGTCTCGTCAAGTAGGACGGGCCAACTCGACCCTTTTCGGAGATTTTTTTTTCTCAAAATTTAATGTGAAAACCACCGAACGTCTCCCGCAGAAAGTTTGTAAGGAGAGATTGCAAAGAAAGTGTGAAGATACAGGAACTGAAAATATGTGGAAGATACAGGGTGACCAATTTTTTGAACCGCTATATATCATTAACCGTTAAAACTAGACGGATGAAATGAAAAGTGCATGAAAGAGGGCATTCTTACATTTTAGAGGATAACAAAATAGTTTGGTCTAGCCTAGGCGCTGCAGTGTAGTAATCTGAGCTGAGATAAAAGAGAGCAAAAAGTCGTCTACGTAGAGCGAAGGTAGAACATCTTTCGGTTGCACCAAAGAAATACAGTTAATGCTCAAGGTAAAGAATGTGACACTGAGGACACTTCCCTCAGGGAAAGGCTTCCCCACACCCTTACTGAGAAACTGTGTTCTTGTAAGAACTCCGAAATGTGGGAAGGTGTCCATTCGTACCCATACCCTAAAATGGATGGTCTCCCTGATACCGTATCAACACACGGTAACAGATGCCTTCTCCAGGTAAAAAAAAACTTCCAGGAAGGAAGGCCTCTTGGATATAGCACTCTTCAACATGAGCAGAGCATCCGACGTGGGATGAAACTTGCGGAAGACGCTCTGTGCACAAGACAGGTGACCTCCGTTGTCCAAGAAATAGGCTAATCAAACATTTACTATTTTCTTCATCAAGTTGTACACGAAGTAAGTTAGAAAAATTGGGCCAAAGGGTACTGGGTGGAGTGATATTTTTCCGGCTTGCAAAAACTAAGCCGGGAAGATACCCTCAACCAGATCTTCATGTACAAAGCCAGAAAAATGCCACACCTCGCCCACTCAAGAGTCGAAGCATGGCATACGGGAGATCGTCCGTACCTGTTTTCGTTCGGCAAAAACAGGTCGTTGAAGGTTCTGCTTGAGTATAGAGAGAATAAGTGAGAACAAGGGATTAGGCGAATATGGAAAAAATTTAAGGATGTGGTAGTAGGTAATGCAAGGGCTCCACTGTGGGTGTGCCAGAATTGGAAAGAGGAAGCAAACTACTCAATGGTGAAATTACGATGTGAAGCATGTAGTGGAAAGCAAAGAGGAGGTGTACTTGTAAATGCTTGATAGGTCAGAATAAGGATGTCATGGAGATGTAGTTGAATGTATAAAAAGAGATGAAAAGAAAGTGAAACAGAGCAGGAATGAGATGAATGAGGATCCCGATGGGAACAGGGAGCTATTCTGAAAGGAAGTGAAAAGAGTGAGGAATCAGAAGAAGAATAGCTGTGTAAGCATCAAGGGCAAGAATGGCGAGAGTAGTGTCGAGTTTCATGATTTGGGTATGGAAGATGATACAAATATAAATACGATTGGCGTCGTGAGTATAAATCGGGCGTTTTATTGGGGTGTGGAAGAGATAAACAGCTAAAATACATGCCATAGTCGCTGAAATTATAAAAAGTGGTGGAAATTGTGTCATGGAATGGAGTGGTGGCTGTGTTGTATGGCATTGAAAATGAAAGCAGTAAAGTGTAGCTTGTAGATAAAGTGTATAGAAAAAAGATATGATTGAGCATATAAGAAGGATTACAGGGATTTATAGGGGATAAATAAGGGGTTTTAGAGTGGTTAGGGGGGTGTCGACCAAGTATTTGCACTGAGATCACTATAAAAACTAGGAATGAGGTGTATGTACCCTGTATGTTCGGTTCATGGATTTGGAGAAAGCAGTTTATGACAGTGTGTAGATAGAGAGGCATTATTGTCAGGTACTAAAAATGTATGTAATTGGTAAATTTGGGATGGTGTGAAGAGTATTTATGTTGGAAGTAAAGCATGCATTAGTGTGAAGGATACCCAGAGTGACTGGTTTAACTTACGTTGGTGGGGGTTAGATAAGGCTGTGGGTATCACTATTGCTGTTTAATATCTTTATGGCTGAAGTACTGGGAGAAGTATCTATTGTAATGAGAGAAAAGGGCGTGAGATCGATGAGGAATGGTGAGAGATGGGTTCTATCCATGACGGTATATGCTGATGACCTGGTGTTGGTGGGATTTGGGAAATGTTGATTGAAGCATATGATAGTGTGTGCGAGATAAGGATTAAAGATGAATTCAGAAAAGAGTATGATGATTGGTTTTGGGGAGTGAGATTAAAGGATGGTTAAATTGGTCAAAAAACACTACCCACTTGAACAAGTGGGTAGTGGTAAATATCTAGGATGCATTGTAAATTATAGGGGTATAGATGAAAAAGATTGCCACTGCATGGTTTCAAATGGTAGGGAAGTCTATGCGGGCGATTAGAGGGTGAGTGAATGCTGAGGGTTTGACTGTGGAATGTGCCATGGAAGCTGAATGAGAACATGCTAGTGCCAACGTGGGTTTGTGGGAGTGATGGTATGGTAGGAGATGGAAAGATCTCGAGTGAGAGGGGTGCAAATGGACAACTTGAGAGGGGGTGTTTGGTGTGTGTGGAGTGGTGGATAGAGTGAGGAACGACTGGATAAGGTTGCGAATGAAGCTGTTACCGAAAATCTTTTGATGTGGTGGGCATGGAAGAAGAATGGTTAGATAGAGTCTTGTAAAGAGTGTGATGGTGCGGAAAAGGGTTGGAAGAGGGCATAATAGGTGAGTTGATTATGTGAATGAGTGTGTGAGAGGAAAAGGGCTGACGGAGGAAGAAGTGTACGATAGGTGGGTGTGGATTGGGGGTTTTGAGAGACCGTGATGGGGGCCTTCTGCTCGGGGATAATGCCAAAATGGACGAGAGGCTACATGGCATTGCGCCCCATCGCCACGAAGGGGCCAATTTGGCCTGGGTAAAATAATTGGTTACCAGCGCTAACCTCACTTTGTGGGAAATTGGTAGATGTTGAAAAGTTTTGACCTCGAGCGGGATGGGGGGATCACAGAAGCCCCACCTAGCACTACTCGAGTGGGCATAAGAGGCCGTAATTAAAATTAGGCTATATAAAAATAACAACTAAAAAAACACAAAAACAACAAATCCAAAAAAATAAGAACAATCAAAAAGGAAAAAGCATACTCAGGCGTCGGGGGCAGGCCGGCCTTCCCCAGGCGCTTGACTATGCGACCTAAAACAAACAGCCAAATAAAGTGGAGGAGGCCAGCCTCCTCCAAAAAGTCGTATAGTCCGCAAGTCTGTGTGCACGAACCAGTCCCTAGTACAAGGGACAAGCGGTAACGACCCCGTTCGTCACGCTACCGGGACAGGTAGCGTGCCGGAGATCACCCAGACTAAGTCATTAAACAAGAATGTGCCGAACAGTCTCGGGGACAACGCAGTTGCCGCAATAAGGTGCGAGCGAGCGCTCCATCAAATGGCGGTGCGTCCCGCGAGTGTCCCCAATTCGAAGACGACAGAGAGCGACCTGAAGCCACCGAGGTATTAGGGGATAGGTCTAGGGGAACAGTCGCAAGGCGATGGCACGAAATTTAAGGTTCACGTCGGCCTTCTCCCATCTTCTTTGCCAGGCAGCCCCCTCGAGTCTGGACATCGATCACTAACTAACGGCGTCCCGCATGGGTCAGTTCTTCGACCGTTGTACGGACCTTGACAATAATTTAGTATCAAAAATTTCAGTTTCTGGATGATAAAAAATATGAAATAGGAAACGAAATATCGATGTGGAATGTGGCAGATCAGATTCGACGTCGATAAGTGAAGGGTAATGCATCTAGGTCACCCCAAATTCCAACATATGCACAACATGGTAATAAAAAATTAGAAAGCGAACTGCTTTGTACAATTTTTAAAAAGTCTATTAGCGAAGAAGTGGTTCCTAAGAAGTTCAAAAAATAAAATGTAACAACAAATTTCAATAAAGACCACTAGCGGCTTTCCTCAGAGATCTCTTATCGTACTTGTGTTTTTTGGAATATATATATATATATATATATATATAAATGTCTCATTTTGGGATTTATCCTGAACCTCAAAATAAGCCTTCTTAGAAGCAAACCTATAGAATATATATATATATATATATATATATATATATATATATATATATATATATATATATATATATATATATATATATATATATATATACATGCAGATATGCGGTTAAAAGGCTATTTTTGGCAAAGACAGTCTTCGCCAAACCCCTCGGAAGGAGCTCTTCTCACATACACGAGAAGGTAACACTTAAAATAAGCTTTCTCTCAGATAGCCAAAAAACTATCTTTCGATTGGCCTTTTCAAGTGTCACTCCTGCGTTACTACAATAATTTTTCTTAGTTTATAAGGCGTGGCCTAAATGAGGAATAATAAATTTTCCATTCTCTTCGATAAGCAGGGGTGACACTTGAAAAGGCCAATCGAATGATAGTTTTTTGGCTATCTGAGAGAACGCTTATTTTAAGTATTACTTTCTCGTGTATGTGAGAAGAACTCCTTCCGAGGGCTTCAAGGAAGAATGTGTTTGCCAAAAATAGCCTTTTAACCGCATAATTAATTGCGTTACTGCACTAACTTTTCTTAATATATATATATATATATATATATATATATATATATATATATATATCCATATAGTTTTAGCTTAATTATCTAATTCAAATATTGAGTCATATTTTATATTAGTAAATCGTTTAATATTTTATATACTTGAAAAAGTTGGGCACGTAAATGGCGATCTTTCAGTGAAAACAAGTTAAGGTGACTCAGTCCTTCTTCGTACGATCTATTTCTTCCACAGATTATAATATAAGTGGTCAAATTTTGAATACAGTCAACATGGAAAAGAATGTAGGTGTCATAAATTCAAATGATCTAAAACAAAACGAAAAACAATGCACTGTGGCGTCATAAAAGGCTAATAGAGTTCCAGGGTACTGTAATACTGGGGGGAATAAGAAGATATCCAGAGGGGCCCCAGCAAACTCTTTACTTTCTTACCGGAGTCCTTCTTTGAATACCCACTCTTAATCAGGTCAGCTGGTCTAGGGGTCACAGTTTAACTCTACCGAAAGGGAGCCAAAATGATCAGTACCACTTTTTAAATAGCCGTGGCTGATGGGTAAGTGGAGATAAATGAGAGATGCAAAATTCGGTAAATAAATCAATTTTGCTACAAAAAAAAAACACTCAGAAAAACAAATATTTTAAGAATGGACGGCGCTCAATTGGCTCCAACAAGGGCTAGCAAGATCCCTTGATTGACTCAGGGTACTTCATTACACCTTGGCGCAAGGTGGAGTCTGTTCCCTTCTCCCACAGACGTCCTTCATCTCTCCGTCTTACGGTGAATCACAAATATTGAGTTTGTCTCTACTATAACACTCGAAAGCAAGAGGCTTTATTTCGGACTATTCATCACAAGAAACCACTGACAGCTTTCTGCGGTCAAAGCCTTTAAATGGGAAAAACCACGAGACTAAAATTAACTTCCTTGGACCAACAGAAGCAATTAGAAAACTCCCTGAAAATAAAAATGACTTGCCTCTTCTTCAAGTGGAAATTACTCGGATTCCTCCTTGACAATACATAGCTCGGTATTTTGTATTTAAATCGGAAGATATTATTCTTTCCTTATATAAATTGGTTGTAAAACTTCATTTGGAGTATGCGGTACAATTCCGGCTATCATACACGCAAAAAGATAGTGGATATTGGGGTGGGTCCAGCGTCAAGCATTAATTCTGAAACTTAGAAATAGATCGTACGAATAAAGACTGAGTCACCTCAATTTGCTTTCACTGAAAGATCGCCATTTACGTGCCCAACTTTTTGAAGTATATAAAATACTAAACGGTTTACTAATATAAACTATGACTCAATATTTGATTTAGATAATCGAGTGACAATTATTAAAAAAAACAGTTTCAATCCAATAAACAAAAGATTTAATCAACACTGGCATAACACATACAAAAATTTTATTATAAAATAATATAGATTTGGAATACCTTGACTAGGAATTCGTGGAAACCATTAGAGTAAATATATTTAAGAATTAAATCAATAGTTTGGTTAAGCTAAAGAATTTATTTATATACAATATAACTAAAAGACATAACCCAATTATGATCTAAGATAAAGTCAACTTCGACGACAAGCTGAAGATCAAGAAATTTCAGGTTCGATCCCGAGTTTTCTCTTTTGTCCTTACTTTCAACTAGATAGATCCACACGAAGGAGTGCGCAGCCCAAGTGGAAATCGAGTCACATCTCCCCCTACCTAATGAACTATAGGGGTCCCGAGCGAGCAAAATCTTGGATGATAAATTTAGTGCCCAAACAGTTTTGGCGGTGATATTGACTCAGGCCTACGCAAGGCTCGTGACTATGATCCAACGTGCAGGCAGCCGCCTTAGAGGAGGTTCTTGGAGGCGAAGAATCAATACCTCTCGAGAAGTCTACGTCCCATTATCAATCATAATTATATCTTATTTATTAAAAACAAAGCGTAACCAACGAGAGCATTTCCATCAAAATCTTTTCGAAAAATAGTTTCGGAACGAAAGTGGCCAAGTTAGGGCAACGATTCCCGAATCGAAAGTAATTACTCCAAATGAAGCAATTTGTTGTCTGGGGGTTAATGTGAAGAAAAGGCCAAGGTTTCAGATACAAGGGGAGGAGGGCTAAGAATATCGAGTGTCAAATGACACAACCCTAGTCATTTCGGCCGTAGACTTTCAGAAAGTCTTTGAAAAGGTACCACACCGCCGCCTTCTCCAGGAAGTGCGAGCGCTGGGCATAGACGGAAAAGTAGCCGGCTGGATCGAGAACTTACTAAGTTGCAGACGGCAACGGGTGGTGCTGAATGGGCAGGATTCTGAGTGAGTGCCCGTTACTAGCGGGGTGCCTCAAGGTTCTGTCCTAAGACCACTACTATTCATCATCTACGTCAACGACATGGACGGTGACATGGTTGCCAAGATTTCCAAATTTGCCGACGATACCAAGCTTGGTATGAACGTTGCAAAGGATGGAAATACTGCAAGCCTGCAGGAAGATCTTGGGAAGCTTGGGGAGTGGTCGGACACGTGGCAAATGCCTTTCAACGTAAACAAATGCAAAGTAATGCATATCGGACACCGAAATCCTCAATCACCCTATACCCTTAAGGGCACTGCTCTTGAATCCCCCGACACTGAGAAGGACTTGGGTGTAACTATCACGAGTGACCTCAATTTCTCGAAACAGTTTATTGAAGTGGAGAAGAAAGCCCAAAGGATGCTAGGGTATATAAAGCTCTAGTTTGGATATCGGAACAAGGAGATAGTACTGTGTCTGTACAACTCCCTCGTCCGACCGCACCTGGAGTATGCCGTACAATTTTGGAGTCCTTCATTCCGAAAAGACATCGCGAGATTGGAACGCGTGCAAGCCACGGCAACCAAACTGATTTCCTCTATCAGACATAAAAGTTATGAAGATAGATTAAGAGAATTAGATATGTTCTTGCTGGAGACCCGGAGACTACGTGGTCAGCTCATCGAAGTGTTTAAAATACTTCGAGGCTTCGACAAAGTGGACTACGGGGATATTTTCCAGCTCAGCGAGGGAAGAACAAGAAATCACGGCTTTAAACCATAACTGAAGCGATACCACCGTGATCTGTGTGGGAAATTCTTTACTTACAGTATCTGCGGTAGTTGGAACGTACTTCCGACGGAAGTTGTCAACAGTAAATCTGTTGACCAGTTCAAGTTAAGACTAGATAAAGTCTTGCGAAATCGCCGTTAAGATCCTCGCGAGTGATCTTCGAGGTTGCCAATGGACACCCTCGAAGATTGCGCCAAAAGTACCCTCCTTGTATGGACCGTAAGGTCTTCTAGGGTACTTATTTCCCTTGTAGTTCCTTGTAGCATTTCTCGCCTTAAGATTTTAACAAAGATTGCGTAGTCTTTGATTGTGTTGCATTTATTTTTTGACGCGAATCAGGAGCTAATCCAGGAAGGCTAGTAGGCTGAAGCCTTCCTCCCATACCCCCAAATTTCAGACCCGTTTATGTTTATATTTCTTTTTTAAGCTTTTCAGAAAGAGTTATGTAATAATATAGAATATATATAAAACAGTTTTAAACCGTTGCGATTAAATGTATCTTATATGATACATGTCTAAAATACAGATAAATCTCAAAATTAATTATTAAATTCAGTATTATACCTTAAATGACGTCCAAAAACTAAAATTCCTAATTTTATGAAATGTGGATAAAAATTCGGATCAGAGAGAGTTGGTGCTCACTCCTTTATGAGATGCTGTTATTTATTAGCAATACTGTGTAAGATAACCATTATTTATTATTAATGGTTGTAAGATAACCATTATTAATTATTAATAGGGTGTGAAATACCATTATAAATTATTAATGGTGTGTAAAATAACCATTATTAATTATTAATGGTGTGTAAAATAACCATTATTAATTATTAATGGTGTGTAAAATAACCATTATTAATTATTAATGGTGTGTAAGATAACCATTATTAATTAGTAATTGTGTGTAAGATAACCATTATTAATTATTAATGGTGTGTATGATAACCATTATTAATTATTAATGGTGTGTAAGATACCATTATTAATTATTAATGGTGTGTAAGATAACCATTATTAATTATTAATGGTGTGTAAGATAACCATTATTAATTATTAATGGTGTGTAAAATAACCATTATTAATTATTAATGGTGTGTAAGATAACCATTATTAATTATTAATGGTGTGTAAGATAACCATTATTAATTATCAATGGTGTGTAAGATAACCATTATTAATTATTAATGGTGTGTAAGATAACCATTATTGATTATTAATGGTGTGTAAGATAACCATTTTTAATAATTAATGGTGTGTAAGATAACCATTATGAATTATTAATGGTGTGTGAAATACCATTATTAATTATTAATGGTGTGTAAAAAACCATTATTAATTATTAATGGTGTGCAAAATAACCATTATTAATTATTAATGGTGTGTAAAATAACCATTATTAATTATTAATGGTGTGTGAAATACCATTATTAATTATTAATGGTGTGTGAAATACCATTATTAATTATTAATGGTGTGTAAAATAACCATTATTAATTATTAATGGTGTGTAAAATAACCATTATTAATTATTAATGGTGTGTAAGATAACCATTATTAATTAGTAATTGTGTGTAAGATAACCATTATTAATTATTAATGGTGTGTATGATAACCATTATTAATTATTAATGGTGTGTGAGATACCATTATTAATTATTAATGGTGTGTAAAATACCATTATTAATGGTGTGTAAGATAACCATTATTAATTATTAATGGTGTGTAAAATAACCATTATTAATTATTAATGGTGTGTAAGATAACCATTATTAATTATTAATGGTGTGTAAGATAACCATTACTAATTATTAATGATGTGTAAGATAACCATTATTGATTATTAATGGTGTGTAAGATAACCATTTTTAATAATTAATGGTGTGTAAGATAATCATTATTAATTATTAATGGTGTGTGAAATACCATTATTAATTATTAATGGTGTGTAAAAAACCATTATTAATTATTAATGGTGTGTAAGATAACCATTATTAATTATTAATGGTGTGTGAAATACCATTATTAATTATTAATGGTGTGTAAAATAACCATTATTAATTATTAATGGTGTGTAAAATAACCATTATTAATTATTAATGGTGTGTAAGATAACCATTATTAATTATTAATTGTGTGCAAGATAACCATTATTAATTATTAATGGTGTGTAAGATAACCATTATTAATTATTAATGGTGTGTAAGATAACCATTTTTAATAATTAATGGGTGTAAGATAACCATTATTAATCATCAATGCACTTTTTTTCCTCAAACTACTCAGAGGGAGAAATTCAGGTTAGTCCTCTCCATATTTTTATCCTGTATTCGCCACTGACTCGAATGTTGTTTTTAATAAAAAAATTCTTAATGTTTAATCAATTTCTCTTGTGTCAATGACCGTTACTACAATTATAGAAATGGCTAATTCCCTTCCCTAAAAATTTGGTTGAGTTAAGGGAAGTTGAAAAGGTGCGTAAAAAGAGATGACTTAGATCGTTAGGATACGGGAAAGCACGCAACTCTCCTGGACCTCCCCGTGTTACGCAACAAAGGCAGCCACTTTTAAAAGGTCAATAACTACATTAGGTTGCCTGATTATGTTTATACATATCACAAAACAGCCTGAAAAAGATCAACCTATATAACGACCTTGAAAGGGGGGGGGGCTATAGCACCCATCTGGCGACTACCTGCAAGGGCATAAGTCGCCATACTTAATTTCAAGCCCAATATTAGGCTATATTCAAATAAAAATAAGTAAAAAAACACCCCCTCACAAAAAACAACAACAACAAGGCAAGCAAAAGTAACGCCCTTGAGAGAAAACGAAGCGTATACAATCCCATGAGTGGATATTCACTCAACATAGGGGTAGGGCAGGGACAGTGGGAACAAAAAGCAAGAAGCCTCGGTATAAGTTCTTGATAATAGCTAAATGAATCAAAACTACGTCCTCAAAATTCCGTATAGGGTAAACCCAACATTGGCTAGAATAAAGTGGACGGGATTGTAGCCTTTCCGGCCTAACCTTATCCCTTGCATTCCAATAGCACCCCACGAAGGCGCAGGCGGTGAAGGACGCTCTATAAATCCAGTTTTGATGATTAAAGACTTGACCGCAGAGGTGCATAGGAGGGAGGTGGACGAAGTGAGGACGGAATAATACGAGAACTTCCGCTGGCGCTGTGACGCGAGAAAGCAACACGAACGGTGAGTAGTGTAGTATAGTGCTGCCGATGCCAAAAATGAGCGGTGGTTACCGTAATAGAATGCTATAGAAGAGCTGTTTTCACTGCCTCCATTCTAGAAGATATCGCGTTTGTTTATAGGTTATGTCATACTTCCCTTGCCGACTTTGCAGTCCGCACACTCGGCATCTAAATTTATACAAGGTTAATTTTCCTTTTCTATCCATGGACATATTTTCCTGAACACGTACCCTATAGATCAGAGACTAATCTTGCGTAACTAACTGAATCGATCCTTCCACTCACCCCAAGAAACAAGTGGCTAGGAAGGGGCTATTTTCTTTAACGAAACTAACGAAGAACATCAGCATCAAGTTTGGAAAAAAGAGGTTTACGAAAGAAATAAAGTTTGGGGAGAGCGGAATTATGTTGCCGCCAGGATGGCAGCAACTTTCATGAGCCCTGATATATCACCTGACAGGTTGACGAAAATTAGACACCTGGTACTAATGTACTAGTCTGACCCAAAGTTCGATTTATCTAAGCAACCTAGGGTCATAAAAGGAAAATAAGGATACCACTTGGTCAAGTGTACAAACGTATAGAGATCACTGGGTACGCTTGATCGACCTTAATCTAGCATCAACCGTTAATATAGATGTGTGACAATATCAAGTCCCTCTTGCAATAGTTGGACAGAATGTACAGTATATACGAATATAAGTGGCAGAATGCACGCTCAACCGAAGACGGTGACACCTGAATAGGACGAATAAACACTTGTGGAAAAAAATACACAACATAAGGGTTAAAAAAAAACCCAGAGGTATTGTAGTACGATATAAATCAAACATTCGTCTCTCAATATTCCCCAAACGCGTATAGATGTTACGAGTCATCTAATAAATATATAACAGAGTTGCGTCCCCCTGACATTGAACCTAAGGCTGTATCTGCTACGTTCCTGTTATAGCAACGTCTATTCTTCAGTTAATACTGACCCATTTGCTACTCTCACTTTCCATAGGTGGAGGGGGCTGGGGAGATTTGTATTACTCGTGGTGCGAAAGGGCTGCTAGCAAAACTTTCATTCCCGTTAAATGCATTTGTTTGCATGATATGCGCAGGAGACCCCTGTAATAAGAGTTTCATGAGGCGTTCCAGTCAAATTTCATTCCTGTTTCGGTAAGAACGCGGAACACACGAATGGAATGGGCGGGATGAGCTAAGTTAGAAACTTAACAGCTGTGTGTAATGGTCGGTTGTTTGGGGTCAATAACAGGGACAATCCACGGAAGGAGTTTTATTGCGTTAGTTTGATTTAGGTTTCGCTCTAGAGTTGAAAAAGTGAGCGGGGCGAGGTCGGGTCTTTTTATTTACGATGACGAACGAGTCGTTGCATTTAAATGCGACCAAATTTTTTCCCGTGTTGGACTCACCAATTGATACCACTTCGACTCTACATACGAGCGTACATATGCACACTGGCGATTAAATAATATAAACCGAAAATGAATGCATTTGCTGACAAGATGTGCAAAGATGGAAACATAACCCGAAAAGTTAGGAGAGAGCGCAACGATAGAAAATCGATTTGGAACAAACCCGATTTAATAGGAGCCGAGAGCTCAGTGAAACAGCTGTTACAGACAAACGTTCACCACTCATTACTCTTTTTTTTTCTTTTGGCTTTGTTTACCCTTAGGGAACAGAATACTCCGTCTCCTTTCAGACACGTTACCATTAATGGAATGGGATATCGATCTGAAGAGGTCTTTCCAAAGCACACAATTAGAAATTGAAGAGGTGAAACTGTATGGTATTTAATTAAGTGCATTTTAAGTGCGGTGGAGGGAGAAAGATGATCACCCAAACAGTAACGGTAATTTCGAGTTGTCTAGACTCAGATAAACGAGTGTACCCTTGGCCAATGCAAACACACATTCTCTTCACATCATGTTCGTTAAATATACGAGATTATGTTCTGAACTAACTTTTGAACAGACAAATATTCAATTTAGCGAATAATATGAATAGAAGTCTATAAAATTAAAATAATAACCAATGTGTAAATACAGTTAATTAAAACTAAGTACAGCATATGTGTAAATACAGTGAATTAAAGTTAAGTGCATAGTATAACAGTATGTTAACTTAAATACAGTTCAATTTAGCGAATAATATTAATAGAAGACTATAAAATTAAAAACTAATAACCAATGTGTGATACAGCTAATTAAAACTAAGTTCAGTATATATGTAAATACAGTGAATTAAAATCATTTTCATTATATATAGCAATATCTAAAACTTAAACTCAAATGATACATAAATGAATCATTAAAGATCAATGATAATTTAAAAACTATAACCCAATTAGTGGGTAGGATTAATTTGAATAGAAGTCTATAAAATTAAAATAATAACCAATGTGTAAATACAGTTAATTAAAACTAAGTACAGCATATGTGTAAATACAGTGAATTAAAGTTAAGTGCATAGTATAACAGTATGTTAACTTAAATACAGTTCAATTTAGCGAATAATATTAATAGAAGACTATAAAATTAAAAACTAATAACCAATGTGTGATACAGCTAATTAAAACTAAGTTCAGTATATATGTAAATACAGTGAATTAAAATCATTTTCATTATATATAGCAATATCTAAAACTTAACCTCAAATGATATATAAATGAATCATTAAAGATCAATGATAATTTAAAAACTATAACCCAATTAGTGGGTAGGATTAATTTATTTTTAAAACCCTGTAAGTGGGTACAACCTAAATCCAAAAAATGTCAAAAAGCTGAGCTCCTGCGTGTATTCTCCAGGAGAACCCCCTTTGTGTAACTTTGCCTTCGACTGTTACTTCTTCCTCTCCTCAACTATAAATTTTTTTCCATTTTTTCACCACTTTTGTCTATATATATTTTTTACATTGTGTAAGTTTTGTGAATTTATTTATTTGATGTATGAAATACTTGTGCTTCTTCCAATAAATATATCATCATCATTGAAGACTCAAAATAATCAACAAATGGAATTAATCTACCTTAAGGCGAAATCCATTTAATAAGCCTAAAATAACAAATATGCGCAACCTACGAAGATAAATTAAAACGGATCTTATCAAGAGTAATATTGGACTCATTATTCTTGACAAGAGCAATATTGGGTTCGTTAATCTTGACTTGAGTAATTTTTGGTTCGCTATTCTTGGCATAACTAATTTTGGGTTCGCAATTCTTGACGGGAGTAATTTTGAGTTAGCTATTCTTATCGAGTAAATTTGGGTTCGCTATTCTTGTCATGATTAATTTTGGGTTCGCTATTCTAAATATAAGTAATTTTGGGTTCGCTATTCTTGACATGGTAAAATTGAATGACAACACATTGGAGAGTGTGGTACTTCCTCTGCATGCGGAGGACTTACTTCTAGTTGTGAAATAATGAACTGGTTCAAATACACAAAAAGGTCCGGATGGGTTTTCTTGGAAATGTCAAAACGAAAATTGCAAACGTTTTAAAACCACAACCACGTAAACCACAACCACGTTAAGAACTGTCTTTGGAAGCGGGGGATCAAGACTACAATTTAGACATTGGATTCATGTTTTGTATTGCTGTAGTAGGAGGAATAGTGGAATAAGAACAACACCTCGGCAAGGGGGACTTTCGGTTGTTAACCTAACCCAATTGTTAAAACTTTGGGGAAGGATATTAAAATGGCTATAGCAGGGTGAAGGATATTCAAATGGCTACAGTAGGGTGAATGATATTAAAATGGGTACAGTAAGGTGAATGATATTAAAATGGTTACAGAGGGGTGAAGGATATTAAAGTGGCTATAGATGGGTGACGGATATTAAAATGGCTACGGTAGAGTGTAGGATATAAAATGGTTACAGTCGGCTGAAAGATATTTAAATAGTTACAGGGGGGTGAAAGATATTAAAATGGCTACGGTAGGGTGAAAAATATTAAAATGGCTACAGTAGGGTGAAGGATGTTAAACTAGCAAAAGTAGGGTGAATGTTAATAAAATGGTAACATTAGGGTGAGGAATATTAAAATGGCTACAGATGGGTGAAGGATATTAAAATGGCTACAGTAGGGAGAAGGATATTAAAATGGCTACTACAGTTAGGTGAAGGATATTAAAATATATACAGCAGGATGGATATTAAAATGGATACAGTTGGGTGAAGGATAGAATAATGGCTACATATGGGTGAAAGATATTAAAATGGCTACCGTAGGGTGAATATTAAAATAGCTAAAGTAGGGTGAATATATTAAATTAGCTATATTGAAGTGAAGAATATTAAAATGGCTGGAGATGGGTGAACGATATCAAAATGGCTACAGATGGGTGAAGGAAATTAAAATGGCTACATTAGGGTGAAGGATATTAAAATGGCTACAGTAGGGTGAAGGATATTAATATGACTACAGTAGGGTGAATATTAAAATGGCTATAGTAGGGTGAAAAATATTAAAATAGCTACAGTAGGGTGGATATTAAAATGGCTACAGTTGGGTGAAGGATAGTATAATGGCTACAAATGGGTGAAGTATATTAAAATAGCTACAGGGGCGTGTAAGATATTAAAAATGGTTAAGGTCGGCTGAAGGATATTAAAATGGCTACAGATGGGTGAAGGATATTAAAAATGCTACAGTAGAGTGGAAGATATTGAAATGGCTTCAGATGGGAGAAGAATATTAAAAGGGTTACAGATGGGTGAAGAATATTAAAATGGCTACACTAGGGTGACGGCTGTTAAAATGTTATACCCAACCTAAACTGGATTCGTTTAGGATGTCTTTTCTTTCTCAGTGGGGAACTACTGATTAACGTAGACTCCGAACCACGGGTTTCACAGCGCATGGGTGGTAGCCACCGCGAAGACAACCTGAATTAAAACTCACTCAAACCACTTACCACCACTAATGTGTCTAAACATCGTTGTATTCACATGCAGGTCACCGCAAGGGAGTGTAAGATGTAACATGAGTAATCTTGGTGCAGTTGACATCTTGATTATTGCGTACCCTCCCGGCCCCCATTTGCCTACAGTAGGGTCTACAGCTATAATCTCTCACAACTTTTTCATTTCCTACATCTTTACCACTTTCCTTACACACACACACACACACACCTTTACAAACTTTCAGCGTGAGGCAGCCTCATTGTTATTGCGCTTCAAATTCTAGGGAACAAAAAAGGTAATAGGTAGCGGTGTTTCCCCTCAGTTTAGGTTATAAAGTGGTAAGTTAGGAGAAGTAAAAATGTATAGGAACTACAGAGCGTAAGGAAGAAATTCTAGGAAAAAAAAACACTAGAGTAAAATGTCCAAATATTGAGCAATTATTCCAAGACAAGTTTCATTTTACTAAGGCTGACTTCCCTCCCTCGAGAGACGAGGCACCTCTTGATGACGTGTACAAATAATTAAAAAAAACCCACAACCGAAATCTTCGCTGAAGCCTAAAATAAAAAAAAAAACAGATGCAATTTGCTTTAGAGGGAGGTCGCTGACCCGAAAGGAGGTCACGTGACCTCGCCGATGGACAGAGAGAAGGACGCACACGGACGGATGGAGAATACTACAGGGTGGTCCGAAAGTCACCCCTACCGAAAGGTAATAAGAACAAAAGAGGAACAATACAATAATATCAAACGTGTGAAATAGAGAATTAAAACAATATTTACAGAGTGGCGAGACTTTCGGGCCACCTTGTGAACCAACGTGAGAATGTTCCACCATAATCTACTACACATTTTACATCTTCACCCCCAAAGTTTTTGCAACAGATAAAGAAAAAAATCGCGTATAATTTAAATTGTTAAAAAATCAAAGATTGATGAAAAATTTATTGATAATAGAAAGATAATGTAGGGTTAGATTTTTGCAATTAATATCGTGACATAACCATACTAAACTAGTTATTTTAATATCCTTCCCCCAAGTTTACGCACTTTAACATTCTACTCCCAAAGTTTTGGCAATTTAACATCTGCCCCTATGTTTTCGCAATTTAACATCGCCCCGATGTTTTGCAATTAAACATTGTTCCCCCAAAGCTTTAACAATTTAACATCCTCACGCAAAGTTTTCGCAATTTATCATCCTCACATTAAGTTTTCGCAATTTAACATCGTCCCTCACAAGTGTTTTCATAATTTAACATCCCTTCCCCAAAGTTTTCACAATTTAACATCCTTGCCAAAGTTTTCGGAATTTAACATCCACCCCAAATATTCGCAATTCAACATCCACTCCAAGTTTTTGCAATTTAACATCGTTCCCCCCAAATGTTTTCGTTCGTAATTTAACTTCTATACCCAAAGTTTTCAGAATTTAATATCCTCCCCCAAGTTTTCACAATTTAACATCCAACCAAATTTTCGCAATTTAACAACCCCCAAAGTTTTCGCAATTCAACCCCCTTCCCCGCCTGGTTCCGCTATTAAACATCCTCCATCTCAGTGGGGGGGGTAAGGGATCCCAGTAGAGAAAATAAGACTAAGTAGGAAGGACAAAGAGAGGTCGTTTGTGGGGGTGGGGAGGTCTTTTTAATCACCGATTCGCACTGTCTAACACTTTTCTTAGTGGAAACCTACAGTTTCACTTTACTGTAAGATCCGAGCCACCGGTCGCTACAGCATATGGCAGACAGGAGACTGGCAGACAAACCATACCTGATGCGGCTCCATCTCATTGACGGGACGAACAGTGGTGAAGACGTGACAGGGACTGATAACACAAACACTCAAGGGCTTGGTTCGGAAGGGCATTATTTAATTCCTCGCTCCAAAGAGAATGAAAACTCAGAAGTACGAACTCACCGGGGCAAGAGACAGGAAATAAGTCTCGAGTTCTTTTGAGTAATCCAACGGAGTCATGTTTATTAATCGGATATTATTATTATTTACTTAAAACTTAATAGGCGGCAACCGACGACTGCACCTCTACCAGAAGGGGTGAGAGGAGAAATTTGCAGTGGTGAAGTTGGGAGAAGGAAAAATGTGGGGAATGTACATAACCCGAGTACTTTAATAAAGAGGAGACTACTCGGGGAGCGTAACTTTCTAGAATCTTATACAAACTCTATAATATTAACCAGATCCTCCTGCTGGGTGTTTAGGTCTGTTAAAAGAGCTCGTTTTATTACTTAATGGATTTAGAATTAATTTACCATGTGTTTGAGTCACTAAGTAAATCGTTTGACTTTTCAGAATATGAAATTTTATCAAGGATAACTATCTGAGTAAGTCATAAAACGAGCTCTTTCAACCAATCTATAACACAAACCATCCCTATTGGCAACTTATCACTTGCACGGGCAATTTAGATCAATGTTGCGCAGGAGAGCTTCGAAAGAAAAAGATGCGGATCTGTTATTAAAAATGTTGCAAGAGATACGAATCGTATTTACTACTTAATAAAGTATTATTTTGTTATATATTTTATTATTCATAATGGATATATATATATATATATATATATATATATATATATATATATATATATATATATACTAAATAAATATGTAATTGTTATTTTTTTACAACATTCATCATGTATTTTGAGGTAGGAAGCATATTACAATAAAAGCCTATCATACTACAGTAAAGCCTACTGGTAAGAAACATGCTACAATAGCACCTAGTCCCGATGTGTAAAAGGTTAGGATACCGCTTAATAGAGGGTCGATTAAGTGTGTGTGAGAGAAGTGGCACTGATAAAGGAACAAGTGAGTAATTTGCGTATGGTAGGATGACATGCAGTGAGTTTGAGAATGGCTTGCTTGAGGCCTCTTCCCCAGAGAGGAACCATCACTAGGCTAAAGGCTAAAACACATAGCACACAAGGGAGGGGGTAGCTTTGTTTATAAGCACAATATGAGGATAGTTCAGTGGTGGTGATCCGCCGTGACGATGACATTCCATGTCAGTGAGACTCTGGATATGTCATATTCCTAAAAGGGGCGAGGGGCCCATTACTGCAGCGTGTCTTGGGGCAGTTTACTCTGGCCAATTTTCTTATATATGTATGCGCCTTCCCAATCCCTTGCCGAAATTGTCCCCCAATCTCGTTCTCGCACGCATCTCTTCCCGACTTAGTTCTGGAACGGAGACGAGGCCACTCTCTCAGAGGGTGCAGGAAGGCTTATTGACTCATTTCAGTCGAGTGTGGCAAATTCTTGGACTTAAGTTCGGGGTTAGATGACTATTTAGTCAACGCAATAACATTTTTATTTCCTTTGGAAGGGATTAACACTATTTTTCAACCGTGGCCCGGTGTGACCTGTCGTAAAAGAGGTAAGGAAAGCCAAAAAAAAAAGAAAAAAGACCAGAAGTGAAAATGATCAGAGATAATATAGAAAAGGATAATAGACCCAGTGAAAATCTGGGAAGATGTATTCGATGTTTTGCAAGAACGAGTTCGTACAGAGCACAGGTACTCGTAGGTACGAATTTGCATTCCATTTCGAGTGTACAATTTTTACCGCCGTTCGTATATCCAAGTTCCCTTGCAATATATTATGAGGGGGAGCTACTCCTGAAAATAGACCATCCCGACACCAAAATGAGACTTACATATTCCGGAATGTACGAACTTCACTCTAAGGGATCAATTCAGTCGGATGTACGAACTTGCCTTGAAAGTACGAACTTCTATTGAAGATAAGAACTTCACTTCTGATCCTGATTCATCTTCCTATTACTCACTTTCAATTCTTCTTTTTCAAACTTAATATTATTTTTTCTAATTATAAATAATCTAAATAATATCAATTCATTCCCAAAAGATTAAAAGAGTTAAATAAATTGGTAAAGATAGGAATGGGAACAACTAAAATCCTTAAATAAGCCTATCCATAAACAGACGCAATCCTTCCAAGAACTTAGATTTCAAATAGGCCTAGTTAACCATTCTTAACTGTTTCCTCACCAAAACTCCTTCCCTCATGAATCCATTTCAAATTAAAGACTACTTAACTCCATGATTAACCAAGATTATGAAAAATACCTTTAAAAACCTCCTACCTAATGAACTAATTGCGTTTTGTCTATTAAAGGCACAATTATCTTTCATAAAAAATATTTAATACTTTCTTTTGGCATGGAAGCGATAAAGTCTTAGGAAGTCCATAAAACACAGTAAATATTTTATTTAAAACATGCTTTTGAAAGTGAAAGAGGATGAAATTCATAAAATAAATTGCAATGCACACAGTTATGGAATGCTGTTAATTAATACAGCAATTATAAGTAAGTCTCCTCCACACACATCGAGCATGTTTGTGAGATGTCCCTCATTTACGGCGAAGGTTGGTATATTGACCTATTAGATGCAGCCATTTGGCGTGGATAAGCCTCACCCAGGCGTTCCTGATGAAATGTCCAAGAGGCTTATCATTGTTATAGCAACCGGATTCATGAAATAAACAAAATATCGTAATTTTAAAACACTACTAAGTTGAGTGAGGTCCCTTAACTTTTGTATTTATGGCACGAAAAGTGAATGGTACGAGAACAAGGTAGTTTTTCGCCCTCTTTGTTCAAAATCTCGGGCGGTTCCCCCGAGTGTCCAAACGGTTTTGAGTACGTCCAGTGACCTAATAACAAAAGGTCTTGAGCAAATTATTCCATCAATTGATTTATGGAGAGAAAAATAAATTTATTTACGAGAAGCATTCGACACGAGTGCGTAAATTTATTAGATATAAATATGTATGTATAATTTCAAGGTATTACTCGTCCATTGGTGGCATCTAATTAGAAAGTGGAATAACTTTAATGGTGATTATTTTTTGTTAAATTGTGAAAACTGAATCAATCATCCAATTAATAGTTTTACGCTCGTAAATAAAATCAAGTAAGCATAATCACTAGCAAAGAAAATCGATATCAAGTTAGGATTGGTTAGATTTAATCTTTTTAAGTATATGGATAAAAATGTGATAATGGAGGAAAATGTATGTAGAAAGTACGTGGCCTAAGTATGTCTTAGACGAGACTACTAGGCATGTTAGAAACCGGAAGGGAACGCAACTCTTTTGCGCCTTTATCTGTTCCATAATGAAGGGCTGTTCCCATGCCAGAGATTACCATATGACCCGTTTATGTATCAGTAAATTTTCTCTCAAATTTAACCAGACCTTAACAACGAATATTCTTGACCTGAATGATAATTTTAACCTAATCCTCAATATACTTCATCAGTTAGCTATTCAAATCTCCATCCGCAGAACATTATAACAAACCGCTCTGGAAAAAGTTAATATCAAGACCGACTAGAAAATATCCCTTAAACGCAAATAAATATTAAAAAAAACTTTCAGGTAATAAAAATTTCGTCATTGGAGAAGTAATTTGAAATGTCTAGAGATTATATGCAATACTTTTTTAGCGTCTCATCATTTTTCAAAAAAAGGTTTATGAAAATATTTTTGTTTCAGATACGTTTATGAATGTAAGACACAATTTAGTAGATACAACACTATTTATCTCAGTTATTAGATAGTTTATAAGTCGATTTTCTGAAATTAGATTATAAAGGCTGTTTAGACATTTTTTGCAAAAATCACTAATAAAATAGCCAGAAAAATGAAGTTTCACAAGAAGAGAAGAATAATATCGTGAAAGAAAGTCTTCTCTGCAAATTTGATAGATTTGAAGCGTGACCATTGCAGTATAAAGCAAATATTAGATAATAGCATTTAGCCAAGAAAGAACAGGTTTTAACCAAAATTTTGAGCTCTTACACATAGAGATCTTTCTCAAATTAAAAGGAAAATGCCTAAAACTCCTTATGATAGGCATTTGTCGTAGGTCAGGTAGGCTTCACTGACCTTCGCTTGCCCTCCCTAGACGAGGGAAAAGAGGCGACAATCAGACGCGGGGGAATTGTCCTTTTAAGTGCGTGGGATATGTGAGTGCATTTTCTACCGTTAGCCGACATAGTCAAATAGTTCAATGTTTTTTTTGTGTGGTTCTGGGATGTAAACAAGGATAAAAAAATAATCTTTACTATTATACAAACAAATAAAAGAATTTAACAATAAATGATACACTATGGGAAAAAACTAATCGTTCAGCAAAAGAAAATTAATTTACAATGAATGCTTCGGCACGAGCTGTGAGTAGCACAATATTTACCCGAAAGAAAAAGGGAGGAAATGATGAGGTGAAGCTTCGTAGTCGAAAAGCGTTACGCCTCCTCGACGGTGATAGAGAAAAATGTAATAGGCTTACGATTTTCCAAGAGGGGGGGGTGAGCCTCGAGTGGTTGTTCGAGAGAGCATCCTTGCAGGGCACGGAGTGGAGCGCGTTATTCCCGAATGAGTCCTTAGTCCTTGACTGCCGTAGCTCTGAACTTGTTTCTTGCCTGCGAGCCCTTAGGGTGCCAGAGAGTCGCTTGCAAAGTTGCGCGTCGGGTCCTTGGCTGATTCCAACGAATCTTCTCGATTACTGCTTGGATACTGCGTGAATACTGCGTGACTCCTGCTTGAATACTGCTTTGTTCATTCCCGGGCTTGGAAATATATACGACTTCGCCGGAAGCGATTTTGTTTGCCGTCGGAAGCGGGTCCCACTCCGTTTCAAAGGCGCAGCGAGCAAGGGCTTAGCGCCCTCTCGCTGATTTGGGTTTTGGGATCCAGTTTGCCTGGTCTCGCTCCGTTATCGCCTCAGAAGTTTACCAAAAGACGCCAGTTGAAGGTCCTTTTGACCGTGAGATACTCTCTAGTCCTATTTCTCCGCGTGACTCTCTCTCTCTCTCTCTCTCTCTCTCTCTCTCTCTCTCTCTCTCTGACAGCATTCCTAACCAAAAAATAACAACATCTGTTGTGAACAAAAGTATACATGAAAAATGATTCCTAAAGTTCTCTAAACAGACGAATCAATAGTCACCAAATGGGCCGGATGGTTTGGCAAGAGGTTGGATTGTCAATGGTAGAGTAGGATTGATGATTTGGGCTGCAATTGTTAGAAACATGCTAGTAGGACCTTTCAAAATGGATGTGAAACTGTAATGCAAATTCCTAGAGAAAAACATCCTACATTGGTTCAAGAGACAGCCAGTGAAAGTGAGGAAGTCACGTCTCTCCATGCAGAATAATGTCCCTATTCATTGTTCCAAATTCTCTAGGAATTGTTTAAGAGTCGAAAGGATTTGTAAGAGACTCAATCATGGAGTGCCCTTCCTAAAACTGCGACAGAAATCCAAATTGAAAACTTGTAGAGCAGATATGTTTACGCAGATGGTACGCAATTTAACAACGAAATTGACTTTTAGAAGGAATCGAAGATGTTGAAAAGAACGTTTCCGTTGATTGCATAAAAACTTTGACTTCATCAGTTGACTTCATCAGACTGTTCAAATGTATTCAGAAGATTTCCTTTATGCAGTAGCTATTCTTTTTCTTCTGCTCGGCTTTTGCCTACCCGGGGTCGCCGTACTTAATGAGTCGTTTCTCGGTAAAAGACTCATCCATTAAGGATTTGGCAGAGCCTTTACGGACGGATGCCTTTCCCGACTCCCCATTTATCCCTTTTTATTTTAAATTATGCAAATTATCCGCAGAAAAATCAAAATATGATTCTAAGCGTTTTCGCCTTTATTATACAGGGATTATGTTTCATATAATTTCTCTTCATTAATATATAATTTGTTTATTTAGATAGAAAAATATGTATTACGAATTAAAAAAAATTGCTAATGATTTCGACAGTAAAATAGTCAATTCAACAATATAATTTGTCTTATTTTCCTTCCATATGGCATTTAGATTCCATATATTCACATTACATTTTCTAATCATGAATGTTTTAACTCCATGAAGAAGCGTTACACAAAAATGCACCTGTTTTAAGAGAACTTTGGCTATTTTCAATATTTGGATATAATCTCTTTATTAATTTATTATTAAAAATATGATTCAATGTCAAACTTTCCACTAGAAATAGTTTCGTTACAACCAAGATCAAACGTTCATGTCCAAATACAGAAACTGACTCAGTAGAAGCAAAAGGAAACTTGCGATAGCCGGTTGAAGTCTTTTAATGGACCATAACGGGTTTAATGAGGAATATGACCGGCAGGGAAAGAAAAATAGGTGGACGACTCGGACATTACAAATGATTGGAGTTCAAAGGGTGACGGGGGAACAGAACAGCCGATCTGGGCGTGGCGAGAGATCTGAAAGGGTCTGTTTTTTATTCTTAGAAAATTGGCCAAAACCACGTGAGTCATTTTTAATTTGGGAGGTGGTGGGGGCTGGGTAGCCAATAAACATCTCATTTTTTAAGGTAAAAACCAACGAAGGAAATCGACAAAGTTCTTGAGATTAGATTAGAAAATTGGTGTTAAAAAATGTGTGAAAGCAAAGTAAAATATTAGACTAAATAGAGTGGAATAGCAATAATCAGATCTATGGTCAGAAAACTAAGTAACAAGTACAAAGGGCGTAAACAAACGACTCCCGAGCGAATAAAAGAATTATAATTATTTCATTAATATGACCACCATTATTAAGTGCCAAAGAAGCTGCTAAAACCTCGTCCCCGTACTAAATACACCCATTCCTGCAGCAAATCCAAGACGGAACTAGGTACCAGGGACTTAATATTACTCTATTTTTTTCCGAGAGCCTCTTAATGGGGAAACAAGGCAGGATAGTCATTCCACTTTCTAAATCGCGGATTTAAAATTTAACAGAATCTATGCAAAAACGAGGTTAACAAACCTAGGTCGCGTGTTCTCAATTATTCTGACTTATGACCATATGACCTTAAAAACTTTCAAAAACTCATTGAAAAGTAAATAATTACCACCCGAACGCTGACCTGCGGACTGACATAGTAGCAACTTATGGATTCGCGTGCACGCGACTAAAAAACAATGAACAGAGTGGAAATTGGGATCCGAAATATTAATTAATGGGGCATTCGGTCTACTGGCATCCAGCTAAGGCTGGAGAAAAGGATAGCAAATTATTGTTGTTGTTTTCTTTTTAATTTACCCCCTAAGGGGGTACACAATGGGGCCGGAAGACTTCAGCGTCTTTGGCATGCTCGGAAACGTCCCAAGATATAAAGCAAACGCATTAACAATTAATAACATTGTTCGAATCCATCTCCGAATGCAAAGGGCTCCGTAGCGACAGAGTAAAAAATATATCACAAACTTACATCCATATACGTGAGCCGGGCTCGCGTGCTGACGTGACAGAGACAGTTGATGAATCCGTTTCTGACCCTCAAAGCCAACATGAATTCAGCGAAGAAATAAACAAATAAATAACGTAACACAGTCTTTTATTATGACATGAATGTGTGTACCCGGAAGAGGGGGAGTAAGGTGGAAAGGAGACGCCTTCCTAGACTCACGCCATTCCTGGCCTAGGCTCCGGCAAGGAGGAAGATCAAAGCTAGCCTAGGCTAACAGTAGCACAGCCCAAAGGCAGCGTTGAATGAAAACTAATTATGTGAGATAATTTTTAGTCGAAATAGAAAAAAAAAGAGAGAAAAGAGAATTTGTTAAGTAGTTTGATAGAAAGGCTGTCGTTAGTTAGGTCCGACCGACGAGTTTTCGAAGTAGTTTCGTACATCGGCACATTACACCGAAAGCAGGTTCCCGACCCACCCTCTCCGCCCGCTTACGAATGTAGTCCCTATTTAGTCGATACAAACGACGGGCAACGAACATCACGGTGGTAATACCCTCTCAACGACCGGGGACAAGAGTTTTGTTTTTATGTTTTTTAGAAGCAAAAACCATTTGATATCATTATCACAGGACAGGGCAAGCAACAGAGAGCCTACTCGAGAATTTCACTTTTCTCACTATATCTTATCACTAAAAGGATAATATTTGATAGGCTCTGCCAGAAGGTTACTTAATTTCAACCCCTTCATTTGCGAGGCTTTAGCTTGAATCATTTGGAGAAAAGAGGAAATTATAATAATCCGTAAACCGTCCATAAAATCTCCGCCAGAAAATTTGCAAAAAGAAGTTACCGGAAAAACAGAGGAAGTCAAAATATGAGGGAAGGTGCCAAGACCAACCCGGGGCCCTAGAAACAGGGACGATACGCAGGTCACCAGAATCTTCCCCCATTGGGGGGAGCTATACATTATCATATCCAAAATTTAAAAAATTTCTTCCGATTTAAGCTTATGCACATACATCCTGGGTCAATAATGGTCCCTATAATTAAAGCTTGACAGAATCAACTCATTAACCTAACACGAAATACATAAATATCCTCATCAGGTGGAATTGCGGAGTAAGGATTTAAGCTTAACTTATTCCTGTAATGTAGAAAATTAGCTAATTATATGGCTAGAGCCATTAAACGTTAATTTACCCCTAGGTTCATCCGGGGCCGACTTCATGTGCAATGTTACAGGTAAACAAAGAACAAAAACATTGAAAGAATATTTTTAGCTCGTTGCAAAAGACTAAAAATATTATTATTATTGGATGAATATTTTTATCTCGCTGAAAGAGATTATCATTATTATTATTATAGGACGCCGCTTTCCCCAATTCTGTTTGCCTGTGAATGCATTGTCGTACTTTAGAGTAGATGCGCGCAAACCACCTTCTCTACTAAAGTATTGAAATTAGCGGTAAATGAAAACTCTTACACCAGGAACAAGTCCATAGAAAAGAGCGCAGTCACTCAAAGGTTCGAACCTCAGCTTCTTGCATGTGAGAATACAAGTAATCCAACGGACGAAAAACGACAGAGAGGACCACAAAATATTTGGAGAGTATTGTCAAGTGGTAGAATCAAGTCACAATGTTGGGTTCGGGAACAAATGCAGGTGATTTCCCCTGTAGAATGTTTGTAGGGAGAAATCAGTAATGAGAGTGGTGAAGATGAAGGAAGTGAAGATGTGTGGAAGATACCCCCAGATCATCCTGCAGGTACTGGAGCAGAGAGGACTGCCTGCGTGTGTTAGGGCCTGGAGAGCACACAACCCTCCAAGATGTCAGACGCTGTAAAGCTGCCCATGCTAGACCTGAGATCCCCTTGGGGATGAGTAAAGGGGCAGAAGAAGAAATGGTGAGGTTAGGGGACGTGAAAATGTGTGGGAGATGGATAAATCGAATAACCGAAAAGGGCGAGTAATGCGCTGCTATGCGGGAAGGCCTGCAATTCTCATCAACCTTCCCTATTCCGAAACAAGGGTAGGAGCCATGTGGAGAACCTATTAACTACAGCCTACCACAGTGTCCTTCGAACGCCGTTGTCATTGCTCGTTTGCATAGTCTCCCTTTTAACAGAGCTGGGCGTTGTGGCACGAGTTGCTACTTTGCGACTTGCGACTTGCGACTTTGCCGCAATATGAATTTCGAAGTCGCAAAGTCGAAAGTCGCAAACGTTTTGAAAAAGTCAGAATAATCAAAGTCGCAGCGCCAATTTTCCGCGACTTTAAACAGGAACAAAGACGACTTTTTTTAAAGAAATTACCGCGGCTGTTTTAAGCCAGTTTTAAAACCAGATTTGGCTAAAAATGTCAAATTTGAGTTGGTAACAACTAACTTTATTTTTATCTGATTTTTCACTTTCTTTTTACGATAAATTAAATTCTTCACATTATATGAGACTGACGTTACAGGAAACTACCTAAAAGTACCAAAAAAAAGTTTGTCACTCTGAATTTTATTATAAATTAGTAAAATTACATACACTTTTCAGGCGTGAACCAAGTTTTAAACCTGTCTTGTCAGTTAAAAACGTTCGAGAACGTATTATGCCTTGTGACGTTCATCGTGCGAATTAATCTCATTTTCTCGTATTTTAATATGTGCTTCTACTTTTCTTGTGGCTAAAACGAAAAAAATACTGTGAAGTGTAAGAAGAAATTAAAATTTTAACAGCATTCTACCTTTAACATACCTAAAATTAAACAATATAAATAAAAATTGGACCATCGTACGTAGACTAGGCCTTGGTTCTAAATCTAAAGATCATATTTATATAGCCTATTAAACTCACATGGTTTTATCTTTCTTTAAATCCATTAGGCCACTCTGTGAGCTTAGAAAATCTCGATTGTTTATCAAGTTAAACCTGTAAAGGTTAAGAGTGATGTCCTTCGCCGATCGGAATCTCTTATTTCATCATTTCTTTATTTCCCGACGCCACCCTGCGAGTGGTTGTAGCACTGCGAGTGGTTGTAGCATGGGTATTTTTCACTAACTTTCTTCTTGTGGCTTTTATTGTAGCATAATTGTAAAAACTGAGACATAGACATGGATACGTTTGTGACAAGGAGCGGGGATAGGAGCAGGAGTTTTTTTGGCGACAGTGCAGCCAGTAGTAGCTTCAGGAGCAGCACTCTTATGCTAAGTGAGAGTAGTGACAGAAATATCCACATGCCTTTTTTGGTACCTGAGACTCTGACAGTGGAAGATCAGGAGACAGGGAAGGCTGGCGACCAGAGACAGGAGGGCAACGAGGAAGCCTTCAAGGAGATGAAAAGCTGCTTGGAGACTCTTGAGAGGTAAGAAAATCGCCGCGCCGCTATAGTAAAGTAGCAAAATTAAATGTTAAAATTTAGTAAATTCACTTCTTTTCATGATTTAAAGATTTATAAATATTAAATTTAAATATTTAAATTAAAAAAAATTGTCCCTGAAACATTTCTATCTCTTTCAGTTTCTATGTCTTTGACAAATTTGTGAGGACTATGAGAAGGTGGATGGGAGGTCTCTCAGGAAGATCCACAATGGCCTTGCTAAGTGCCAACATCCTGGTTACAAAGGCAAGAAGGGGTTTACCTACAGCACCCACACCAGGAACCACCTCAAGCAGCATTACAAGAACGTAAGTTTAAATAATTAGATAAATTTACAATAAATAACTGGAGCCGCTAGTCCTGCTACTTTATACAAGTTTTAGCAAAGAAAATAAAAAATTTTAGTGCAAAATTAAAAGTTAATATTTTTATATCAGATGCACAAGGACCAGCTCCTTCAGCCCTCTGCCGCCATTGAGGGGCTCAACAAGCCCGGCCGCTCCCAGTCAAGGGAGAGTGAGGCCCGCAAAGAAGCGCCGGATGTGCTTGGAGGAGAGCTTCAAGCCTAGGTTCAACCAGGAGAGGGCCAGGCAGTGTTACACCAGGTGAAAAAAATCAGAGAAATATGAGGGGCGGTCAATAAGTTTTGCGAATCGGTAAGGCAAAACAGAGGAAGTAGGATGGCTGTTTGTGGAGGTGTTAGGACAAGTTATGATAAGTCAGGACCTGCAGCCGCACACTCCTTCCTCGTCTATTTAAGAAGCAGTAGCTGATCGCAGATCGTCAGTCACAAATTTTTCAACAATGGAGAAAGTTGAGCACCGCACAGTGATCAAATTTTTGACAAAGGAAGGCAAGAATGCAAAAGAGATCCATGAACGCATGGTTGCAGTGTACACCGACACTGCCCCTTCCTATGCAACCATTGCTCGCTGGAATAGGGTGTTCCGTCATGGTCGTGAGTGTCTTGAAGATGACCCCCATCCAAGATGCCTGTCAGACGAGACCAACGAGGACAATGTGGCCTGTGCGGAGAGGATGATCCTCGAAAATCGACGGGTGAAGGTCGAAGAAATCGAGCGAGAACTTGGAATATCACATGGAAGTGTTACCAACATCATCCACCACAATTTGGCCATGACCAAGGTCTCTGCCCGTTGGGTCCCTAGAAACCTCACGAAACCTCACGCCCCATGATCGACTTCAACGTCGTCAAAGTTCGGAGGAGCTGCTGCTCCTATACAACCAAGACCCGGTGGGATTCGAGTCACGCATAGTCGCAGGTGATGAAACGTGGGTCCATCACTGGGATCCCGAGACCAAGCTCGAAAGCATGGCCTAGAAGCACAGGGGCTCTCCGATCCCCATCAAGTTCCGGACCCAACCCCCAGCCGGAAAGATCATGGCCACCATCTTCTGGGATTCTGAGAGAGTGTTGATGGTGGACTATGCGCCTCGTGGAAGGACCATCACAGGCCAATATTACGCCGAGGAACTGGCTGGGTTGAAGAAGTGCATCCGTCAGAAGCGGCCCGGCAAGTTGACACGCGGTGTCCTGCTCCTCCACGACAATGCCCCTGCCCACAAGGCCAGAGTTGCACAAGCTGCCCTGCGCCAGTGCGGATTCGAGGAGCTCAACCATCCCCCCTACAGTCCAGATTTGGCCCCTAGCGAATACTTTTTATTCCACTAGCTCAAGGCTGCACTGCGTGGACGCCGATTTGGGGACGATGAAGATGTCCAGCTCGCCGTCCAAGAGTGGATTGAACACTAGTCGGGAGATTTCTGGTTGTCGGAAATTTGAAACCTCAGGGACAAGTGGCGCAAGTGCATTAAAGTCGAGGGTAGTTATATTGAAAAATAATAAAACACTTTTCCTCATATCTCGTTTCCTTATATCCGAATTGCAAAACTTATTGACCGCCCCTCGTAATAGTAGTTATTTTAACTTTAATTTTTTAACTAGTAAAATAGCGTCTTAGCGTCTTGATGTTTTAAAACATTTATATTAAAAATTTAAAATATATTAATTTACATATTTCATCTTTAGGTGGTCCATTGAGACAATGACGCCACTGGCTGTAGCTGACCATTCCAGTACCAAGAGGATGTTCTACCTCGTCAACCCTGAGTTCCAGCCCACCTCCAGGAGAACTGTGGGCAGGGACATTGATAAGCTGATGGAAAGGGGGAGGACTCAGGTAGTCAAACTGCTCTTCCACCAGAAGTGGGTGGCCACTACTGCAGACAGCTGGACCGCCCAAAACAGGACGTTCTTGGGGATAACAGTCCACTGGATTGACAGGGACACCCTCAAGAGACGCCAGGCAACTCTGGCGTGCAAGGAGGTGAAGGTACGAAAATTAAAAAGTTAAATTTTGTCATTCTTTACCTTAGGCGCTAAAAGTTATAAGTACCTATGCGGTTTAAATTTAATTTATAAACTAAATAAATAATTATTGTCTTCAGGAAAGGCAGACGTACCAACTCCTGGGAAAACTCATCACAGATATTCACCAGGGCTTTAGCATCCATGGCAAGGTGGCGGCCACCACTACGGACAATGGCACCAACTATGTGGCCGCCATCAACGCCTTTGGCGAGGCCAACCAGGACTAGGAGGACCTTCCTGTGACCCCTGACCTGCAGGTTGCGGATCTCCAGGTGCGCCTGAGGATTGGGTGGGACAACCAAAGTCTGCCGCCTCACCACCGCTGCAGGTAAAACAATAGCGGCATCAAGCGCTAATATATTAAGAAATAAATATTGGAGTCATTTAACTAATCTTTGAATTTATTGAATATTTAAATATCTTATTGTTTCAGCGTCCACAGTCAATCTTTTGGCGAAACATATGTTAAGGATGTCCCAGGTTGGAAAAAGGGGGGTCAGAGTGGAGGAGGACCACAGCCAAGACCCAGGATCTGTGGAACCTCCAGAACAGGTTCCCAGTGTCGGCCAATCAGATCAAGGAGGCCGCCAAAAGAAAATGGAAGACTCCAGTGGTGACTAGGTACTATTATAAAATTTAAATTTAGCATAAGAAATTGTTGGCGATTATATGAAATTGAATTATGTAAGTTTCCGATAGTTTATTTAAATAAAAGGTTTTATTTCTACAGATGGAACTCCTTCTATGATTGTATGGTGGTCCTGCTGGAGGTACTGAATGTTGGTAACTAGCTGGATGCCATCAACACCATCCTAATCAATCAGCCCAACGAGGGGGGGATTCTCCCATCACATAGGTGAACATCCAGGTAAGCATAAAGTAGCGCGCTAATAGCGATCGCTATTTTAATAATTTTACTTAGAAATGAAATTGTTCTAAATTTAATTATATAAGCTTAGTTAACTAAACAAATATATTAATGTTCATTTTTCAGGTCCTCAAAAAGTACAAGCTGGCGATGCAGCCTGTGGCGCAGTGCCTGGACATGTTTCAGGGAGAGAGAAAGCCTCTGGGTGATGAAGGCCAGCCTGGAGGAGCACGGCCAGAATGGCGACCTGGTGTATGCCAGGCCCCTGGTGCAGGCCCTCAAGGGCTATGAAAAGAGGCTTGGCCACATCCTTATGGTCACAGCCGTTTACCCCAACCTCACCTCCAAGGCCCTGGAGAGCATTGCCCCTGACAAGGTGGAGGAGATCAGGGACACGATCACCAGTGGGCTAAGGGCCGTCACCAAGCCCAGGGGGGAGGAGCAGCAGCAGCGTCAGCCTGGCCAGCCAGAAGTAGAGGAACCACAGGACTTGGACGTCCGCCTCTTCAACAAGTTGTTTGCTAGAGGCCCGGCCAACCAGTAGCAGGATGAGAGGGAGGTCCTGATGAGGTCCATGGAGGAGTGGGTGCCCTTAAAGGCGAGCTGGCTTGGTTCCTCTTCCCTTACCAGTGCAGGGAAGTCTGGGTGGACTTATTCATTAAGTACAACACCTCTGCTTCCCAGCTCTGCAGCTGTGGAGAGGCTATTCAGCACGGCCGGGGACGTCCTCAGGGCCAAGAGGTCCTCTCTGGATAAGAGCTTGTGTTCCTCAAAGGAAACATGGACCTCCTGGAGGAGAAGATGGGCCAGGAGGACATGGAAGAGGAGTAGGATGACCTGTAGATATTAGTTTAGGCTGTGTTTTAACTAAAAAATATAAAAAATAATAAATATGTGTTTTCTGCCTTATAACAGCATGTTTCTGTTATCGCGCCAAAGTTTACTTTGTAATTTAGCGGAGTCGCAAAGTCGCACTGGAGGGGGGGGCAAAAATAGAGTCACAAAGTCGCACTCGCACCAGATCCGGCGACAAAGTCGCCCCTGAAAAAATTAAAGTCGCGCCCAGCTATGCCTTTTAAGAACATTTAGCGCCTTCTTTCACCCTTTGATGGGTCTAAAGATGCGCTAATAAGAGAGTGGAAGATTTAAGAGATGCAAAAGATGATCCGAGAAAGATAGCAGTCTACTTTGGGGGCACTGGGGTCGGGAGGGCGTCCCGTTCCTCCCAGGTTCCATGTGTAGCAGAGCTATTGCCCTTCTCCCTACAACATTCAACCACTTTGCGGGGATGCGCAGTGTTGAGGCGACAATGCTTATCCTCGTTTCCTGGGGAGGTCCTTTGGTGAGAGTGAGGGACTTCAGTGACGCCTCCCTCATTTGTTCACAGCCATGCACAAATCCTCAACGATCGTCTTGTAATAAGATCCTTGTTTGTGAGAAACTCTTTCTTACAACAGAATTACAACACAACCCTTTTTCACTCGAGACAACTCTTTTTAATACACAATTGAATTAGTCTAATATCGTAGTTATGTACATTTTAAACTGCAGTTCCAGAGGGAAATTTTTAAAGCTATTGTTAACAATACTGTTAAAAAAAAAGTTGATTTTAACTATATTGGCCACTCTTTTTTTCTGTTAGGCGTCGATGCCTTAGAATAGAATTACAAAAAAATAGACATAGCAGAGATTAGTAGTTAAATAGATTAATCCGCCTTAACTGATTCTTCACAGTTTTCACCACAACGCCAAACCATTCTATTTCATCGCTGTTTGAGAAAATACGAGCGATCTATCTTCCTACACTACCATCCCTTGGTTCATTTGGTTAGCTCATCAACCTTGAAGTAATCTTCAACATAATGGCCTCCCGCAACAGTTTTTGAGTAAAAAAAAAAGCCTTGAAAAGTGAATTTGCTCGAAAAAATAATGTAAATGAATGAAAAAGTTATGTACGCTGGTGAGTGGATGGAGGGGGGTAATTCCTACGTCCCTCCCCCGCTAGTCAAGCTCGAAAATAAACAAGGCTTAAAGAACAACACGTTCTCTCATGTTCAGTCTCCACTCTGGTCAAAGATAATATCGACCTCGAGGAGAACCCCAGGTGGCTAAGCCTCAAAGCTGAAAGTTCCCCGTTGCGAGCAGAATTTGCAAAAGTAAGTAGACCCCGTGCATGTAGATGTCAACAAGAATGATATTAGGCAGAAGTAGGCCCTCAGGGCGACATTAACGTGAAGTAAGCTCATGAGTTGACATTCAATGAGATGTAGGCCCAATGGCACCAGTGACCTTAGCAGGAGGTAGGTTTTCAGTGACGACAGCGAAAATTAGGTTTGCAATGTGATGGCATGAAGTAGGCCCTACACGGATGACGTCAACGACATGTAGGCCGCATGGCAGACGAGGATAGAGAGCAGGGGATTAAAACCGAAGGAACATGTTAAGGGGCCTACTATAACAACGCTAACCCAAGGTGGGTTCGCGAGGCAGGAATTTCAAACACCCCAAAGAACCCGTCCGTACATACGATCCTGATGACCCAGAGATACAAAAGTCCCCCCCACTCTTTGTGGGTAGTAGTAAAAACCCTTGAAACAGGATTTTTTTACTGATCAAACAAAGCAACTGGGTCTTTTTCGGAACAGGCCCGGCAGCGAATTAGGCGGTCGAGGTTATCGCGAGGTTACAGTTAAGCTAAAGTTAGGTTAGGTTAGGACAGAGACTGCAAAAATAGACATATTATGAAACTTTCACTTGCATATTTGCGTTAGCGTTGATGATGTAATAATGCAATTTCACTGTTGGGTTGCGAAAAGACACTTGGTTAGAAGACTTAAAATTATCTTTTGAGACAATCGTTCATTTCATTCACGCATGGTGCAAAGGGCTGAAAACGACTATTTTTGTGTTAAAGAGATTAGAATATCAACATAAGCCATGACCGATTGGAAAAATTGGCTGCGAGAACTTTGCGGCAGTTCCTTGCTCCCAAACCTAACCTAACTTAAAGGCTGTACTCACTACGAGCCTCTAACGCCATTGCCTAACCCAGGGGGTCTCCAAACTACGACCCGAGGGCCAGATCCGGCCCGCGAGGTCAGTTCATCCGGCCCACCGCTGCACTGTGCCACAAATGAGCTAAAATATATTTTATGCATTGCGACTTGCAATTTTGCATAAAATTTATTATTTTTCTAAAACATTTTGGGTAGAATATTCAATGTGTAAAATTCTAAAAACTTATATATATTATTGTTTCCTTCCTCCTATTCTCCCACCGCCTACCTCCACTCCTTTATCACTTCGCCTATTCCCATACCTCCACCCCTCTGGCTGCTAGGAAAATTGAGAATACTGCTTTCATTACGAGAGTTATTCTTACTATTATAGGTCAAGAGAAATAATTAACATTTTTATTTACCTTTTTGATTCTTTCTACCAAGGGCGTGGCTAGCCCATTTTTAGGGGTGGTCAAGAACTCCTAAAATTATTGTGGATTTTTTTAAAGTGTGTTTTTATTTATTTATCTATTTATTTATTTTAAACATGTACAGAACAAATGTAAAATATTACAAGTACACGGTAATTAGATGACCGCCCCCTTCTTTGGCAAATAGTTCGATCCATTAAGAGCGCGCTAATTTCATCTCTCTCTCTCCATCCGCACCACCTGCGTTTGCTCTCTCTTGTGTGTGTGGGGAGCACTGCCTCCGCGAGAGGCTGACCTGCGAAAACGAACAGGCTACGCAGCAACGTAGAACTATGAACCTCATGCAAACACGTCCTATCTGGCACCATCCAACCAGAATGAAATGATTGAATGCTGCCCTCGAGAGGTCACATAAAAAGTTGTCAATGAGATTAAAGCTTCGCAGATATATGTCAATATGGCGGATAAGGTTAGAGATCGTAAAGCCGAATAAATTGCTCTTTGTATCAGGTAAGTGTCTATGGAGGGTGTGGTCAGAGAAAGGTTTCTAGCTCTTGCTGAGATGGCTAATTTTGATGCTGCATGACTCGAAATGTGTAGCACAAGCGTATGATGGAGCAGCTGTGATGAGTGGGGCTGTTATTGGTGTTCAAACTCTGGTCAAAAACCAACACCCTGAAGCCATTTATGTCCACTGTTATGCCCATGACCTAAACCTCGTTTTATGTCACACAGATGCTACAGATTTATTTAACACCTTGGAGAGTCTTTATTCATTTTTCAGTGTCTCACTAGTTAACCACCACAAGTTCATGCACACACAAAATCAACTAGGACTGCAACCAAGTGAGCTTGTGCCACTATCAAACACATGCTGGTCATGTCAGCTCAATTCAGTTACCGCAGTTCTAAAGTTTCCCTCCGCCATTATTAAATATTTGAGCACAATCGGAACACTTATTGTTGTGAGATTAAAGGCAAAACTAACAAAGTTTTCTACTATCAATCACAGCAGGGTTGCATAGGTATCGGCAAAAGAAGAATGTTGACCTAGCCCAGGCTTTAGCATACAAGGATGCTGTTATTGATTCCCTGAAAGAGAAACTGAGTGATGTCACGGCTGCAGACATTTACTCACGAGCAAAAACACTTTGTGAGGCAAATGAAATTCCAGAACTCTCCTTAAGGAAACGAGCAAAAGTAAGGAGATTAGAGGATTTTGTTGTTGAATCTGCATTTGGGGCAAGGAGAGAAGCTAATGGCTCCTCAGATTTGGTGGAATTTAAAAGGAAACTTTTGTTCCTTATTTAGATCGAATGCTGGTTGAACTTGCGTAGCGGTTTTCTGATGTTAGTCAGGAGTTGCTTCAAGGTATTCAGGCATGCAGTCCTACATCTGTAATTTTCTTGTCTGAGCATCACTTGTCAACACTGGCCTAGCATTATCACATTGATCTTAATACAGAAGAAGTGTTGGTAACTAAAAACTACCTTATGCGCAGAGTGAGCCAATGCCAATACAAGGTATACTCTCAGTGTACAACCTCTTAGAGAAGGACATGTTCGCTTCCCTAAAACCATTGTTGCAAGTTGCATTAACCATTCATCTGAGCATCTGTAGCCGTCAGAGGTCATTTAGTGCATTGCTTAGGTTGCACACTTGGCTAAGAAGGACCTCTGGTCAACGTAGGACACACAATATGGCGGTGATGTCAATTGAGAAGGAAGTATTTGACAACATTGAACATCAGAGTCATTGATAGATTTGCTAGATTAAGAGTGAGACGTCACAGATTAACTCTTTAAGGATCATTCTGTGTAACCTGCAGCATACTGTTTTTTTTTGTTTTCTGTTCATACATTTCCAATGCACAGAAGGTTTCAGATGTTGTTTTATCACAAGTTATTGTGAGATGTTTAAAAGTTGTTATCTGAGAATGCTACATTTTGAACTCAATAATATATTTTGTATTTTATTGTTTAATTTGATTTAATTATTCTTCTTCTTGAGTTTCTTCTAATATCCAAGGAAATTTAATTGATGCTGTATATTATTTTGATATAGGCTACCAACCAAAATCACTCAAAGAGATAAATACTGTATTTAGTTCGATGTATACATAATATTTCATTTTTGCAACTCAGTGATCTCAGATGAAAAGCCCATTGTACTCATGAGCCAGCACATCATTATACCTTGTCTGTCCTCTCTATGCTTCAAATTACTGTTAATTCAATAAATAAGTCATATTCATGATATATTTCATATCATGAGCACATTAATGCACAGTCCCCCATAATTTATAATATTTATCTTATATCAATTTATTTCTTTTATATTTATAGGGGAAGAAATAGGATTTGGGCTTATTTTTACATCTTTTTCTATCTTTTTTAGTTGCATTTTTCTTGTAATCCGGTGCATCTAAAATGCACCAGGTTACAGGAAATTACATGTTTTGTTCAAAATTTCCTGGTGCAGGACACCCAGAACACCCGTCAAACCCAAACCCCCATTCCCTCACTCCATCCCTGGTGCTAAGCACCCCTAAACATGAAAGTCTTAAATCCCCCCCCTGGTTTCTACACTGCTATTAAACTGAGAATGTGATTAATTTTTATGAAAAAACTATCAATTCAGTGTTGAAATTTAATTAACTTTAATTCTCTCAAGGTGAGTTTGATTTTTCATATTGTACACTTATTGGACTCTGATTCTTTTTTTCCTTGTGTAGCTAATCTTACATGCATGCTTTTCGGGGTTTTTTTCTTTTATTATTAATTATGATTTAATTTTTATTTTATTTTAAAGGGTTGTTTTTATATTAGATGCTTATTTTCTTAAAAGGGCAACTGGTCTGTGTTTGTATGGGAGGCTTATTTTAAAATATAAACTTCTTTACACGTGCTTACTTGACGAACAAATTTCTTTTAAAAGGCAGTAATTCTCAAACTTTTTTATACCCAAAAGAATTTAATGCTCACACTGACGGTTTTAAAGATAAAACATACATTTAAGATATTTTGATCAATATAAAACTATATTTAAATTTGTCAAATTTATCAAGTGGCGTAAAAAAGGTTTCAAAATTTAAACTTTAATAACTCAGTTAATTTGAATGATTATCACTTTATATTTTGTACGCATTATCATTCATTCTTAATAAGTTCATAAAATTTCTTTAATTTTTACCAAATATTTTGGCTACAGGTAATAGTTAAAAAATATGGGTGGAAAATTTGATTGCCGCTTCAATCCTTCTAGGTAAGAACAGAAGGATGGGGATAAAAGTACTTCTTTGTGGAAACAAACAACCAGAAGGCTAGTTGCATAATATGCAACGAAAGTGTTGCCGTTTTGAAGGAGTACAATCTTCGGCGTCACAATGAAACAAAACATCTGTCAACATATTCGAAGATTTCTGGAAAGGTGCGTTCTGAGAAATTTGAGTTCATGAAACGTAGTTTGGAAACTCAAAAGTCTGTCTTCACAAGACTGTTTGCTGAAAATGAATTTGTCACTCGAACAAGTTACAAAATAGCGCATAAGATGGCAAAACGTGGAAACCTTTCACTGACGGTAACTTCATCAGAGAGTGTATGATGGAAGCAACAAAAGACTTGTGTCCTGAGAAAGCCAATATGTTTGCAAGTATCAGCCTTTCAGCAAATTCTGTTATGCGGAGAACAGAAGAACTTGGAGAGAATATAGTGCAATAGATACGCGAGAAAACTAGAAACTTCTTGTGGTATTCTCTGGCACTGGATGAGTCTACTGATCTCTCGAGTACGTCACAACTTCTCGTGTTCATTCGTGGTGTTAATTTGGACTTTCATATCACTGAAGAGCTGGCAGCTGTTTGCAGCATGCACGGAGCAACAACTGGATAAGACATTTTCATGGAAGTGGAGAAAACTTTGCAATACTGTAATTTTCAGTGGAATCAGCTTCGATGTGTTACAGTTGATTGAGGAAAAAACATGGCTGGTGGGAGGAAGGGTCTGGTGAGGCAGATTAGGACTAAGTTGGAAGATTTACAACTCCCGGGTGCTGTGTTTATACACTGCATTATACATCAGCAGGCACTCTGTGGGAAAGACTTAGATATTTCTTGCGTACTGAAACCAGTCGTTTCTGCAATGAACTTCATTCGGGGCCATGCACTTAACCACCAGCAGTTCCAAACTTTTCTTCATGAAATTGATTCTGAATTCTGTGACTTGCCTTATCACACATCAGGGAGGTGACTCAGCTGCGGTAAAGTCCTGTTTCGTTTTATAAACTCCGAAGGGAAATAGATATTTTTCTCACCGAAAAGGATAAAGCTGATCCACTTCTGTCAGATCCTAGCTGGCTGTTAAAGTTGCCATTTTGTTTGACATCACATCCCACATGAATGAATTGAACTTGAAACTTCAGGGAAAGGGTAACCTTATCTGTGATCACTACAGAATCATCAAAGGATGATTTCGGAGAAAGCTATCATTTTTTGAAGCACAACTGGAAGGGAAAACTTCTCTGATTTTCAATATTTCAAAGTGTTTCGCTCTCGAATCGCAGAAGATGTCAACCTCGAGTTTCCGAAGAAGATTATTCATGATTTAAATAAGCATTTTTTGGAGAGATTTTCAGATCTCGACAGAATTGAGTGACATTCTTCTTTTCCAGAATCCGTTTGATTCCAAACTTGATGACTTGCCAGTCGAACTATAGTTGGACCTCATCGATTTGCAAGCAAATGACTTGTTGAAAGAGAAACACAGAGAAGGAAAACTTGTTGAATTTTATCGCTGCTTAACTGATGATCAGTTTTCAAAGTTGAAGAAATTTGCCTCTGGTATGGCATCAATGTTTGGAACAACTTATGTCTGTGAGCAAACCTTTCAAGAAGGAAGTATGTGAAGTCAGCAAATCGAACGAGGCTGACTGATGAACATTTGAAAGCAATTCTCTTGATTGGATGCAGCAATTACAAAACAAATATTGATAATATCTTAAAAGCTAAACGCCAGCTTCACAAATCCCACTAACCTTTTTTGCTGCTTAGTTTGTGAGACTCGGATATTATGTGCGCACTGGGCGTGATAATACTATCTTATTGCTAACGTCGCCTTCTTTGATAACTCTTTGGTAAATAAATATGTTCGTTGTCTTTATTTTTTGTGTATTTTGTGTATTGGTAAATAAATATTTTGTTTTTCTTCATTTTTTGTGTATTCGCTATATTGTATTGAACAAAATGGTTATGCGGTCCGCGCTCGTTATTCTCTCAGTTATCTGGCCCACTGTGAAAAAAGTTTGGCGACCCCTGGCCTAACCTTAACCTTGTGATAGCCTCGAACGCAGAATTCGGTGCCGAGCCTGTTCCGAAATAGACCCAGGCAACTGTTTGATCAATGCGGAAAGGGATCAGACAGACAGAAAAAGAAGCCTACATTAATGGGAACGAGTGGAGAGCAAGTAATTGTTAATTTTTAATATTGGGGGTGGAAGGTGTGTGATGTGGGAGGGGGTTGGAGGCCATTAAGAACACCAGGGACAAATTTCTACAGAATGTCTTATCAAGATTTGTAAAAAAAGTGATGAAATTAGAGGATGTGAGAATATATGGAAGAGCGACGTATGTCGTAATATTACTGAAGAAGGGGGGGGGGGAGGGCCAGAGAGCAAGTGCCACGCTTATGAACCTCCCCCTCCCTCTTGTGGCTCCGCAAAGGGGAGGGAGTGTGGAGACTTTTACACCTGGTACCTAGTGGAGCAGCACGCGCTCCAGAACCCAATACCCCTTGCAGTCTCAGACTAGTTTGAGTCTACCTGTGTTTTATTCCTCCCAATCATATCCATTTCCCCCCTTTTGTCGCTACTTATTTTCCAAGCTTCTTCTCACCTATTTTCCTGGATGGCAGCTAAAATTGCAGGCTAGTCACCGACCAGCTTTCGTTCATTCACCCCATGGTCGGATCCTGGAAGGGTGGGGAGCAGGTTGAGCCTCTCCATCTTGGCTCCGGTTATGGTGGTGGTTTTTAACATTACACATTCTTTCCATCATTTTCCTTTTCTATCCTTTTTACACACCCGCAAAGGGATACCGGGGGACATTTGGAGGCTTTCCTGCCCTTCCGGCCCCAACCACGACAAATGCATGCAGGAGGATCTGCAACTATACATCTTCCACACATTTTCACCACTTTCTTTACCGATCTCTATTTACAAACTTTCTGCGTGATACGACCTCGTTGCTATTGCGCTTAGATAAAAAAAAAACACCTTGGGCACGAGATCAGGTCCCATTGAGAAGATCAGCTGAAGCGAAAGATTAGGATATCGACAATTCAGAACCATTTAGACTACCCCATTAATACTAAGAAATTCATTTAGCCAGTATATTCGAGGAGGGGGGGAAGCTCATCTTGTGGGCCTAAAAGAAGGAAAGATTTTGAGGCTAACGAGAATTGGCATGTCCTATTGGAACCAATTCCTCTATTCACTTATTTTTTATGTGTCCTTTTATCACTGAATAGCTCAATAAATAAGTTAATACTCGCAAATTGGAACAAAGTTAATTGCTCACGTTTTTCCTATTTCAAAATCTAGTGACCAAAGTTGGACAGAACGCGTGAAACTACCAAAATTTCCCCTTAACTAGTTCGCACGCGTCAAGGACCAAGACCAGAAGACACTGGGATCACCGTCACTATAACGGGGTTAATGTCTAAAAGACACTATAACGGGGTTCATGTCTTACACGAACTCGTAATTTTTGTTTTACATTGTTCACTGTAGATATGTAGCAACTCGAACCCTATTAAAAGTGTAAATATTATGTAGTTTCCTTTCACAAGTCAGATATAAACGATATTGCCTTTGGTTTATTTTTTTATTAAAAAAAAGGAAAATCATGAAAATATTCTTAAGAACTTTTGTAAAGGGAGTTACCCTAAGAGAGTGAAGTTAGGGAACTGAAATATATAGGTAAATAGCCCATAGAGCCAACAGACAAAATTACAGGATGTCCTTAAAGTTGCTATACATAGCTAATAGTTTTAACAAAAGAAAAAAACATTTTTCTTGTTTTGGGGGGGTCGGGGATTCATCAATAGGGTCTTATCGTATGACCCGCGATATCCATAGATCTATGGCCACTTCATTATTAATTAGTGGCCATGGGCGACTTCCTAAATTTTGTTTCAATATATGATGAATTTGGAACAAAGGCGAAGAGAGAGAGAGAGAGAGAGAGAGAGGAGAGAGAGAGAGAAATCAAGGATAACTACTCGGCCACACTCTGCTTCCATCCAGGAATGAGTACCACACAAGGGCGCACAAATAATCTTTTAAACATAGAAAGTGGGATAACTAACAAGGGCACTTTCGCCCAGGGTAGAAAAGGTGAGGGACAGGAGGGGAAATGGAGAAAATAAGCGAATACAAAGAACAAGGATAGTGAAAAAGAATAAAAATAAACAGACTGCAATATAGAAACTCTCACCCATAAATATCGGCATTCGGAGTGCCTCTATTAACACGACGTTACAAAATGTATTTACACTCAAAACTGAGAACGTACACCACTCCCGGGATGCAAAAACTCAAATGATCCTTTTATAAAATGGGCGAATCGGGAAGGAAGCTAATGATCCTATTATAAAAAATGGGCGAATTCGGGAAGGGGGCAAATGATTCTTTTATTAAAAATGGGCGAATTCGGGAAGGGGGCATATTATTTATAAAAAAATGAGCGAAATCGGGAAAGGGTTCAAATGGTCCTTTTATTTTTTAAAATGGGCAAATTTGGGATGAGTGAATTTAGGAGAGGGGCAAATGATCCTTTTATAAAATGGGCGCACTCGAGAAAGGAAAAAAATGATTCTTTTTAGAAAATGAGTGAATATAGGAAAGAGGCAAAAGACCCTTTTATAAAATGGGCAGATTCGGGAAAGGGGCAAATGATTCTTTTTATAAAATGAGTGAATGTAGGAAAGGGACAAATGATCCTTTTATAAAATGGCGCAATCGGGAAAGGGGAAAATTATTTTTTTATAAAATGAGTGAATTTAGGAAAGGGGCAAATGATCTTTTTATAAATTGGAGCACTTAGGAAAGGGAAAAATGATTTTTTTTATCAAATTAGTGAATTTAGGAGAAGGGCAAATGATCCTTTTACAAAATGGGTGCACTCGGGAAAGGTGAAAATTATTTCATTTTAGAAAATGAGTGAATTTAGGAGCGGGTCAAATGACCCTTTTATAAAATGGGGAAATCGGGAAAGGTAAAAATGATTCTTTTTATATGAGTGAAATTAGGAAAGGCGCAAATGACCCTTTTATAAAATCGGCGAACTTGGGAAGGAAAAAATGATTTTTTTTAATAAAATTAGTGAATTTAGGAGCGGGGCAAATGACCCTTTTATAAATAAAATGGGCAGATTCGGGAAAGGGGCAAATGATTCTTTTTATAAAATAGGTGAATTCAGGAAAGGGGCAAATGATTCTTTTATAAAATGGCGCAATCGGGAAAAGGGAAAATGATTCTTTTTATAAAATGAGTGAATATAGGAAAAGAGCAAATGATCCTTTTATAAAATGGGCGGACTCAGGAAAGGGGAAAATGATTCTTTTTATAAGATGAGTGAATTTAGGAGAGGGGCAAATGATCCTTTTATAAAATGGGCGCACTCGAGAAAGGGGAAAATGATTCTTTTTAGAAAATGAGTGAATTTAGGAAAGGGGCAAAAGACCCTTTTATAAAATGGGCGAACTCGGGAAAATGGAAAATGATTCTTTTTATGAGTGAATGTAGGAAAGAGACAAATGACTCTTTTATAGAATGGGCGCACTCGGGAAAGGAGAAAATGATTCTTTTTTATAAAATGAGTGAATTAAGGAAAGAGGCAAATGACTTTTTATCAAATAGGCGAACTCGGGAAAATGATTCTTTTATAAAATGAGTGAATTTAGGAAAGGGGCAAATGACTCTTAGAAAATGGGCGAACTCCGAAAAAGGGAAAATGATCCTTTTATAAAATAGGCGTCACCTACATACCTAAAGTTCCCCAATTCAGTTTGAACCTAACTTAGGATTTTCTTCATTAACTTGTGATGAGGCATCAATAGTCTTTGCAAATCGGTAATACCTCGTATCTTCATTTAAGGCAAAAAGGAGACGGGCGAACCTCTATTTTTAACTAAACAACCAAAAGCAAACTGACATCGAGGCAGGGGTTCGATCCCAGCCAGCGCAGACACAAACTTTCAGCGGTGTCAGAAGCTGGCCGCCTATCGGGCGAATACACTGTTTCGGAACAACACCGATTCACGTTTCACTTATGGAGGCACTCATAGTCACATACCACCGACGTGAAATGGCTCGTCCTATGGGGCCATGGGTCCAAAACACAATGCGATCAAGAAGCCCCAAACAAGTACCAGCCATTGGTGCTTTCGTGCTCACCAGTGATTGTCATTCTGATTGTAGGAGAATCGTCACTCCCCCCGTTCTCTCTCAGTGGAGACACGGGACGGTGACCGCAAAGACATCCGGCCCCGGCACCGTGGGTCAAACTCGTATCCACAGCGCCTCGTCACTCGTTGCTATGAAAAGCCGAAAGGTTGTAAACTGCAAGATCTCCCCTACGAGAGTATATTCAATTTCACCTCAAATAAGAAATTGGAGACGCGTTTCTCTCAAGCTCGAAGGCCAACGGGAGCCGAGGTAAGACTTGGTGAGAAAAACCGTTGGAGTAACAACCCTCCTGCGGCCCGTTCACAAGCCCCCCCTCCTCCTACCCCAACCCCAGTGGGGTGACGAGTTATAAATAACAAAGACTTGGGAAAAACGAGGTAGAATACGTGAGTCTCCAGGCTACGAAGTCCCCGGATTGAGGCCGAGCTACCAAGACTAGACAGGTAGAATACGTGAGTGGCCAGAATACGAAGTCCCCTGCAAGAGAGGCAGGGCTACCAAAGGGGCTAAGAAGCAGCTCATCCTCGAGCTAGTCCCTGGTTATCAAACTGAACATTAAGTTAACTTGTTCAAGTTCAACTTACTCTCGTCAGAGAGACTCCTCATATCCTGGTGCATCCTAAAGCCCAGGGATATTCCTCGCTCTTGAGGAATTACGAAAAGAAGAGGAAAAAGGCTCCCCCTCGAGCCCGTTACCCGGTGGCCACACCAAACTCATAAGTTAACTTGTTTGAGGAACCAAGTTTAACTTATTCTCGTCAGAGAACCTCTTCCTTCTATCCTGGTGTATCCCCAAAACACCGAGGTAGGCCTCACCCTGGAGGAAGACTGGAACTAAGAAGCTCATCCTCGAGCTAGTTCCTGGTTGCCAAACCGACCTTTAAGTTAACTTGTTCAAGTTCAACTTATTCTCGTCAAAGAAACCCCCCTCCTCTATCCTCGCCCTTGAAGAAGACACTTCCTCCCCGAGTACAGTCCTCACCCATGATGAATTACGTAACGAAGGAGAAAAAAGCTCCTCCTCGAGCCCGTTACCTGGTGGTCATACCGAACTCTAAGTTAACTTGGTTTAAGAACCAAGTTCAACTTACTCTCGCCAGAGAGACCCCGCCTACCCTGGTACCTCCTAGAGCACCGTGATTGTTCTCGCCCTTGAAGACCCCCCCATTGAATACCGTGTGGACTTCCATCTGCTACACTCGCCAAAGTACCTCGTGATCTCGACCACCTCCAACAATCTGGTCGAAGCACGCGTCAAAAGACCTACCAGATTCCTGTGGTGTCTGGGGCTCATTGAGTTCAAGGTCAGACTCAAACCCGCCGCCATAACAAACAAGGTATTTAAACTCCAGTAGAGACAATTAGCCTATTTCGTGTATATTGAAGTGAGTAGCTAATTAGCCAATATTAAAGGGTCAAGTTAATTGGAGTCATTTTTGTGTATTTTAATATTCGTGATATTTCTGTGGTTCATGTCTTGTGTTTGGGTAGTAAATTGTTAAATTTAAAATATAAGTTTATTTGGGGAATTCCTGTGTGTTTCCTTCTTATTCTTACGTGTTGAAGCGGCTCTTCCTTAAAAACAACAAAATTAGCACTCTTAGATCAAAGCCTACTGTATCAAAGAAGTACTTCACGTTCCACTAGGTATACACGACAAAAGTGGTGTCAAGTGTGGAGTGATTAAAAAGCAGCATTCTGCTACACTGATCTTTATATGACTTTCATTATCCGATCGGGGGTCAAGTCCACGACACCAGGGATGGATGGCGCTACCAAATTAACCTTCTTAACCTACGGACGTTTCATCCCCCATCGGCAATTTGCAAGGCACATCGCATTTTACTCATCTAAATTTGAAGTCCTTCGGGGTTTGTTATCCTTACCCGTCCCAGTAAATGCCCCTGAGGCTTGGAAATACGCCCTTCAAATCCTATTAGTCCCCTCCCGCAATTACGCCTTCGTTACCATATAAGGACGGATTCGAGAGAATTTCACACCCACCGAGCGCCACACGTAGTCTCCTCTTTTTTCTACTTTATGTGCTTCCCACCCTTTTTTTACTTCAACTAATCTCACCACTTTTCAGTTTTCGATTTTTTTAAAATTTAAGTCCCCCCCTGCCCTCCCCACCTACTGTTGTGTTTCATTGGGCACCTCTCCGAAGTACCGCAACCACTTTCTTTACGAATCGGGCACCACCCCCTCTCGACCAGTAACTCTGGCAGTCTCAAAATTTGAAGGATACTGCCAGGGCTTTACACCTTCTAGACATCTCCCATTTAAACCTTTCCTCTCCCACTTTAGTTAAAAGCTTCTTTTCACCTTTTTTTTCATTCGGTGAAGCGCCAGGTCTAGGCGTCGCTTATTTTTCAAAAGGAGTAAATTTCAATTGTACCCATTTAGAGCCATTAAATGACCCATATGACCATGGGACATATGGTTAATCACCCTGGAGATTTCAAATTTGCCATTGAATTTGACACTGGGTGGCGCCATCTAGTGGCAGAAGCCTCATTTAGGCATTTATAGGCACTTGTAAGTGATTTGAACCATGGGTAAACCATCGATTCAATAACCATTTATCATCTTATCACAAAACGCCGCAGGTCATTGGAGGGACTTTCCCTCTTGTTTTTTTGGCTGGCTGCTAATATTGCAGGCTAGTCGCCGACCAACTCTCGTTCATTCATCCCTGGTCGGAGCCAGGAGAGGAATCCCACCTTTTTCCCTTCCACTGCCACCTATCTTTCTTGTCTATCTATCTTTATCCTCCGCAAGGTGTCAGGTGTAGCCTGGGTCAGCATGTTTTAACTTCCAACCGGACGATTGCGTGCCCTCCCAGCCCCAATGCCTGTCGGAGGATCTGCGCCTATATATCTTCCGTACATTTTCACTTCCTCCATTTCACCACTTCCTTTAAGGATCTTTCCATTCGAATTTCCTTCGGGAGACGCCCTCGTTAGTTTTTCTTTTGAATCTTAAAAGAAAAAAAATCTTTACGAGCCGCTCCTTACAAACGCTCGAGCGATGATGCCATCGTTGGTTTTACGCTTCCTAGCTTTAAGCAAAGAACAAGCCCGAATTTTCCATTGCAAAGCGGGACGTAACAGGGCACACAAATAAACGCCGATGTTTGGGAGATGACAAACGACCCCAGGCGCGCTTGTGTACATCAATCACAGTCCGCTCTTGCTGATCTCCTTCGTAGCCGCCACTGGCAAAGGCATCGATCGGCCTGCCAATAACTGAAACAGGCTCGTGATTCAGCATTTGGTGTGAGCTTTACTGCACTGTACTACTTTGTACTATACTGAGTTTTATTGAGCTGTACTGTGCTACTTTGTACTATACTTAGTTTTACTGAGATTTACTGTACTACTTTGTACTATACTTAGTTTTACTGATCTGTACTGTGCTACTTTGTACTATACTTAGTTTTACTGAGCTGTACTGTACTACTTTGTACTATACTTAGTTTTACTGGGCTACTGAGTTTTGCTGCGCTGTAATGTAATGCTTTGTACTATACTGAGTCTAACTGGGCTGTACTGTACTACTTTGTACTATACTGAGTTTTACTGAGATGTATTGTACTACTTTGTACTATACTGAGTTTTACTGGGTTGTATTGTATTACTTTGTACTATACTGAGTTGTACTGTACTACTTTGTACTATACTGAGTTGTACTGTATTACTTTGTACTATGCTGAGTATTACTGAGCTCTAATGTATTACTTTATATTATACTGAGTTTTGTGGACTGTAGTGTAATGAAATGAAGCTCATCAATGTGGTCACCAGTCATTTTTCCTGAGCGAGAGTCCTTGGTAAAGGCGAATTCGTTTAGGATCTCATTTTTCCCGTGGGTAATTAATCGGCCTTCGTACTATAAATGCAAGTAAAACCATTTTTATTAATTGCTGGACCAATTTTTAACCATACCTTAGGGTGAGTTTATTTTAAATAAAATCGAAAACAAACAGAGACACTTCGGTCCGAAGGTTTCGTAGAGGAGGTTGGTATGCAACGGAGTAAAGTTAAGAGAAGTGAAAAAATGCGGAAGATACAGAGTTTAGTAGCCGAAGAAGATACTACTTCTGGTTCGCCTTTAATGAAAATACCCTTGTTGGTGGATATACAACTCTCTTTCTTTTATCCAATTTTCCTAATGAAATTGAACTTCTTTTTTTTTACTTTCAGACTGAAATATCAAATTATTGTTTGTATTTTTTTAGAAAAAAATATGAGCAATGACCATTTGTACTGACACTCTCATTTGCTGGAATTGATTGCTTCATATTTGGTTGCATTTGTGTAGACCTTTTCTTTGTTAATTTTTGTCAAATTGAAAGGGATTATGAGGTCTTAATTTCATAGCCTTTGTCGACAAGTCTCGCGATTACGAATGACCTAATTTAAAATCAGGTATAAGAAAATTAGTTGTCTCATAAAGGTGAACGGTCGTATTTTGCTTTCTGAAAATGAGTAAGAATAATGATATAACACCTCTCAAAAGCGAGCACAAATAAGGGTTTTGCTTAAACAAGGGTATTAGAGGAAGTAAAATGGACAATAAGGTAAAGGTATGGCAGTGGTATCAAGAATTACACAGGAATTGTTGAGTGGTAAACGCCTGATTAAAAAAAAAGATTGTGGCAGACAACCAGTTACAATCGAGAGAAATGGCGCTATTTTAGTCGATTCAAGTAAAAAAAACAAACAACCAAATAAGTAAAACGTAAAAGTACTTTTGCAGCAAATTGTATTTAAGATTAGGGACCAAACCTTCGGACAGCATTTGCTTGAGCGAGGGATCCCAGCATAGCGACCGAAGAAACGAAAGCTGTGGACCAAAAACTATGTGCATTGGGGTGAACAGGATTGAGAAAAGGTTAGATATGTATGTTTAACTACAGGAAAACTAATAAAAAAAACAAATGTAGATGAGCTTTGTCAAAATGAAAGTTTTGCTACTCTCGATCGTAAAAAAAGAATCATTAGATCATCTTCGGTGATAAATCAATCATTCATTGTCGCGCCAAACAACCCAAATAGGTTCATTCGAACACCTGATAAAGCTTTTCCCACAAATTGCATCCATCAAGTAAATGGATACAGAAAATGGGATAGATATATATTTGAAGGGATTTACTAAGGGTTTTGATAAAACTTCTCACAGGAGAGTAGTGGATAAATTGAGAATGTATATCCTTAAAACTTCCAAGGGAGGAAGCTTCTATCAGCAGACTACTGACTCAACTATTCCAATTTCTACCAATATCTTCCCCTAACCTATTACTACATGTCATATTCAATAAAAATAAGAACCTTATCTATGTCTGCCCCTATTATAACCTTCTATACTAGACATATGGCAAAGAGCGTGTTATGATCTATCAATAGCAATGTTAGGTATAAAACTAAGAAAGTTATCAAGCTATATTACTCATATGTTAGGCCACAATTGGAATACTGAAATAATGTTAGCGAGGCCACAGAAATCTGGCTAATAGTCCATAATACCAGCACAGAAACGTCAACCACTCGTTGAACTTCGTTATTCCACAGACATGCATTCATACACAACATATTGAATCGTATTAGAGAAGACAAGACAAAAGTTAACAACATGTGAGGGTGCAAACGCAAATTACTTCCAGTTTATTTACAACAGTGGATGGAAAATAAAGTAAACAAGTTACTTAATTCGTGTAACGCATTCGCTGCTCAATTTCCTTTTTCATAAATTAGTATATCGTTCATTTTTATTAAAGTGAAGATCACGTATGTTTAATCTTTTCATTTACATGATATTTATATTGGGGTTGCTATTTTTGACATGGTAATTTGGGGAGACGCTATTCATGACATCGTAAAATATGGTTCCCTATTTATTTACATGATCTGAATACTGTATTCAGGTATGGTCTCAACATCCATAGGCAGGATATCAACATTCTGAAAGCAACAACATTGATACCTTTCTTGAGGCACCTTGATGTTTTCATTTGAAAGGAAGTGCTTAAGGGGTAACATGATTTAGCTTTTTAGAATGTTTAAACGATTTGATGTTTTCATTTGAAAGGAAGTGCTTAAGAGGTAACATGATTTAGCTTTTTAGAATGTTTAAACGATTTGATGTTTTCATTTGAAAGGAAGTGCTTAAGGGGTAACATGATTTAGCTTTTTAGAATGTTTAAACGATTTGATGTTTTCATTTGAAAGGAAGTGCTTAAGAGGTAACATGATTTAGCTTTTTAGAATGTTTAAACGATTTGATGTTTTCATTTGAAAGGAAGTGCTTAAGGGGTAACATGATTTAGCTTTTTAGAATGTTTAAAGGATTTGATGTTTTCATTTGAAAGGAAGTGCTTAAGGGGTAACATGATTTAGCTTTTTAGAATGTTTAAACGATTTGATGTTTTCATTTGAAAGGAAGTGCTTAAGAGGTAACATGATTTAGCTTTTTAGAATGTTTAAACGATTTGATGTTTTCATTTGAAAGGAAGTGCTTAAGGGGTAACATGATTTAGCTTTTTAGAATGTTTAAACGATTTGATGTTTTCATTTGAAAGGAAGTGCTTAAGAGGTAACATGATTTAGCTTTTTAGAATGTTTAAACGATTTGATGTTTTCATTTGAAAGGAAGTGCTTAAGAGGTAACATGATTTAGCTTTTTAGAATGTTTAAACGATTTGATGTTTTCATTTGAAAGGAAGTGCTTAAGGGGTAACATGATTTAGCTTTTTAGAATGTTTAAACGATTTGATGTTTTCATTTGAAAGGAAGTACTTAAGGGGTAACATGATTTAGCTTTTTAGAATGTTTAAACGATTTGATGTTTTCATTTGAAAGGAAGTGCTTAAGGGGTAACATGATTTAGCTTTTTAGAATGTTTAAACGATTTGATGTTTTCATTTGAAAGGAAGTGCTTAAGAGGTAACATGATTTAGCTTTTTAGAATGTTTAAACGATTTGATGTTTTCATTTGAAAGGAAGTACTTAAGGGGTAACATGATTTAGCTTTTTAGAATGTTTAAACGATTTGATGTTTTCATTTGAAAGGAAGTGCTTAAGGGGTAACATGATTTAGCTTTTTAGAATGTTTAAACGATTTGATGTTTTCATTTGAAAGGAAGTGCTTAAGGGGTAACATGATTTAGCTTTTTAGAATGATTAAACGATTTTATGTTTTAAATCTGTAAGGACTTGTTTAAGGGGTAACATGATTTAGCTTTTTAGAATGTTTAAACGATTTGATGTTTTCATTTGATTAATGTTTTGATTGATGTTTTCATTTAGAAGAAGGTGCTCAAGAGGTGACATGATTTAGCATTTTAGAATGTTTAAAAGGATTTAATAAATTAAAAATAGGGAAGATTTTGACCTGGAGACTAATGATAGGAGAGGGGATCGCTGCCTGAAAATTGAAAAATCAAGATAGCGGCTGGATTTGAAGAGGTATTATTTCACTAATCGAATGGTTGATTCTTAGAATGTATCGCTTGGGGATGTTGTAAATAGCTCTAGTTCGACATAATTCAAAAGAAGACTAGACCAGTGTACAGGGGGAAATCATACATAGAAAACTAATTTTCCAGATTTTTGTGTATGGGGATTATAGTCAAGTTGTTATTAGTACTTACACGTGTCAATATGACGAGCCTATTTGGTTTATGGCTGATAACGCAATCCTATGGATGCAGATTGTGTCATGTAGTGGCTTTCTGCGTATGACTGAGATGACATTTGATATGTTCTAGCTGCTTTTTATCCTTTACATTATTCAAGTGCGGGGCAGAGATAGCGATACACAAAGATTATGTGAAACTTATCCATTACCCATCTAATGTATTCACTAAAAAGGTGTAGGTGTACAGAGTATCAGTATATTAGTAAATTTTAACATTTATGTTTAATGGTTATATAACACATCAAATTCAAAACCATTATCTTTTATTTCAACCTTAAGGTATAAAATTTAACAGTGTCAAAAGATAATAATTGTTACCTCGAATTATTTCGCTTATTACTCAGTCTAATTGGTACGACACTTTATTTATTACCTTTCCACTAAGATTAATTCTAAAACAACTTATTTAAAAGTATAAATGGCCGAGTAAAATTCACTTCACAGCACGATGAAAATTTACACGTTCAATTGAAATGTAAACACAATGTAAAGATGTAAATAAAATCACTAACATTGCTCTGTGAAGTGTTTGAAATATTTCTTGGTTTCGACACAATCAATTTTCATTATTTAAGCTTTTGGGGCTTGGTAACCGCTTATCAACAAGTACTTTTGCACTGGGTTTATAAACAAGAGCACAAGATCCCAAGCCTGCAAGCTCCCCACCGTCCATTGACTTTGCTGATGGTCCGAAACAAAGATTGTTACAAAAATGACAGCGGTGTCCAAAGTATTTTCAATGGTTTTTTTTCTGAATTTTAGAAGGGTCATTGAAGAATTCTATAGGCGTAACAGGAGTTTGATCTACATTATAATTTAGGGTTGACATTTTCGCAGCAGCAAAATACCCTCAAGGTTTTTAATCCCCTTAATTTCAACCGGAAATTTACCCAACCTTTATTCAATAAAGGATTCAATTTTGGAAGCGGATGCGAGCAATTAAACGCTTGATTCTCCGCGAATGCCCACCCACGGCAGGAAATATACCCACTACTTACACTACGGAGACTAAAATGTATAATATTCTTTATGGTGGGTGTTAACTCCTTATGGAAGAAAGTGTATAAGCGAATCTACATAAATTTATTGCTGCCTTGATGGATTTAATATCCACCGAGAGATGGATTTTCAAGCAAAACATTTGAATTTGAAGTTTTCGGCTAAAAAAAATATAAAAGAACAGATGGAGAATCTTACCTGAAATTATTTCGTTTATTACTCAGTCTAATTGGTACGACAGTCTATTTATAACCTTCTCACTAAGATTAATTCTAAAACAACTTATTTAATAGTATAAATAGCCGAGCAAAATTCACTTCACAGCACGATGAAAATTTACACTTTCAATTGAAATGTAAACACAATGTAAAGGTGTAAAAAAAATCACTAACATTGCTCTTAGGGAAAATGTAAGTTAAATCACTAAAAACAGTCACTTAAGTAGCACATGCTTTTAAGCCGAAAACCCTTTTGAGAATGAATTGGACTTTGGTTTTGAATTGAAATGTTGCAGATATAAAGGCATCACCTAGTATTGTCATACAGCCTTGTAAGCATATAAGATATATACATATCTATTGCAGTTACAAAATAAGTATTCAGAATAGAAGTAAAAACCACAAATTAAACCTAAATAAAGATGCATTTCATTCATAAAATTACTATAATGTTCTCAGATTTGGGAAATTACTTGGCTGTGCATTGCACCACATCGTATGTCTGGCAGATCCGACTCGATGGCAGACAAGAAATATACACGAACTAATTAATAGTTTGTTAGTGAAATTTGTTCAATCACTCATTAGTTTTTGTACCTCTTCTCATCTAAATATTACCTCCAATCATCAAAGGATAAGCCATTCATAAACTGAAAATGGAATACAAGAGATATCCAAAATGATAAGGGAGAACGTTTAAACGGAATCTCATGGAAGATCAGTTGAAATTGGCTCAACGCTGCAAACAGGTGTTGAATTCTGAGTTGTCTCCTGTGGCATTTTTAAATGCAAATTTAACATAATAATAACTGCGAGGGTAATTATGGCATATATTGATAGGATCGTAAAGAGTAGGGAAGGTAGTTTGGCAAGTGGAAATATGTTGAGGGTACGTAGCCAGGAAACCACTAATAGAGGGTGTGCAAATTTTCCAGTTACAACCTCTAGGAACAAATTTGTACAAAGAGAAATAAAAATAGGACTTCATTGCCTTTGTTGGGCTTATATTGAGTCATCTATGCCGCTGTGCGCAGACTGTGGCGCATCCAATCGTATATGTGAGTGATAAGACTAAGCTATCCCTACCCTCACCCCCCCCCCCATCCACCAATCATAGATAACACTGATAATACTAATAATACCTTCGAACCTTCGAGAACACCATTACTGATGCATGTGAGGAGATGAAACTCTCATTTCCGATCCCTTTTTCTCTGCGTAACCTAACCTAAACCAACCTAACTGAACTTAACCTAACCTAAACATGTTTTTAAATATAATATTTAAGAGTACAACCAAACACTTCAAAATTCAATGTCAAAATGAGTAAACGTTTAAGCATAATTAGATTGCAAATTTTAATATTTTATGATTTCAGTGAAGCAACAGCATTTTGGACGAAAGATCATTTGTTGCTCCTGTAGCATGATTCCTACTTTAAAATAATAATAATAATAATAACCAAGCAATGGCTTCGCTACTCCCCCCACCCTTGCACTTCGCTACTAAGATAATAAGATTAAAATTTAAAATCTATAAAAAAGCAGCCATGGTTAAATTTTTAAAATTTTCTAAACTTCGCCAATTATAATAATTTTAAAAAGGAACTTTAAACTAAATTTCCCCCCTCCCCCTTTCAAAATATCACGTTGCTAAAATATAGTTATAGAAGAAGCTATATAAAAATAAATTTTCTGAACTTCACCATTTGTAATTGTTTGGGTTTTAAAATATTCACAAAATTTCGATACTTATATTTATTTCTGAACTTCACCATTTTAGTTTTTGATATAAAAGAATTATTAGAAATAACTTTGATATAAAAACATAAGTCATAACCAAACTAAGATTAATTATTATTCAAATACTTCTTAAATTATAGTTAGCTTCACCATTCCAAATTTTATTTTTTTATTATTTTTAAAATAAATCAAATGATTATGTTCTTTAAAATTAAATAATCATGGTAGGAATCATACTACAGTAGCACCGAATATTTCTAATCAGATTTTAAAAGTCTAAACTTTTTTTTAGCAAAAATGACTAATTTAACTTTTCATATTTACTCTATTCATCACCATCATCATCATCATTAACTCTATAATTTAAGAACGGGATTTTTTGGAGTATTTGAATAATAATTTTATCTTAGTTTGGTTATGACTTAAGTATATTTTAAATTTTTATCAAGGTAATTTCTAATAATTTCTTTAGAATTTGAAAAAACAAAATAGTTTAGTTCAGAAATAATAAATAGGATTATCCAATGCTTTATAATGGTTTAAAAGAAAATGAATTACAATTGGTGAAGTTCAGAAAATTTATTAAAATTTAAGTAAGGCTGCTTTTTTATTTTATCTATAACTATATTTTAGCAACGTTATTTTTCAAAGGGGGGGGGAAATAGTTTAAAGTTCCTTTTTAAAATTATTATAATTTACTGCTTTTTTTTAGATTTTGAATTTTAATCTTAGTAGCGAAGCGCAAGCTCCCCCTCGTAGGGGGGAGTGGCGAAGCCATTGCCTGGTACAGATATATGAAAAGGTGTTGACATCCTCTTGTTTCGGAAGACGATGGGGATTGCGCCATGAACGTCAGTCTGTGGTGGAACTGCAGCGCCGGCTGTGACTGTACAGCCCGATCCTTGAACGGCAGGTCCTGTTGCAGTTGCCGCATGTGAAGACGGTGTCGTCCGAGGACGCTGAATCTGATCTCTGTCGTCTGCAAGACCTCACCAGGGCGCAGGCCTGAGCGAAGTGTATGGAGATCCTGGGTTGCCCAGTTGTCAAGATTCTTCTCTCGGCCTCGACGGTGTCATCCAAAAGAATGCAGAGCAGTATGTTTGACACCAAGGTTGGCTGCAGGAGCTGCCGGAGTCGGTGACCACCACGCACTAGTCCGCCTTCGGGACTCCTCTCCTGATTTGGAAAGTTTACTCCCCTACACTTGGCCGTTGGATCAGTTTAGGATCTCCTCCGCCCGGCTAGCCGTTGGCTGTCTTAAGGCAGCTCCTCCGCCTCGCTTGATGGTGCACTGTAAACACCACCCCCTACTGACAATAGACTCTGGCAACGGGGATTTGATCTAAGATATTTTAGAAGTTTTTAGTACCGAAAAAACGGCCCCGAGACTCAACCTCTCCTTGGGTATGGATGTTTTCAAGAACGTTTAACGCCCTCCTCCATCCTTTGCTGGATCTAATGACAAAGGTAAGATGCAAAAAGAGGCAGGAAACACGACAAAGCGGCATTGAAAATTGTCCTTGACTGTTATAAAGGCTTCCTCCCTTTTCTCAATTACTAAAAATATTTTTGCTCTTATTTTTGCACTAAGTGGAAACAGATTTTTTAAGTTAAGCAAAGTTAAGCCACATCGGGTTAAGTTACTCACCAGATGGAGTACCGATGCGGGTCGTCTATGGAACGGATGCCATATAGTGGACCCAGTAGATGGATCCCACCTTTAAAAAAATAGGTCCTCACTGAGATAAACATCATACGGTGCGAGTCGGGGGGAGGGGGTAAAACCCCGTGCCAAAGAAAACAATAAATAAAAAAAATCTTTATTTTTATAATGATTTATATATTTTTGTTTCCTTCCCCTATTCTTGACGTCACGCAACTCTCCGTGTCTCTAGTTCCAATGCCTCATTAAAGATGGCCTTCAACTGAGGTTTCCTCCGTCATAGGTATTAAAGAGCGGAGGGAAGAACCAAGTTGCCCCCCTTCCCCAAACGACTTCCTTTTACAGGCATGAACGAACTATGGAGCGACGGGCCATAGGAAGGACAGAGGGGCCAAAAGACCGACTTCCTTTTACAGGCATGAAGGAACTATGGTCTTAACTTTCCATGACACGGTCTTTTAAATGGAGAGACTGAGATTTTATTTTTTGCTCGGTCCTGCTCACCATTGGCGTTATGAAACTATGAGTCACGATTAACCTGAGCCATTTTAGTCATTTACGCCCCGCCCCTGGGGGAAGACGAAAAACCACACCTTCCAAATCCCATTTGCTATGCATAGATTTTTTATCAGTGTGGGCGGGAGAACGGCGTAAAATATTTTTTTCGAACCTCTTCCTTCTGTGACGTAATGAATCGATGCTATCGGCATTATTTAAGAGGTTCCTTAAGAAAAGGGATGCCAAGGGGTTCAGCGTTGTTTATTTTAATTTTACAAATTAGTAAATTGAGAAAACAATCTTATTTAAGCTTTCTTTAGTTTAGTTTAACGTCCTCTTGCCCTTATAGTCTGGTATAAGCAGCTTCGGAAAAATTAGAGCAGACAAAAAAAAACGATTAAATAAAAAAGAACTAGTAAAAAAGGCCTAAGTGATGGAAAGGTTACTTAGACCATGGCACTTGAACCCTAATCGGGAACGCGGCTTTCTGGTGACATCGATTCTCGCATAAATGAGACCCCGGATCCCGTTAAACCAGGGTTGGGGAATAATTTTAAGCAGCAGGCCACATTGAAGTATGTAAAGCTTTGCAAGCCACATTAAAGCTTATGTAAAGCTTTGCGGGCCACATTAAAGCTTATGTAAAGCTTTGCGGGCCACATTGAAGCTTATGTAAAGCTTTGCGGGCCACATTGAAGCTTATGTAAAGTTTTGCGGGCCACATTGAAGCTTATGTAAAGCTTTGTGGGTCACATTGAAGCTTATGTAAAGCTTTGCAGGCCATATTGAAGCTTATGTAAAGCTTTGCGGGCCACATTGAAGCTTATGTAAAGCTTTGCGGGCCACATTGAAGCTTATGTAAAGCTTTGCGGGCCACATTGAAGCTTATGTAAAGCTTTGCGGGCCACATTGAAGCTTATGTAAAGCTTTGCGGGCCAAATTGAAGCTTATGTAAAGCTTTGCGGGCCAAATTGAAGCTTATGTAAAGCTTTGCGGGCCACATTGAAGCTTGTGTAAAGCTTTGCAGGCCACATTGAAGCTTATGTAAAGCTTTGCGGGCCACATTGAAGCTTATGTAAAGCTTTGCAGGCCGCAGTTAAAAACAGATTCAAATTTTGAACACATACTCGTATGTTAATTGCAATTACCTTTGTGCATTTGTTTTTTGCATATACTAAATAGTCATAGATATAGTGACACATGAATAACCTAAGAAGTGTGGGTTTTTTTGCAAATTGCCACCCAGTTTAAACTTTTTCCAGACTTTTTCAGAGTGGAGATCTACAGCTTAACGTGGAATCCGAACCAGGATTTACAATTCGACATCATGTGATCATAACCCTAGGGACCAGTCGTCTCCCATCTATGTACTAATCACAGTGAATGTAGCTTAACTTCCGAGAGTGAAAGAGAGCTTGCAGAGAAGGGTAATAAGAATATGTATTTATAAAGTATCGTATTTTTTTAAAGAACATTTTATCTACGAATGAAATTTATTTGAAAATGACTGATTTAAGAATCTGGCGCTTACATATGAAATAATGAGATGCGATTTGGGCAGAATGTTCAATAATTTATTTTCAATATTTTGCCGAAATGTGAAATAAACGCGAGCCACATAAAAAGCCTTCGGGGGCCGCAGTTTGTCCACTTCTGCACTTAATAGAGTTGCACCACTAGTTTGAATTCAATATTTATCAATTGATTTAATCGACTTGAATTACGTAGAAAGTAATACGTTACGGTTTATAACACGAGCGGTTGTTTCTTGTCGAGAATTAAATGGAGACTCGATGGAAGGCTGTCATGCGATGTGGGGGTCATTGCAGAGCACGGAGTAGTCGTCTTGCTGCAAAATATGAAGAGGAAACTATGTGAAGAATTAATGAACTATGCAGGACTCATTGCAGACTAGGTGAAGAGTTGCTGAGTTATGCGGGAGTCATTGGGGAGTACTGTTAGTCGTTTTGTCCAGTAGTATGAAGAGGAGACTTTGAAGAGTTGTTTTGCTATGCGGGAGAAATTGCGAAGTGCGGATTGGTTGTTTTGCCGACAAGTGTGAATTGGTCCGCGGTCCTTTGAGATTCTGAGTGTCCTCAAACCAATCAGAAACGAACGTAGCGGAACACTTGGAGTGCCGCCGAAAGGGGTAGATATGGCGTTAAGGCACTTGGAAATGGGATCAACTGTAGAGTCTCTACATCTGCTATGAGAAGATACTTCTATAGTCTGTAGAAATTGAGGAGACTCATTTACAGTTGGTAATCTTAATACTTCGATAATTTAACTTTGTTTAACCCTAATAAAATTAATTTTGTTTTACAGATTACGGTAGAATTTATAGCATATCATGTCTCATTCAGTATTCACATCAGTAGTACAACTATTAATTTGGGAAGAGTCAAATTTGTATTGACAAAATGGCTCAATCAATAAAAAGCGAGCGAAATGAAGAATCCTTATTGTCCAGAGAATATAAATTGGACTACATATTTACGAGGTATCGATTTTCTTTACCGCGTCCAACTGGCGACTGCTTTCAAGGGCATAAGTCGCCGTCATTTAAAATTTCAGCCTATACTAAGATACTTTAAAATTACCCAAACCAACCCAGAAGAAAAACAAAAAAATGATAGAAAAAAAAAGCAAAAAACAAAAACAAGAAGATGGAAGCACACTCCGGTGTCTGGGGGAGGCCCACCTCACACCAGCGTATACATGCGATCTACAACATAGAGAGTAAAATAAAAATAGAGGAGGCCAGCCTCCTCCAAAAAGTCAGATAGTCCACGAAGCTGTACACACGAATCCGTCCCGAGTACAATGGACAAGCTGTAAGCGAACTCGCTCGTCCCGGTCCGGATCAGGTAACGTGCACGCAGATCACTCAAATTGGGACATGCAATAAGAATGTGCCGAACAGTCTGGGGGACAATGTGTAGAGGGACCCACTAAAATGGTAATATTCCCCCCCGTAAGATATTACTTCGGGAGAGAAAGCGAGCCGTTACTCCCCCCCCCCTTCCGACTTCACCCCTTTTGGACTGGCCGCCCGGTCACTGGGAAATTCACACCGAGGCATGACGCTGTAATTGAAGGCTATCTTCCTGCCGTCTTAGTCTTCCCTCCCCCCAAGTCGGGAGATAATTAATTTATTTGTAGGTTTGCCTCTAGACAAATTTTATAGCTCCAGCCGCTTGTCGTTCCTTCAGATCACTGATTTCGGCCTCTTACAAATTCCCGTAAGGACAGGATCTGTTGCTCCGGCCGATAATGAAGGCTCGAGAAGGTCCCTCTCTCTCTCCCTGTTTTGGAGAAATCCTGGTATATATGCGCCCTCTCAAGGATTACTCATAGATTTGGTTAGACGACGCTTTCCCGAACGGAGGTTCTCTTGAACGACGCTCTCGCCCGAGAAGTGCTTAGTGACGGTCGCAGGCAACGAAAAAGCTAGATATCACACTCGTATCTTCGGGTCAGGGAGAAAAGTCTCTTAAGGCAACGTCAGCCTTTCTCAACCGCCTTCGGATCAAGGATTGGAGAAGCCGTCCTCCGAAGTTCTTCTGGTGACCTCTTAAGGACAAGAGGCCCAATAGCTCGCTCAATCCGAGTTTAGAGAAGTCCCCCCCCCCCTCTCCTCCGAAGTTCGTCCGGTGGACTCTTGAGGACAAGAGGCCCGCATTCACTAAATCAGAGTTTGGAGAACGTAGCATCATCCTATTCGGGTTCCCGTCTACACCTGGGAGTAATCAAGGTCACCAAGCCCCCCCCCTCCCAAGTTCGCCCTGCTTTACTCCGAAGGTTTAAAGGAACTGAATCTCTCACCACCCCAAATCTTCCATTATAATCATTTAATAACCCTGGTTATCCAATCAGTATTCGACCTAATTCTGTCTTATTCGTATATATACTCGTATATATATATATATATATATATATATATATATATATATATATATATATATATATATATAATATTAAAATCTATTTTTTGTCGTTGTGTTTGGAATATTCCTTGGTCACGCAGCTGCAACTAACTATTCAAATCGCACTCTTAGAACAATAACATTTGTTGCCTTGCTTAGCCATGCTTAGAGCTTGTGTGTGTATATCCCTGTTGACTTCGCCATACTTCGACACAATGCAGTCGCCGCAATAAAGTGCAGGATCATTCCATCAAATGGTGGATGGTGGTGCGTCTTGCGAATGTGCTCAATTCGCTTCATTGGCAGGTAGGTCCATGGAAACAGTCGCGGCCGTTTCCCATTTACTTTGCCAAGCAGCCTGGAGGGCTGCCCTGATTGCTGCCATATTGTTGGCGTGAGGAAGAGTGAGATCCGTTATCGACTGAGAGAAGCGCCTGGCCCATGCATACAGCCGCATAATGGACGGTGTGCGCGCAGAGCGAGTTGCATCTCCCCAGCATTGAAAAGTAGATTTTTATTGGGGGAAGTGCGGAAGGTACCGGTCACCAGGTGGAGACCAGTGTGCTGGATTGAGTCCACCTTCCGCAATACACACTCGGCTGCATAAAACTCGCATATGTAGTCAAGCTTCGAACGAACAAAGGATCGATAGCAGAGCAAGGCAGTAGCCCAATCAGCATTCTAGGTGCTGAACGTCACGGAACGAAGAATGTCCACGGTGCGAGTAAAAGAGACCCTAAGGCTGTGAATATGAGCCTCCCAAGTGGAGCGTCGGTCGAAAACAAGACCAAGGAAATGGTGCGAATCCACCACTTCGAGGCGAATCCCATTTAGGAACAAGTCTGGGTGGAGGTGGAGCCGTGGATGGCGGTAAAAGTGCATCACGTTAGTCTTGCCATAGAATTGGGCGGAAACCAGCCTGCATATAGTGATCTCTCCATGATTTTCGAAAAGCGAGCACATTATCCATTCACCAAGGGCCTTGGAGAATACACTATGTCCAGATAGTGTTGAACAAACCTAGCAGAAAGGCCATGCTTCAATTACCTAGGTGTCAAAACATGGTATACGGGAGATCGTCCGGACCAGGGATGGTGCCCGCGCACGAAGCGAGAGCGGAACGCAACTCACTCATTGTAAATCTGTCGTTAAAAGGCTCTCCGCCTCTGGAGGTAAAGTCCAGTTGGCGGCCTTCATCGATATCACGACGTGCATTGAATGATGGCGTTACAGCATCTAAGCTCGAGAATGCGCGAGAAAACAGACGCGGAGTCCGAGATTGCGGTCCCATTCTCCTGGAGAAAGGTCCTGCGAGAACTTGCTCTGAATCTTTGTGAATCAGTTCTACACTTATGCAAGAGGGGTCTTCTCGTTAAGTGAAGACACGCATGCCCGCCAGGAAGAGCAGCGATCGTGCTTCGAAACAAAAGTATTTCGAAAAGTATGCCAGGTTTTAGAAGAGATATGCTTTATTTTTATTTATGTGGTGAGACAGGTTCAATATGGTAACTTTCAATTGTATATGTCTTTATATTTTGCAGAGCAATATCCAATTTAATTTCTAGTTAGGATTTGAAAATCAAATAAATGTCATATTTTTACTATTATTCTTCCGCGTATGTTTTTTTTTAAAGCGATTAACTTATCCTTCAGTTGCTAAAAATCGGGGAAACCTAAAATGTTCGTAAAGTTCTGGAGTCTCTTCTACAGTCGTCCAGAAAAATGTGCTCTGAAGCGTCGGTGCTCACGATATAAATTTTTGATTTGGAAAAGTAAGGTTATGGTTGTAATTGGGGCTGAGGGGTATACTCGACTAGTCCTTAGTTCTAGTCCTCTCTTCGTAGAATTCTATTGTTTATTTTTCTTCTCTGTATTTTTATCTAATCTCCCTATGCTTCCATGTTCATTCTGTTAGTAGGTAAGATATGTGTAACCATTGTGGTGTTAGGGATTATAAAATAGTAGAGTTTTTTTTTTCAGAAAGACCATTGTATTGTCATGTTCCACATAATTTATGTAATTCCATTTAAATATAGCTCGAAAAAAATATTTTTAAATTTAACTATTTTGAAACAATTTTGATATTTTCAAGATTTCCACAACTACTTTTGCGAGATGAAGAGTTGGAAAGGAATTTCGCCGTGCTTGTGGGGTACCAACTGTGAAGCATGGAGGTGGTTCTATCATGGTATGTGGCCGCATGTCTTGATCATGTCCAGGAGAGAGGTTTTTATGTCAGGGAAGAATGAACTCCATAACTTATACCATCATGTCATAAGTTTTAGAGCCATCTATGGAGAAATTGCAGCCCACAACGCCAAGAAATGAAGTTTTATTTCAGCGGGACAATGCCCCATGCCATATATTTAACCATAACAATATATGGTTTGGAGAAATGGGGCCTACCCCTATGGATTAGCCTCTCTAGAACACAGATTTCATTCCAATAGAACACTTGTGAGTAGTGATTGGAAAAGCAAAAATAAGTACCACAAGTACAAATAAAACGGAACTGTATGAAAAATTTCAAGTTGAGTGTGGAAAGCGTCAGAAATGTGAAAATTTGGTGAAATCCATGCCACGAAGAATCATGGCTGTAATAAAAAGCAAAAGAGGGTATAACTAAGTATTTAAATAATTAAAAATAAATATATATATTTACTGAATTCATATTACAAATGTCTAATTACATCATCATCATCATCAACATCACTAACTCTATAATTTAAGAAGGGGATTTTTTTTTTGAGTATTTGAATAATAATTTCATCTTAGTTTGGTTATGACTTATGTTTTATTTATCAGTTATTTCTAATAATTCTTTTATAATATAAAAAAAAAATGGTGAAGTTCAGAAATAAATTTAAGTATCGAAATTTTGTGAATTTTTTTAAAACCCAAAGAATTACAAATGGTGAAGTTCAGAAAATTTATTTTAATATATCTTCTTCTATAACTATATTTTTAGCAACGTGATATTTTGAAAGGGGGAAATTTAGTTTAGAGTTCCTTTTTAAAATGATTATAATTGGCGAAATTCATAAAATTTATAAAAAATTAACCATGGCTGCTTTTTTTTAGATTTCAAATTTTAATCTTAGTAGCAAAGCGCAAGTTCCCCCGTAGGGGGGAGTGGTGAAGCCATTGCCTGGATGTAAGTATATTATATGATATTATATAATTTTATATGATATTATATGATAGGGAGAGTGAGCAACTCTTCTGAATCTGCATCCCACCCCCACACACAAATAATAATAATAATAATAATCGGGAAGTAACGATATTTCCTTCCACAATATAAGCATTTCATACAATATTCATCTGTATTCATTTGCGACAGGATTTTCATCCCGGCCAACGCTGGGTACCTGTTTCTATATAATTTGTAAGGAAAAAAATAATCAAAATTGAAAAGAAAATTAATGTTAGGTTAGATTACTCTATATCCTTTTTAAGATCACAGATTTACGAAGCAGCAAAAACCCTGTGGGTGACACCCGCCCCCGGTTTCCTTCACAAATTGCACATACATGCACAAGCCTTCCCGTGCGATCAGAGACTTACGGCTGAGCTTTCGTTTTCATATAAATATGTACATCCACTATCCAGCCCTTGCCGAAAGTATAAAGGGTCCTATGGAATGATTCATATAACCAGGAAATGGCTTCGCCCCTCCCCTCTTCCTACGGGGGGAGCTTGCGCTTCGCTACTAAGATTAAAATTTAAAATCTATAAAAAGCAGCCATGGTTAAATTTTTAGAAATTTTCTGAACTTCGCCAATTATAATAATTTTAAAAAGGAACTCTACACTAAATTCCCCCCCCCCCTTTCAAAATATCGCGTTGCTAAAATATAGTTATAGAAGAAGATATATAAAAATATATTTTCTGAACTTCACCATTTGTAATTCTTTAGTTTTAAAAAAAATCACAAAATTTCGATACTTATATTTATTTCTGAACTTCACCATTTTGGTTTTTGATATTATAAAAGAATTATTAGAAATAACTTTGATGAAAAAACATAAGTCATAACCAAACTAAGATGAAATTATTATTCAAATACTCAAAAAATCCCCTTCTTAAATTATAGAGTTAGTGATGATGATGATGATGATAATGATGAGTAAAGGTTTCACATCGTGCGCCCGTCAGTTGACGCTCACCCGTAAATGACCGTTAGTTATGATCGAAGAACGAACGATGTGGCCGCATCACCAGATCGAGCGTCTTATAGATACAAATCATTTCTTCAAGATCCTACCCACATTTCCCCATGATTTGGGGTTGGCAAGCGCCTAGCGTCTTATTATAGGGACCTATGTGGCATATGACATTCCGGGCCCTCCATTCCACACCAGCTGGAGGATCTGTTTTAATTGTAAAGCCTAAACAGATCATGGAGAGTTGCGCGCCCGCCGTGTCCTGAATGCGACAAGTAGTCATCTCCCTAGATAACACGAACACTATACTTTACACGCATTTTCATTTCCCTTAACTTTACCACTTTCTCTACGCAGTTTCATCACAACCTCTCAGGTGGAGATTCCCTCGTTGGTTTGCACATCTTAGTTATAGCTAATGATAATAATAATGAAATAAATAAATATAAAATTACGGTAAGAGTGCAGTAAATTTGAGGTGTTGAAAAAATTAAGGCAAGTTAGGTCAGTCCAGGTGACTCATGGGATTATTTTACAATTGTTTCCCAACTCAGCGCCTTTGTCCATGCATAGGTGCGGCCACATTCAGTCGCCCTATACGACGTTCAGCTGACAATATGATGATTTTATTCTTACTTCCCTCATCAAAGGGAACGGAGAGAATGAAAATATATGTAATTCAATGAGGGAATGAGTATATTACTTAGAAAAAGGGCATATTATAGGGTCATATGAACAATTTCGTACAAAGAGTACATGTACTTAAATGTAAGAATTTAAGCCCTCATCCAAGGTCCTGAGAGGGACTCGAATATAATGAGTTCAATTCCTCTGCGAATGCAAGCGAAGATAATGAGTTCGTAAAGGTTGGTTCATTGGATGTACCTTATCGGAGATTAACTAAATATTCTTTATCCGTTCCCAATCCGAAGAATATTTTTTAAATAAAGAAAATCAGGTCATGAAGGAAGTTATAAAGATAGTTGTACGATATAAAGAAAATAAAACATCAATTAATAACTCATATGTCTTCCGAATCTCTTGGGTGAATCTATTAAATCGATAATTGGGATATTTTTCAGACAATATTGGAGTTTTTAAAAGTTACCCATCGAGAAAATTTTCTGCGATTAAAAGAAAATAAGAGAGTAAGTAATAGTTTTCTTTTTAATGCGTTGAAGCGAAATCAATTTCGATCAATTTGATACATGAGAAGATATTGGAATTATTTTTTAAAGTTCCTCCTCCATAAAAGTTTATCCGCTGATGTTTTATGTCATATTCGCATACTTTTAAATCGAACCAGTTGTGGTTGCAAGAGGATGTTAAGCATTCTTAAAAATATACAAAGCCTGTTCCATAAAAAGGTGGAGTTTAGATGTTTAGATTATAATGTCATCTGCATTCAGCAAACGCATGGAGTTAGAAAATGCTGTGCGCATAGACGCGCAACATAACAATTCTTCTGAACCCATATGGCACTACAGCGAGGCAGAAATGAGTTATGGAAGAACATATTTCCGTCTTTAAATGGAACGTTAATTCTTTTTCATTAGAATCATTTCCTGTCAAATGGAATCTTTTGTATATCCATAGGCTAATTAAATCGTAATGAGGCATAATGGAATGAAGAAAGTGAATAAAAATTAAGTCTTTAATATAAATTAGATTAATAATATACCGAAATTCTTGCATTTAAAAAAAAACCCGTATCATATTACGTATGAGGTACTTGATTGAAAGATTAGAATAACGGATCTGTGTATGAGTGATATTTTTAAGGTGTGGGAGAGAGGCATTTTATTATTTGATTCTATGGATTTTCGGGGTGGAATTTCTCGGTTCTTAACCAAAGTATCATCATCATCATCGTGGGCCGGTTTTATTTTCCTGCAGGTCGGAGTTTTGCTCAAGAAGCGTCCACCGATCGCCTTCCAGCAGTCGAGTTTCCATCGTTAGTGTCGACGTCACCCGACCACAATCCCCTTCTCCTCGGTATCTTTATATAAGTGCCCCTGAAAGGGGGGGGGGGTATACTGTTACATCTGGTAACTGAAGGAGCAGAATGGCCGCAATCAGTGTAATACGAGATTGAGACTACCTAGATTATATTATATATTGTCTCCTTTATGTAGATGGGGGATATTTAGCCCGCCTGCATTCTGCCCTCTTTTTTCCTTCTAATGTTCTATGTTTCTTTACTATTACTATTTCCCGCAAGGGCGGGGGGGGGTCGAAAGTATACTGCTGCAGCTGACATTCAATGGGTTGTTTCCCCTCCCTACTCCCCAACGCCCGCAGATGCGTTCCCTCCCCACGCCAATACCAACATCAAGATCTGCATAATAAAGATCTTCCAGACATTTTAACTTCTTACTACATTCACTACTTAACATCTTTCCTTGAAAACTTTCTGTTGGAGATGCCCTCGTTAGTGTTCTGGTCTAAAATCGAGGGGAAAAATCCTCTATCGTTTATTTTGCCAATGTTCCTATCCATTTCCACCTCAGAACTTTGATTGTTTTTCACTATTAGGTTGGCCAGAAAATCCTGACTCACTTAGGAAACGGAAAAAAAACAACAAAATTTTATGGAGCAACACCAACATTAAGTTAGGTTAGCCTTACTCATTCGACTACATTAGGTTAAGTTAGCCTTACTCATTCGACTACATTAGGTTAGGTTAGCCTTACTCATTTGACTACATTAGGTTAGGTTAGCCTTACTCATTTGACTACATTAGGTTAGGTTAGCCTTACTCATTTGACTACATTAGGTTAGGTTAGCCTTACTCATTTGACTACATTAGGTTAGGTTAGCCTTACTCATTTGACTACATTAGGTTAGGTTAGCCTTACTCATTCGACTACCAGCCTCCGTACGCTGCTGTTGTTTGTTGCTCCGGCGCAGTTTAGCTGTCTTTGTGTAAGCCCCAACTGACAGAAATGAGTTTGGAAGAAAGTGGAATTAGAGTTTTGATTCACTAGTGTTAGAAGAGAAACTCTCTACAAAAGTTGCTGTAAGGGGAATTTGCGATACTGAAGGAGAAGGGACAGTCAGTAGGGCGAAGGTCTCGAGGTCTCGTGCTCCATCGTAATCCAATGATGACCTCGTGTCTCAGTGTAATCTTTTGATTGGAGCGACGATGACTGCGAAGACCAATACGGGATCTGCACTGCCGTCCACAGATGTTGCACTGGATATCAGGGTCGCACGGTGGAGGCCGTGCAGCCCTCTCATCTCTCTCCTCCCGATGTCTAATAAGTACATTCTTCCGTTGCTTTTCAAAGTTGTTTATTCCTTCACGGTATCTTGTCCTTCATAGTGTCCTATCCGAGGCTAATGTTTCCAATTCATTTGGGTTGATATTTATGCTGCGCAAGGCCTGTTTTACATTATCTTTATATCTCTTCTTCTGACCACTAGCACTTCTAACACCCTGTTCTAGCTGTCCGTACATTATTTTCTTTGGCATTCTTTCATCTGGCATTCGAATTACATGCCTGATCCATCTCATCTAGTTTTACAACAGTATGCACTCGAGACTGGTGATTCCAGCCCGTGTCAAGACCGTTGGTATTTGGTATTCTATCTTACAACGTTATCCTCAGAATTCTTCTTAAACATCTCATATGGAATTTTTCGAGCATCCTCATATGTTCTCTGTAGAATGTCCATGCCTCACAACCATATAATAGTATGGATAAGCATTCAGCTCTATAGACTAAGACTTTTGTTTCCAATTTTTTATTAGGATTTGTTAGTGCGCGCACTCTCAGTCTTCCAAAAGCAGATGATGCTTGTTTATTCTACTTTGTATTTCTTCGTCTATGGTGCAGTTTGCAGACAGAATACTGCCCAGGTACTTAAAATTGGGGACAACTTTTACAGGGTTTTCGTTTAGTGCAGTGACAGTCACGTTGTCAGGTAATTCATCCCACTGGTACATGATTCCTATCTTGTTACAGTTTATTTCTAAACCTAGTTGCTGGTAAACTGTATGTATTAGTCCAAGCATTCGTTGTAGTGACTGTTGCTCGTGGGCAACAAGAGCGCAATCATCTGCGTATCGGAGTTCCAGCACACATTCTTGTTGTGTTCTTGTATGGGCCTGTAAGCGTCGCAGGTTGAAAACACTGCCGTCAAGTCTATAAGAAATTTTTATCGTATCTTGAGGTTCGAGCAGATTGTGGTATAGTTGGGTGGTTGCTGCCATGTAAATTTTAAATATTATCGGAGCTAGGACACATCCTTGTCGGACCCCAACATTTACTGGAAATGGCTCTGATTCTGCACTAGTCATCACAACACGACTCATCATCCCATCATGGAAGGCTTTGATGATGTTTAAGAATTTCTGAGGACATCCATATTTTCTTAATATTCTCCAAAGAAAGTCCCATTTACTGTATCAAATGCCTTGGAAAGGTCGATAAATGCAAAACAGAGATTTTGTTGTTGATCTCGGCTTTTCTCTTGAAGTTGCCTCGCAGCGAAAATCATATCAAATGTGCTCCTCTTCCTGCGGAAACCACATTAAGACTGAGGAACAACTCTGTCAATCAGATGCTGATTAATTCTGAATAGTATGATTCTTGCCAGAACCTTCCCTGCCATGACTAGCAAACATATTCCTCGGCTGTTTCCACAGTCTGCACGGTCACCTTTGTTCTTATATATAGATATGATATTAACATTTTTCCAATCCTGCGGTAGGTCTTCTTTTTGCCAGGTGATAGCTATTGGGTCGTGTAGCCTATGTATCAATGTTTCTCCAACATTTTTATATATTTCTGAGGACACTCCATCAAGGCCTGGTGATTTGTGGTTCTTTAAACTCTGGATTGCTCTGTTAACTTTTTCTATCGTAGGCTCAGCATACAATTCATTTATTGTTGGGTAATCTTGGAGTAGGTTTAGCGCTGTGGGATCAGTATGATTGCATGTATTTAGGAATTAGCTATAGTGTTCTTTCCATCTTGCAACAATTCCATCTCTTCTAGTGTATAGCGTGCTTTCAAAATCTTATATGATATATGCTTTGTCCCAATATAATATCCACACACCTAACAAAATGTACAGGGAGAATTTTTTCATCCTTTAGTAGCCATATTCAAGAAAGCTAAAGTTATGCCCTCTAAGCAATCTTAAACAGAAAAGGACACATTGAATTGTAGATTATATAAATCAAACTAAAGTGCGGTTTTTAATAATATAAAAATCAATGTATTTTTTGTAACGGTTGATGATACAGAAATAATAATAGCATTTTGGAATCAGAGTAAAATATTTATTAATAAACTGTAGGAAAATCATCATAAACACAAACTTTTGGCCCCCCCAAAAAAATTATGCAGTGTAAATAAATCTCCAGGTGTAGAAAGTCTATAGAGGTATTACCTCGTCTACGCAAATCGTTAAATAAATAAAATGAATTTCCTTCGCCATGGAGACAACATAACCTACGCATAGCGTTAAAAAATCAACGGAATTTCCGTAGCTATGGAGACAAGATGGCCTACGCATAGTATTAATTAAATCAACGGACTTTCCGTAAGTTCACTGTCTCTTTAATATACATACCAGGCAATGGCTTCGCTACTAAGATTAAAATTTAAAATCTAAAAAAAAGCAGCTATGGTTAAAGTTTTATAAATTTTCTGAACTTCGCCAATTATAATAATTTATAAATGAACTCTAAACTATTTTCCCTCTTTCAAAAAATCACGTTGATAAAATATATTATAAATAAAATAAAAAAGCAGCCTTACTTAAATTTGAATACAATTGTAATTGATTTTCTTTTAAAACATTATAAAGCATTGGATAATCGTATTTATTTTTCTGAACTAAACTATTTTGTTTTTTCAAACTCTAAAGAAATTCTTAGAAATTTCCTTGATAAAAATTTAAAATAGACTTAAATCATAACCAAACTAAGATGAAATTATTATTCAAATACTCCAAAAAATCTCGTTCTTAAATTATAGAGTTAGTGAAGTGATGATGATGATGAAGTGATAATTATCGATGTTGCACTGATGTATCGTAATTCAAACGGATCACATCTTCAGAGCGGGACACAATAGGAAGGTTCGCCTGGCTTTATGTACATACAGTCATGGCTAAAGATTTTGAGAGTAATATATATTTTTATTTTTTTCATTCGTATTTAAAATTTAAGTGACAGGAATAATTATTCAAATATGCATTTAAATTATTGCAAGTTAATTAAAAAGTCCGCATTTCAAAAATAATAAGAAAAACCATTCCTTCGCTGAATCCAAAATCGCGCTCTGTTCCCGTTCCAGTAGGAGGTGAGTTTGACTCCCTGGAGCCTTGCGATTCGATAAAAATGGTAAAATGGTGACAAATATGGGTTTAATGAATGATTTTGTGTAATTATGATCTATTTCGTAATATTTGTTTATAAAAATAAATGTTTGAATCTTTTTCAATTCCAGAAATGGTTCTTTCCCAAAGAAAAACGCTTAACCAATGTTCCTCTGCACCAAAGTGGCCTCAAATGCAAGGAGTTAGTTGCTAAGAGTATCACATCAAGGAACAATCTTTATGATAATTAAAGACTGGTTACACTCCTGTGAAGGACTCTTCTGGACGACCAAGAGCTTCAAATGAACGCCAAGATCGAATCCTGCTAAGCAACCCGCCCCCATGATCGGGTTGCCATCACTGTCGAACTTGCTCACGATTGGAAAGAAGCAGATGTGAACGCTTCAGTGATTCGGAGACCTTTCGACAAAGGTCTCAAGCCGAGAAGGGGTACGAAAAAAGCCTAACGGGCTAAGTCTTGTCCGGTGCCCAGTCCCACACGGTCAAGACCGTGTAAGAGTGGTTGTGGTCGAACATGAACTTCTGGTCGAAGGACTTTTGACCCCCGCAGTCCCCCGACCTCAATTCCGTCTACTACAGCGTGTGGGCCATGCTGAGGGCAAGGCCTGTAAGGTCCACCACAGCAACGTCGGCGAACTGAAGTCCTCTGCCGAGCGTCGTTACGAATGTAACAGGACTTTTTCAATACCCAGTACCTGGTACATTAGTCTGTACTCGTACATAGGATTATTTGTCAGCTTCTAATGCTCGAAAGAAGTGTAAGTATTATTACAACCTTTTTAGTCTTCTCGAAGTTACTTAGCCCCCCGCAGGCATAACCCTACTGGCTCTTCGATAAAGCTGAATTTATTTCTAAAATTTCACGTTTCATGCATGGAGTCAAATTACCCCCATCGGTTTTGGGCTTATGAGGAATGAATTGATTGTGGGTTTAGAATTTCTAAGTAGATTTTTTTTTAATTATATTATATAGATATATCAAGAATAAAAATAAAGTCTGAAAGAGAAGCTACTAGCTTTGCTCTCCATTTAAAAAAACAAAACAATTATCTACAGTTTGGAACCAAATTTTCATCGACGTTATTAAGTGTATTATTTAAATGCTTTCATATTTATTTTTCTACATTTAATTTAATGTATACAAAACATGTTTTATTGCCATTTATCTGAAGTGCTTTGAAGATAACTGAAAATTGTCGTTATGTTTTATGACAAGGGTCCACAAGTCTGTGATGAAAACTACAAACAAACCCTCCAAAAATCTGTAGAATAATAACTTGATAGTTTTTATTTTGAATTAGCAATTGGATAAACTATGATAGTTTGATAGTTTTACTTTAAGATTTACTATGCTCCAGCGAAATATTGTCATTTTTTCAAAAATTGTGTTATGTTTGTCACCGTTGAATCTATTTCCCTCCTTGCATTTTTATTTGATAAATTATTTATTTTTGTTTTTCGTTCTAGCCTAATTCTCTACAGTCTACCGTTTCCTACAGTATATTCTAGCAAAGTGGAACGGTAGCATTGAGTGATCTCCGGATATCTTCGCAAACGTTATGGATCCGCTTGAAGCATTTCAGTGCTGAATTTTAATCACTAAAACCCCCAAGACGCGAAAATATCACTACTGGAGCAGGTTTAAATGCGGCGATACTTCGGAGGTGAGTAGGATTTTGGTTTGGTTTTAACCACCGGGTTGTATTGGTTTTTTTTAGGTATTTCCAGTGAGGAACTAGTGTTTAAAGCAGAGATGGGCAAACTGCGGCCCGCGAAGGCTTGTCAATTGGCCCACGTTTCATTTCAGATTTCGGCAAAATATTGAAAATAAATTATTGAACATTCTGCCCAAAACGCATCTCATTATTTCATATGTAAGCGCCAGATTCTTAAATCAGTAATTTTCAAATAGATTTCATTCGTAGATAAAATGTATTTAAAAAAATACGATACTTTATAAATACATATTCTTATTACCCTTCTCTGCAAGCTCTCTTTCGCTCTCGGAAGTTAAGCTACATTCACTGTGATTAGTACATGGATGGGAGACGACTGGTCCCTGGGTTATGATCACATGATGTAGAATTGTAAATCCTGGTTCGGATTCCACGTTAAGCTGTAGATCTTCCCTCTAATAAAGTCTGGAAAAAGTTTAAACTGGGTGGCAATTTGAAAAAAAAACCCACCCCTTAGTTATTCATGTGCCGCTATATCTATGACTATTTAGTATATGCAAAAAACAAATACACAAAGGTAATTGCAATTAACATACGAGTATGTGTTCGAAGTTTGAATCTGTTTTTTTAGAGCGGCCCGCAAAGCTTTACATAAGCTTCAATGTGGCCCGCAAAGCTTTACATAAGCTTCAATATGGCCCGCAAAGCTTTACATAAGCTTCAATGTGCCCCGCAAAGCTTTACATAAGCTTCAATGTGCCCCGCAAAGCTTTACATAAGCTTCAATGTGCCCCGCAAAGCTTTACATAAGCTTCAATGTGCCCCGCAAAGCTTTACATAAGCTTCAATGTGCCCCGCAAAGCTTTACATAAGCTTCAATGTGCCCCGCAAAGCTTTACATAAGCTTCAATGTGCCCCGCAAAGCTTTACATAAGCTTCAATGTGCCCCGCAAAGCTTTACATAAGCTTCAATGTGCCCCGAAAAGCTTTACATAAGCTTCAATGTTCCCCGCAAAGCTTTACATAAGCTTCAATGTGCCCCGCAAAGCTTTACATAAGCTTCAACGTTCCCCGCAAAGCTTTACATAAGCTTCAATGTGCCCCGCAAAGCTTTACATAAGCTTCAACGTTCCCCGCAAAGCTTTACTTATGCTTCAATGTGGCCCGCAAAGCTTTACATAAGCTTCAATGTGGCCCGCAAAGCTTTACACAAGCTTCAATGTGCCCCGCAAAGCTTTACATAAGCTTCAATGTGCCCCGCAAAGCTTTACATAAGCTTCAATGTGCCCCGCAAAGCTTTACATAAGCTTCAATGTGCCCCGCAAAGCTTTACATAAGCTTCAATGTGCCCCGCAAAGCTTTACATAAACTTCAATGTGCCCCGCAAAGCTTTACATAAGCTTCCATGTGCCCCGCAAAGCTTTACATAAGCTTCAATGTGCCCCGCAAAGCTTTACATAAGCTTCAATGTGCCCCGCCAAGCTTTACATAAGCTTCAATGTGCCCCGCAAAGCTTTACATAAGCTTTAATGTGCCCCGCAAAGCTTTACATAAGCTTTAATGTGCCCCGCAAAGCTTTACATAAGCTTCAATGTGCCCCGCAAAGCTTTACATAAGCTTCAATGTGGCCCGCAAAGCTTTGCATAAGATTCAATGTGGCCCGCAAAGCTTTGCATAAGATTCAATGTGGCCCGCAAAGCTTTACATAAGATTCAATGTGGCCCGCAAAGCTTTACATAAGCTTCAATGTTACCCGCAAAGCTTTATATAAGCTTCAATGTGGCCCGCAAAGCTTTACATAATCACCAACGTGGCCGGCTGCTTAAAATTATTGCCCATTCCTTGTTTAGTGCCTGAATAAATCACAGAGTAAATGTAAATTAATTCGCTACTTTATATCTAATAATAATTCGCGGTATTCTAGACTAACCTTTTTGCTATTATCTTTTAGCGTATGAATCTTTGTTAATTTTTAATACACTTTGTCATAATTAAAATCCCCCAAAAACCCACAATTATTTACTGCTCCACGTTACCGCAGAGTAATTTCATTGTCCTCAACTCAAAGTATAGTGGCAGTTTGCTGCTGCAGCAGGAATGAGACTAAGCTACTGATATTTTAGGTTAGGGTGAAATGCCGCCCTTTTGGGTCTTTGGAAGACCGTTTATGTACGGTTTTATAAAGACACAAGCACAACATTCCTCCAAGACCTATAATATCAGCAGCTGGGCTTAATTCCTACAGTTTTTCAAAATGATTAGTGAACTGCTTATCAATCAAATGTGGTGGACAAAATATCCGGACCCCAAATAATCCATTCAAGGGACTCTATCGAAAGGGTTATTGAACATAGATTTGTCGAACAATAAAAAGCCCCCTTTTGACGTAATCGGTTTACAAAAGTAGATTCGAAGAAACTCAATGTCTTATCTGAATACTTTCCTAGATTAGATACTGAATTGCCACTTTTCTGAATTGCCACTTTCTTGTTAAAATATATCAACCTGTGCGGTTATTTTTAACAATGTTTTTGTTTGCGGAAGTCATTTTTACCGACAGTTATATGGCCTTAGCAAAGGCAATCCCTCCCCCAACCCGCCTATACTTTGTAATTTTTTAATGGAAAATTTCACAAATAATTTTTTCCCTGGAATAACATTCATCCGTCTGGTAGAGTTAAGATACGTAGATGATGTTTTCTCCTGTTCGCCCATTTCTAAAACTTCAATAGCTTATTTCAAAATTTTAACAAATACATACCACTATTAAATTTAAAGTCGAATAGGAACAAAATATTGGTATAACGTTTTAGGTATCTAGCTTATGAGGATAGATAGTTTTATAATCTATCCTGTATGCCGCAAACCAACGAATTCAAATTTTTATATACATTTCTATTTCCATCCTGGATTCAAGTTCAAAAAAGCAACGCTAGATAACAAAAATCTCTTTCTAAAATTGATCCACCACTTTGGCGTGTAAGCTGCACACTCTTTTCTCCAATCCCCACTAATTAAATTTCGACCGAAAAGTTCTATTTTCGTTTTATCTGACCAAAAGATTTGTTTCCAGATCGTTGCTGGTTTATTTAAATGTTCATTTGCAAACGCCAAGTGAGCTTTACAGTGAGTTTTCCTTAAGGAGTGGGGTCTTTCTTGGAGTACAAGAAAAGAGATCATAACGACGCAGCGTCTTACTTAGTGTATCCTTGCTAATTTCAACTCCACTTCTTTCCAGATCTTCCTGCAGCTCTTTAACCTGTGGTTTTTCACATACAGTTCTACCAAGTTTTGCGCTGCACGTTCCGTTAACATCCGAGGGCGACTTGAACGATCCAAAGGATGAATTGATTTACGAGACTTCTAGTTGCGTATTTTGGTACCCACTGAATTTTGATGTATTTTAAGATGTACCCAAGGCCACTCTTATGAAGGGCTACAATGCGTTCATGAAGATCTTGACTGATTTGTTTGTTTTTTCCCATGATGAAGATGTTGACGGTACGACCATCTTGTAAAGAATGATGCAGTAGCCTAACACGATGACGAAAGAAACGTCCCATTTAATATAGAATATTTTAGATATTCGGGAACAAATGAGGATTAGTTTTTAATGGGACATATTGCAGATGTAGCTTATTTAGATGTAAAGTATTTATATGAATGTGTCAAACTTTTACGTTGTTAAATTTCACTATTGTCCTTATAAAGTTTTTTCTGTTGAACATTTTGCTTTTCTGATCATTTACATTGTATTTATTACATAAAGTTGCGTTGTCAATTTTATTAACTTACGTTAACTAAAAGTATGTAAGTTTACATTTCTAATAGTGTGTTCTAAACTTTTACAGCCCACTCTATATAAGATTATATTTACTATTAACAGTTTTCCAAAATTTTTTAAATCCACATCTGCAATTCGATCATTTCCTGCTCTTTTTCGGCTGTCAAAATTAAAATGTTTAATTATTTTTTCGCTTGATTAAATAAGTTTCCGATAATTTCGTATATCTTTAATTTTATTAACTATTAAAATTCCACGGAGTAGTTTAGCTGTAATATTAATGACAAAAGTTACATTTGGCTAAATATAATAAAATATGTGATTACAAATGGTTACGCTGGTTGGATAAAGGGACAAACCTTCCCTCAAATATAATGGTAAAATACCAAATCCTCTGTTATCACAGTCTTTTAGAACATTTAATTATTAAAATGAACTTAAAAGAGAGACGTAATATTTAAAACACGTTTTTTTTACAAGCTTTTTCGAATTAGGAATATTTATGAGTTGTCTTTCAATTTGCGCTCCCCCCCACCCATTAAATGGGAGATATGGAAGCGAAACCCATCATTTATAAATTAAGCTAAAAAAACTATATATAATATAATATGATACGATTCGCCGATTACAATAGCCTCCCCCCCCTCCCCCCCAAAGCACCTTTTTAAATTTGCCCATGAAAAAACATTGTCTATTAAAAAACAATTTTTAATATATATATATATATATATATATATATATATATATATATATATATATATATATATATATATATATATATATATATATATAACTCGGAGGCTGCCGCCTGGTAGAATGCCCTGATTCCTTCAGGGGATTATTGGATAAGGCTTGGCTCTACGCACGAGCCTTTCTTTCCTCCTGGTTACAAACCTTTGGCATGTGAGGTGGCTTTTAGGCGTGGATCCCCTTGTTTTTTTGGAAGGACCCCGACTGTCCAAAACAGCCTCGTCCAGCTGCAACTCCCTTCTTACTACCTTCCTTTGCAAGGGTGGGGGGATACTTTGGAAGTCTCGGGGATGACATCACCACCAACCTCCGGAGATTTGCATCTTGTCATTAGTCTAACGACTCAACAGAGGCGTACGCCTGCTTCGCTTTTTATGAAGGGCCCGCGTGAGGGAAAGGGGACCAGTTTTAGGCGGGGCGGAGCGCGAATCCGAATTACCACCAGCTCTAACAGGGAAGGGAGAACCCGCAGAAGTGTTCCTATTGAGCGCGCTGGATAGCGTGCTTATGAGCCTGGAGGGGCCATTAGTAAAGTCTTTTTTAACTTAAGAGACGTCGTAAGTTTGAGGTCACGATAGCCGCAACGGGGGCCAATTCATTGGCGTCTGTGAATGAAGACGTTCAATAGCCTGATCCTCCTCGATGAAGAACGGGACCTCTTGCTGCAATTCACGCATTTGGCCTAACACGAGACAGTTTAATCATATAAGGCCATGTATCAGTTCACGCAGATTTCGGCTTGTCTCTACTTTTCACGTCGACGTTTTGTTCGTATGTCTGAAAGAGGTGGCAGTGGTAGCACTTTTTGCGGTCCTGGCATGAAATGCTTTCAACAACCATCTCGCACAGACTCTGGGAAACTTTTAGGTGTGTGCCACCACCAGTTTGTGGTAGGTCACCAGTTATAGGGATTACTGTTGATGATCCGATTTATTTGGTAGAGAAGGTAAGGCGCCCTTACAGTCAAATTTGGTCTGACTCCAAAAGGTTCCTTTGGGTAAACCGCTTGTAGGCTGGGTTCGAATGGTAACCTGGTTGTTGCTTGGCAGAACGAAAGATTCGGAAGAAAAATGGCGGGTTTGTAGGCTTTAATCTTGGCTTAGGGTTACCTCAGTTCGGGCAAGTGAAATTGTTTTTGTCCGTGTTTCATTTGTTTGCTCACGTCTTTGGGTGACTATAAGTGTTACTACTCAGTGTTTCTTGTAAGTCTCCTTCTGCGTCCGATTGTTAGGACTATGTACTGAGGAATTGAGGTCGAGGCACTTTCTGGCTCTAGAGCCAATGCCAATGCTAATACTGATAATCCAATGGATCCGATAATAATAATGATACTAATCATGATGTATGTTTCTGTCCGCTCATTTATACTAACGCCAATTAAGGGAGCGTGACTTCGATTTCTCCAATCTGAACGCAGAGCGGAGCTTACCGGATCAAAGGGTATGTGCGTGTGTTCTCTACTAAGACTGCTGCGTGGAGCTTGTTTGGTCAAAGGGTGTGTGTACATCAAGATAGTATCTGAATTTGGGAACCTAACCGTACTTATCAACCAACATTTGTAGCAAGATTGATTTCGTCTTTTGACGGGTTCATGTAAACTCTGGCGGTCAGATCAGATTCCGTTTTATGTGTACACAGCTGTTTCCACCGTCTTTGTTATCTCTGTGGCCAGACATTCGGGTCGCATCTGTTTCTTAATGTATGTAAGTTTGTACGTTGGCGTGGGAGCACAACGCTTTCACTTGCCTTATTACAAAATATTCTGCTTTACATTGATACATAGATTATTAAATTTTAATTTTACATTATTTACAAGTATTTGTTTTGTCTTACATTAATTAATTATTACAGGATGGTATATTGGTTAATTTGGGGTTTATGCCCACCCTCGAATTTTGTGGGCGCTTTGTTAAAAATATCTATTAAAAAAAAACCCCGCAAATGCTATATATCACAGATATACACTATATATCACTTTCACTACTTAATGTGGGCAAATTTCTAATTATGGTGTTATGACGAAAAATAGATTTGCCGCCATCTTGGGAGCCACAGTCTTAATTGGAATCGAATAATATTGTATTATACATCATTTTGAAGGGATCTTTTTCTGAATGAAAATCTGATATCGAAATTTTATATTAATCAATTTGAAAAATGATTGATTTCAATAGCATTCAGGGGTGATGCTTATATGTCTGAAGTCAAGCAAGGCGGTAGAAAAACTAGAGGCCTAACGACATTTAGCAATCGCCTATTGAATTCGAATCTAAAGTTAGGATTTCGAATTAGGAATATTAAAAGAAAAATAATTAATTGAAGGGGGTATGGGGGGATGGGAAGGTGGGCGAAGCCCTCATTTAGAAATTACCTTAAAAATGATATATAATTCAATATGATGCGATTGCAAGAACATAACAAAAAACTCCTAAAAAAGTACTTTTTTTTAATTTTCCCAAGAAAAAACATCGTCTACTTTAAAAAACAATTGTTTTTAAATATATATATATATAAATATATATATATATATATATATATATATATATATATATATATATATATATATATATATATATATGAATTATCTATCCAAAAATTCGAGGGGGGACATAAACCTCCAAATAACCGGTATATTATTTCAATGTTCGATTTGTGTGCCCAACTTCAAGATTTCATAGGGCCAACGGGGTGCTCATTAGTGAGGTTCCTTGTTGGCTCTACTCCACCTTGCAATTAGGCGCTACAGATTATCACGTTTGAACGTGTCGAAGAGAGTAGCTGTGGGCCTCGAGTCCCCTCCCTGTTTTCTCATCACACGTTCAACCGTAATTGTTTTCTGGTTGGCCAGTTCTTCCATGAGGTATTCTAGTGAGCAATCGAATGGTTTCCTCGCATAACCTACTCATTTCATGTTCATAGTAAATAAAGAACGGTGTCACCTGTAGAAGAGAGTCATCGTGTGAACAAAGAACACTCACTGTGCCACCTAAGCAGGGTCAGCCGCATTCACCAGAAGGGTACAGTCCGAGGATCGGTGAACCTACGGTTTCCTACCGAGAACTCTACCTAATCCTGACACTGATGGAACATGTGTCCTCTAGAGAGCAAGTTCAAAAAAGTAAAACGTATTACCAAAAATCTTTTAAGTCAGCGGGCTTGAAAACACCGGACATCCTCTCGAAGAGGGGCCTCGATTCTACTCATCTCGTGCTTCTGATGGACGCCCTTTTAGTTTGCTTTTGGGGCGAGAAGGAGGAGTGTGCGCTTCTTCTCTCCTCTCCTCTCTCCGGGGAATTCCCGCTGCCGAAAGAATCAGACTGGTTGTTCGCCGAAATGACAAAGGACATAGGTACTGAAAGGAGGGATTCCCCTTCTCTCCATTGAAAGACCTTTCCCGGAAGTGGTATCCTTCATATCATAATTTTCCCCGCGGATAAGACCCTGCCGTTGAGGCGATGGCAACCTAGGATCCCGGGGGAAGGCGGGGCATTTTGCCCCTACCAACGGGGCGTTCGGGATCCGATAGGCTCATAACTTATATTAGTTCTGCAAGTCCGGGTATTACGGGATTAGGGAAGCGCTTAATAGCTATTGCAGGGCTATAGGATTGCTGAATTGGTGGTACGGTTGGGTTCATTTGGTGTTTCGGGCCAGATTCAGCTTACAAGAGCGGTGTATTACATCACTGTCGGGAGGCTCAGAGGGGGCTAAGAGAGGAGGCAATGAGTGTTACGTGACAGTTCGATGGATGTTACTGCCCCGGGGCTCAGTGGGTGCTATGATCCAGACCAAACATGCCAGAGTTGTGCAGCGTTGTTATTGTGAGTGATGAACGGAGGGCTGAAAGGGTGCTACGGATGTTATGGGATGACTCAGTATGTTCAGAGTGCTCAATGGAAACTCAAGTTCTCTGAAATCATATGGCTATTTTAATTAAAAAACAAACAAAAAAACAAAGATATACTTAGGCCAAGAAGGGAGGCATGCGGGAAAAGGAATGAGAAACTAGGGAAAAGGGATGAAAATATAATGGGGAGAGAAGGGCATGATGAAAATACTCTGCCACACACAAGCCTTCTAACACCCCTCACCTCCAGGTGTGAGCCCATATGCAATCAGCCCAAGAAAGACCCAGACGAGGAGGTGGGGAGTTCCATGAAATGAAACTGGGACACAACGAGAGGCAAATTTTAAAGAATATTATGTGCAAATTTCATAGAAATGAAAAGTAAAAAACAAACAAATCTGGTTGTTTTTTTATAGTTTTGAACGGTCGTGTATAAGATAAAATTCAATCTCAGTGAGAATCGACACTGGTAAGCATCACTAAACAAACTAAACCAAACAACAGACCGCAAGAAATTAAAAAAAAACAACTATCAGGAAACTTCCCAATTCAAACGCGAATAACCCCAATTTTACCAAACATCCTCCAAAAAACACTGCGAAATCAGAATTGGAACCACCAAGAAACTAACTACAATTACTGCATCCTTTGCTAATTCATTGCACAAATGGTATCTCAAATTAAGCTTCCTTGAAACACCCAGGTTCATGACTCATCAATCCAATCGCACAAATTTCCATTCCATTTTAAACCCGGAAATCTGTCTATATATTATCTATCTTCACCTCTCCCCACCCTATGTCTAGAATCACAATATCATTGTTCTTCATTCCTGTAAAATAAATTATGGTTTCTAGTACTAAAATAAATATCAACCTACTCATTCCACTCGGCGCCTCCAAACACGTTCCTCCCAGTCGACACAACTAGCACAGTACTCACGAATATAGTCCATCTCATATAAACTCCCCTACACTCCAAACTCAACCCACCTGAGCTTGCTTCCTAATTGCTGTCATCTTCCCTTTTTATCGTTGTTTTGTTTTCATTTTTTTATTTTAAAGTAGCCTAGAGCTAGGCAGTTTGATTGCGGCGACTTATGCCCAAGTGGGCAATCGCCAGATAAAGCCCCCCCCTAAAAAAAAATAAAAAAATCAAATAAAATAAATATCCAAATTCAACTAATACCCCTACACAATATAAGGATAAAAATATAAAAGGATTCGCAATTCCTCCGTCACTCTCGAGCTACGCAGACATAATACTTGCCATACCTCAAATTACAAGCACTCCCGCATCACATTATCAAACTACCAAATTCGACATGTTTTTTGCCGTATTAAAAACTGCCTAGTACTAGGCTACTTTAAAATAAGTTCCCCCTTCCCCCCAACTAAAAGTAAAAAAAAGAAAAAGGCAACGAGCAGGAACGTGCGACCTATATATATATATATATATATATATATATATATATATATATATATATATATATATATATATATATATATATATATGAATGCAATGTCCCGCAGGAAAAAATGAAAAGGTGTTTCCAAGTACTTTCGAACTTTATTAAGTTCCTTATCAAGGATAACTACAAGAAATAATATTATATTAGAGGTATATATACGAAAAATAACTAGAAGCTGTTAGAGGTAAGGGAATAACAGGAATAGAGGGCAGGTGTAGGAAATGGAAGGGATGCAGAGATAGAGGAATAGCTAAGGGAGAGGGCATACTGATGCGTTATAGGGGGACTAATGCACAAGTGAATGAGCAGATAACTAGGAATAGAAAAGCACGATGCAATGAAGATGGGAATAATAAAAAAAACTTAAAAATATACTACACAAATGGTCGGAGTATAAGGAATAAGATAGATCTCTTAAGAGCGTTAGCGAGTGAAGAGAATTTTGATATAATTGCGATAACAGAGTCATGGCTTGATTTGGCAGGAAATCACTTTAAACCTGAGGTTGAGATTGAGGGCTTTAACATGTTCCATACAGATAGGAATAGGAAGAGAGGAGGAGGGGTTATTATTTATATTAAAGATAATCTCCAGTGTTGTGTAAACAGTACAATTAAATTAGATGATAACACAGAGTCATTATGGCTAAATGTAAAGGAAGGTAAAAACAAGCTTGTCATAGGATTATTATACAGACCACCAAATCTTAGTAAGGAAGCTTCAAATCTTCTGTGGCAGGAGATTGAACGGGCATGTAGAAGTAAGCATGTGTGTATAATGGGCGATTTTAATTACAGAAATATAGACTGGGAAGCTCTTGTGGGTGATCAGGAGGCTGAGGAATTTTTGAATGTTGTCCAAGATAATTTTCTGAGGCAGATTATTAACGAACCCACTAGAGGTAATAATATACTGGATTTAGTTCTGACAAATAGGGAAGAAGTTATTAAGGATACTGAGATTGGAGGAAATTTGGGTAATAGTGACCATTGTGAAATTAGATTCAAGATGAAATGGAATGGTATTGATAGTAGCATGAACAATGTTAAAATTCCTGACTTTAGAAGAGCAAATTATAATGGGCTAAGGACTTACCTGGAGGCAGTTGTACAGAAACCAGGCAATGAAATCAAATCAGGAATAGATTCAATGATATCAGTTAGTGGAGACAATAATCACCAGGAGGAAGAGATTACAATTGAAGAGGAGTATGAAAGAATAATTGAGCAATTAATTACAGGTCAGATGATTAACATTCCTTATAAGGAGATTAGGACTAAAAATAATGACCCAAAATGGATGACAGATAAAATTAAGCATTATATTGGCATTAAAAAGGGCATTTATAGGAAAATAAAAAATGGAGAGGATCACTTAAGGCAGAGATATAATGAACTAGCAAGAGATGTTAAAAAGTTAGTTAGAGTAGCAAGGAGAAATTATGAAATTAAAGTGGCAAATAGGGCAAAGGAAGATCCTAAAAGTTTTTATCAATTATACAAAACTAAGGTTAGAGATAAAATAGGCCCACTTATAGATTCCAATGGAAAATTAGTGAGTGATAGGGACTCAATGGCTGGAATGCTAAATGACTTTTTTCACTCAGTATTTACACAGGAGGATACTCTAAATATACCCGAGGTGTCAATGATCTTTCGGGGTAATGATGAAGAGAAATTAAAGGATATCTTGATCACAAAGGAGATAGTGACAAAGGAAATTGATAAAATCAAAAGTAGTAAAGCACCCGGTCCTGATGAGGTCTTTCCTAGAATTTTGAAAGAATGTAAGGATGTGTTAAGTGAGCCCCTAGCATGCATCTTTAGAAAATCATTGGAGAGTGGCATTGTGCCAGTGGCATGGAAGAAAGCCAATGTGATACCTATATTTAAGAAAGGAGATAAAACAAATATTTCTAATTACAGACCAGTAAGTTTGACATCAGTGGTAGGGAAAATGATGGAATCTATTATAGCAAGGAATATTAGAGATCACTTGGATAAGCATAAGTTGATAAAAGAATCACAGCATGGCTTTAGTAAGGGTAAATCTTGCCTGACTAATTTGCTGTCTTTTTATAGTAAGGTGTATGAAGCAGCAGATAATGATGAAAACTATGATATTTTATACTTGGACTTTAGTAAGGCTTTTGATCGAGTGCCACACTTACGGCTTCTGAGCAAAGTTAAAGCACACGGGATCGATGGCAGTATATTTAGGTGGATTCAGTCATGGCTTGGTGACAGACAGCAAAGAGTTAGTATAGATGGAGTTAAATCTGAGTGGGGGTGTGTTAGCAGTGGAGTTCCGCAAGGATCTGTTTTGGGTCCCTTGCTATTCTTAATTTATATTAATGATCTTGACATAGGTATAAGTAGTGACCTGAGTAAATTTGCTGATGATACTAAGCTAGGTAGGGCCATTAGGGCTGATTCTGATGCTGTTGTAATGCAGGAGGAATTGACCATTCTGTCCAATTGGGCTGAGAAATGGCAAATGAAGTTTAACATAGACAAATGTAGTGTACTTAGTATAGGTAGAAATAATCCACTGAATAGTTATAAATTAAATGGGAGAAATTAAGGGAGGACCGATTGTGAGAGGGACTTGGGTATTTTGGTAAGTTCAGACCTTCGTCCTAGAAAGCAATGCCTAAATGCTAAGAATAAAGCTAATAGGATATTGGGATTCATTAGGAGGAGTGTAAGCAATAAGAGTGCTGAAGTCATTCTAAAACTGTATCTGGCGCTAGTTAGGCCTCATCTAGACTATGCAGTACAATTTTGGTCACCATATTATAGGAAGGATATTGATTTGCTTGAGTCTGTGCAGAGAAGGATGACAAAGATGATTGGTGGGCTAAGGAACTTACCTTATGGTGAAAGGCTCAGAAAACTAAATCTACATACATTGGAAAGGAGAAGAGTCAGAGGGGAATTGATTGAAGTCTTCAAATGGGTAAAAGGATATAATAAAGTGGATCTGGGTAAGGTTCTTATACTTAGTGAACATGACAGGACACGTAGCAATGGGTTTAAGCTTGATAAGTATAGGTTTAGGGAGGAGATTGGGAGGAATTGGTTTACAAATCGTGTGGTAGATGAATGGAATAGGCTCACTAGACATGTGATAGAAGCCTCCTCTCTGGGTAGTTTTAAGAATAGATTAGATAAATATATGAATGATGCTGCTAGATGGGACTGATTTTTTTTATGTACATATGTATATATTTTTCTAAGGAGTGGGGAGATTATTTTGCGGTTGCATGAATGGACATAATCCTCTGGATGCATTTTATGTATATTGTAGATTAGATCTGACGAACTCCTGTAAAGGGTGACAATGTTGATGACTTTTCTCTGGTAAGAAATCTTTTGTGTGTTGACTGGAACAGGAGCTGCCAAGTGTAGGCCATGAATGGTCTTTTGCAGTCTCCTTCTTTTCTTATGTTCTTATGTTCTTAAAAAAAAGTATGAAAGACCGCCTCAAAAACAAGAAATCACCAATGAGGAAGACGGAACGGGAAAGGTAAAGAAACACATTAAGAATTACAAGAAGCAGGTAGTAAGGTCAAACTGAGAAGACGGAAAGGGTAACAGATTAAAAGAAATGGAGATAGCCTAACGAGGGAGATTATAAGACACGAGGAGCGAAAAGTGGGGGAAATACAATGTACATAACAGAGCAGTGACAATTAAAAAAAAATAATAATAAAATAAAAATAAAATTGGGACCACATAACCAAAGATTGTATATAAAAAACTAAGAACAAAGGTCAGAACTAATTTCTTTAAGTATTAATCTTTTAATTATAGCATCTATTTTATATAAGCCAGGGAAAAGGTTAAAATTATCACATTGGCTTATAAAGCACATTCAATGATATTCCTTTTTATAGGGTCATTGGAAAGATAAATAAATTTTGCCGAGTTCCAGTTAATTAGATGGTCCTTATCTGACATATGGACAAAGAAAGCACTGTTATCTTCCCCTCTACGGACATTATATTTATGTTGATTTATGCGAACAGAAAGTTGTTTACCTGTTTGTCCATAATATTTACTTAGGCAACCAGAACACTCAACTGAATAAACTCCCCTCCCCCAAAACTATTACAATTATTACGTACTAATAAATTCTTAATGGTCGTCTCATAATTAAAAGCAACAGAAATGTTAAAGTTATTCAAAAGACGGGGAAGATCACTGAAACAAAGAGAAAAAGGTAGAACTAAATTGTTATTACTATTAAAAGGGAGAGTAGGGACAGTTTGATAAAATGTCTTTTTAGCAGAAGAAAGACAGTTTTGAAGAAACGGGTAAGGGTAACAAAGTTTATGGCCAATTTCAAAGATATTGGAAAATTCCAAATCCATATATTCCAGGCTCACAACTCGTAAAGCCCGTAGAAACATAGAAGATAAAACAGAAAGTTTAATTTAGGGCTGTGAGAAGAGTAAAAATGAATATAAGAATTTGAATTAGTAGGCTTACGAAAGATAGATTATTTAAAACCTGTATGAGTTCTATGAATAAGAAGATCAAGAAAGGGAAGGGTTATATTATTTTCCAACTCGTGGGTAAATTTAATTGAAGGGACGAGACAATTGACTCTGGTAAGAAAAACATTAACATCTTGATTGTTTTTGAGGCGGTCTTTCATACTTTTCTTTCGTATATATACCTCTAATATAATATTATTTCTTGTAGTTATCCTTGATAAGGAACTTAATAAAGTTTCCTGGCCCTAAACCCAAAGGGCTTAGGGTATGACTGGCGTCTCTCGGCGGCATAGGCACCGTCGAGATCAGCTGCGGATGCAGTGAAAGCTGTTGGCGACTAAGGGAGGCGCCGGGCTCGCGCGTACAGGCGAGTGATGCACTGCACGCGGCGCAGAGCGAGTGGCATCTCCCCAGCATCGACCAACAAGGTCTCAATGGGGAGAGTGCGGAAGGCACCGGTCGCAAGGCGAAGGCCGGTGTGGTGGATCGAATCCACCTTCCGCAATAAACGCTCGGCTGCGGATGCATAAAACTCGCATCCGTAGTCGAGCTTCGAACGAACAAAGGATCGATAAAAAAGTAGGGCAGTAGCCCTATCAGCGCCCCAAGCGCTGAACGTCATGGAACGGAGAATATCCATGGCGCGGGTACAAGAGACCCTAAGGCTGCGAATATGAGCCTTCCAGTTGAGGCGTCGGTCGAATACAAGACCAAGGAAACGGTGCGAGTCAACCACATCCAGGCGCACCCCATTAAGAAACAAATCTAGGTCAGGGTGGAGCCGTGGATGGCGGCAGAAGTGCACCACCTTAGTCTTGGCCAAAGAAAACCGAAACCTGTGTGCTTCGGCATAGCGAGAGACGCGGTTCAATGCCTGTTGGAGTCGACGCTCCAGAGTTGGCATCTGGGCCGCGCCAAAAGAGATCGAAAGGTCGTCCACGTAGAGCGTAGCGAGAACATCTTCCGACAGCACTGAGGTGATGCCGTTGATGTTCAGGGCAAAGAGTGTGACACTGAGGACACCTACCTGCGGGACACCCTCTTCCTGCTCCTTTGGGCCGGAGAGGGCTCCCCCCACCCGTACGCGGAATCGACGATCTCGCAAAAATTCAGATATAAACATTGGGAGGCGTCCCCTCGCCCACATCGTGTGGAGAGTCTCCATGATACCGTATCGCCATACAGTATCATAGGCCTTCTCCAGGTCGAAAAAAACCGTGGCGTAGTGCTGTCTACGAAGACAGGCCTCGCAGACGGCATTTTCCAGTCGGAGCAGAGCATCCGACGTGGAGTGGAACTTACGGAAGCCGCACTGTGCAGAAGACAGATGGCCTCCGCTGTCCAGGAAAAGGGCTAATCTAACATTTACCAATTTCTCCATCAACTTGCACACGCAAGAGGTTAGTGAGATTGGGTGGAAACCGGTGGAGTAAAGTGATCTCTCCCCGGTTTGCGAAAGACGAGCACAGTAGCGATTCGCCAGGAATCTGGGAGAAGAACCTCCACCCAGATCCTGTTGAACAAATCTAACAGAACGGCCATGCCTCGCTCACCTAGGTGTCAAAGCATAGCGTACGGGACATCGTCCGGACCATGGGCGGTGTCCGCGCACGAAGCAAAGGCGGAGCGCAACTCACTCACAGTAAACCTGTCGTTAGTGGGTTCTCCGCCTCTGGAGGTAAAGTCCAGCCGGCGGCCTTCCGCGACATGACGACGTGCATTGAATGATGGTGGAGCAGCATCCCGGCTAGAGAATGCGGAAAAAGGGGTCGCGAAGGATTCCGCCACGGACGCGGGGTCCGAGATTGCGGTCCCATTCTCCTGGAGAACGGGAGGGGAGGGGGGGGGGGGTCCTGCGAGAACTTGCCCCCCGAATCCTTTTGACTCGCTTCCACACCTCTGCTAAAGGGGTCTTCCCGTTAAGTCAAGACACGTATGCCCGCCAAGAAGAGCGGCAGGCGTGCTTCGAAATATACCGGAACCTAGCCCAACGAAATTCAGCGACAGTGAAATCGTTCAGGCGGCGCTTATAGCGCATGTAGGCATAATGCTTCTGTTTGAGGGCCGTCTCACACTCGGCCGACCACCACGGGAGTGGTCGGCGTGCAAAACGGCTAGACGTCCTAGGAATAGTAGTTAGGCCCACGGCGATGAGGTTGCCAGGGAAGAACTCAACGGCCTCATCTACCGACCTAAACTCCTCGACTGAAAAAAGAGAATTCAGTCATTGCCTGAAATGCAGGCCACGGCGCCCGCGCCAAGCACCGCCGAGGTGAGCTCTCAGGCGGCAGTTGCCCTGAAAATGATATTTGAATGGGAAAGTGATCACTACGATGGAGGTCATCGACCACCCCAATCAAAATCAGGTTGTGCATGTGAAGAGCACAAAGATAGGTCAAGGCAAGAAAATGAAGCCCAAACTCATCCACGTTTACGACACCCATCTCAAGCTCTTCGATCAGATCGGCAAGGACTTGTCCCCTGGGATTTATTGAGTAATCTCCCCAGAGATGATGCCTGCCGTTCAGATCTCCAAGCAAGAGCAAAGGGCCTCGGCAACCGTGCCACGACGCGTCGAAGTCACCTGACGGTGGAATGTACGCAGAAATGATAGTCTACCTCCTATCCAGGTGCAGCTGCAAAGCCACTGCCTGAAAGGAGGTATCTAAAGAGAAAAGAATGGAGACATCATACCGGGTGTAAACCGCACATCCCCTAGCCCGGCCATCCCGTGGTGGTGGGGTCGCATGACCCTTATACGCCAGGAGGGCGGGCAGGGGGCACGCGCCTAGCATGGTCTCCTGCAAAAAGATAGCTAATGGGAAACGGGACGAGACTAGCCTCCTCCGCTCCTCCCAGTTGGCCCGGAGTCTACGGCAATTCCATTGAAGGAATATGCCTTCCAGGCCTAGCTTGGAGGAGACGCGGGGGCCCTCCTCGAACAGAAGATTCTCACGGGTACAGCCGTACGCTTCCCGGACGCAGAACCCCGGGCGCTGTCGCCTTCGAGGACTTATTGGGGGAAGTTGTGCTTGCCATGCGAGTCTTTTCCTTCCTCCGCCTCGAAACCTTGGGCGGGCGTTGCGCCTTCGGAGGCTGGGAGCCCTCTTTTCGAGGAACCACCGTCTCTGAGCCACTCGCTCCACCAGTAGGCGTGGGCGAAGGAGCCGAAACTCCTTTGTTGCTGTCCTCCTTTCGGGGGACAGCTTTAGGAACTCCAGAAGATGGTCTGGCGACCAACTTCAGATGTGTTGCCCTCTGTGAGTCTAACGACTCGGTGGAGGCGCGTGGCCGTTTCGCCTTACGTGAAACGGTCACACCGGGGAAAGAGGGTGGAGCCCTGGTTTTAGCCGGGGCTGGGTATGAACTCTTTTTGCCGCCAGCTTTACCAGGTGAGCGCCCGGGTTGAGTAGAGCCCGCAGAAGGGCTCCGGATGGGCGCGGAAACAACCGGGCTCGTTGGCCTGTATGGGTCAAGAGCAGAGGGTGCTTTTCTAACTATTGAGGCATATGACGTCCCAGGCAGACCTGGGCGCGCCAGGACCAAGTCCTAAGCTTCGCGGAATGAGAGTCGATCCTGGGCCTGAACGGCCAGGATTTCTTTCTCAAGGAGATATGCACCACATTGCTTCGAAGAAGCGGGGTGTGGCTCTCCGCAATTGACACACTTGGCCACACACGATTTAGACTTATCGTGTGCGGCCTTGGAGCAATTTACATAGACTTCGGGTGACCCCGACTTTGCACGTCTACAAGAACGATTCGTATGGCCGAAGCGGTGACAGTAATAACACCGCCGCGGCAGTGGCACGAATGCCTTCACGTGGTAGTGGTACCAACCGGCACGCACGGACTCAGAGACTTGTCCCAGTCGAACGCGACGAAGAGTGTAGGGGTGGGTCTCGAGGTCCCTCCCTGTTTTCTCATCACACGTTCGACCTTGACCGCCCCATGGTCAGCCAGCTCTAAGGTGATGTCCTCAATGGAGTAGTCAACAAGTTCCCTCGCATAAACTACTCCTTTCACAAAGTTCATGGTAGAGTGCGGGCTGACACTCACCGGGGTTCTATAAAGTGTACGAAGAGCACTTAGCTTGGCCGCCTCGGCGGGATTCGCCGCATTCGCCAGAAGGCTTCCGTCCGAGAAACGGGTCACCTTTGGCTCTCTACCAATTACACTAGCTAATCCTCTCCTCTGATGGATCATGTTGCCCTTGGACAACATGCTGCTATCAGTGAAGCGAATGACGAGGAAGCGTTTGAAGCCAGCGGGCTCGAAAACGCCAGGTAACCTCTGAATGAGGGGGCCCGATGTCATCGAGGCTCCGCCCTGCGCACTTTTGGTCTTTGCTATAGTCGGGGGCTCCGCACCCGGAGGGGCCGAATGTGCCGATCTTGGCTTGGTCGCTTGCCAAAGTGGCAGCAGACCCATCCGTTCCCGCAGATGGAGAGGAGCCCCGTCTTCTTTGTCTTCTTCGGAGAGGAGGGCGGCGAATGAACCCGCTTCTCACCTCCACCGGAAGAAGCCCCCAGGCCAGATGGGCCGGCCTCAGCCAGGTCCTTTTCCGAAATGGAGAAGGTCCTGTTAGTCGTAGGGGCACCGGTCGGAGGAGATCCCTTCCCTCCTTGTACTACCTCAGAAACCCTAGCCGTTTGCGGAGGACCTTGCATAGGGGTGGATTCGGGTTCGGTGCTTGGCGCCTAGCCCGGATTCTCCCCCATGGGAGAGAGGCTGGGTTGCTTCAAGGACCATGTCTACCTCAGGGAGGGGCGGCCTCCAGTTGGCCATCCGCCCCCTCCCCCTTCCTAAGACATCGCAGGTCCCGTTGGCAGTATTGTCATTAGTCATCTGGTGTGGGGAGGCACAGCCCTTGACCCCGGCAAGGTTAAGTATTCTTGCCAGCAGGTCTTTTGAGGGAAGCGACCGAAGGGGCCTGGCTTCCCTCTCCCCCCCTAAGGGGGTTTGCCCTACCAAGCTGCTTACACGAGGGGCGGTCGGCAATGGGGTGCCTGCTGGCTTTCTTGGCAGTCCCATTAGAAAGAAAAGGAGGTACTGCCGCTGGAAATAGGGAGGTGCCCGAAAGCACCTCCAGAGAAGGGGGTGAGGGGGGAGTCCCCTTCACCCGTAGGCGTAGGAGAGGAGTAAGCCTCCTCTCCGGTTAAAGAATTATGGAGGGTCCCCTGCGCCAGCACAGGGGGAGAAGGACCTCCATTTTTTCGGTGGAGCTGCCCGAGGGCGGCTCTGTCGATGGGACAGGGGAAGTTGAGGGTTGTTTTTTTTTGGTTGTTCATCTATGGCCATGGTGACCCTATTTTTTTCACGGGATGCAATCGCTCATCACCTCTCGCAGTTGCCCGCACTGCAAGGGGTGCTTACAGGCCTGGCACCGGCATTTGGGACCACCCCTCCCGCCTGGTTGCCTGGCAGTCCATCGGCATGGAGGTTCCACCTTAGACGCCGCGTAAACGTAAAACTGATAGAGTGTGAAGAGGAAAGGAAAAGGGATGTGAGAAAGGTATGGGTGGGGATGAAGCAGGTTGTTAAAAAAACCCTGTTCCGAACCGGAGCTCAAAGGTTAGGGAACGTTGTCCCCTCCCCCCTCAGCCCCGACTGTTGGCTTGAGGTCAGCATCTACCCTGTGAAATTAGAGGCTGACCAGAGAAAGTTGTGGGGGAGGTTGTATGAAAAGCAAGGAAATAAGTGTTTTGAAGGAAGGAGAAGAGTCTCTCTGGGGTCAGACGGGATGCTGAGTCCCGTCAGCACGGCGGCCCGGATGGCAAATCGCCGCACCCCTTACGGGGTTACAGTATGCAAACGCTAATCACCCGCCGCAGTGGCCCGCTGTGCGAACGGTGAGTACAGGCCTGGCAGAGCCAGGTGCCGCCATTTCGTATCACCCCTCACGCCTGGTGGCCTGGCAGTCCCTCAGCATGGTGGCTCCACCTTGGACACAGCGTAAAATGGATAGTGTTTGGAAATAGATGTGGGTGGGGATAAAGCAGGTTATTAAAAACCCACCATCCCAAAATGGAGCTCAATGGTGAGGGATCATTTTCCCCTTCCCCCTCAGCCCCGATCCGGGATAGTTGGCTGAGGTCAGCAATCTACCCTGTGAAATTAGAAGCTGACCAGAGAAAGTTATGGGAGAGGTTGTATGAAAAGCAAGGAAAAAGGGGGGAAACACAAGTGTCTGAAGGAAGAAGAGGCTTAGCTGGGGTCTGAGTCCCGTCAGCACGGCAGCCAGGATGGCAAATCGCTGCGCCCCTTACGGGGACCAAATTCGACAGTTTCAAGTGTCGTGATATTTTTAAATGATTCTATCGAGATGTCTCAATTGTAAACGAGGCAGTTTCGGGAGAAATGCACACTCTCCTGGTTCCATGTCTGGCTTTCATACATCTTCACTTTCTTTACATGCCTCTCTTAAAAAAAATCATGGTGAGATCGATTTTTTTTCCAACCACTGGTACCGATCTCCTGCCCCCAAAACGAAGGTTGGAGACCACCAGGCAAACGCAATTCAGGATTCAAGTAAGAGAAATAAAAAATGGGTACATTTATTTTATAATGAACATCTATACGAAACTATAGTGTACTTCTTAAGAGCCATTTAAAAGATCACAGATCGCTATAAACTTTATTTTTATTAGCATGCGCTATAGAAAAAATTAAAAGAAATACTTTTTGTCATATAATTAAATATAATTAAAGCCATTAACATTTGTGGATTCACTTAACACTTAAATATTTGTGTAGGCTAATAAGGTTTTTCTTTGTGACGTCTGTGGCCCAAATTAGGACATTATGTGGAATTCTTAATGAAGCATTATGGCAGAGCAATGCTAAAAACTAATATTTGCAAAACTAAGTCCTATTTAAGAAAAAAAATATTTAGTTTCGGAATACTGAATACATTTTCAAAATACTGGACTCACTTTAAAATTAGACATTGACGACACAGGTCTTTATTTTCACGCTAACAAATGAATCCTATTGCAGTTTGTAACACAAGGTAAACAATACTATCCCAATAATTTTTAATAACATTTATCTTATCTTGTGCCTGAAAAGTTTCATTATCATTATTCAAATATTTCCATTCTATTGATATGCAACATTACAATTCCAGTTTTCAAGAAATTTCCAAGGCGGTGGTTTAAAGGCAGACAAGGATACATCATCAATCTTAAACTCAAAAACGGAAATAATAACACCAGATGGAGGAAACTTCTGAACAAAGCTATAATACTATTTCTTAGCTGCACTCACGCAGTTAGGATATCCAGTTACCATAGTAACCTCTCGCCCAATCCATTCTGCATCGGCAGGCCTGGGGAGGGAGCGCTCTTTATACACACAAAGTGGCTGTATTCACAGTGCCGGCTCAAGGTACAAGTGACTCGGGCAGTTGCCCGGGGGCGCCATCAAGGATTTTCCAATAAAGAAAAACATTATTATTGTTCAATGTTTGTTAAAAAAACAACCTAGGTAATAAACTCATTTCTATATGTTGTTTTTTTTCTTTGTGAAAAATTTTATTATACTTAAAAGGGGCGCGGAACATCTGCTAGCCCGCTTGAAGAGCCTCCCCCATGCAGAATGAATGGGGCGATATTTTGCTATCGGAATTTTTGGCTAGAAATGCCCATTGATAAACGAGATAAAATATATGGACAGAATAAACCGTATTTTTGGTCTGATTCATTGAGAATTCGGGGTCGAACCTATATTTTTTTTAAAAATTTTAACGCCATCTTTCACCCATAGTAGGTTCTATCCAGGCTTGGAAAAGAAAGGAAAAACAAAGCTGAAAAGTGTAAAGGAAGATAGTAATTAACCATGAATGGTGTGGCAGGATGGAGCTTTTGCCGCCTCAAGGAATAGGTTTATATCGTAGAGGCACTAAAAAATACAAATTTGGAGCCCCATTGCGGGGGCAATATGTTGTGGCATGCAACGCATTACCACCGAAAACCCATCACAAAAACCAACCATGATAAAAAATTGTACAATTTAAAACAACCATTTTCGATTGAATCGACTGGGCGGGCAGTGCCACGTGGAGGCGAATGCCTCCGAGCCTAACGAAGTTCCATTTAACTATCATAATTCGGGGATCACGCAAAGAGGGGGCCCAAATTCCTAATTTTAAGTAACTGCATTTCGTACTGGTTCCTTGAGGTTTCAAATGTGTCTCTCGACCCATGTATTTGAGAATGAAGATGTTTGGTGTAAGAACCTTTACTTTGGTTCAATGTCCTTCCAAGGTAGAATCTCAGTTTCAAAATGGCCAACTTAATCCTAAATAATGAAGCGGAATGTTACGGAGCTGTCTTATCCTTTGTACGAACAACCATTATGCAGTGGGGGGGGGGGGGGCACTTATACAGTATCCATTGAATAAAAATCTTTACTCAAATTCCAAATTGTAGAAACCAACCATTTTTGTATGTCGAGAACTCGCACCATAGATGAATCGATCTTATCTTTCCATTCTTATCCAGAAAGCAAAATTGAGAACCATTTAGAACAGAAAAGCCTTCAAGATATCGTATATCATCATTTCAATACACACTTTTAACTGTGGCAGGCATCTATCAATGATATAAACTCTTCAATGTTTTCTACGGAGTATAGAGAAAAATCTATAATCGCCATTGATTGCAATTTTGAATCAAATATTTCTGTATTGATTTGCCAAAGCCAGAAAAGGTAAGAAGAATCTCCTATGGTCTTTAAAACAAATCGTATATACCTTAAAGACCATTAGACTACATTAAAATGCAGAGCTGAGAGTTGCGACTTTGTCGCACTATGAATTTCGAAGTCGCAAACGTTTTGATAAAGTCGGACTTAGTAAAGTCGCACCGCCAATTTTCCGCGACTTTGAACAAGAAGAAAGACTACTTTTTTTGAAAGAAATTGCCGCGGCTAAAGTCTCACGGATGGGGAGGGGGGGAGCAAAAAAAGAGTCGCAAAGTCGAAGTCGCACCAGATCCGGCGGCAAAGTCGCGCACAGCTCTGTTAAAATGGCTCATAAGATTTAGAAGGTGGGTTCTGTTGAAAATGGAAGACGTTTTATGTTAAATTTAAACCACGCAAACGCAATTAAAAATCCTGAAACGATTAATTCTACGTAACTGGATGTCGGATTCGAGCATGAGTTTGGTGGCTTCTCAACGAAAATAGAGAGAGGCTTTCAAAGTGAGAGGGTCGCAGAATGGCAACCCTCTCGCCCGGTGGAAAAAACGTTTACCCCGCTTGAAAAAAACAGACTAGTCGTGGATTGGACGTTTGAGCGTTTTAATTAGAAAATAAATCTTCTCTTCTGCTACAAGACGGGAAAATCAAGGAGAAATTATGACCTACAGACCAAATTATTCTGGTCATACTTTTTCCAGTCTGCCACTGGATGTGAGAAGTTTATCATAGGCATTTTAATTTTTGCATTTATGTAATTAGTTTCCTTATAAGTCTCAACCAAAAAGTAGCCTAATGGCAAAACTAATCACTCAGCCCTGCCAAACAAATATTCTAACCACTGTATCTATTTCGAATAAATTGTCTAGTACCTTTGAAAACAAATCCTAAAAAATCAATACAAAAATAAACATCCACACAAAAGAAGAATAGAATGTACTAAGAAACTTTTTAGTAAGTCTGCTTCTAGTTGCTAGAATAAATATTTTATGATCAACTCTTTCCAATTATCAATTTTCCAGGAATAAATTGCGTGAATCTCAACCAACAAATTCTTAATGGGAAAACTTTTCTCGCTCTGACATAACATCTTGAAAGGAATTTCAGAGGAAAATAGGGATTGTGAAGGATATTTTAGTATCTCTAAAAATGAATATATATATATATATATATATATATATATATATATATATATATATATGAGGAATTAAACCAAGTTCTCCGAAGACAATTTAATTCAGAACAGTTTTGGTGTATCTCACACCCTTTTTCAACTGACACTGGATAGAAAAAATTTGAAAATGCTTAACTACATAACACAGAGTCAGGTCGTGAAAGATCCCCTCTTTTTCCCCCCAATCCCCTACTTGTGGCTAGTCAGGGGGGATGTTAGGCCTAAACATATTGAAGGGCTGACATTTGGCTATTTTGTTCATTTCCTTTCGTATTACAGGATTAAAAGAAAATTGACCCTCAGATAGATTTAAATTAGGAACTGACGATATCAAGCTCGATTCTACGATTCTTCTCTTAACATAGTTAGCCGATTTAAATACCATTTTACTTCCATTGAAATCGATCGAATGATTCAAATCTCTAACGTGACAAAATATTCCACTGCTTTGACTGCCCACTCTAATATCTCTTTTGTGTTCATACAATCTCTTTTCTAGATTTCTCCCCGTTTCCCCTATATAAACTTTGTGGCAATCGTGGCATGGTATTGCATATACTCCTATGTTATGATGTTCTTTGGGTTTCCTGGCCATCATCAATTGGTTTAAGGAATTATTATATTTAAAGGCTAGATTAATACCCGCTTTTCCAAATATGTCCTTTAAACTATTCAATTTATTATTAAATGGCAATGTTATACATTTGTTGAAGTCATTAGTGCGGGAAGGCTTATTACCATAGAATGTTTTCCTAGCTGCAAAATGGGCAGACGATATGAAGCAATCGGGGTAATACAAATTAGAAAAAATGGTTCTGATAATGACAATTTCTTCATCTAAATAGGAAGGATGACATATTTTGTATGCTCTAAGGAAAAGGTTAGAAATTACCGATTTTTTAACAGTATTATCGTGAAACGAAAAATAATGTATATAGGCATTCGAGTGGGTTGGTTTCTATACACTTCAAGTTTTAATTCATGGTGATCTTTATTAATGAGGACATCTAAAAGGGTAATCTATTATCATATTCCCATTCATATTTAAATTTGATGGAGACATGCAAATTATTCAAATTATTAAAAAAGGTATCAAAATCATGGCCATTAGGCCATACAGAAAATACATCGTCAATGTACCTTAACCATATAAAGTTAGGGGGAGAAATTGTGGGAAGGAGTTCAGTCTCAAAATATTCCATGAAGAGACATGCCAATATCGGAGATAAACTATTTCGCATGCTAAGGCCAAATATTTGTCTCTAAAACTCATTATTTACTCGAAACACATTGTCAGAGAGACATAATTCAACTAAATCTATAAATTTACTCGTAGAAATGGGAAGATCCATTTCTGAATTAAATTGTCTTCGGAGAATGTGGTTTAATTCCTCATCTTTTCTTGCGATATTGCATTAATTTTCATCATATATATATATATATATATATATATATATATATATATATATATATATATATATATATATGTGATAGTGAAACCAGTCTCGTAAATAAATTCTATGCTCCTATACAGTGGTTTCACTATCATATACCATAACTAACTATCGAGTTCTTTCACACACACACATATATATATATATATATATATAATTTAATTATTCTGATATTATTCTCTCATTCAAATTAGTCTTAAATCAATTATTAGATGTCAAGACATCACACAGTTGCCCATGAAGTAAGGGTGGCAGGCGTCAATGCTGCAGTGGCCAAACCTCGCAACCCTATATGTGCTATTAAGAACAAAGCCATCCATCATTATGTCCTGTTATTAAACTTAGATTTTTCTCTATATTATGATGATCCAACGAAGCTTCGATAAAGTGTAATACAAATAGTATGTTAGAGTAACTTAGTAGAAACTGTGTACTCAGAAGATAGTTATTTTTCAATACAGAACTAGTTTCGAAGTTCACAAACTTCAAGTTAGGAGGCCTAAAAAATTCCTTGAATAGCATGGAGCAAGGAAAACCCATCATTTGAAGACAAAACAAATTCTAATAATAACTCTACCCGCCGTTCCATCGCCATACTTACAGCCATAAATTAAAAAGCTTAAAAAAAAAAAGCTCGATAAAACTCACCGGTCTTCACCGATTCTCTTCACACCTCTAACTACCCAGTGGAAACTATAAACTTATCTCTACCATAAGAAGTTTAATTTTGGATTTCAATTTAAAAAGGTTCCAGGACTCCTCACGCTTAGTTGTACACAGGTTGAAAAATGAAGCGAGGATCATCAAAACTAGTTCCGTCCTGAAAATAAAGATCTTTTGTTCTCGCATCGCTTTTTATTATTTAATCAGAGTGTACAGTACACTTCAACATAAAAATATGTTATAGTAGTACTTAAAAAAACGCAGAAGGGTACGGCAGCGGCTATAAATATTATCATCGGAAATAAGGAAAAAAATTATAGCATCGAAATAGGGATAAACTTCACTTATTCAACTAAAATAGTAAAATTTGGGAATGTGTGACATAAACTTGAAATATGGCAGCGAATAAGCTGAACATAATCTACTCTAATTTAATCAGCTAATGAGTGCAAATAGTCTTATCAAGCTTCCAGATTATCATTCAGTTATGATGAATCTTTACCTTCTGAAGCTTCCGGGATGGAAGTGATACTCTGTGAAACACTACGCACCGACTTAAAACTTTCCTGGTCCTCAGCCTGAACATCAGTCAGGGAGTCGGATGATGTGGTATCGGCCTGGTTCTCTACCGACTCCCCAGATGTTCCTAGACTTTGGTGCGGGGAAATGGACCGAATTTCAAACGGGGGAGGGGTACAGGGATGGATACTGGGGACTGACAAGTCTTCATCACTGACAGAGGCTGTTGGTAAATCTCGAGAATGCGCAGAAGAAAGTGCCGATTCTTCTCGTTCCATCGTGAAATCGCAGACTTGGCCAGATGTCTCGCGCGGAGGAGTTTGTTCAAGGGTCGTTGGCGAAGATGCTCTTTCAAGAGCGGCTGTTTGGGAATTGGTGGAGGTGGATGGTTCATTGTCAACCAATAAACCTTCATAGTTAGGATTCACAACCGAGTACGGGGGAGGTTGAGAATCGTACGCGAAAGGGGGCGATACAAATGGAAGGCCTGGATAAGGAGGAGGTTCATCTTTAATATAGTCTGAAGCTGTGTACCCTCGCTGAGGTGGCTCAAAAACACGTGCGTTCGATTCTGATGGAAACGCGACAGCCACGACGGGACAACCACCATTTATTTCTTCATGAAGCTGGGTTAAAAAAAAAAAAATTAAAAGAATGATGATACTAGACGTTTAGCACACATACCCGAATGTAGACAAACTTTGTTTATAGGATATAATCGATGGTGCTTGCTTTCTAGCTCACTTTCCTTAAAAATCCCAGAATCTAACCGAAAAGGGGAGAATTCTTTGGTGTTCAGTCCAAGGAAAACTCTTCTAGCTTTCTTCTGAGATTATTAAATCGATATTTTTGAGTTTTTTCACATTCATTCAAACATTCAGAGAATAAGTGATGGCACATAGCCAACTAAAAACTAATTAGTATCTACTAAGTGAGTTAGGGGTTCATTTGTTAAAACTACAAACACTAATGAATTTTCCATGCAAATTTGTTTAAATGTTTGCTTTTATGGGAAGGTACCACCATCTGCACCTTAAGTTGTGTCGCACATCTTGATGAAGCAGCCCAAATACAAAGGTGCATGGGAACTCAAAGTGAGGGCACCCATTAGTTAGTTCTCACCACAGTGGGTGGAGAGAAATTGGGATTGTCAAATGTCAAAATGGGTCAGTGGATCTTTTGAATCGATAAAATAGAACAACGTTCGTCAGCCAGCATCTTTTAATCCAACAAAAAGGAAACTGAAGTGTTTTGATTCAGCAGGTGGTAGGGAAGGGGAGCAGAGAGAACAATAATGACAAATATGGAGGCCTGAGAAATTCAGTACCAAACCTCCTCAAGAATAAATCTGGGACTGGGAAAATACATTGAAAGCTACCAAGAACAAAAAGTAGCACATGCATGAACTCAAGTGAACGACGCCCTTTGCAAGAATGAAGGAGGATAGTTGAGTGCCCTGATCTTAGTTGGGCCTGGAGTACTGTGATGTCAATTTGGAGAGGTGGTTCATTTAAGATTTTGAAGTCTGCAGGTGAGGGTAATGTGGCTTTAAGTTTAAGGGAAAACAAGGTGGCAGTTGCCCAATCCTAATGGATTCTTAATGGCAGCACTGTTAAAACGGGGTCGCCCGAAAAAAGTCAGAAGAGGCGTGGGAGACACTCAATAAAAATGGGGGAAAGCAAAGGATTAGAAAAAACAATACAACACACAGAGACGCACACTTAAATTACGGACATTCAGCACGCATTCTAAAAACAAGGGCAGCTGGGGCAATAAACAAATGACATGCGCCAGCCGCAGGGGAGGGCACAGGATAAAAGATAAAACAATAAACCTAAACACAAAAATGGGAAGAATTTATAAAAGGGATAAAACGCCACTTCGTGATAGAAATGTAAGGAGGGAGGACAACCGAAGGAAGTCTTCTGATAAAATAAAGCGAAGTCGAGCAGGAAAGGCGACACCAGAAAGGATAGGGAAGCGAGAATTTCGAAGAGAAGCAAGGCGGGGAGAAACTACTAAAATATGAGCCACAGACAGCTCGCCACCGCAAAAGGGACAACCAGGGACAACTCGGCCTCTACCCGAAACTAAATAGCCATGGGTGAGTCGCGTGTGCCCAATTCGCAACCTCACAAGACCGGAGTCGCTGAGAGCTAGAGGATCAGGGAGGGACAGAGCGTTTAATAAGGGACAGCTTAGAAGAGGGAAACGAATCCCATTCTCTCTGCCACAAACAAAAGACATACGCCCTGATTACGGGGTAGGAATCCCGAAAGGGCAGAGGGGCTGCATCCGGCACCTTGAGGGCGGCCGAGCGGGCCAGCAGATCAGCCGCCTAGATGCCAGGGATCCCACCAGAACACCACCCTGTAAAGGGAGGCATTTTTGACCAGCCAGGAGCGAATCCGTAAAACCAAAGGGTGTGTGGAGGTAAAAGAACGAACTGCCCCCAAAGCAGACCAGGAATCGCTATAAACAATAAAATCTGAAGAATTGAGGGATAAAATCAAATTAAAAACCAAAAGAATGGCTGTCAACTCTGCGGTAAAAACGGATGCTACAGGAGGGAGGGCGGACCAGAGACTCCGCAGAGGACAGCGCTGCTGCCCCAGCACCGAGGTCCGACTTCGAGCCGTCAGTATAGATGGGACGCTGGTGAGCATGAGAACACGCATGTTCAAGAAACAGGCACTTTAATAGACGAGGGTCAGTAGACCCTTTCTCGAAATGCCAAAAAGCAGCACAGACCTCAGGAGGGCGGACGCCCCAACACGGAGCCAGGGGAATGAGAGGGCAACACCCCGGGAGGAGAGATGGTCCCCAACCCGGAGCCCCAGAGGCTGGGGTAGAGATGGCCGCCGATCAAAAGATGCCGAAGAGGACGGGGCAAAAAGGCACTCATGGACTGGGGATGAAGGGTATTGCTGAACACGAAACAGGAATCGTAGGAACACCTGCAGCCGGTGGTATCGCAAGGGAAGCACGCCACCCTCAACAAAGAGGCTAGGGATAGGCGAGGTGCAAAAGGCTCCACTACTAAGACGGGCCCCAAGCGAACGAACAGGGTCAAGTATCTTCAAGGCTGAAGAATACACCTGGCAACCGTAGTCCAGCCGGGATTGGACCAGTGCCGAATAAAGTGACCACAAGGTGCGAACGACACCACCTCAAGTGGTGTGGGATAAAACCCTAAGCAAATCCATAACTTTCGAACAGGACGCCCTCAAGCGACGCAAATGGCATACCCAAGTGAGCTTGCTATCAAGCGTTAAACCCAAGAACTTAAAAACGGTGACATATCCAATCGCCGTGCCATCCAAGAAGAGGGGCGGGGGGACCAAGGACACCACGACCTCGATAAAAATGCATGGCCTTCATTTTGGTGGCCGAAAAACGGAAACCCTTTGAGACAGCACGACCCGACACGGCATCAATTGCCAGCTGTAATCGACGGGGAGCAGAAGGCAAGAGGGAAGATGGACAAAACAATGCCAAGTCATCCACGAAGAGGGAAGCCAAAACCCCCTCCGCATGAGTGGACACCAGACTATTAATGGCAACGGTGAAACATGTCACACTCAAAACACCCCTTTAGGGAACACCCTCCTCTTGAATCCGTAAGCCTGAGAAAGCATCCCCAATACGGACCTTAAAATTACGGGACGATAAAAATTCTTGAATAAAAACTGGTAAAAAGCCCCTCATACCCCAATCATATAACTGACGTAAAACACCATATGTCCAGGTGGTATCGTAGGCCTTCTGAATGTCGAAGAACACCGCTAACACCTGATGCCTGGAGGAAAAGGCCGGTAAAATGGAGTCTTCCAAACGAATGAGGTGGTCAAGAGTAACAAGGAGTAACAAGGAAAGGAAGTACCCTAGGAGACCTTACGGTCCATTCAAAGAGGGTACCTTTGGACTAGCAATCGAGCAGGCTGCGAAAACCGCACTGAAATGGAGAGAGGAGCAAGTTTTACTCCAAAAACCAAGTGAGGCGAACTTGGACCATCTTCTCGAACAACTTACTGAGGCAGCTCGTAAGAGCAATCGGGCGATAGTGACTGGGTTACAAACCGTCCCTACCGGGCTTGAGAAAGGGTAGAGCAACCCCCACACGCCAGGAGGATGGATAAATTCCTTTGACCCAAAGCACGTTGTAGAGGTCAACCAAAAATAACTCCGAGTGGGGATGGAGAGGACGGAGAAAGTTGTAGTGGATGCATCATCACCGGGAGAGGTGGAGCCACAGTGAGACAAAGCATCCCGCAGCTCATGGACGGAAAAGAGAGCATTATAAGAGTAGGTGGCGCACGTGGTAAACTCTAAAAGGCGAGATTCTATGGCGACCTTATGATCGAGAAACCGTCAAGGATAGCTACCAGCGCTACTCACCGAAGCAAAATGGTCAGCCAGAGCTTCGCTGACCAACCGGCCATCGGACACAAGCAAGCCTCCGATGTCCAGAGTGGGAATGGCATGACCAGCCTATCGACCCGCTTCCAAACCCGAGTCAGTGGTGTGGACGAAGGAATGGAAGATACATATCGGCGCCAAGACTCACGGCGGGCACGACGGAGGGTCCTTTGGCGGATGGCACGAGCCCCGTTCCGATCGACTCTATTCGAGACGGTCGGGTTCCGCCTATAACGGGAATGGGACAACTGATAGGCAGAAATAGCCGACGCGCAATTCTTTGACCACCAGGGGACGGTGGAGCGACCCGCAACAGGGCAGCTCCGCGGAACGAAGCGCTCAGCAGCCTCTAAAATATGAGACCGCTGAACCTACAGTATCGAAGAAAACCCGGGAGGCATCAATAAAGGAAGTCTCCCAGAAACCAACCAATTTGCTCGCCGCAGATCTCAACGAGGAGGGAGGGAAAGGCACGGGCCAGAAAGGACGGCCGACAGGACTATCGGGAAGTGATCACTCTCAGAAAGGTCCCGAATCGACCACCGGAAATCGAGGAAACAGTCGGGCAAAAATAAGGACAAGTCTACAGCACTAAACGAATCCGTTTGAACATGGTAAAAGTAAAGTCGCCGAAATTTAAAAGACAAAGGGAATCGGATAATAAGAGGGACTCAACCACTCCGCCCCGGGGATTACGGGCAGTATCACCCCAAGATGGGTGGCGAGCATTAAAATCACCAAGTAATAAAAACCGGGTAGGTAACTGTCTTGTGAGCTCTAATAGGTTAGACCGACTCAAACTAAAATCCGGGGGGATGTATACGGAACAAACAGTTAAAAGCTTGGAAATAAAAACCATCGCAGCGAATAGCGAAGAGGGAATTAAAAGCGAAGCACCACCATGGGACACACCCCAGGCCAGGGAGGATGGAATTAAACACCCGGAAGTGCGGAAGTGCCGGGAAGGGGCGAGCCCCAAGCTTATTTTCTTGCAAACAGACCACCGAGGGCCGAACGCTAGAAAGCAAGAGCTGGAGTTCCTCCCACTTGCGGAGAACCCCTTGACAATTCCACTATAGGATGACAGACATTACTGTCGTTTCGACACCAAAGTCGGGATTCTAGTGACGGACTACTAGAAGGCCCAGAAGGGGCAAGCGACAAATTGCGATGAGCCGGGGATGCACCCGGCACGGACTTGGCAGCGTGAACGGCGGGAGGAGACAGATGAGAGCCAGACCGAACCCCCAACGTCGAGGGCTCATGGCCCAGAGGGAAAGGGAGATCGAGCAGAGACGGACGAGAACTAAGATGCGAAGAAGATGGAACAGAAGGCGGAACATGGACAGAGGGTGAGAAGGGAACAGAGTAAGAGGGTAAGGAGGGAATTGGATCAGATGGAGAGGAAGGAGCAGGGTCAGAGGGTGAGGAGGGAACAGGTTCAGAAGGAGATGAAGGAACCGGGGTAGGAGGCAAGGGAGACGAAACTGGGGTAGGAGACATAGAAGACTACACAGAGGTAAGGGGCAAGGAAGAAGGGATCGGGGTAGGAGGCAAAGAAGACGGAACCGGGTGAACTTCTGCTCGGACAATGACATAGGTGATGGCAACGGCAACGAGGGAAGCCAGCGAAGACATTAAAACGGAGGACGCCTCAACAACTGACTCGGGGGGCAAACCAGCCTCATCAGAGGCAGCGCGCTTGGACTCCGAACGGGGTGAGGAGGAACCCTTCTGTTTGTGCTGAGGCAAAGGAACGGGAGGAAGAGCAGGGGCAGACGCCTGGGAAAACTGCCGGATATCCTCCAGCGTCTCAGCTAGGTCGTCAGTCTCACGGTCCGCGACAGAGGAAGGAACATGAGAAGAGACCAATGACAAAGGAGAGGGCGCAACGGAGGAAGCAAAGGCAGGGGAGAAGGAGCAACAGAGGGACCGCGAGAAGACAAAGGAGTGGGACGACCGGTAGGAGGACGTCAGAGAAGAGACGGCCTGAGGGGGCGAGCTGCGCCCGCACCCTACGGCGGGCCTAACGGAAGTCCCGAAGAGCCAGGACCCCCTTCTCAAAAAGGAATACGGGACAAGAACGCGAAGCCGCGCTATGGGAACCTCCACAATTGGCGCAACATTCATGATTCCCACAACGCACAGGCCACACAGCGACGAGCCTGCCTACAATTGCTGCTCATATGACCAAACTGGTGGCAATTAAAACAACGTCTGGGAAGCTCGACATAACGGGACACAGGGACACGAAGATAACCAGCACAAACAAACTGGGGCAGATCCTGACGATCAAAGGTAACGATGAGCGTACTCCTAGGAACCTTAGCGGGACCAACAGACTTAGAAACCCTATAAACGTCCGTAACCCTCTGGGACGAAAGTTTATCTTTTAGTCTCGAAACATCCTATTGCAATAATTCGTTGGAGGGAATCACTCCCTTAACACATTAAGGCGAGGGTGGGGCACAACCGAAACCGGGACCTCCGAAAGGGAGGACAAATCCCGCACAGCACCACACTGCTCTCGCGGAGATACCTCAACCACTAAATCGCCACTACCACGTGCCCACATACGGCGGGGCGCACCACAGCGAGACTCAAACTCCTCATTCAAATCAAACACGTCCAATTTAGAAAGCGGAGACCTGGAACTGGAATTCAGCACCAAGAAACGAGGATAATCGAAATCAGGATCTATCTCTTCTGCGAAGACCCCCAAGAGCGCCACGCCGGCTCAGGCACCCACCAACCAACACAGGCAGGACCAGCTAAAGGGTCTCGCCCCCTGACGGACAGCTCTGATACACCGAGGTCGACAAACAAACGTAGATGGAAGGACGATGCAGGGTGAAAGGGAATTGGTACAGAAAACGAAGTAGGGGTTAACATAAGGAGAAAAAGGATGCCAAGCTGGAGCCAGACGGGGCGCTGAGTCCCGTCAGCACGGCGGCCAGGAGAGCAAATCGCCGTGCCCCTTACGGGAAATGTGGCTTTATCTTATCAGGTTATGGTTGTAGGAGCGGGCGAGTTATAGTACTGAAGGTGGTTGTAGTCTGTAGGGTATTTTTTTTTTAGTTTTGGTGACTGTAAGATGCAGGTTGGGGTGGGAATGAGTTAGAGCCCTGGTGATGTTTAGATGTAATTAAATTAGTAGGTTTTGGTTTCAGCCTGTAAGTGCGGTATGGGAGTAGTTTGGGTGCATTCATACACAGACAAACAAAAAAAAACACGGTGAATTGGAGAAGTTTGCAAAGCTGAGTGAATTTTTTTTTTTTTTTTTTATAGAGCCCATCTGGCAACTACCCACTTGGGCATAAGTCGCCGAAAAACACGACAGCCTAGAATTAGGCTACTTTAAAGTTAAAATATGAAAACTTAACAATCAATATAAATTGGAAAAACTTAACAATCGAAGCAATCTCCGGCAGCGGGGGGAGGTCCCCCTCACCCCGGTGCAGGAGAGTGCAACCTAAAACAAAACAATAACAAAAAAAGGAACCTTAAATAAAGGGGAGAAAGCCGGCCTCCCCCAAAAAGTCAATAAGTCCACCAGTCATGGTGCACGCACTCGTCCCGAGTACAAGGGACAGGCGGTAGCGACCCCGCCCATCCCGGTACCGAGACAGGTATCGTGCGCGAAGATCACCCAGACTGGGACATTCGACAAGAATATGCCGAACAGTCTGGGGGACGACGCAGTCGTTGCAATAGGGCACATGCGAGCGCTCCACCAAGTAACGATGCGTCACACGAGTGTGTCCGATTCGAAGACGACAGAAAGCAACCTGAAGCCGCCGCGGCATTGGGGGATAGGTCCATGGGAACAGTCGCGGCGCAATGGCACGCAACTTTAAGTTCCCCTCGACCGTCTCCCATCTTCTTTGCCAAGCAGTCCGAAGAGCTGCCCGTATTCCTGCCATGTAGTCGGTGTGAGGAAGAGCGAAACGCTGGTCCGGTCGCAGAGTCCTCGCGGACTCTTTGGCGCCCTCATCGGCGCGCTCATTCCCCGCAATTCCTACATGTCCAGGAACCCAGCAGAAGATAATCTCGACATCTGCCCGGCTCGCCAAAACCGTGGCGTCACGGATTTCGCGAACCAGGGGATGCGGAGATTCCAATGCACCGAGAGCACTCAGGGCGCTTTGTGAGTCGCTATAAATCACAATCCGGTCTCCGAACCGGGCACGTCGCGTAATCTCCCGTACCGAGTGGTGTATTGCCACCAGCTCGGCCGTGAAGACAGACGCAGCGCCTGGTAGAGCCCCGCTGACTTCAAACAGAGGGGATACGGCGTGGAAGCCGACCCCCTCTTGGGACTTGGAGCCATCCGTATACACTGGCACGGTACCAGCGTGACACGATGTGTGCTCCAAAAAGATCGAACGCAATACTCCCGGCGCAGTACAAGCTTTGGGAGCAGAGGCGTGGCGACAAATAGCCAAATGTGGTACCCTCCAGGGTGGCGTCCTGGGCAGAACCAGGGGCGCCACCGGCCCGAGAGCTATATCTACCTCTCGAAGGAGTTTCCTGGCCCTAAACCCAAAGGGCTTAGGGTATGACTGGCGTCTCTCGGCGGCATAGGCACCATCGAGATCAGCTGCGGATGCAGTGAGAGCTGTTGGCGACTGGGGGAGGCGCCGGGCTCGCGCGTACAGGCGAGTGATGCACTGCACGCGGCGCAGAGCGAGTGGCATCTCCCCAGCATCGACCAACAGGCTCTCAATGGGGGAAGTGCGGAAGGCACCGGTCGCAAGGCGAAGGCCGGTGTGGTGGATCGAATCCACCTTCCGCAATAAACGCTCGGCTGCGGATGCATAAAACTCGCATCCGTAGTCGAGCTTCGAGCGAACAAAGGATCGATAAAAAAGTAAGGCGGTAGCCCTATCAGCGCCCCAAGCGCTGAACGTCACGGAACGGAAAATGTCCATGGCGCGGGTACAAGAGACCCTAAGGCTGCGAATGTGAGCCTCCCAGGTGAGGCGTCGGTCGAATACAAGACCAAGGAAACGGTGCGACTCAACCACATCCAGGCGCACCCCATTAAGAAACAAATCTGGGTCGGGGTGAAGCCGTGGATGGCGGCAGAAGTGCACCACCTTAGTCTTGGCCAAAGAAAACCGAAACCTGTGCGCTTCGGCATAGCGAGAGACGCGGTTCAATGCCTGTTGGAGTCGGCGCTCCAGAGTTGGCATCTGGGCCGCGCCAAAAGAGATCGAAAGGTCGTCCACGTAGAGCGTAGCGAGAACATCTTCCGGCAGCACCGAGGTGATGCCGTTGATGCTCAGGGCAAAGAGTGTGACACTGAGGACACTTCCCTGCGGGACACCCTCTTCCTGCTCCTTTGGGCCGGAGAGGGCTCCCCCCACCCGTACGCGGAATCGACGATCTCGCAAAAATTCAGATATAAACATTGGGAGGCGTCCCCTCGCCCCCATCGTGTGGAGAGTCTCCATGATACCGTATCGCCATGCGGTATCATAGGCTTTCTCCAGATCAAAAAACACCGTGGCGTAGTGCTGTCTACGAAGGAAAGCCTCGCAGACGGCATTTTCCAGTCGGAGCAGAGCATCCGACGTGGAGTGGAACTTACGGAAGCCGCACTGTGCAGAAGACAGATGGCCTCCGCTGTCCAGGAAATAGGCTAATCTAACATTTACCAATTTCTCCATCAACTTGCACACGCAAGAGGTTAGAGAGATTGGGCGGAAACCGGTCGGAGTAGAGTGATCTCTCCCCGGCTTGCGAAAGGCGAGCACAGTAGCGATTCGCCAGGAGTCTGGGAGGAGACCTTCCACCCAAATCCTGTTGAACAAATCTAATAGAAAGGCCATGCCTCGCTCACCCAGGTGTCGAAGCATGGCGTACGGGACATCGTCCGGACCATGGGCGGTGTCCGCGCACGAAGCGAGAGCGGAACGCAACTCACTCACAGTAAACTTGTCGTTGAAGGGTTCTCCGCCTCTGGAGGTAAAGTCCAGCCGGCGGCCTTCCGCGACATCACGACGTGCATTGAATGCTGGCGGAGCAGCATCACGGCTAGAGAATGCGGAAAAAGCGGTCGCTAAGGATTCCGCCACGGACGCGGGGTCCGAGATTGCGGTCCCATTCTCCTGGAGAACGGGAGGGGGGTCCTGCGAGAACTTGCCCCGAATCCTTTTGACTCGCTTCCACACCTCAGCTAAAGGGGTCTTCCCGTTAAGTGAAGACACGTATGCCCGCCAAGAAGAGCGGCGGGCGTGCTTCGAAATATACCGGAACCTAGCCCTAGCCCGACGAAATTCAGCGACGGTGAAATCGTTCGGGCGGCGCTTATAGCGCATGTAGGCATAACGCTTCTGTTTGAGGGCCGTCTCACACTCGGCCGACCACCATGGGAGTGGTCGGCGTGCAAAACGGCCAGACGTCCTAGGAATAGTAGTCAGGCCCACGGCGATGAGGTTGCCGGAGAAGAACTCAACGGCCTCATCTACCGACCTAAACTCCTTGACTGAGATAGAGAATTCAGTCATTTCCTGAAATGCAGGCCACCGCGCCCGCGCCAAGCACCACCGAGGTGGTCTCTCAGGCGGCAGTTGCCCTGAAAATGATATTTGAATGGGAAAGTGATCACTACCATGGAGGTCATCGACCACCCCCCAATCAAAATCAGGCTGTGCATCCGAAGAGCACAAAGATAGGTCAAGGCAAGAAAATGAAGCGGTTCTCGGACAGTGATGCGTAAACTCATCCACGTTTAGGACACCCATCTCAAGCTCTTCGATCAGATCGGCAAGGACTTGTCCCCTGGGATTTATGGTGTAATCTCCCCAGAGAGGATGCCTGCCGTTCAGATCTCCAAGCAAGAGATAGGGCCTCGGCAACCGTGCCACGACGCGGCGAAAGTCCCCCGCGTCGAAGTCAGCTGACGGTGGAATGTACGCAGAAATGATAGTATACCTCCTATCCAGGTGCAGCTGCACAGCCACTGCCTGAAAGGAGGTATCTAAAGAGAAAGGAAGAACGGAGACATCATGCCGGGTGTAAACCGCGCATCCCCCAGCCCGGCCGTCCCGCGGTGGTTGGGTCGCAAGACCCTTATACCCCGGGAGGGCAGGCAGGGGGCACGCGCCTAGCATGGTCTCCTGCAAAAAAATAGCTAACGGGGAACGGGATGAGGCGAGCCTCCGCAGCTCCTCCCAGCTGGCCCGGAGTCCACGGCAATTCCATTGAAGGAATATGCCCTCCAGGCCTAGCTCGGAGGAGACGCGGGGGCCCTCCTCGAATTGAAGACCCTCACGGGAATGGCCGTACGCTTCCCGGGGGCAGAACCCCGGGCGCTGTTGGCCGGACAAAGCGCTGAAGGCGCTGTCGCCTTCGAGGACTTATTGGGGGAGGTTGGGCTCGCCATGCGAGTCTTTTCCTCCCTTCGCCTCGAAACTTTAGGCGGGCGTTGCGGCTTCGGAGGCGGGGGGCCCTCTTTTCGAGGAACCACCGTCTCCGAGCCACTCGCTCCACCTCGGGGCGTGGGCAAAGGGGCCGAAGCTCCTTTGTTGCTGTCCTCCTTTCGGGGAACAGCTTTAGGAACCCCGGAAGATGGCCTAGCGACCATCTTCAGGGGTGTTGCCTCCTGTGAGTCTAACGACTCGGTGGAGGCGCGTGGCCGTTTCGCTTTACGCGAAACGGTCACGCTGGGGGAAGAGGGGGGAGCCCTGGTTTTAGCCGGGGCAGGGTATGAACCCTTTTTGCCGCCAGCTTTACCAGGGGAGCGCCCAGGTTGGGTAGAGCCCACAGAAGGGCTCCGAATGGGCGCGGAAACAACCGTGCTCGTTGGCCTGGATGGGCCAGGAGCAGAGGGTGCCTTTCTAACTATTGAGGCATATGACGTCCCAGGCAGAGCCGGGCGCGCCAGGACCAAGTCCTTTGCCTCGCGGAATGAGAGTCGATCCTGGGCCTGAACGGCCAGGATTTCTTTCTCAAGGAGATATGCACCACATTGCTTCGAAGAAGCAGGGTGCGGCTCTCCGCAATTGACACACTTGGCCACACACGATTTGGACTTATCGTGTGCGACCTTGGAGCAATTTACACAGACTTCGGGTGACCCCGATTTTGCACGTCTACATGATCGATTCGTATGGCCGAAGCGGTGGCAGTAATAGCACCGCCGCGGCAGTGGCACGAATGCCTTCACGCGGTAGTGGTACCAACCGGCACGCACCGACTCAGGGAGCTTGTCACAGTCGAACGTGACGAAGAGTGTAGGGGTGGGTCTCGAGGCCCCTCCCTGTTTTCTCATCACACGTTCGACCTTGACCGCCCCATGGTCGGCCAGCTCTAGGGTGATGTCCTCAATGGAGTAGTCAACGAGTTCCCTCGCATAAACTACTCCTTTCACAAAGTTCATGGTAGAGTGCGGCGTCACACTCACCGGGGTGCCATGAAGTGTCCGAAGAGCACTTATCTTGGCCGCCTCGGCGGGATTCGCCGCATTCGCCAGAAGGCTCCCGTCCGAGAAACGGGTTACCTTCGGCTCTCTACCAATTGCACTAGCTAATCCTCTCCTCTGATGGATCATGTTGCCCTTGGACAACATGGTGCCATCAGTGGAGCGAATAACGAGGAAGCGTTTGAAGCCAGCGGGCTCGAAAACGCCAGGTAACCTCTGAATCAGGGGCCCCGATGTCATCGAGGCTCCGCCCTGTGCATTCTTGGTCTTAGTCGTAGTCAGGGGCTCCGCACACGAGGGGGTAGAGGGGCCGGATGTGCCGATCTTGGCTTGGTCGCCTACCAAAGTGGTAGCAGACCTATCCGTCCCCGCAGCCCCCGCGGATGGAGAGGAGCCCCGAGTCTTCTTCGTCTTTTGAGTCTTTTTAGTCTTTTTCTTTTTAGGAGAGGAGGGCGGGGAATGAACCCGCTTTTCACCTCCGCCGGCAGAAGTCCCCAGGCCAGATGGACCAGCCTCAGCCAGGTCCCTCTCCGAAATGGAGAAGGTCCTGGTTGTCGTAGGGGCACCTGTCGGAGGAGATCCCTCCCCTCCTTCTACTGCCTCGGAGCCCTCAGCCATTTGAGGAGGACCTTGCATAGGGGCGGATTCGGGTTCGGTGCTTGGCGCCGAGCCCGAATTCCCCCCCATGGAAGGCCCTACCGTCTGGGGCTGGGTCTCCTCAAGGACCATGTCTATCACAGGAGGGGCCTCCAGTTGGCCATCCCCTCCCAGAACATCGCAGGTCCCCTTGGCAGTATTGTCACTAGTCAGGTGGTGTGGGGAGGCACAGGCCTTGACCCCAGCAAGGTTCAAAATTCTTGCCAGCAGGTCTTTTGAGGGAAGCGACCGAAGGGGCCTGGCTTCCCTCTCCCCCCTAAGGGGGTTTGCCCTACCGAGCCGCTTGCACGAGGGGCGGTCGGCAATGGGCTGCCTGCTGGCTTTCTTGGCAGTCCCCTTAGAAAGCAAAGGAGGGACTGCCGCTGGAGATAGGGAGGTGCCCGAAAGCACCTCCAGAGAAGGGGGTGAGGGGGAGTCCCCTACACCCGTAGGCGTAGGAGAGGAGTAAGCCTCCTCTCCGGTTAAAGAATTATGGAGGGTCCCTTGCGCAAGCACAAGGGGGGGGACCTCCATTTTCTCGGTGGAGCTGCCCGAGGGCGGCTCCGTAGATGTTTTTGGGGAAGTTAGGGGTTGGGGTTTTTGTTTTTTTTCATACATGGGCATGGTGACCCTCTTTTGATTACGGGACGCAATAGCTCATCACCTCTCGCAGTTGCCCGCACTGCGAGAGGTGCTTACAAGCCCGGCAGAGCCAGGCGCCGCCATTCGGCACCACCCCTCCCGCCTGGTGGCCTGGCAGTCCTTCGGCATGGCGGCTCCACCTTGGACACGGCGTAAAAAATATAGGTTGTGAAGAGGAGAGGAAAAGGGATGTGAGGAAGATGTGGGTGGGGATGAAGCAGGTTGTTAAAAAAAACCCATCCCGAACCGGAGCTGAGGGGTTAGGGAACAATGTCCCCCCCCCCCCCCCCCTCAGCCCCGATCCGGGGTGGTTGGCTTGAGAAGAAGGTCAGCATTCTACCCTGTGAAATTAGAGGCTGACCAGAGAAAGTTGTGGGAGAGGTTGTATGAAAAGCGACGAGGTAGGGGAGAAATCGGGCTATCTGAAGGAAGGAAGAGAGGCTAAGCTGGGGCCGGACGGAGCGCTGGATCCCGTCAGCACGGCGGCCAGGATGGCAAATCGCCGCGCCCCTTACGGGGAAGCTGAGTGAAACAAAATTCCATCCAAAGTTTGTTTGAACCTAGACAAAAACTATAATCATCATTTGAAGTGTTTATTAAGCAAGAAGGTTATACTATTGACTATTAGTTATCAAATTGCAAACTTTTATATAAAAAGTGTTATTATTCCTTAATTTATCAATCAAAACTTGTTAACTCTTGGGTCGATTAATATATTCAGCACAAAAAATTGTCCCTTTTTTAAATTAAATCTATTTTAACTTGGGGATTTTTTTTCCAAGATTTTTTTTCTTTTTGTTTTAAAAACGTTTATGTCTCAACATAGGACAAATTATTAGAGCCTCTTTATCTCAGCAAAGACAACCTGCAATAAATGGCTCATTAACGATGGTGAAAAATTGTGGTATGAGGCAAGGTATGAATACTTTCTGGACCAAGTGTATATGCAAGATCATGTAAGAGTGTGATTAACAAGATGGTATGAATTGGATTTAAAGGTAGGACTTTCTCATTCACTGTGATTCTTGAGTGTTTTGTTGATTTGTGGAAGTCTGGTGTGATGATTTGAAAGGAGAGACGGCCATTATTCCAGTGTGTATTGTTGTAGTCTTCTGTTTGCTATTTTGACTTTGGGGTGTTATAGTGTTATCAAGATGGGTATGTAAGTGTTTGCATAATTGGCGATCGAGTTTGAAGAATGTTGTGAGTGCATAAGTTGAAAAGTAGGGTTGAGAGGATAGCTCTCTGGGGGATGCCATTGAGAAGTGGCAGTATGCGATTTATGTACTTTGTGTATAACTTGTTTTTGTCTGCCGAAGATGAAGTTTGTTAGCCATTTTTTGTCAGAGTGAGGTTAGTGTTTAGGATTTTTTGTGCTAAGATATGTTTAGGTACCATGTCAAATGCTTTGTTTATGTAAATTGCTACTAGGATCATGCATGAGGGGGAGGGTGTTCATTGAAACTAGAATGTGCTGCATGAGGTTGGTTGAAGGAGTTGTAATAGATTGAGCTTTTCTGAATCTGCAGTGTATTAGATGGGCATGTTGACATATTTTTTGTGTACGAGTTTTCTAGGATTTTAGACAAATTTGTTGTTGTTAGATTTTACCCAAGGAGTTGATGACCTCTTCTCCCTCTGACCATTTGGAAGATTAAGTGAGCAGTGGTGAAATGGGTTGCTATGAGTTTAGTTGTGCCAAATTTTTGAGAGATTTAATGGCTAATTGATCAAGTTCAGGGTTGAATAAGAGAGAAAGCATGGTCGTTGGTTATACTGTTTGGTCTTTGGTTATAGGGTTTTTTTTTCTCTCTATGGATGTCTTTTGTGCCTAGGTGTAGGTAGTAAGTTGGTGATTGGGTAGTTTGCTTACTAAATTGCACTATTGGTTTTATGAGACTATTTTGCAAATAATCAGTGATTCAAGTGTGAGGTCAGGGGTTGAGTGTGAGTGTACTTTCTTGAGGATTCTCCAGAGTTGTGGAGAGTTCATTTCGTGATTTATTGTACTCATGTATTAGTTCCATTTGTTACTGTCTTTTTATGCAGTCTGGGATTTCTTTAGTGAAGTTTGTTTGGGTTGTCACCGTCATTCTCCACTAAATTACGAGGCCCAGGTAAGTAGTGCAATTCATCCATCGCATCAAGGGTGAGATCCACAGATAGGAAAATAAAATGTACATAAAGTTCAGAATGACATTTAGTGGTGAGGCCAAAATCACTGGGGACTGGTCTTCACTGTAGAAGTTATCGAAGTTGTGATTGTGAAACCATTTGTGACCCCTAAAGTTGTTATTTTAATTTTAACAGGGTCTTACCCGAGGGTTGCAATTAAGGCAAGCTGCCCAAGTGAATGTTTAGTTTAATCTTTGGCTATTTTAAGCAATTTTAAAGAGGTAAAATAATCCCACACACAAATAACAAAACAAAACAATTAAGAATAAAAAAAGGCAAATAATTCCCCACCCAAATAACCCCAAACAAAACAACTAATAATAAAAAAGGCCAATAATTCCCCACCCAAATAACCCCAAACAAAACAACTAATAATAAAAAGGCAAATAATTCACCACCCAAATAACACAAAACAAAACAACTAATAATAAAAGGGCAAATAATTCACCACCAAAATAACACAAAACAACTAAGAATAAAAAGGCAAATAATATCCCCACCCAAATAACACAAAACAAAACTAAGAATAAAAAAGGCAAATAACCCCCCACCAAAATAACCCAAAACAAAACAACTAAGAAGATTTAAGATAAGTTACCGGTGGGTTGCTGCCCAATCCAAGTGGATTCTATATGGCCGCTAGGGTGAAACGAGCAATATCATCTATAAAAGGTGGAAGAGACGGGTGTGTTGAGGGATAGTTAAAAGGGTCGGGAAACAGGACAACCGGAGAATGGTAAAATGGCTACAATCCAATAAAAGGTGGGCAACCGATTGGTCCCCACCGCAAAAACGACAGCAAGGGCTGATATGGGCATCATCCAAAACAAGATGGCCGTGAGTAAGTCTCGTGTGGCCAATGCGAACTCGGCAAATGGCCACCTCCAACGACCGCATTCTATGACGACTCGAGGGCCAAGAGCGAATAGAATTTTTTTATTTTGTATATTTTGGATGATGAACAGTCATCCCATTCATTCTGCCACAGTTGAAAAATATACTCTCTTGTTGAAGGAAAGTAGTCCCTAAAAGGCAGAGCCGAGTTCTCAGGGAACACAGAATATGCTGAACGGGCCAGCCGATCAGCCTTCTCGTTGCCCAGGGACCCAGCAAAAAATAATTTCTGTGATCAGGGGATGGGACGCATTAAAAGATCTAATTGACTGTAAGACACTCCTTGAGTCGGAAAAAATGACAAAATCACTAAAAGGTAAAATTTGGATGAGTCTAAAGGCTAAAAGGATTGCTGAAAGTTCAGCGGTAAAAATGGATGCTGCTGGTGGCAAAGATAGAGTTAGGAATTCTCCTCTTGGGTAGATGGCTGCGGCGCCCACGCCACCGTCCGACTTAGAGCCATCCGTGTATAGTGGGCAGCATTGTTTGTGGGAGATCGAATGCTCTAAGAACAGGCTTTTAATGATGCGAGGGTCTATGGAGGACTTCTCCAGGCTCCACATGTTGGTACATACTGTGGGGAGAGGAGCACGCCACCTAGGGTTCAGTAAGGATGGAAGGGTAAGGACCCTTGGAGCACCCAGGTTAGAGAGATGATCTCCTATGCGAAGGTTCAAAGGGCGGGGTAAAGATGGCAACTTATCATATGCCGCCGTTGATTCGGCAGCATACAGGCATCTGTAGACCTCTGATACAGGGGCTTGCTGTACTCGGCAGAGGTATTGCATGCAGATTTGAAGTCTATGGTAGGGCAAAGGGAGTACCCCACTCTCGCAGTAAAGGCTGTTGACAGGAGAAGTACGGAAGGCTCCACTAGAAAGGCGAACTCCAAGGTTTTGAATGGGGTTCAGCATTTTAAGGGCTGAAGGGGAAGCCGATGAGTAAATTTGACAGCCATAATCCAATTTGGATTGAACGAGGGCTGTGTATAATGTCCACAATGTTTGTCGGTCACTGCCCCACGAAGTGTGTGAGAGGACTTTCAAAATGTCTAGAGCCCGCAGACAGCCTGTTCGAAGTCGGCGTAGGTGTGGTAACCAGGATAACTTTGGATCGAGAGTTACGCCAAGGAACCGAAACTCGGAGACAAACTCTATATCTTCGCCTTGTAGGGATATAGATGGCGGAACAAAAACCCCTCTGCCTCGGCGAAAATACATTGCTTTGGTTTTGGTCGTGGAAAAGCGGAATCCCTTAAGTTGTGCTCTTTTGGATACAGCATCGACCGCCAGTTGTAGCCGACGCGCTGCTGATGAAAGGCGAGGTGAGGAACAGTATAGTGCTAAATCATCGACAAACAGAGTTGCCGATACACCTTCTGGGAGAGACGAAATAATATCATTGATGGCAATTATAAAACATAAGACACTTAAAACACTGCCCTGAGGGTATTCCTCCTCTTGAGATGCTAAAAAACTTTGAATAAGTGAAGGTAAAAGGCCTCTCATCCCCCAGATGTATAACTGCTTCAAGATGCCGTACCTCAATGTTGTGTCGTAGGCTTTCTCAATATCGAAAAATATGGCTAGGACTCGGTGCTTTAATGAGAAAGCTTTCCGGACTGATCCCTCGAAACGTACTAGTAGGTCAAGGGTACTATGACCTTTGCGGAAGCCACATTGAAATGGGGAGAGAAGGTGATTGGCTTCTAGGAACCAGTTTAGGCGCTCCAATATCATTTTTTCCAGCAACTTACTCAAACAGCTGGTGAGAGCTATAGGGCGATAGTGATCTGCATTCAACCCGTCCCTGCCCGGTTTGACAAAGGGAAGGATGATCCCAATGCGCCATGATGACGGGTAAAAACCCTTCACCCATATAAGGTTGTACAAATCAAGCAGGAAGAGAGTAGAGTGTGGATGTAGGTGCCGAATCATGTCGAAATGGATCTCATTAAGGCCAGGGAAAGTAGATCTGCAAAGGGACAGAGCGCTTTGCAGCTCATAGATGCTGAATAGAGCGTTATATGGAAGGTTAGATTTTGTTGTAAAGTTGAGAGAATGAGATTCTTCCTTTGATTTGTAGGATTGAAAAGCCTTATCGTAGCGGCTGACACTGCTGACGGCGCGGAAATGGTCAGCAAAAGCATTGCTGACCGCCAGGCCGTCATTCTCCAAGGAACCGTCTAAGTTGAGTGTGGGGGTATGATGATTAGCATAACGGCCCCTGATCTTATTAATCCTCTTCCAAATCTTAGCAGTAGGTGTCATAGAGGAGATCGATGAAACGTATCTGCGCCATGAATTTCGGCGAGCTTGACGAAGGGTTCTTTGGCGAAGCGCACGAGCTCAGTTTCGGTCGACCTTGTTGCACAAAGTTGGGTTCTTTCGGAATCGGGCATGGGCTAACTTGTAATTTTTGATAGCTGTTGCACACGTCGAAGTCCACCAGGGCACGGTTGAGCGGCCCGTGACAGGTCGCCTCCGTGGAATAGTCTGTGTTGCTGCATTGTAGATAGTCGATGTAAAGTATTTTACTGCCGCGTCCACTCCATTGAAGGTCCCCAAAGATGCGTTTGTGAAGGACACCTCTTGGAAACCTTCCCAATCTGCATGACCTAAGTCCCACTTAAGGGGCATGGTTGTATGAGGGCTAACTTGAAGGGCCGACAAGACAATAGGGAAGTGGTCACTCCCATGGAGATCGTCAAGAATTGACCATCGAAATTCCGTGAAGCAATCAGGGGAACAAACAGATAGGTCAACACAGCTAAAAGAGTCCGTCTGGACATGATAAGAGGTAAAATCGCCAGTATTTAAAACACAAAGAAGGTCAGATAATAAAAGAGACTCTAAAACACTGCCTTCGGCATTTCGAGTGATGTCACCCCAGTATGGGTGACGGGCGTTAAAATCTCCTAGTAATAAGAATGGGGAGGGCAACTGGTCTATAAGTTCTAAAAGGTCGGATCTTGACAATGATAAACAAGGGGGTAGGTAAATAGAGCAAACGGTAAAAAGCTTAGTAAGAAAAACCCTCACAGCAACAGCTTGGAGGGTAGTATGTAGGGAGATGAGAGAAACATGGTAGGATGAAGATACCATGATTGACACCCATCCATGAGAGGGGCTTCCAGCAGGAGCAATAGAGTTGAAAGTGAGAAAACCGGGTACCAGCGGAAAGGGCCGTATACCCAGCTTATTCTCCTGGAGACAAATAACAGCGGGGTGGATAGTCGTCAAAAGAATTTTGAGTTCTTCCCAGTTTGGAAGAACTCCTTGACAATTCCATTGTAAAATGGAAGATATTATGTGTGACGATTAGATACCACTGTGGATATCTTTTTCTCTTTTGAGGCCGATAATGTATTTGAGGTTCTTCCCAAAGAGCTTGGGAGACGGAGAGCTGATTTTGAGGATCCTGCTTTTGCAGGGGGAGAGATCCTAGATGGAGTAGTAACTGAGGTTTTTTTCGTGGGTTTTGGAGAACCAACCGAGGCCCTTGATTGTAATTCGGGCTCGCAACCTGGCGGAAAAGGAAGATCCAGAAGGGATTTTCGGCCGGTAGATCCGGATTCATGGGTCGAGGGTATTTTCGGTGTCTGGGAAGTTGGTCCAACCGCCGCAGTTGGTGATGTTGGAGTATCAACTGCTTCCATCGGATCTTGGTTTGGAGGGTGAGCGGGACGAACAGGTGATCTGAGCGAGGTGTGTGGAGCTGGGTGTATTTCTGCCATCGTTTGGATCAGGATGGGGCCTACGTCCTGTGAAGGGCGAGACGGACTTAAGGGCAGAGAATGTTCAACCATAGCGGAGGAGTCCTTGGAGATTCTCGGGGTTCAGCCGAGTCGGCTCCAGAGGCTGCCCGCTTATTGGTGGTCGATGACCCAGGTGAGGAATCCTTTCTCTTACCACTGGGCTTTGAGTCTCGTGGTTGGGTGGATGAACCTTCACTGGTCGATGTTGAGGATTCTTTCAAATAGCGCCTGATGTCTTCAAGCGTCTCTCCCAGCTAGAGCTGCTGGAGAGAGGGGGGCTCCATTAATTATCTCGGTATGAAAGCGATGCTTCGACTGCATATTCTGAATATTTTCGACACTGCGAGTAGATCTAGAGTGAAGTGCTTCAGGCTGGTCGGAACTCGCGCGTGATGGTCGGTTTCGTCCAGCATCACGTAAAACGTCAGAGAAGAGCCGGCCGAGTGGCGAGGTTTGTGCTCGGGCACGCTGGCGGGCCTCTCTTATATCTAGACGTAGGGAGTCGCGCAAAGCGAGAACTTCATTTTCATATAAAAATATAGAGCAAAGTTTCGACGCAGCACTGTGGGTACCTCCGCAGTTGGCACAGTGGGGCGTTTTGGTGCATTCGGGGCCATGGTAGTCAGAGCTAAAATTCACGCAGGAGCGAGGGTGCCGACAAGCTCGGCCAACATGTCCAAATTGATTGCAATTGAAGCAGCGTCTGGGTAGTTCGATGTAGGGACTTACCGGGACACGAAGGTACCCAGCTTTAATATACTGCGGCAGTTCTTGTCGTTCAAATGTTAAAATCAGTGTGGCGGTTGGAACTTTAGTAGAGCCTAATGTTTTAGTTACCCTGTGTATGTGTGTGACACGTTGGATACTGAGCTTACTCTGAAGGCGGGTGGGGTCGTAGTCCTTTAGTTCGTTTGAACGGACGACACCTTTGGCGAAATTCAGACGCGGATGGGGCGAGACAGTTATTGGAATTTCAGCTATCGAAGATAGATTTCGCACAAGGTTGTGTTGAGAGTGGAATGACACATCGACTACGACATCACCACTTCCTCTTGACCACATCCGGCGGGGTTCACCACAGCGGGACTCTAAAGATTCATTGACGTCAAACACATCGACTTTTGCAAGTGGGATGTCAGATGATGAGTTCATGACAAGAAAGCGAGGATAATCAAGATCTGGGTCTACTTCGTTGGAATAGGGGTCCAACGAGCGAGGAAAGGCTGAAAGGGAAGCTAAGGAACGTTTGGCACGAGAACCCTTACGAGAAGGGGAGGTTTTGGGTTTATAGCTAGCCATTGCAAAAAGAAAAAAACTTCGCATTCTCCCTCGGGGCTCCCCACCATGGAGGCCTACAAGGGCCCGGCACTACTGCAACTATACAATCAGTTACGTCCGGTATGTCCTCTTGGAGAATGGATACGGATCCACCACACCATCTTTATAACCCTAAGAGGCTGCCCGAGTTCTCCTACGCACGGAGAAAAGGGGCCAACGATGGGTTTCTCCTTGGGCATTCGGTAGACGAAGGCGGTGGAGATGCCCAGCCTCTTTCACCTTCATGAAAGAACAATTCAGAACCAATCCATTAAACGAGCAGAGGTCGGGTATTGATATGGACCACTAGATAGGTGAAGGAAGAGGGGGAAATAAAGGGCAGTGGAAGAGCGTAATAGAGGAGGAAAGAAAGAGGGGTATGTTAAAAGTCTTGTTGGCAGCACCATGGGTCCCCTAGGGGGGCCAGGGCTGACCCCCTCGCCACGAGAAGGCCAGATCCTCTCTGGGAACAACCCCTGAAGAAAAGATCCCAGAGAGGGAGGGGGAAACAACTAAGAATAAAAAGGCAAATAATCCCCCACCCAAAATAAAACAACTAAGAATAAAAAAGGCAAATAATACTCCACCCAAATAATTCAAAACAAAACAACTAAGAATAAAAAAAGGCAAGCTCAGGGTCCAGAGCATGGATCTGAGACACAAAAAGACTAAACACATTAAAGGAAGCATACCTTCAAAACTAGTACTGAGCCCCACATGTCCCGCTACTGGGACAGGTGGCACGCACAAAGCTTCCCCAGACTGGACATTCTACAAGAATTGATGAACAAGCAGTCATTACAATAAAGTTTAGGGGAGCGAAACATCAAGTGATCTGCATTCCACTTGATGAAGACATTGGTGGGTAGGTCCACAGCAAAAGTCAGGAAAAATGAGACAACTTTAAACTCCAATCTTCTTTGCCATGAAGCCTGAAGCACTGACATGATTCCTGCCATAAAGTAAAAGTGGGGAAGAGCGAAACATGGGTCCAATCCTTGTAAACTATTTGGAGCCCTTATCAACATGTTCATTTCCTGTAATCTCTACATGCCCAGGAACCCACCTGAAGATAATCTCGACATCTTTCTAGATCGCAGCAGCTGTGGCATCACAGATACTGTGAACCATCAGGTGCAGAGATACCTATGCTTCGAGAGCACTTACACTCTGTGAGTCACTATAGATCACAATTTGTTCTCTAAACTGGAAATAGTGCATAATTTCCCATACTGAGTGGTGTATTTCAAACAGCTCACCCATGAAGAGATAGAGATGACTCATAAGAGCCATACTAGATTAAAACATTCTAATTATGAGCCATCTGTGCATAATGGCATGGCTCCAGTGTGATACAACATGTGCTCCAAGAAATATGAAACAGTACTCCGGGTGCTGTAGAAGCTGTAGAAGCAGAGGAAAGGAGGCAAACGTTCAAAGGTGGTATCCTGGCGAGAACCAGGGACGCCACTGGCCCGAAGGCTACATCAAGCTCTCAAAGGAGTTTCCTTGTTCTAAACCAAAAAGGCTTAGGGTATAACCTAGTTTCATGGTGGCATAGGCACTATCAAGATGGGCTGCGGATGAAATAAGAGCCGTAGGCAGCTTAGGGAAATACTGGGCTCAGGTGAAGAAGCACATAATGCAGTGTACTCAAAGTGAGTGGCATTTCCCCAGCAATGACAAAGGGACTCCCTAAAGAGGATGGGTGGAAGACACTGGCATCCCAAACAGAAACCAATGTGGTGGATCGAGACCAGATTCTGTATTTCATGCTCAGCTGCAGATGTGTAGAACTTAAGCCCATATTCTAACTAAGAATGGTGCAGGTACAAGACACCCTAAGGCTGATGTAAAAATCAAGACCAAGGAAACTGTGCTACTCTACCACATCCAGGCAAGCCAGGTAGGGGTTATGTCATGGATGATAGCATAAGTGCAACACCTTAGCTTTGGCAAAAGAAAACAAAAACCTGTGCATTTTAACAAAGTGAGAGATGCAGTTTGGAACCTGTTAGAGTTGATGTTCAAGGGTTGGCATTTGGGCTGCAGCAAAAAGAGATTGAAAGGCTGTCTATATAGGGTGTATCAAGAACATCTGCCAACAACACTGAGGTGATACTGTTGATGCTAAAGGCAAAGAGAGCGATCCCTGAGGGCACTTCCCTGTATAATACCCTCTTACTGCACTAATAGGAAGGAGAGAACTCCACCCCATGTACATGGAATAGAAGATCTTGCAAAAAATCAGACAAGGAAATTGTATAGAGTTTCTGTGATACTGTATCGCCATGCAAGATTATAGGCCTTCTCCGGATCAAAGAACACTGACAAAGTGCTGTACACAAAGCCTTGCAGATAGCATTTCCCAGCAAGGAGGAAAGACAATGTGACATGGAGTGAAACTTGTGAAACCCAATGTGCAGAAGATAGCTTATCTTCACTGTCCAGAAAATAAGCCAGCTTACCTCCACCCAATTTCTCCATCCACTTAGAGAAATTGGGAAGAAACTGGAGAAATTAGCTTGAGTTAAGCTGGCTTATTTTCTGGACAGTGAAGATTCACCAAGAATCTGAGAGGATACCCTCTGTCCATATCCTGTTGAATAAGGCTAACAAAAAGGCTAGGCCTTGGTCACCCAGGTGTCAAAACATGGCTTATGGGTTATCGTCTGAACCATGGGTGCTATCTGCACAGAAAGTGTGGGAGGAAAGCAGCTCAGTGTATAGAAGTGGTTGAAAGGGTTCTCCGCCTCTGGAGATGGTCCATTAGGCAGCCTTCAGCAAGCCCATGGTCTACTTTAAATGGTGGTGGAACAACATTCTGGCTAGATGATGCAGAGAAAGGGGTGAAGAAGGACTGCTATGGACACATGGTTCAAAATTGCAGTATCAACTTCTTGAAGCATGGGAGGAAAATCCTATGAGAAAGTGCCCTGAATCTTTTTGACTCACATGAACATCTATGGCAAGAAGGGTCTGCCTATTAAATGATAAGATATATGCCCACCAACAAGAGCAGCTAGTGTGTTTTGAAATATATCAGAGCCTGGTCCTCACTCAACAAAGTTCACACATGAAATTGTTGGGGCGGTGTTTGTAACACATATAGGCATATCGCTTTTTTCTGAGGTATCTCACACTACGACGATCAACGAAGTGGACAGCATGCAAGACAGCCAGACATTGGAGGAATGGTAGTCAACCCGCAGCGAGAAAACTCAACAGCTCCTTGACTGAGGTAGAGAAATCTGTAATTTTCTGGAATGTGGGCCATTCCATCTGCTTCAGGCACCCACAAGGTGACTTCTCAGACAGCAGAGGCTGGGGAAAGGATATTATTAGAGTGGCAATCAACAATTAAATAAGCACGTATAGATCAAGGCAAGAAAATGAATGGGTTCTTAGACAATGAAATGTGAATTCATCCACATTTAGGACACCATTCTATGGCTCTTCAATCAGAACGCCCAGGGCATTGGTCTCTGGGATTGATTGTGTAGTCCACTCGGAAGGGGGTACTCCGGCAACCATGCCACATTGTGGTGGTCAGCTGATGGTAGAATATAAAGTGAAAGAATAGTATAACTCCTATCTAGGTTTAGCTGCACTGCCACTGCCTGAAAGGAGGTACCAAAAAGAGAACAAGACCATGTGGGGTATAAATTGTGAATCCACCTGGCCAGCCCCCATTTATCGGTGGCAGGGCTGCAAACCCTAATACCCCATGGGGTAAGCAGGGGAAATGCACCCAACATGGTCTCCTGAAGACAAACAGCTAAAGGGCAGTGGGAAGAAATCAACTACTGCAGCTTCGCCCAGTTAGCCCAGACTCCACAACTACCATTGATGGAAAATGCCCTCCAAGCAGAGCTTGGACATGAGGGGGGCCCCTCATCCAATTGAATACCCTCATGTGAATGGCCATAACTTTGCTGGGGATGGAGCTCCAGGGCCAGATGGTGGCAGAAATCGCTGCTGCCATTGATGGTTTATTGGAAGAGGCTTGGCTCGATGTATGAGCCTTTATCTCCTTCTTTGTAGGGCTCTGACTTTCCGAAATAACCTCTCCAGTTTTGGATAGGACTAAGGGAGCTGAAGGTCCCTTGATACTATCCTGCTTTTGGAAGCCATGGGGATGGCGTCACACACCCTCCCAGGGATTTACCCCTTTGTAACTCTAATGACTCGGTAGAGCTGAGTGGCCGCTTTGTTTTTTTTTCAAAATGGGGGAAGGGGGGTTACCCATGGAGTGGTGTGAACTTCTACCGGTGCTTTTTTAAACTGGGGTGTAGGAATTCTGAGGTGGTGAAGGCCACGGCAGGACCAATTCCTTGGCTTCTCTGAATTAAGTATGATCCACAGGCTTGCTTAAAGATCAAGACCTCCTCCTCAAATAAATACGACTCACCCTGTTTCAAGGAAGCAGGGTGACTCTTGCTCCAATTCACACACTTTGTTTTACACAATACAGCTTTATCATGTAAAGCCCCTGGAGCAGTTTGCATATATTTTAGGTTGCACACACAAGTTTTTTTCATATGAATGAAGCAGTGGCATTGCTAACACACACTCCTGTGGCAATGGCATAAATGCCTTAACGTGGGAGCGATACCACCCACCTCGAACCAACTCAGGGAGCCTATCATGATCGAACATGAGTTAGGGGTAGGTCTCGGGCCCCTTTCCCTGTTTTCGCATATCACATTCAACCCTAAAGGCTCTCTGGTCAGCCAACTCTTCTAGGGAATAGTAAACAAGTTTCCTTGCATAGACTACTACTTTCAGAAAAGTTCATAGTTTAGTGCGGTGTCACCTGTACAGGCAAGCTATTGAGTGTCCAAAGAAGAATTAATATGGCTGTCTGGGGAAGGTCAGCCATATTCACCAGAAGGATCACATACAAAAAACAGTCAACTTTCGGTTCCCTACTGACAATCCTAGCAAATGTATGATGCTGATAGAACATGTCCTCTGGGCAGCATATTACCATCAGTAGAATGTACTGATAAAAACCTTTTTGAAGCCGGCGGATTCAAAGACCCCGGACAGCCTCTCAATGATGGGCCCAGACATTGCTGAATCTCAGTAACCAATTACTTTTGCTTTTTTGCAAAGGCTTTGACCTCTCTGCATAAGGGTGCCCTTAGGAAGGATGAGCCATCCTTGGCCTGGTCACCTGCAGAGTTGGTTAGGGACCCAGCCAGCCCTGAAACTCATCACAGGGAGAACCCTTAGTCCTCTTAGGTTTTTTATTTGTTCTTTGGGCAGGGGGGTAGGATGTGCACCCTCATCCTCCTACCCCCAAGGGAGCCCCGAGGCTTAACAGACTAGTCTTGACCTGGTCTTTGGCCAAAGTGGCAAAGGACCCAGCCTTTTGCAGAACTCCACTTGGAAGCAGGAGAGTCTTCCTCTCCCTTTGAGTCCGTGGGGGCCATGTCCCCTTGGAACGACCTTGCCTGATGGCAGTAACCACTGAGTCACTAGTCTCCCAGGGAAGAACCTGTTGTGTGGGGAGAGGGCATCTTAAGAATCCTGCTCACCTTAGGTGGGCCACCTTCAACAAGCCCCCTCTTTCTAGTGTTGGAGAGTGCAACAGGGACCCATGGCCTATTTTAGGTCTGCAAGTATAGTGGGCCTCTAATGGGAAGAATTAGGGAGTTGACCTGGTAACAAATGAGTCCAGTGCCACTCTATTTCTTTAAAGGAGTTCCTGAGAGGCACCCTGCTGCTGCATTTAGGAGCAGCTAACCCTATTATGGTTCTTCTTTTGCTGCTCTGGCTGCCTCTGTGAAAGAGGGATGGGGAGTGCTGAAATCTCAAACATTAGCTGAGGTGTGACTCTGAAGAAAGAGGTAAAGGAGAAGCTCTATTATCTGGAATCGTAGAAGGAGCTGCTAGAAGAGGTTTGAAGGTGCCCTTGAGAAACCATAGGCAGGAGGCACCTCCATTTGAGAAGTGGAGATGCGCGAGGGTGGCTTCAAACAAAGTGGCAAATGGGAAAACTCCTTTACCAATTGTAGGGGTAATATGGAAGCCCCTTCATCTAGCAGATATGTTGTCAGTAGCCTCACTCACCCCAACACTTTTTTGTGGCTTCTATTTTAAATTTGGGACCAACAAATGAGACAAAAACATGTGACCATAAAATTGAAAGAGTACTTGAATTATATCCCTCACATCCACTCTTGCCTCAGATTTTCTCATCTTTCAGGTGATCCAACTCTGGCCACACAAAGCGGAAGTTGCCCAGCAGATGAGTACTCTCCAGTCAGTGATGTACTTAGTCATCAACAACAAGGCCAGGATTTGAAGGTCTTATGTTTAGGACCTAGATCTTTAGTTGGCCTGGCAGCCAACAAGGTAGTACACCTTTATGCACCTAGGAACAGTTGCAGCGAGGTGCTCAACCCATTAGACGCATGGAAGGGGTTATTGGGGCAAAACTGCCCTTCCCCTTATTCCTGCCCATTCCCATGACCTGTCAAGCCTGGTCTCTAGCAGCCTGTGGGGATGTTTATAGAGGTTCCAAAGCCACAGATCATGTAAGCAGTGTGGAAGGGATTAAGCACAATGCGTGTGCAGGGGCTGGGAAGCAATGCCAGAGGATGCTTAACTGATGGCACTCAAGCAGAGAGGATGTGCTGCTCTTTCAGGTACCATGTGTAGCTGTCTACCTAGGGTACCTCCCTGTGGGGTCAGGGGCATGTGGATATGAGTGCCACCATAAGGGACATTAGTAGGTATGTTGAGGTGGGAAGGGAAATGATAGAAGTCTTGCAAATAAATAACTATGATATGATGTGTATGGAGCTACTTACCCCTGTGGGGGTGAGTATCAGAATATCCACCAAATGGATGGCCAATCATGACAATGCTCAAAGTTTTGTGTCTGTACTCAGTGGGAGTGACACCCTGCCCTGATGTCAGAAATCCAATGCTGGATCCATGAGGCTAGTGAGACCCCCAAATGGGCTTGTTGTTTTTCCCAATGGCTGTATTACACTGAAAGTTTGCAAGAAGAGATCTGTCAAGGGGTGAAGCTAGAGCGAGTGAAAGTGTAAAATATGTTGCTGTAGATCTTCCTCCAGGCGGGGGGGATGGATCCACATGTTAGGGTCTGGGGGGCACACAAGCCTCCACGTCACCTGACATCCCTTTACAGGTATATAAAAAAATACTGTAGATAAAAAAAGAAAGATGGGGGAGGGATGGGGGGAATTATAGGACGAAAAGGATGTGAAAAATGCAGACATGTTAAAACTCATCACGCCGACTGTAGCAGAGAGGGAGGGGATGAACCAGCCCCCACCCTGACAGGGATGAATGGACTAAGGCTGGTCAGTGACTAGCCTGCAATATTAGCCACAGGCCAAGAAAATCGGTGAGAAAAGGCTTGGAAAGAAAGTGCTGAAAAAAAGAAAAAGAAAAAGGTAAAATATGTCTAGAAGGTAGTCTCAATCTAGTTCATAAACCCCCAAGGTACGGCACTAGGGGTAGAGGGGCATGACACTACTCAAGGGACCAGATATAATGGTCTACAGGGAGATACCCTCTTGCTGGTCCCTAAGCCATTTCTTTTCTCAGGGAAGAAGTATGTATAAAATATCACTAACACAGGAAGTATTCAATGCCCCCCCTTCCCAAATTCTATTGTTTACAGGCAATAATCGATACCAATAATGAAATATAAACTAATTGTTGAATAAATTCTAAAACACTCAAAAATAAATGAGCTTTACTCTTGCACTCTCTTACCCTCAAATGATAGGAACGAACAACTTTGAAGCAATATAACATAATAATCACAAGGAAGAGATTGCTCATGAAGCCAATACTATGCCATCTCAAGAAGTTGAAGATTTTTGAAAAAATCAACATTCCACAGAAGACCATCCATGGCAAGAACAACTTGGGCCGTTTCTGAAACAAACATCAAACTCAATCAAGAAGTCGGCATTGATTGAATCATGTCATCCCAAATTTTTGCCAAAATTTTTATATACATTAACTAAAATGTGGCAAAATCTTATTGGATGATCTAATATTTACCCTTCCAAGATCTGGAAGGAGAATGGAATGGATATGGGAGTAAACAGTGGTTAGGAGTTCTAAAAAAAAAAAGAGAAGCATAATTACAAAATATTACTTGTAGGTATCCTATAGCTTCCTGTTCCAATCAGGATCCTCATTCATTAGTATGCAAACACTTCATTTGCTGCTTTCTTACTCTATTTGATCATTTGTTTCCTTTTCCTTTTCATCTCCTTATATGTATTCTACCACATCACCCTGTCATTCCCATGGATGCCTCCGTTTTGCTTACACTACATGATTCACACCATTCAGCCTTTTGCTTCCCCTTTCTAATTCTGGCACATCCACACTGCAGCCCTTTTACTACCTACAACTTCCTTAAATTTATTCCACATTTACTCTATCTCTGCATGCATTTCCTCTCTTCTGAAGCATTGTCACATACTCTCCCCTTTATCTCTGATTCAACCAACTTTCACTTCTGATTCTCCCTTAATTCCTACATTCCTCATACTATTCTCATCCATGCTTTAACCAGTTTAACCTTACACAGCTAAATCATGTCATCAGATAGTCCCATATTCATGCCTCTTACAGATTTTGGATCAACTTGTTCCCAGCATATTCTTTCTTACTCAGCACAAATCAATCACACTTTTAAATTCCCCTCCCTCTCCTTTGTCAACCCACCTGAATTTATGCACATCCTTGTGCTGAAAGAATGTTTGCTACACATGTTTTTCAGTAAAGAAACCAATCACCCTTTGTTTTCATACTCCAAGTATATCAAATATTTCAGCCATCCCTCTCATTTTGTCACCTATTTGTCCATTCATATAGCAATGCCACACTCTCTTTAGTCCTACCATAAAATTTCTTCATTCCCTGCAATGTTTGTCTCAGAGCAACCATCTGCAATCTCCCTGTTAAAGAGAATGGCTACCATTTCCCTCTCTCACACATCACATACCCCTCACATTCCATTGACCCATTAAATGGACTGACAAGATGTGGTCTATTATCATCAATGTGTGGTGTCACACATATACAGGAGGTAAAAAGTAGATGGTGAGCATACATGGGTGAGTTGAATAATATGGGTAGGGAAGATGCTGTAAATGTGTGTGGAATGTGTCAGGAAGCTGCATGAGAGTATGCTGGTGCCACTGTTGGTGTATGGGAGAGAGACTATGGTATGGAAGGAGAAGGAGAGACCTTGAGTGAGAGCACTGCAAATGGACAACTTAAGAGTGATTGGTGTGTGAAAGGTAGAGTGAGGAAGGACAGGCTAAGAGATGTTTATGGTGTGAAGGAGGTTGTGTCAAAGTGTTGTGAAAAAGGTAGAATGATTATGTGAATGTTTGAGAAAGAAAAGGGTGACTGAGAAGGAAGTGGACGACATTGTGAAGTTGATCACAACCATACCTGATGTCGTTTAACTTAACTCAAATTGGAAGCGCTGTTTCCAAGCAGCTGAGTTATAGCTCAACCATTATTAAAGAATTACAAGTGTAACCTAAATGTGCAAACTTAATTTATTCTTGAAGGATTTTCTAAAATTGAATTATTTGTATATTGAATCAAATTCAATCAATTTTTCCCATATGAAATATAAATTGAATTGATTTGCTCAATATCCCTAAAAGTTATCCTTTTATGAAACATTTTTTAAGTCAAATTGGTTAAATAAAGTCATAAAATAAGAATTACATGCATAAAATCATAATGCAACCTGTGAGAATAATAAAATAATTGTCCCAATTAATAGTATATTTATAAATGTGCAAAGAATGCCAAGTGGAGAGAAACTGACCTAATTCCTTCAGTTCGGATATATGGGAATGCTTCATATTAAAGGATAATTTTTTAAATTTCCTTTTGAGGCTCCCATTTTGAGGAATTGTACATTCCCCTATCCATGACAGCTTGTGAGCTGGACCTAAAATGACAGTGAATCTTCCCAAACATTGAAATCTAGGAATAGTTCCCACAGACATGTGTGAATGAAGAATACAAATATATTTTTGGGTACCTTTCAGCTAAAAGCAGAAAGCTCAAAAACTAAATTATTTAAACAAAATTAAATTTACACAACAAATAATGCATTTCTCTATAAACAAACAGTTTCAAATTATCTAAAATTTTTGAAGAGATAAAAATATAAAGTTGGGTATACCATTTTGTGAGATGTACTGTATAAGTTTGATACTACTAGAATTATGTGACCATTGTTAAATGATCCAAGAGTTAAAACAGTTAAACATGTATTAATATACTTACACTTTTTATGCCATAGAAGAGGAGAACTGACCCATTAAAGCCAATCACATGAATAATTAAGTTGACAATCAGCTGTAATTGAACTAAAAAAGGAAAAGAAAATTATTTAGTCTATGAGGTAAAAATATTGTGATCTTATGCAGTACAGCAGCTAATATTAGTTTAGTCAAGTTTGTATTTATTCATTGAAATAATTTTACCATATAATTTTCCATCTTACTTAAAACTTATCTATAATAAAATCATAAATTAAAGTTCAAGTCCTTTACAGTACTTAAATTTATTGATACATTAAAATTATAAAACTAGCTATATTATTATTAAATGACAAGTAAATAATACCAACTCATTTATCTAACTCATAAATTTTATTTATTATCATAATATTCAAAATACAGTAAACCCTCGATATAACTAACTATATGGGGTGGGGTGGGGTGGGGGGTCGTTTGTTGAAGCTGATAAGCATTAAAAGCAATGGAAATAAGAACCAAGTTTGTTATGGATATGTAATACGTATGTAATTACTAATAAAGTTAAGTGGACTACACAACATAGTATTGATACGAACCTTGCACTGTAGGAGACATGTGACACACCAACACTCACTCAGGCTGGTTGTAACGCTTGCCTGTTAAACCCGATGGAGTTCGGCTAGGAAATTTGGTTTGTTATTTCCGAAAATTGTTATATTGATGTTAGTTATATCGAGGGTTTACTGTATTTTATTCTTATTTTTTTTTTTATTAATTATCCCTTATATGACACAAAACTTTTAACCAAATATCTTCTAAAATATTTATACTTATAATAATATCTTCACCCCAAAGTGTGAAGATTATACTAAGCATATAGCTGCATATCAGCAAATTTTCAACTATTATTTTAGCAGTGTGTTTGTATCTATAAGGCCCTTAAATAAAATTATAAAATATTAACTTATCTAGAAATTAATGTTTTTTAAAGGAAATAAAAAAATTTTAATATAAGAAAAAAAGATTTATTTAGCAAAGTAGTTTACATGATTATAGACAATGCTTTCCCATCATTTAATGGAATGGATACCTTTCGTACAGAATTCATTTAGTTTTGATGAAATACAGAGAACCCTCGATATAACAAACTATATGGGGCGGGGGGTCGTTCATTAAATCCGATGGGTGTTAAAAGTGATGGAAATAACGAACCAAGTTTGTTATATTCTATGGTTCGTTCGTTCTATGGAGTAGTAAGTAGCACTCGTGAAGAGAGGAAAGAGGAGGAGGAAGAGAATGCCAGAACAACCTCTCCCGCGCGATGTTCACAGCTGACTGAGCTGTGAGCTAGTGAGTAGCAGCATGGAGTTCGGCCAGGAAATTTGGTTTGTTATATCCAAAATTCATTATATCGAGGGTTTACTGTACATGATTTATATCCTTTTTCACCAAATCAGAGTAAACTTTGTCTTTTAGATTATGTTATGATAATTTAAATAAATAGTACTGACATGGTACAAGGTTCAGTGAATATAAAGGATGAAAAACATACCAAACTAATGCAATAATTTTTTCTTGTGTCAAATGTGAGATGTATAGGTATACAGTGTCATGAAAGAGGAGAGGACACCCTTTGAGTTAGGCAGCAAAGGATCGTTTTGTTCAAAAGAATTATTTCAATGCAGAAATTGTTGAACATATATGTCTGCAGTAATTGATTGCTTATTATTGAGGAGCTCATAATGAATACCTTTTTTCACATCCCACCAAATGCAAAACATAGCTTTCTGCTGTAAGAGACCACATCTAGGAGTAGGGAAGCCTTTTTGTTTGTGATCACAGGAGGAGATGAGCCTCCACAGCTCCTACCAGTTAGCTTGCAGTCCATGGTAATTCCAATGAAAGAATATGCCTTCTAGGCCTAGCTCAAAGGAGCTGCAGGGGCCCCCTTCAAAGTGAAAAACTTTCGGTGCTATTGACCATACAAGACACTGTCACTTTCGCAGACTTATTGTGGAAGGTTGGGCTCACTATGCGAGTCTTTTCCTCCTTCCATCTGGAGATCTTTGGTGGCTTTGGAGATGTGGGTCCAACTTTTGGACGGTCCTGCATCTCAGAGTGGATGGGTAGGAACCAAAGTTCTTTTAGTGCCATCCTCCTTTTGGCAGACAGCCTTACGAATCTCTGAAGATGGCATCATGACCAGTGACAACTTTTGGGGGGTTTGCTTGCTGTGAGTCTTGACTCAGTGGAGGTGCACAGCTGTTTCACCTTACAGGAAACAGTCGCATGGAGGGAGCCCTGGTGTTCAGTGAGGCTGAGTAAAACTCTTTGTTTCGCCAGCTCTACCAGGGAGCAGCTGGGGTAGGAAGAATCAGCGCAGAAATGTTCCAACCTGGGCCCCAAAGAGACAGTGCTCTTGAGCCTGGAGGGGCCAGGAGAAGAGGGTGCATTTTTTAATATTGAGGCGTAAAACACTCCAGGGCCAAGTCCTAGTCGTGCAAAAGGAGAGAGAATCTGCAGTTTGAATGGCTAGGATTTCCTTCTCTAGAAGATATGCGCCATATTACTTTGAGGAAGCAGTGTGTGGCTCTCTGCATGTAACACACTTGGTCATACACAATAAATACAACATGTACAGTCTTGGAGCAACTTACAGAGATTTCAGGGAAAACCCAACTTTGTATGTCTATACAGGGTGGGCCAAAAGTCACTGAGGGGTTGCAATGTGATCATTATGCCATTAATAGTTTTCTTTCTTTCTTTTTCAGGTATTTCATAGATTGTTACTTGGAAATTAATTATGGAGAAGTATAGCATCGCACAACATACCCAAGTTGTGAAATTCTTCTATCAATGTCAGGTGTCAATTATTCTAACACAAAGAGCAAATCGCAGGCATTTTCAAGAGAAAGATACACCAACTGCGAACACAATTCTGAGCATAGTTTGTCGTTTTGAAGAACAAGGAGCAGTGAGTGATCTTACACGATCTGGGAGACCTCGCACTCTCATAACCAATGAGACCAGGGAAAGAGTGCAAAAGTGTGTTAAATAGAATCCTGGAACGTTGACTCGAAGACATTCCTGACAACTTGGGATGTCACAAACTTCGCTGCAAAGAGTTCTCCACACCCTCAACCTTTTTCCCTACAAGGTACAGTTTGTTCAACAGTTGAAACCCAAAGATTATGAACCTAGGCTCCAATATGCACTGAGAATTCAGGAATTGGCACAAAATGACCCAAGTTTTACGCAAAAATTTATCTGTCTGACATTAACAAACAAAATTGCCATTTTGGGGGCTCTGAGAATCCGAGAGCAACAGACCAAAGAGAGTTGCACACCATAAAGTGCACGGTATGGTGTGCAATGACAGCGGATGAGATAATCAAGCCTTATTTCTTTGAGGAGATGATGGAGATGCTGTCACTGTGACTGGAGAACTTTACAGGACCATGATCGAGAACTTTCTGCGCCCGGCAATTCAAAATAGGCCAGATTCGTGGTTCCAGAAAGATGGGGCAACTGCTCATACAGCAAGAGAGACAGTGCAGTTGCTGAGGCAATGTTTTGGAGACAGGATTATCTCTCGCTACGGCACTGTCAACTGGCCATCACGTTCCCCAGACTTGACCAGCCCTGACTTCTTCTTGTGGGGTATCTCAAAGAGAAGGTGTATGTCGACAAACCTGAAACAATTGAAGGAGAACATCACTAATGAAATCAGGATATTGAACCGAAACAGGAAAACCCTTGAAGCCTTCATGGAGCATGTCTTGGAAAGGGCACGGATGTGTGAAGCTGAAAATGGACGTCATTTAAAAGACATCATTTTTCATACACAAATGATTTTTTATCTTTTGTAACTTTGTGCGAATAAATTTCCATAATCTTCTCAATATTGTATTAAAATTCCATAACTCTAGTTACAAAAATAAAGAAGCTATTAAAATTCAAAACCCCTCAGTGACTTTTGGCCCACCCTGTATAAGCAGTGTCAGTAACCTCACAGCAGTGGCATAAATGACTTCTCATCGTAGTGATACCAACCAGCATGCACTGACTCGGGGAGCCTGTCATGATCAAATGTGAAGAGTGTAGGGGTGGGTTTCCAGGACTCCCAAACCACCTATATTTGTATCACATGCTTGACCAGATGGCACCCTAGTCTACCAGCTTTGTTGATGTCTTCTAAAGAGCAGTCCCCGAGTTTCCTTGAATAAACCACCCTTTACTGAATTTTATGGTATAGTGTGGCATCACACTCACTACTGAGTCATTGAATGTCCTGAGTGCCCTAATAATGGCGCCTCAGAAGGGTCTGTGCATTCACCAGAAGGCTGCCATCCAAGAAACGGGTCACCTTTGGCTCCCTACCAGTGATTCTAGCTAAAGCTTTGCTGTGATAGAAAATGAGGTCTTTGGCCAATGGCTGCCATCAGTGGAGCAAATAAAAATCATTTTAAGCCAGTGGGCTCAGGTATCTGAATGAAGGGCCCTTACATAATTAATTGAGGCTCCCCTCACTGCACTTGCAACTTTGCTTGAGGTTTGGACACGCCAGTCTTGGCCTTGTTTTTTGAAACAGCAGCACACCTGTCCAACCCTGCAGAGAAATCCTTTCTTTTGAGAAGAGTTCCAAGGCCAGCGGACCAGCCTGAGCTAGGTCTTTCTCTGAGATTGAAGTCTTGACATATTGGCTCCCATCAACATGACATACCTCAGATCTATGAGATACATGGGAAAGCCCAGGGGGTGATGCTGCCTCTTACCCATCTGAAGGGGTGGTGGTGGGTCATCCAACCCCAATGGGAGGGGTGAAACTGAGGCAGCGGATCCTATTTCTTGCCGTGTTCTTAGAGAAACCCTGAGAAAGCGAAGGGGGACCTAATGCAAGAGGAGACATCCAGAGCAAACTCTGCTAAAGGGAGTAAGAGGGAAGTACCCTCTCTAATAGAAGAGTCTTGAATGGGCCCCTAAGGAAGCACAGGGATGGGAAAAGGGCACTCATATCACAGAGGTGGCTCAGAAGATGGCAATGTGGAAACCCCTTTGTCGCACTTGGAAGGTAGGAGGGAAGCCCCTCCACCTGTCAAAGCGGTGCTGTCTTTTAGTTCCTCATTCTGCCCAAACACAAAGGTTCGACAATAAGTGAGAGAAAGGGAAATAGTCCAATATTTGCGTAAAATTATATGAAGATCAGCCAATGCACCAAAATTCCCTACACTTGTGACCACTGATAAAAAAAAAAGAGGGGTTGGTGGGCTATATCCTGCATACAGTATGGGAGTGATTGGGAAGGTGGCGGCTCACTATTTGAGTGCATGAGTGGTTCCCTTGAATTTAAAGTAAAATACTGATGAGACTGTAAATCATATTAATTATCTAATGGGAGATCTACAAAGAAAGTGGTGGAATGCTGCAGATCCTCCTGCAGAAATTGAAGCCAGGAGGGCTGCAGCTGCAGCAAGGTTGTCTGCACTACACTAGACCAGCATGTAGGTCCATAAAAGGGTGGGAGGAATGTAGGCATATTATCCCCTCCTTCCTCCAATCAGGGATGAATAGATGGTCAGCTTGTAAAAGGTAAAATGGAAATGTCTAGAAGAAATAATACTCAGATACTCTTAATCTAGTATGAAACTACCAGGGGCACTGAGGCCAGGAGAGCATATCATTCCTCCAATTACTAGGTATATAGTTTATATGGGGAGTGGGCCCCCTTACAGGGGAAATATCTTGTTAATTTGTTGGTATTTATGGTGGAATGTGAGGGTAGGGTAGAATTGTGTATCTATCAATTTCAAGTGTGTATGTATTGGGAGAATTTTGTAGGTTGCGTTGAGGAAGTGGTTTGAATACAACTGGTGATTATTCTCAGGCCTTTGTTTTGTGGTATTTCAAGTGTGTTGCATTTAGCAGTAGTGGGGTGTCAGGCAGATGATTTGTAATTGAGTGTGATGGCTGTGAAAGCGTGTAGCGGATTAAGTTTACTGTTGGTTTTGCTCGAAGTTTTTGTAAGCCTAATATTATATGCATTTTAAAAGAGACAAATACTATCTTAAGTGTCATGGCCACAAGTCAATTTTTACTGATAAAATAATCATTTTAAAATAAATTAAGTCAATGAGACAGTTTCTCATTAAATCTTTATTTGGGAGAATATTTTGAGAAGTGACTTCAATCCTTAATTAATTAGACTGAGGATGGAAGACAAGTCACTTTGGCTCAAACTAGTCTGCCAAATAAAGCTTTCTGAATAAACTTCTCCATTCATCCATCAGGAATATCAATACTAATAAAGACCATAAAATAAATTAAAATATGTATTAGTAAAGATAGCCAATGTTTATAAGTTCAACTTGATATAACCAAGTATGGTGAAGCAAATAGCTGAATGAGGAAAGATATAATAATAATTTCAGATCCTTGAGCTTCATCCTGAACCCTGGAAACACAACTAGGAACCTTGCAATGATATAAATGGAGAGAGAGGATAAGAGAAACTGCAAGTGATTGGGAGACTAAGTAGTGGCAAAGAATGTAATTCTCATGAACCTACCTAACTCCATTTCATAGCAAAGGTAGGTCTCATCACTGAGCATAAAGAATGAAGTGAGAAACAAACAAAGAAAAAGGTAAATAAAATTAGTGAAAAAGGGTAAGGAAGAAAAAGAGAAAAAACAATTTCACCAAACTTAGATACTAGCACTAAGGTATACTTAAACCTCCAAAAAACAAGCTTATTCAGAGAGCACTGGCACATGAGTACAAATTTGAAAGCTGTGAGGGGTAATATTACAATACATACAAACAAGCTAAACTTACCAGTTTTTTTTTCAGAACAGGCTGCAATATGAGCCAAACTCAAAAAATCAACATCCATACAGATTTCCTTATTCTCCAAAACTTGAACTAATTGATGGCAAGTAGAAATAAGCTTGTAAGTGCATACAAACTAGAAAAAGAAAAAAATTACTGACAATATTGTTGATATTGAACAAAATTTTCTAAAAGACCAGGAATTATACCTATCTAGTTTACAGAAAACATTGCAAGATGCTACTGACTGTAATTTAATAAATATATTTCTGAGATAGTACCGAATGATAATAGAGTAAAATAGAATAAAGAGGATTTTAAAAGAACATTGAGAAAAATAAATTACAAGTGGTTCAACTATCTAAAAACAGCATTTAGTGATACTTTAAATGTAATTTAGTCATAATTAAAACTGACAGTTGTTTCAATAGAATAAAATTTCTTATTTTTGCTACAAAATTTTAACAAAGGTGTAGATAGTGTATATTAGGAGTATTTAATATATAGTAAGCTTGATTTATCAAAGGTCACAAGAATTTAAGATAAGTGGACCCTGCAGAGACATTTTCCCTCCAACTATTGAACTAGTGGATGAGGAGAGCATTTACTAAATGGAGTTGATTTGCAATTGGCATTAAGAAGTAAACTTAAGTTTTACTGTTTACATTGCATATGGATTAGCACCATTACAACTAAACAGTGTTTATATTTCTGCTGTTTTAAGGAACTAATGTTGCACCATGAATGGTGCTTAAGGGATCTACTCCCACCCCTCATCTTAAAGAATAATGAAGAGAAAAAGCTTGTCAATTGCTGAGGAGATGGTGTAGGGGAATCGTCACTCCCCCGTTGTAGTAGTTTGGTTGTCCGCCTCCCCTCCCCTATGTCTAATCTCTTTCTTCTTTTGCAGAATGTGTGTGGGTGTGGATCGTGTGATCACCGTCTTTACTTTGTGTGGGGGGGACTCGATGGATCTCTATTGTGCTCCCCCATTCATCTCCTGTTTTCTTTTTAGGCGGATTCTTTCAGCATATATTTTTCTTTAGAAAGTATAGGTAAAAGTTTGGAAGTAAAGTTTGTGACTGAGGAAGGAAGAGCCGCCTAGACGGAAGATAGGTGAGTGAAGATTGTGTGAGAGTGGATATGGTTGAATGAGTTAGGAGTAAAGATGTTTGAGTGTGGCAGTGAATAGGTGACTGAATGTGCCTTCTCTTTTCCAGTTCCGTGGTACCGATTGTCGCCGACATCTGGTTTTCGAAGACGGCTTAAGCCAATCTTAACTCTCGTGTGGCAGTAAAGGGACGCATCAATTGGGGCCTGAGCCCTCGCACTTTCCGCTCTGACTGGAGCCACCACTTCCTCATCCTTGAGTGCGAATCATTCGCCTTGGCTGAAGTTGAACTTCCAGTCCCTTAAGAAAAGGGAACCTCTCTTCCCTCAAGAAAGCGGGCCCGCCTCCCTTTCCCTCCCCCCCCCTCCCATACCGGTAATAGCGCTCCCAGAGCTGAAGAAAGTTGAACAGACTCACATGGTGGCACTGGGCAATCTGGTTGTGAAGCCCTAAACATTTCCTTATTTGCGTGTATGTGGCCAGGGTAAAGTTGTAAGGCCCACTATATATATATATATATATATATATATATATATATATATATATATATATATATATATATATATATATATATATATATAAATATCTTTGGTTGTGGTTAAAGATAGTTAATATTTTGGAAATTGGGTAAATTTACATTTTTGTTTTCTGGGGTTGTGGTTGATTTCTTTTTTTTGTGTGTGTAAATTAAATTTAGAAAATACTCTCTCTCCTCAATACCCTCTTCTTGAACCACCGAGCGGACCTTGTCAGGGCGGTGGGAACTTTTGGCTAGGGACTCGCGATCCTGCCGCTACACCGTTCTCTCGCAGTGGAGTCACGAGGCGATTACCGCAAAGACATCCGGCCCCAGGCACCGTCGGGTCAAGCGCGTAACCACAGCGTCACACCACTCATCGCTATGAAAGGCCTAAAGGTTAAAATACAAGATCTCCCCCAGGAGAGTGAGATTCAATTTCACGTCAAGTAAGAAATTGGATACATGTTTCTCCCAAGCTTGAAGGCTAGCGAGGAGCCGATGTAAGACTTGGTGAGAAAAAACGTTTGGCATAAGAACCCTCCTGGGCCCGTCATCAAGCCTCCCCCCCCCTCTTGGCACTCCCCCAGTGGGGTGAAGACGTATAAATAAGGAACACTGAGGAAAATCTAGGTAGAATACGTCAGTCTCCAGGTGACGAAGTCCTCGGATTAAGACCGGGCTACCAAGACTGGATTGGTAGAATACGTCGGTCTCCAGGTGACGAAGTCCATGGATTAAGACCGGGCTACCTAGACTGGATTGGTAGAATACATCAGTCTCCAGGTGACAAAGTCCTCGGAATTAAGACCCCGGGCTACCTAGACTGGATTGGTAGTTTACTTGGCTTGCCAGACCAAGAAGCACCCTGCAAGAGAGGCAGGGATACCTACCTTAAGGGGCTAAAAAGTAGCCCATCCTCGAGCTAGTCTCTGGTTATCAAACCGAATGCTAAGTTAACTTTATTAAGTTCAACTTACTCTCGCCAGAGACTCCTCATATCCTGGTGCATCCTAAACACCAGGGGTATTCCTCATCCTTGAGGAATTAAGAAAAGAAGAAGGAAAAGGCTCCCCCTCAAACCTGTTACTCGGTGGCCACACCGAACTCATAAGTTAACTTGGTTGAGGAACCAAGTTTAACCTATTCTCGTCAGAGAAATCCCCCTCAGTTATCCTCGCCCTTGAGGAAGACTGGAACTAAGAAGAAGCTCATCCTCGAGCTAGTTCCTGGTTACCTAACCGACCCTTTAAGTTCACTTATTCACGTCAGAGAACCCCCTCCCCTCCTTATCGATCCTCGCCCTTGAAGAAGACCCTCCCCGAGTTCAGTCCTCGCCCATGAGGAATTAAGTAACGAAGGAGAAAAGCTCCCCCTAGAGCTCGTTACTCGGTGGTCACACCGCACTCCAAGTTAACTTGGTTTAAGAACCAAGTTCGACTGACTCTTGCCAGAGAGACCATGACTACCTTGGTGCCACCTAAAGCACTGAATTGTTCTCATCCTTGAAGAACCCCTTCCTGAATACCAGGTGGACCCCCCAGCTGCTACCTTCGCCAAAAGGACCTCGTGATCCTGCCCACCTACGTCTGGCCAGGCGGCACGCATCGTGAGACAATAACATTCCTGAGGTATTTAAACTCCAGTAGACTCCGTAAGCCTAAATCTTATATATTGAAGCGTGTAGCGAAGTTAACCAATTTTAGAGGGTCAAAGTAATTGAATTAATTATTGTATATTATAATATTCGGAGAATTTCTATGGTTAATGTTTAAATTTTGTGTATTGAATTGTTGAAGTTAAAATATAAGTTTATTTGGGGAATTATTGTGTGTTTCTCTATATCCTTACATGGTTTCCAATGGCTCTCTTCTTTAAAATAACAATATTAGCACTCTTAGAACAAAAAGGGGGGCATTCTACGACAGATGGAAACAAAGAGATAGCAAGAAAAGAAACTATTCCTTTCTTTTTGACTACTATTCTCAATGTTTAAAATATAGACTGCTATTAAAACCACAATGCCAAAAAATTAACATAACTTTCTTTTGTGTAATGTGACTACTTACTACAAGATAAAAATGGAAATGTGAGAATATCAATACAAAATAATGCCAGGAGTGCCCCTCCTTTCAACATATGTGCATTACAGGGTTTGAATAGTTATTTGAAAATTCTCAATATGGGATTTTTTGTGACGCATTCAACATTATGAATATACCAAGATTCTACCAAAGAGATTTGTTATAATAAAAAAAAATCAAAGATGTTTAAATATACTATAATAAAAGAATTAAAACCCTATAATTAAAATATGTTACTTTAATAATGAAAAATATTGCAGGCATAGAAACTTACAGCTGTGAGGCTACCAATGATTCTGCACCCAGTTTTCAGGCTAACACACAGGCAGCAATTTGATAAACCATATGATACCAAAGGGCCTGGCATTTTATTAAATTACTTGGACATTTAATGAATTCTGAAATATATAAATTGTCATGACTAGGGCCATTTTATTATTAGAAAATGAAAACAAGGGTATATCTAAAAATAAGGGTTTGAAATTATATTCGTAAAGAAGGGGTACAGTAAGGTTAGAGAAGATAAAATTTTGCTTTGAATTTAAAGCACACCATTGATGGGATATCAGGCAGAAAGTTTCTGAGAGAACCGTAAAAAAAGTGAAAATGTGTGTATATATGTATAGCTGCAGATCCTTCTACAGGGATTGGGGTCAGGGAAAATAGATAGGTCCAGAATCCTACTTTCACTCTGCCGGCCACTCAACTAGAGCTAGCTGGGGGTTTGAAGGGAGGACAATGAGGGGGGGGGGGGGGCAAACTAGTCTGAACTTAAGTTTATTTCCCAGAAACAAAATGCAAAATAATAACAAAAAAGAAGACAAATGACAACCCGAACTAAAGGCAAGTATGATATATATATATATATATAAAAAACAAGATAATATATACAGAACAATACCTCAGAATATGTATATACAGACTTATAATAATGTCAATGAATAAATATAATTAATTCACACCCCAAAACATACAATAATATATATATATATATATATATATATATATATATATATATATATATATATATATATATATATATCCCACAACTACTTATTATAAATAAACTTTACAGTCAATAAGTAAAAAAGTGGTACCAAAAATAGACTAACTTTGGAGCATTCTGAGCTTATGGGGAACTTGGAGGTGAAATGGTTCCACTACCGATTGGAGATAATGCCAGGTTTTCACACCCAGCCAACTAAAAATGCAGTAGCTTAGAACGTCCTCACTTGCTTTACCACTTCTCACAACTTGGTCTCAACTAGAAAAGAAGGCATTTTTTCAGTCAAGGATTCACTGCTGCACTCAAATATCCCTACCACTAAAATACATACAATCATACCTACTCACACAGACTAATACTCACTTGGTCTCTTATCAAGCTTCTTTCCTTGGTTACACTTATCCCTGACCAGTCACTCAAACACAAAAAAATCTTACACACTCACAATTGAATTTTTTAAAATTCCATTCTTAACTCAGATTCATTCAATGGAAACTTGCAAATACTATATCTTCTATCATATACTACATCTTGATCTTCTACAAATTCTGAAAATTCTCCCACCTCGCTCTCACCAAACTGTTCTTTCCATTCATCCTTTTTCAACTGTTTCCTCTTATGCTTCCCACTTCCATGCTCAACTAACACTAACTGCTTCCCTTCTAAAGCACTAGGTATATTATTCACTCCCCCACAGTCTTCCATGCTTCCCAACAGACACTCATTCACCGAGTGTTGTAACAAATATTTAGGAGGTTCATGCCACTTCCATAACTGCCACTGATGCGCTCTACTTTCGTCCAAACTTCCATCCTCTCTTTCATGCACTCTCACATAACTTACCCCATTCAACCAAATCTAGTTGTCTACTTTTTGTTTCAATCTCTTTTAGCACTTTATCCCGACAAAAAAACTTTCAAACCTTTCTTTGCCTTTTCTCCCTAACTTACAAACGTTTTCACTATATCCCATATGTGGCATAATCATTCTCTCGAAATTCATTAAATATTTACGTGGTGATATTCCCGTCACCTTATGCACTGTCATATTGTACGCCCAAAGTACTCTTCCCAAACATTCATCCCATTCTCACCAATCTTCTGCCATTAATCGTAATATCTCACTTAAGGTTTTTCTAGTTCTTTCTGCAAAAGCCTTTGTGCTAGGTACATACGACAATTGTTCGCACATGATCAATCCCCCAATCACTCAACATCTCAAAAGCACACCCTACAAACTCAGGTCCATTGTCACTCAACATTCACCCAGGCTTACACATACACACGGGCAACCTTCAATCACTCACTACTCTAGCAACACTCAAAGATTATTTATTCGTCACAGGTGAGGCATACACAAATTTACTCTTGTGATCCACCATCACAACCATTCCTACAAGCCCTCTCGCAGTCATCGGAAGACACTCAATCAATCACTACCATTTCAAAAGGTTCATTCACACTTATGTTTAATACTCGTGGGGAAGCATACACTATATGATACTTCCCTTTCTGGCACACTTCACAAGTAATCACTACCTCTCTTTCTCAAAAAGGGACTAAAAACACACCCTTACATGCACTCACACAATTTATTCTTACCCCTATGTCCAAACTTGTTATGCACAATCTTCACCATTCCAATTGTACCACACACAGAAAACACTGGAATATATACATCCTCCTCATCTATACATTCCACAAAATACAATAAGCCTTTGCATACTACAAATTTTCTAGCAAACCTTCTAAACACACTTAATATACTACTCCATTTATTCACAGGAACACTGGTCATCACACTATCCTTCAATTCTTGCACCACCAGACATGGCTCTTGCATTCTTTCTAAATCCTCAGCCGTCAACAGCTCCTCATTCAAGTCAACACTTGCTACTCCCACAAATCCAGTTGAACCAACAAACTCACTCCCAAATGCTACACCATCTTTCATTAAACATTCATTATCTACATCCACCAAAATCTTATTCTTATGCAAAAAATCAATTCTAAACACAAAACAATACAGTAACTAATTCTCACTTAACACAACAAATTCCACTTCACAATACCATAATGCAGCCACTTCTGAGTTCACTTATCGAAATGGTAACACTTCTTGAAATATTCCAACGCATACTGTGAGCATAACACACCACTTTCACATTCACCAAGGAAATCCGAGCACTTGTATCAATCATTCCACAATATCTCTTTCCATTCATATTCAAGATGACATGCACTCTTTCTTTGATCCCATGCTCATACATCACATTCAACACTTTTGTACTTTCAACAAAAATTGTGCAGCATCCAAACCATCATCTTCACTAATGGGAAAAATCTCTTCTCAGAGTTCATCTCTCCCCCTTTTACATAATTCTTCTTTTCAATCAACCAATTGTAATGCACACCCACTCTCTCTGTCTACACCTTTACCACAATACATCACCGGGTTCTCTATACCATAATGCGCATACACCCTCATGCCAAACAATTTACTAGCTAACACTTCCTGAAATGTCATCATGCCTGGTATGCACATACTTCACAATTCTTTCCTTAACTCTCCATTTCCAATTGCCCCGACCTCTTACATGCCTCTTCCATAACTATCTTTCATCAAGTCTTACCTTACAACACACTTTCAAATATATAATCACCAGTGGCGGATCCAGAAAAAAGTGAGGGATGGGGGGCAAGATTTTTATGAGTGTAAATTTGTTAAAGCTGCTTATTATGGTATGTACATATTTTTACGAGTGATACATTTATGATTGTATAAATAATCAGTGTTGAATGCATACAAATAAGTTATAGACATAAATAATGAATATGTACATATAGAGTAAACTATAATGATGTAGGCTACTTGCAAGTCATTTCACCCACTTAAGTAACAGAGCACATAATAGAAAAAGTATTTTTATTTTCCAGGAGTAGGCTCTCTCAAAATCATAGGCCCATACCCAATGACTCCCTCCCCCTTCATTTACCTCAGTGAAGAGGAGAGCCTGAGTGAGTGTTAGTGTGTTACATGTCTCCTACAGTGCAAGGTTCATATCAATACTATGTTGTGTAGTCCACTTAACTGTATTAGTAATTAAATACGTATTAAATATCCATAACAAACTTGGTTCATTATTTCCATTGCTTTTAACGCCCATCGGGTTTAACGAACTTTTGGCTTTAACAAACAACCCCCCTGGCCCATATAGTTTGTTATATCGAGGGCTTATTGTATTGTGGAGAGCCTTGAGGGACTCCACATTAGACCCTTTAGGAGGGCACATTAAGTTGATTCTATCACTACTGTATAGTCAGTTTGAGAAGAAAGCATGGATCCAAGAGAGGGAGGATCCATGAATTCCCAATGATGTTAATTTATAAAGCAACTCATGATTTACTGTGTTGAATGAATTTGACAGGTCAAAGAAAACTATTCTCTGTCACTGCACATTCCATGAAGGTAGTTTGTACCAGGTATTCAAAATGTGTAAGTGCATCTGTTGTGCTGCGGCCTGTTCAGAACCCATATTTGTTTAGATATGCACAATGGTAGGATTCTAACCACCCGAATAGGCGCGTTGAACCATTTTTTTTTATTAGCTTGCTGGTACATGAGAAGCTAATTGGTCAGTAAGAGGATGGTTCTGAAGGGATTTTTTCTTTCATAAGAATTGGGAGAATAAGTGTGCATTACTAGAGAGAGGGAAACTGACCTAGTGTCCAAATGGCATTCAAGTACGAATTTTAAATAAGCTTATGGTAGGTGATTTAGGAAGTCAAGGGGGATCATGTAAAGGCCAGGGGCCTTAACTTTCATCATGGAAAAGTATGTTAAGCAGCTATTTAGGTTAAAAGAGAGAGGCAGGTAGTTTATCTGTGGTATCTGACATTGAATCTTTAAGATTAGCTTGGTGTTTGGTTATGAGTGCTTGCTGTATAGAAGGCTTTATTCTGAGAAAAATGATTCAGCTTTGTGCAGGTCATTTCTCAGCGGAGTGCTGCATATGCAGAGTGGATAAGATTGAGGTAGGTGGGTGAAATTGTATGAAAAGTGTTGAAAAGGAAAGAGCTGCAGAATTTGTGCCAGGATTCTCTTTTGGATAGGAGTAGGGTTCTTCAGCAGTCGGCTTCCAGTTTCTGAAATTCAATTTTATTTCTTTGAGAAAGAGACTGCCTCCTCATGATAGCCAATCATCTGAGATGGATAGCTGATGCATTCTCTTCTGTCTACCATGGACAACAGGTATGGCTGTTAAAATGGATGGTAATGGAGGAATGCCTTTTCCCCAGCTATATGAAAGGATTTGGTCACCAACTGACTTTCTCTTGTAATGAGGCTAGATTTGTGGGAGGCTGCTCAAGTGTAAATTGGAATTTGATCCATCTTTATTTAAATTCCACCTTGGATGGATTGTGTGGGGAAGGAGATTTTTCAAGCCAGTAAAGGCGTTAATTATTAGTAGATGGTTACTACCCATGTATTGGCTGGGAGACCACTGAAGAAGCAAAGGATCCGCTACCAATGCAAAAGGTCTAGTGTAGAGGGTGAAGTCCTTGCAGCATCCACTCTGGTGCAGAGACCTGGGAGGAGGAAGAGATGGGTTGATGAAAGTAGGGCTTGAAAAAGGGCACAACCTGGAGAGCTTATGGTGGTGGTTGGAAGCATTGAAGGGAAGAGTTGTGAAAAGTAATGGCTATATTTTTGCTTATTGACAAGGAGACATGGATTATAGCAGATCATTATATCACACCAGATTCTGTCGAGATCAACCTGGGCAGCTAACAGTTCCAGTATTCCACATGGAAATGGTGTGCTAGTGCAGGTGCAATAGGCCAATGTGTCAAATAAGCAGAAAAAGACCACCACCTTCCCTGTTTATCCTGTCTCTGCACAGTATTGTGTAGTTAGCCTTTAAACTGTAGGGAGAAAGTGGGATTAAGCCAAGTCTCACACACCCTAGCCAAGGTGGGAGAGAGAGTTGAAAAGTAGGGAGAGGTCTTTAGTCTTGTGGGGTAGAGAATGGTCATTATGTGAAGAATGATGAGACTAGTTGGATGCAGGGTGGGCAAATAAAAAAAAAACAGCTCTAAAAACCTGGGTTTTATTCACGGGTGTTTTGGGGGCTTTTCAAGTAAAATTTGAAAAAACACGAGTTGGGTTTTTTTTCAAAAATACATTTTTTTTCAAGAAATAAATGCTAATTATTTTATTCAAAATTCATATTTATAATTTCAACAAATATGTATCAAATTAAGGTTATTTCTCTGATACTGACTCATAATAATTCATCTCTCCTTCTACAGGTTATGGCTATCATGGGTACCCACCCATAATTCTCAATCAGTGAGCTGTTCTTACCTTAATATAATTATTAAACTAATTAATTATTATTATAAAAATAGAGATAGCTATTTTTTTCTATGCTATTCTACTAATTCTTGTAGCATTTGTTTTTGGAAAAAACCTAAGATTTAAAAAAACCCAGAATAAAACCCGGGTTTTGGGGGGCTATTTCAAAATTATACAGTCTTTTTCAACAAATAAATGCTACTTATCATTATTTTACTCAAAATTCATATTTATGTTAATAATTTCAACAAATATGTATCAAATTAAGTTTATTTCTCTGATAATGACTCATAATTCATCTCTCCTTCTACAGGTTATGGCTATCATGGGACATGGGTCCCCCAAATTCTCGATCAGTAATCTATTCTTACTATAATATAATTATTAATATTATATAAAAATAGAGATAGCTATTCTTTTTCTATGTTATTCTAATGCTTGTAGCATTTGTTTTTGGAAAAACCCAGAATAAAACCCGGGTTTTATTGGGCTTTTTCAAAATTTTGGGTTTTTTGCCAACCCTGGTTGGATGGCACTTTGAAGGAGTAAGGAGGAACTGTTGAAGGGATGACCAAGATTAGGGTAAAGAAATAAACTCTTTTAGGTGACTCATGAGTTTGGTTATAAGTGGTTATTTTGGGGGAGGTGCTTTGAGGTGATGCAGTGGAATATTCTGGACCCTGCAGAGAGTGGATATGATGCACCATTTTGGGAAGTTAGTTTCTCAAAGTTATGGTATTGTTCGGAAATTGTTTTCTTGGGGAGGGGGAGTATTTCTGACATATCTATATAGAGAAAGGGACGTAGGAGATCGAGTTACTATTTTATGAAGTTTTGTCTTGGGTATACGATGGGCAGGAGCAGCTTCACTATAAGTAGGCCTTAGATAATGCTTAGTTTGCACTGTGGCCTTTGGGAGAGGGTTGATGTCCAGCAAAGAAGTTACAGATGGGTGGATTTGTGCAACAGAGGTTATGCTAGCATTATGTTTATGGAGTGAAGCTGCATATGGATTATATATGTGGGGGGGCCATCATCTAGTGCCAATAAGGACAGCTATTAGAAGAAGGGTGGTGATATTCATCACAAAAAATGCCCATTTGGGCCATCAACAGCAGAGTGCTACCAATCACGAGTGGCGTGACCCAGGGGTTCGTCCTTGGGTGCATACTATTCTTGCTCTTTGTAAATCATTTTGGCTCAAATATAACTTGTAATTATAATAAGTTCGCAGATGACCTTCAACTCTTCATTCAGCATTCTTCCAGCCCCTCGCACCCATCTTCCTTGGAGCTCCAACTTAACATTGATACTCTCACCCGTGTTGCCTCTTCAAGGGGCCTAAGCTTTGCTCCCAACAAATGTGTTCACCTTAGATTCAAACATGGACTTAACCATCCAGACAACACTACATACCATGTTGGAGACATTCAACTTAATACAGTTACCTCTCACAAAGATCTTGGAGCCCTAGTTGATACCAAAAATGAGATTCCATTCTCATATCCGGAAGACTGGTCAAGGCTGGTGGTATTGCAACAAACTTGCTGAAGAGCACAGCGTGTCAATCGCCATCCTTTATGATTTCCTTACTCATTTCCGATATCAAACCACTGATTGACTTTGCCTCCCCTGTGTGGTGTACTGGCTTCTTTGGAGATATTGCCTTACTGAGTCGGTTCTACGCCGCTGGACAAAACATGTGGCTTTACCATTCTCATCTCACATATAAACAAGGCCTTTCCAGTCTAAATCTATTTTCCATTCAAAGGAGATTGTTAAGGAACAATCTAATTCAGTGTTAAAATTTTTCAGGATCTTTCTCCCAACAAGCCCCAAGATTTGTTCACAGTTCCACCTGATCAAAGAGCAAGAGGACATAAGTATAAATTTTTTGTACCACTCACTGCAACTGTGGTGAGGAGGAGATTTTTCTCCTGTCGAGTAATATCCTATTGAAATGTGAATGCCGTCAAAGGAATGACGTCACCAGTGACTACGCACTAGATGAAATGACTATGACGTCATAACATATTGGAACTCACTACTGGCTGATATTGTTAATAGTCCCTCCCTTGCCCAGTTTGAATCTAAATTGACTCATCACCTCCATAATACCCTATTTGACACATAAACTGTCAATATTTTCATCAAATCTCCTTTAATGTAATATTCACCATTTACAACAAGTCAGACACACTCTACCAGTCACCCTTTGCTCTACGATTAAATAATTTAACACACATCTGACTGGCATGTCATATCATATTGAGCTGCTTAATCCTCAGCACTCTATGCATTGCAGATTGGTGGCCCTACCAGGTGAGTGATTGATATTGATACAATTTTGGCCTTCATGGAACCCACTAAATCTGTTTTTCCCATGGACAAACGCTGATATATGTAACACCTGATTGAGAGAGGTAGCAAGGGAAAACTTTATAAGTAAATCTTCAAACCATTCTCTTAGGAAAACCACATGCAAACTTAAGCTGCACCGGGTAGGTAGTAAGATTAGGGTGGACTGACAATCAGGAGATTTCCAATAGGCTGGCAGTGCTATCTGAATCAAGGATAATGAGATTCCCTTAGGTCCTCTTCTTTCTCTAAGAGAGAATGGGAGGCTGGAAATTTGTCCATATTTATGGCTACCCAGTGTAATATCCTCAGGGTGCCAGCACTTAACTGGCCATTCACCAAGAGTAGATAAACTCAAGCTTCCTTGTCATTCAATTCTATTCTAATGATGGAATCTTTGCCCAGGATTTGACATAAGCCTTCCTTGATTAGCTTGTAGAATGGCGAGGCATCGAGGGCAGCTGTGATCTTAAGAGGATGAAGGAAAATGAAGTTACCCTCAATGGATTTTATCAGGACAACATATTGTGAGTTGATTTTTTTTTTAGGAGGCTATATGGCAACTGCCCACTTGAGCATAAGTCGCCGCAATGACATAGCCTAGCTCTAGGCTACTTTAAAATAAGAATATGAAAATAAAACAATGATAAAAAGGGAAGATGACAACAATTAGGAAGCAAGCTACGGCGCAGGAGCGTGCAACCTACAAAGAAAACAACAAAACCTAGTTAAATAAAAGGGAGAAGGCTGGCCTCCCCCAAAAGTCTACAAGTCCACCAGTCAATGTGCAAGCACTCGTCTCGAGTACAAGGGACAGGTAACCCGCGCGAAGATTGCACAGACTGGGACAATCAACAAGAATGTGCCGAACAGTCTAGGGGACAATGCAGTCTTCACAGTAGGGAACTGGCAAGCGCTCCATCAAATGGCAGTGTGTCCCGTGAGTGTACCCAATTCGGAGATGACAGAAAGCAACCTGAATCCCTCGCAGCATTGGGGGATAGGTCCATGGTAACAGTTGTGGCACAATGGCACGCAACATTAAGTTCCCTTCGACCGTCTCCCACTTCTTTGCCAAGCAGCCCAAAGAGCTGCCGTATTCCTGCCATGTAGTTGGTGTGAGGAAGAGCGAAACGCTTGTCCGGTCGCAGACTTTTTGGTGTACTCATTCCCTGCAATTCTTACATGTCCAGGAACCCAGCAGAAGATAATCTCGACATCTGCCCGGCTCGCCAAAACTGTGTCATCACAGATATCACAAACCAGGGGATGCGGAGATTCCTATTGTGAGTTGAAATCATCCTGAGGATAAAGGCTGAGGTGATGGGTAAATGAGGGGGTCTAGTTAAGGTGTTGGTAATACTTCAGTTTAGGGTGCACTGTTTCTGGGCTACAATCTAGACCTTATGATGTCAGATCGTAGCTTCAAATGTGGCCAATCAAGGCTTGTATTTGTTTTATTTTCCTTTATCATTTATTATTTAGTAAATACCTGCAATTCTACTCAATTATATTATTTAATAATGCAGTGATTTTTTTATGTTTACTTAGGTATTAAATTTTGTATGTTTTGTTTACCTATTTTTGTGAAACTAAACCATTATTTTCACACACTGGCAATCATTAATTCAACCTTATTTCAAATATTGACAACCCTGAAACTGAGCAGTTAAATGATTCTTACAAACGCGGTTTGTTTGACTTTAATATGACTTGTGTTAATTCCTGTCAATTTAATAAACTTTTCTATAGATCGCGACCTCATTTTTAAAATGAATATTTGCAACAGGTGTAGAAAAGAAGCGCGGGTCAATTATAATAGTGAAAGGAGAAGATAGTTTAGCATTCTGAGCTCATTCCTGTGGCTGCAGTTTTTTATTATTGTATATTATGATTGATTTGGATTTTGATGAGTCCTGATGATGATGCTTTTTGTTTTTGACACATTCATATGTATGGTTCTAATTGTATATTGTAGATGCATGACCTGACACAAATAAGATTATTAAGAAGCGCAAAAGGGTGTCAAAAATTAATTTATGGCAAAATAATAATAAAGATCCAAGAAAATTCTTTAGCTATTATAAAATTAATAACAAATCTAACAATGATAAAATAGGGCCTAGTAGATATGAAGGGGTTTTTGAAAGAATCTGATGAGGAAATAGTAGAGGTTCTTAATGATCATTTTTCTTCAGTATTTACACAAGAGAATCAAGATAGATTAATTGATGATAATTCAAGGTCAAGGGAAGTAGTGTTGAATAGCATTAATGTGAACAGGGAAATAATTAAAGGGCTTATATTGGAGTTAAATACTAGTAAGTCATCTGAACCAGACAACATTCATTCAAGGTTACTCAAAGAAGGTGTAGATAGTATTGCAGTAGCTCTTAAGAAGATATATACTAGATCACTAGAGTTTGGATAAATACCTAATAATTGGAAATTAGCAAATGTAGTGCCGATTTTTAAAAAGGGAAGTAAAGAGGACCCAAATAACTTTAGGCCAGTAAGCTTAACTTCTATCGTTTGTAAAATCCTTGAGAAGATAGTTAAGAAGGGGATTTCTGACCATCTAGATTATGGTAGGTTAATAAATGATGCTCAGCATGGGATTAGAAGAGGTAGATCATGTTTAACAAATTTACTGGATTTTATGGATTATGTTACTAAACAATTAGATAAAGAAGAGAGTGTTGATGTAATTTACTTAGATTTTAGCAAAGCTTTTGATAAGGTTCCACATAGGAGACTAGTTCATAAATTAAAAATGTATGGGATATGTGGTAAAGCTTTGAATTGGATAACTGGATGGCTGAAAGACAAGAAACAGAGAGTTGTGCTGAATGGGGTGAGGTCACAGTGGAGGGACTTTATTAGTGGCGTACCTCAGGGCTCCATTCTAGACCCTTTATTATTCATAGTTTATATAAATGAGGCTGTAAATAGCTGTATCAATTTTTGCTGATGACACTAAATTGGTAACTGTAGTTAAAAGGTTGAGGGTAGCTTTAAAGTGAAATAATTAAAGGGCTTATATTGGAGTTAAATACTAGTAAGTCATCTGAACCAGACAACATTCATTCTAGATTACTTAAAGGTATAGGTAGTATTGCAGTAGCTCTTGAGAAGATATATACTAGATCACTAGAGTTTGGAGAAATACCTAATGATTGGAAATTAGCAAATGTAGTGCCGATTTTTAAAAAGGGAAGTAAAGAGGACCCAAATAACTTTAGGCCAGTAAGCTTAACTTCTATCGTTTGTAAAATCCTTGAGAAGATAGTTAAGAAGGGGATTTCTGACCATCTAGATTATGGTAGGTTAATAAATGATGCTCAGCATGGGATTAGAAGAGGTAGATCATGTTTAACAAATTTACTGGATTTTATGGATTATGTTACTAAACAATTAGTTAAGGGAGAGAATGTTGATATAATTTACTTAGATTTTAGCAAAGCTTTTGATAAGGTTCCACATAAGAGACTAGTTCATAAATTAAAAATGTATGGGATATGTGGTAAAGCTTTGAATTGGATAACTGGATGGCTGAAAGACAAGAAACAGAGAGTTGTGCTGAATGGGGTGAGGTCACAGTGGAGGGACTTTATTAGTGGCGTACCTCAGGGCTCCATTCTAGACCCTTTATTATTCATAGTTTATATAAATGAGGCTGTAAATAGCTGTATCAATTTTTGCTGATGACACTAAATTGGTAACTGTAGTTAAAAGGTTGAGGGTAGCTTTAAAGTGAAATAATTAAAGGGCTTATATTGGAGTTAAATACTAGTAAGTCATCTGAACCAGACAACATTCATTCTAGATTACTTAAAGGTATAGGTAGTATTGCAGTAGCTCTTGAGAAGATATATACTAGATCACTAGAGTTTGGAGAAATACCTAATGATTGGAAATTAGCAAATGTAGTGCCGATTTTTAAAAAGGGAAGTAAAGAGGACCCAAATAACTTTAGGCCAGTAAGCTTAACTTCTATCGTTTGTAAAATCCTTGAGAAGATAGTTAAGAAGGGGATTTCTGACCATCTAGATTATGGTAGGTTAATAAATGATGCTCAGCATGGGATTAGAAGAGGTAGATCATGTTTAACAAATTTACTGGATTTTATGGATTATGTTACTAAACAATTAGTTAAGGGAGAGAATGTTGATATAATTTACTTAGATTTTAGCAAAGCTTTTGATAAGGTTCCACATAAGAGACTAGTTCATAAATTAAAAATGTATGGGATATGTGGTAAAGCTTTGAATTGGATAACTGGATGGCTGAAAGACAGGAAACAGAGAATTGTGCTGAATAGGGTGAGGTCACAGTGGAGGGACTTTATTAGTGGCGTACCTCAGGGCTCCATTCTAGGCCCTTTATTATTCATAGTTTATATAAATGAGGCTGTAAATAGCTGTATCAATTTTTGCTGATGACACTAAATTGGTAACTGTAGTTAAAAGGTTGAGGGTAGCTTTAAAGTGCAGAGTGACTTAAATAAGTTATTAGCTTGGGCTCAGAAGTGGCAGATGACTTTTAACCTTAATAAATGCAAAGTTCTTAACATGGGAAGGGATAATAGGGAATTTAGCTATGAAATGGATGGGCATTGGCTGAATTCAGTTGAGGATGAAAAGGACTTAGGCGTAGTAGTAACAGAAATGTTAGCTACAAGAGAAAGATATTATCCTTAAACTCTATAACTTGTTTGTTAGGCCACATTTAAAGTACTGTATACAAGCATGGTCATCACATTTTAGACATGACATCAACCTGCTAGAGTCAGTACAAAGGAAGGCAACAAAAATAATACCTTCCCTGAAGCACCTTGAATATGAAGATACGACTGAGGGTACTAAATATGTTAATTGGGAAGACGATGGCCAGATGCGACGTAAGTATTAACCATTATTTTGAGCGTCGGCTCGCCGCGGGGTTAACCCTGCGATGACCCTAGGTTTCAATCCTTTGGGGGGGGGGGTCTGTGCCCCCCAGTATAAAAACGAAAATCGCTATAAAATTCTTCGATTTCATCTCTAAAAAAGTAACAACGAAAAGTAGCCCAAAATAAACTAGGCCTAGGATCCGGCCATCGTCTTCACAATTATCCTAAATATATTCTCATTTGAGAGAAGATTTGTGAAAGGAGATATGATTGAGCTTTTTAAAAATCTGCTCTGGAATGGATAAGTTGGATTTTAGCAAGTTATTTGAGTTTGAAGGTAGTAATAGGGGTAAATATGTAGATTAGCGGCCCGGCCGAAACAAAATTTGTGTGTAAATATTATTGTTCACTCGTGTCGGAATATTCATGTGCGTTTGAGTCCTTTTCAAATTATTATTCTATAAACAATTAGAATTATATACTGGGGGGCTGTGCCCCCCAGACCCCCCCCCAATTTAATGAAACTCAGGATCATCGTAGTGTAGTCCCCCCATTGTGTTTACCCCCACACGAGCCGTCAACTTAAATGTACTCCACAAACATGAAACATTTTGGAACACGGACAAAATAGTACGTCCCATCATTCGTGCCAATAATCTACATATTTACTGTAATAGGACGGTAAACCTAAAGATCCATACCCCGCGAACCAGATTATGGGTTACTATATGGGGGGGGTATAACCCCCCCATACCTCGCTGCTTGCTACGTTCGCCCTCAGGAACAAGTAATAAAACAATTAATCACACAGTTGGGTGAAAACATGTTAGGAGGTGGAATAGAGGATCCAAATAACTTTAGACCGGTTAGCCTAACTCCTGTAGTCTGTAAAATTCTTGAGAAAATAGTTAAAAAAGGGATTTGCCAACATCTAGAGAGGGAGGGGTTAATCAGCGATGCTCAGCATGGGTTTAGATCAGGTAGATCATGTTTGACTAACTTACTAGACTTTCTGGAGTTTGTAACGGATCAAGTAGATAAGGGAGAGAATGTAGATATAATTTACTTAGATTTTAGTAAAGCATTTGATAAGGTACCACATAGGAGACTAGTTCATAAATTAAAAATGATTGGGTTATGTGGGGGTGTTTCAAATTGGATAGCTGAGTGGCTGAAAGACAGGAAGCAAAGGGTAGTGCTAAATGGTGTAAAGTCAGAGTGGAGGGATGTTATCAGTGGGGTTCCTCAGGGATCAGTTCTCGGTCCATTATTATTTGTCATCTATATAAACGATCTTGGGGAGGCAGTTAATAATAAAGTGTCAATTTTTGCGGATGATACAAAATTAGCAGCTGTAGTTAAAGATATTGATGATAATTTTAAAGTGCAGGGGGATTTAAATAAATTGTTATCCTGGGCACATAAGTGGCAAATGACTTTCAACCTTGATAAGTGCAAAGTTATTAACATGGGTAAAGATAATAGAGAATTTAACTATGAAATGGATGGGCATTGGCTGAGCTCAGTAGAGGATGAGAAAGATCTAGGAGTAGTAATAGAAAGGTCATTAAGGTTTTCTAAGCAGTGTATTGAAGCAAGAAATAGGGCAAATAGAGTGCTGGGTTTTATTAAGAGAAATGTCAGTTACAAAAGTAAGGAGGTTATTCTTATACTCAACAACTCTTATGTTAGGCCACATCTAGAGTACTGTATACAGGCATAGTCCCCACATTTTAGACACGATATTAACCTTCTCGAGTCAGTGCAACAGAGGGCAACAAAGATTATTCCTTCCCTGAGGCACCTTGAATATATAGATAGACTGAGGGTATTAAATATGTTCTTGTTCGAAAGGAGGTGTGTGAGAGGGGATATGATTCAGCTCTTTAAAAAAAATTCCAGGATAAATAAATTGGATGTTAGCAAGTTTTTTGAGTTAGATGATGGAAATCGGACTAACATAACATAACATAACATAATTACACGGATGACAAAAGCCACAAGGGCCTATCAAAGGTCATCCGACTCTGTCAAAACCCACCCACAAAAAGCACCATCACTAGGGGAAGACAAAATCAAAGTCCCCCACAATATAATATAACGGATGACAAAAGCCACAAGGGCTCATCATAGGTCATCAAGTCAAGCGGCCTCTTTTTCAAGGCACCCAAACTCCCAGGAAAACTACATCCAGAGGATTGCATCCAGAAACAAGGGTATCACCAATCAAGGCTTGTCAACAACTAAATCATGCAGCTATAGATATATACAAATAATATTAATATATACAAAACTTAGGAACCATCACAACCTTCCCTTCCCATAAACTCATCCAACCTACTCTTAAATACATTTAGATTTGGACTACCTACTACCCTCTGCGGCAATTTGTTCCAGAAGTCTACCACTCTATTGGTGAAAAAATATTTTCTTAACATCCAATTTATCTATCCCGGAAAAAATTTTAAACAGCTCAATCATATCCCCTCTCACACACCTCCTTTCGAACGAGAACATATTTAATACCCTCAGTCTATCTTCATATTCAAGGTGCCTCAGGGAAGGAATAATCTTTGTTGCCCTCCGTTGCACTGACTCAAGAAGGTTAATATCGTGTCTAAAATGTGGGGACTATGCCTGTATACAGTACTCTAGATGTGGCCTAACATAAGAGTTATAGAGTTTAAGAATAACCTCCTTACTTTTGTAACTGACATTTCTCTTAATAAAACCCAGCACTCTATTTGCCCTATTTCTTGCTTCAATACACTGCTTAGAAAACCTTAATGACTTATCTATTACTACTCCTAGATCTTTCTCATCCTCTACTGAGCTCAGCCAATGCCCATCCATTTCATAGTTAAATTCTCTATTATCTTTTCCCATGTTAATAACTTTGCACTTATCAAGGTTGAAAGTCATTTGCCACTTATGTGCCCAGGATAACAATTTATTTAAGTCCCCCTGCACTTTAAAATTATCATCAATATCTTTAACTACAGCTGCTAATTTGGTATCATCGGCAAAAATTGACACTTTATTATTAACTGCCTCCCCAAGATCGTTTATATAGATGACAAATAATAATGGACCGAGAACTGATCCCTGAGGAACCCCACTGATAACATCCCTCCACTCTGACTTTACACCATTTAGTACTACCCTTTGCTTCCTGTCTTTCAGCCACTCAGCTATCCAATTTGAAACACCCCCACATATCCCAATCATTTTTAATTTATGAACTAGTCTCCTGTGTGGTACCTTATCAAATGCTTTACTAAAATCTAAGTAAATTATATCTACATTCTCTCCCTTATCTACTTGATCCGTTACAAACTCCAGAAAGTCTAGTAAGTTAGTCAAACATGATCTACCTGATCTAAACCCATGCTGAGCATCGCTGATTAACCCCTCCCTCTCTAGATGTTGGCAAATCCCTTTTTTAACTATTTTCTCAAGAATTTTACAGACTACAGGAGTTAGGCTAACCGGTCTAAAGTTATTTGGATCCTAGAGGTCACCACTTGAAAATTAAAAAGCAAGGGTGTAGGTTGGATTTAAGAAAATATTTTTTCACCAATAGAGTGGTAGACTTCTGGAATAAATTGCCGCAGAGGGTAGTAGGTAGTCCAAATCTAAATGTATTTAAGAGTAGGTTGGATGAGTTTATGGGAAGGGAAGGTTGTGATGGTTCCTAAGTTTTGTATATATTAATATTGTTTGTATATATCTATAGCTGCATGATTTAGTTCTTGACAAGCCTTGATTGGTGATACCCTTGTTTCTGGATGCAATCCTCTGGATGTATTTTTCCTGGGAGTTTGGGTGCCTTAAAAAAAGAGGCTGTTTGACTCGGATGACCTATGATGAGCCCTTGTGGCTTTTGTCATCTGTTATATTATATTGTGGGGGGACTTTGATTTTGTCTTCCCCAGGTGATGGTGCTTTTTGTGGGTGGGTTTTGACGGAAGCGGATGACCTTTGATAGGCCCTTGTGGCTTTTGTCATCCGTGTAATTATGTTATGTTATGTTATAAATATTATGGGTATGCAAACGGGAAAGCTCACGGGGTATGGATCTTCAGAATTACCTATTATTGGAATAGTTTGCCATCTGAGAGAGAGACAGTCCAAACTTGAATGTTTTCAAACGCAGATTAGATGAGTTTGGTAAACTTGAACCTGGCTGTGATTGTGCTTTCACCCTTTGTTTCACAATCTTTCATCGTACTACTTGTTCCTGAAGGTAAGCGGTGCAAACGCCCCTCCGAAGAGCTTATCTTCAAATTTACCGCCTCTTCTTGTAGTGCTGACGCATCTCCCAGGCCCATATTTTTATTTTCCGAGATAACATTAGTCCTCACTTTCTATATGGACCCCAAATCCCTTATCCAGTTTTCTATTTGGTCCCCTATTTGAGAAGCTTCCTTGTTGTTTGGTTCTGTTTTTCTTCGAAAAAACATGAGAAATCTCCAATTACCTCTTCTTCTTCTTCTGCCATATTTTAGCTCAGAATTTGGCTATTTCTTTAAATCAGTTGAGGATGAAAAGGACTTAGGCGTAGTAGTAGATAGGTCACTGAAGTTTTCAAAGCAGTGTATTTGATTCAGCTTTAGTCGGATCTCACTATGTATCAAAATTATGCGTAATATTTAATTTACTAGTACCCGCTAAAAAAAGATAAACATAATTTTGTCCTTTATTCCGCTAAACCTACTCCCTGGATTCCTTTCCACAGCATATTAAGATGCCTCTACCACCATACAATTGAGGTATTGTTACCTACTTCCAAACACCTTAACATATTTTACTACCCTTCACCTTTTTTTCATGTTTTCATCTTATCCGTCTAGTCTTTTCTCTCTACCCTATTTTTGTATATGTCCATGCATCAATACCTTTTATGCCTCATGCAATTTCCATTTTTATCTTCTGCTAGTCAGATCGCGAGTGACTCTATGGGGGGGGGTCTCTTGAAGGTCGTCTCTAATTATGGGGAACCTTGAAGGTAATTGTGAGGACAATCCAAAGAGCATTGGAAGGGGGACGCTGGTTACCAGTAATGGTGATAGATTACCGAGTTATCGTGTAATCTTTGGCAAGGACTCTGGTTGATACAGATGTCACAGTTGGTTTGCGTTGCCCTTCCTTACTTACAACGAGAGTGATTTGTTGATTCTTATTGGGTGCCGTAAACAGAGGGGCGGTATTATTCTATCGACGGGGTCAAATAGCCTGGAGGATGGGGATAGACCACACCAGGGTAGAACACCGGTATTTCAGGAGTTATGTAATCGCGAGGAATTGCGGTTAACGAGGAGAATTCGCAACGGTTGTTTTCCTGATTAATAAGGCCTTGAAACAGGGAGATTGAGGAACTTTAGGATATTGAAGTCACCAAAGAAAAAAGAAGTATTATTGAACTATATTTTATTGCACTTTACAGAAAGTTCTTTAATTTTTAAGTTCTAAGTTATGACATAAATTAAGTTCGAAGCCGAGTGCGAGCAAAGTCTAAAGGAGGCCAGACAAATAAAGCCTTTAAGAGTTACACCTTAATGTCTGCATTATATACACGACTATATACAAGGATGAATTGCGCAAATCCGAGAGATCAGACTGAACGATATATAACGCGATATATTGCTATAATAGTACTATTTTGTTCTGGCTTCACACAGTTATATATTTAATTTAAGCCACGCTCAACAGGTTTCCCGTCCAATTAAGCCACACCTCCCTCTTATGACCCCGCCTGTTGAATGGTCGGTATTAACATAACTCGATTCTCGATTGGCTACTGCTGAACATATTGATAAGGGAGGCACTCCGACTATTGGGTAAAATTCTCTGTGGCCGGTGGCATGTTGCCATGGAGACAGCTTCTTAATCTCGCTTCTATTTACTTAATCTTGGTAAATATCCGGTTTATTCTGGATTCTGCTTTGATTATAATGTTTGCCTAAGATTGTCTGGACCAACTCTAACAGAGATAACTGTGCTCCGTTTACTACCGTGTGAAATTCTCGTAAACGGTGCTAACTTTACTTTTCTCTCTTTGTGTACTTTATTTGTGTGGCGACTCTCGCGTGTGTCCTATTTTGGACGTACATGTAGGTCGCTACAACTTTACATCTCACTATGTCGATCAGGTGGCCCCCTTTTGTTTGTTTATGTAATAACATCATAACTATTCGGCCGATTCTAACCAAATTTGAAAATTATATGTTGTTTACCATTCTCTTTCGAATGCTATAATTGTCAAAGTCTTCCCAAGATTAGCTCGGGAATTATTATTTTTTAGCAATAACATCATAACTATTCGGCGATTGTAACAAAAATTGAAATCTTTATGTCGTTTTACATTCTCTTTCAAATGATATAATTACCAAAGTCCTCTCAAGGTTAGCCCGGGAATTATTTTGTTTTATATTATTTTGTTCTAGCGAAATTTGAAACCCTTAAGTTGTTTTACATTCTTTTTAGAAATATATAATTGCCAAAGTCTTCCGAAGGTTAGCCCGGGAGTTATTTTGTTTTGGCAATAACATCATAACTATTCGGCCAATACTCTGCTAGACTAGACTAGGCTATAATATGCCAGGCAAGCCTAAAATAGTTCTAAGTACCCGCTTTCTAAATTGGAAGTGTTTGATTTGAATGAGGAGTTTGAGTCCCGTTGTGGTGCACCCCGCCGTATGTCGGCCCGTGGTAATGGCGATTTAGTGGTTGAAGTATCTTTGTGAGAGCAGTGTGATGCCGTGCGAGATTTGTCCTCCATTTCGGAGGTCCCGATTTTGGTTGTGACCCACCCTCGCCTTAATTTTTTTGAAGGGAGTGGTTCGCTCCAATGAATTATTGCAATATGATGTTTCGAGACTGAAAGATATCATGTACAAGAGCAAGATATACTATGCTAATTTAGGCTATAAAATGCAATGCTAAGATAGCATATAGTATGTTAGGCTAGGCAATACTAAGCTATGCTTGACTAGGGTATAATAGGATAGTATAGACTATACTTTTCTAGGATAGTTAATGCTAGGCTAGGTTTATACATGGCTAAACTATTCTAAGCTATACTAGGCTAGATAGGGCTATGCTAGGGTAGTCTAAAGTATAGTAGGCTAGGGAGGGCTATGCTCTGCTATGATAGGTAATACTATGTTAGGCTACGATAGGCTAGCTAACCAAGGCTATAATAGGCTAGGGAGGGCTATGCTCTGCTATGATAGGTAATACTATGTTAGGCTACGATAGGCTAGCTAACCAAGGCTATAATAGGCTAAGCTAGGCAAGGTTATTCTAGTATGCTCTACTAGTCTAGGATATACGAGTACTAGGCTAAGCTATAATATGATACGTTTGGCTATATTATGTTAGGTGTGATCATAAATCAGAATAAGTGAGGGCATGCGACTTTTTGGTCAGCAGATCTTGTTTCCTTAAATACGCAATGAATTTCAGAGTATGGAAGTTAGTTGAAAAATAGGGTTGAAATGTAAAGTGCATGCTGCTGTTGAATATTCTAAGAATACTGACGTATGCCTTCCCACCCCATCTCTTTTTTGTTAACTCTGGTCGCAGCTTGGACTAACAGAAACGCACATCTGATGCTATACCTTCCCACTCTTTCATTCACCCAGGTCGCGGCTACGAGTAGACTGAAATGTATCGCCTGACGTCAAACACTCCAATCTTTACTTCATCCATGTCCAGTCTAGGATGGGATTGATACGCTCACTTGACGTCATACGTTCCTCCTTCCCTTATGCCTTACTAAATGAGAAACAAACGGTTGTCGGAATCCATCACCTGACGGTGAAGCAGCCAGTCTTCTCGGAATCTTCAACAGCGGAATACTTCGAGATTTTCGGATCAGAGCAAATTATAATATGTTCTGTTAGCGCTTAGCCAGACACCGTCATTCGGTACCCTGGGTCGTGCAGAATCGCACGCTCATTTACCGACATCAAGCACGAAGTCTTGACTCTTGCAAGCAAACCAAGCCAATTAAAAAAAAAACTTTTATCTTACAAGCCAATGACCACGGTTAAGTTCGAGGTGTGGAAGATTTAGTCGGCACGGGTTCTGCACTCCCTGCCTTCTGGTCGTCTACTCAACGATAATCACCCCATGCCCAACTAGGGAAATTAACGGATGAGTAGATGCCTTTGATACAGGTAGAGTGTTCGGCTGTTGCCCCCATGCGACCGACTATTATCAACAACAACGTCGTGTAGACATCCAGACTGCCCTCTCTTTTGGAGCCTTAGCACCACCACCCGCCTCCATGGAACAACGGTCCATTCAACTCTTCCAGAAGTGGGCGGTCGAATTCGGAAGTCTGATTATCCGATTATTCGGACTCGCATTTTCGAATCGGATAATCGAATCGGACTGACCCCCACCAAACGAATCGGACTGCCGAAAATTGAAAGCGATTTGCGATTAATCCAGGTCGACGTCATCTTTGTTTTGTTTTTTGCAATAGCAGTTTCTTAGTAAATTTTTCTATATTTTTCTCAAGTAAATATGTTTTCGTTTTATTCTAGTCTATTCACATTTTCGTATTTTCTCTATAATATAATGCGTAAAATATCATGATTAATTATAAAATCATATATAAGAAAAAGGTTATATTTTGCAAGTATAAAGTAGGTATAATACGCGTTTAGTTTTGGTTTTTCGTAACACTCTTCCTCAAGTACAAGACACCGCTCCCGAGCTCCACCTCGGTCGAGCGCGTGTTCAGCTATAGGTCGAACATCCTCAGGCCTAAGAGGGTGGCCCTCGCTGCACCGAACTTCGAGGCCATCGTCTTCATGAAGGACAACCTCCACCTCCTCAAGAAGGCCGACGAGGTGGAGGAGGAAGACGAGGACTAAGCTGGCGGGCTTAGAGTAGAGTATAGTGGAAAACTTTAAATATTATGAGGTATATATGGAATAAAATTGTTAGTTGACCCTATCTTTTTTTCTGAGAGAATATATTAGTATTAATCGAATCGGATAATCGCTAATCGGACTTAGATTTTTGGCACACGAATCGGATTTGCCGAGCTGGTGAATCGGTAATCGCTAATCGGACTTCAATTTTTTTTAATCGCGCCCATCTCTGAACTCTTCTAAACGCCTACAAGTATGTCGGACCTATCTTTGGTTTGGACATAAAGGTAAAAATTGCAGACAATGGTGCAAATGGTCAGATAAGCACAACGAACTCTAGATTATGCCTCCCTCCTGACCAATGTCTCTTGCGCCACGCAACGATCAAAACTAACAACACGAGTCATAGCCTGGGCGACACATGACATACAGAAGTTATGATTCGTTGCCATTCAGCTGGGTTCTGCCACCATAAACATCCTTTTAGACTCTGGTATGGGCGTCCCTCTAATCTCACCCGTTGCGACGTCAGTTCACGTGGCTACAGGTCGTGTGCCGTTTTACGCGTCTACGCTGCGATGAAGCTGGACCTGCAAATTTACCCTCTGCACCGAACTTTTAATTTCAATTTGTGGTCGCTGATATTACCACATCTTTGTTAGATGCCAACTTTTTGTCGTCGCATAAGCTCATTTTGGATTTTAATATCAACTTCCTACTAGAACAGATAGGTCTGCTTCAGATTGAGACTAAGTCCAATACCAGCCATCTCGACCGTTAGTATTAAATTCCATTGCTAGGTCACCGACACAAATCCCCGTCTTGGTACAGAAATACGGTTCGTTTGACTCCTAGTTAAATATTCCGCTGAGTCGGTTTTGCACTATTCTATCTCACACATCATTGACAGTGGAAGTGCGGTACCTTTGTTTTCTCGACCACGACTTCTCCCTCCGGGAAAACTTAAAGCAGCGAAAGAAACCTTCCATGGTCTTCTATGTAAAAGATATTTTCCCAAAATCAACCCACAAATAGTTTTTATAAACAAACTATCGATAGGAAGTTTCTTTAACAGTAAAGATCCTATCTCTTTGGAGTTCCGCAGTGATAATGTTTATTTATTTAAATGTCCCAGTTGTACTGGAGCCTCTTACATTGGCAGCACTGTCAGGTCTCTTGGAGCTAGGTTCTCTGCTCATGTGGGGATTAGTTGGCGCACAAACAAAATATTAAATAAAAAGGAAAAGTCATCTATTAGGGAACACACCATAAGCTGTAAAACTGACATTTCTATTGAGAATTTTAAAGTATTAGCCTTTAACAACAACAAACATTGCCTAAGAACCCTTGAATCTTTATATATCAAACACTACAAACCTACACTCAATGAAGATTTAAGTGCAATATCATTATTAATTTTACTAATTTTAACTACAGTTGTTAGTTGGTTTGCTTTTTAACAAACCAAGCGTCACTGTAACCTATAAATACTAGCCCCTTGTTAAACCCACTCGAACGAATGGTCAACTGCCGCCTACGGGAGTTCCTGGAAGAGAGGGACTGGTTCTCCCCCCATCAATACGGGTTCAGGAGAGGCAGGTCCACTCAGGCGTCCATGACCATCGTACATGACAGAATACAGAAGAAACGACAGATACACCAAAAGACTCTCTCCGTCAGTAAGGACGTGGAGAAAGCCTTTGACAAGGTGGGGCATGAGGGACTCCGTTGGAAACTCGCCAACAACACGGAGTTACCTCTCTGCACCAGAAGGCTCCTCTCACACTACCTCACTGGACGGCGCTGCCACATCAGATACAACAACACCCTTTCAAGACCCTTCACACCACGCTCAGGTGTTCCCCAAGGAAGCGTTCTGGCACCCACACTCTACATTATGTTTACAAATGACATCACACGCCCACCAGAAAACTGTGTTCACACATACATAGTGGCCTACGCCGACGACGAGACCATTCTCGTCAGCGGCCGGGCCCCCGAAGAAATCGCGCTCCACGCACAAAGAATACTTGATGAGAAGACAGATTACGAGGATAAATGGCTGATTGCCACGAATCCTCAGAAGACACAGATGAAACTCTACGGCGCTAGAGATCACTTCATGCACAACCTACAAATCTACTCACACACACTAGACATGATCCACCAAAACCCAACAAGGCTCGCATAAACACAGTGCACCAAAATCCTGGGGGTAACATTCGACAAATCCCTCAGGTTCAACTTACACCAAAACATAATACAAGCAAGAGCCTCACGCACAAACGCATCGCTGGGTAGGTTCTACCCAGCGAATAAAAAACTAAAACTACACTTATATAAAGCGCTCGTGCGTCCCATTCTCACGTACGCCCCACTGTCGCTCGTAGCTGCGAGCGACACCTGGAAGCGAAAGGCTCAGCGCATTCAGAACTCTGATCTGAAGCGCGCTTGCTGTTCGCCGCGGTACTCGAGAATGGACGCACTACACAACAACAACGAACTAACTCCTCTCAACACTTACGCTCACACCAGACTTACAAAAAAACTCGGAAAACTCACCACAGACCCACTTTACACCTCGCTACACGTGAGAAGGTACGCGATGGTGCCGCGATATCCCGCGGCCCACGAACACCTGCCGCCCGTGCCGTTCTTCGCATAAACCAATAGGCATCGTGAATAACGCGTTTCCGGTTGAGCTGTCAGCCTCCCCCTCCTGACTTGCCCCCAACCCTCGCCCAGTCAATACCACATAACCTACACCCTCATAACAACACCTCGCTTCGGTGTATAACCACCGACCTATCTACTCTCGTTGTCCCTTTCTTAATTATTTTCCGCAACACTCCTCTCTGACTACCTGACTGCCGTATTACAGCAGTCCCTCTCTGTTCTTTCTATACACCAAAGTCAAGTCAAACCCACCATTCACTCTCTAGGATGGATCCGCTTTAGTAAGTACCCAAATTTACCGTTTTTAGATTAAATGTTTTTTTAATCTTACAGTCTTTACAAAATTAAAAACAAAGTTTAAATTTACTATCTTTAAATAATGCCAGGTCAATTTATGTTATAGTTTTTAATTAATTTCTGCAATAATCCTTAAATTTATTAACTAATTTTTGAGTCTGTCTTAAAGCGAATTTAACTGTTGCCAAGTCATCCGTTTCTCGTGGCTCTGGGATTTATCCTCAATATTAAATGCAGGCTTCACGGCTGAGCTCCAAATGGATATATATATATATATATATATATATATATATATATATATATATATATATATATATATATATATATATATATATATATATATGCTTTCTACCCCCAAAGGCGGAGCTACCGAAAGCTGTGTAAGCCGAATTACTTGCATATCCCAAGTTTTATCAATATAACAGGATACGCTTGTCGCAGCTTTGTGATACAATTCCTTGTGATCAGCGGGTGTATTTACCCAGGTGCTTCGAAGACTTACGTCTTTCGATAAATCTATTCTGAGACGCGAAATGTTTGTTTATGCATTGTCTTATTGACACAGGTGCTTCTGACCTTTCACCGCGCGTTCGTACATTGTGTGTCCCGCGCTCAGTTCCAACGGTCGCTTGCCTTATATATATATATATATATATATATATATATATATATATATATATATATATATATATATATATATATATATATATATTAACACATATTTTTACATTCCTTATTTATTTATTTAGATTCATAAATGCAAATTAATCTATATATTCTCATTTGCTTATTCCATTTTGAGACATATTATTTTATATATGTGGAGCATGCTGGGATTTAACAAGACCGCTATGCGTCCATTTTGTGGAGGTTTCTGGCAAAAACTTAACAACAGCTACAACTCATCTCAAAACTGCAAACCAATATTTCTTGTTTTCCTGAACCTGTCTCCAACTCTTTATCAACATGAGCCGTTTCATTACATCGGTAATTGAACTTCAAAACTGCATCCCGATGTCCATTACTTTGTTCGTAGAATTCCATCTTTTCCTTAAATTTTTTTCCAGTCATTAAAACGATCTTAACAAGAAAACCTGTCCTTCTGGCTCAACATCAACGTATAATAAAAAGACTCTACAACACTTTTTGAACAACTGCAGATTAACCATTTGCGCAAATGTTTTTCCTCATTAGCATGCGTGGTATAAAACATTGAATTACAAAAGAAGCGATTATGTCTAGATCTTTCCTGATGGCCAAAGTCATAATGTCTTTGTAACTCTGGGTAATTATCGGAATTATTTCTGCTCTCTGGTTGGAAACCATTTTCCAGGAAATGAATCTGTAACATTTGAATCGAACGTTAGTTGCATTGTTTCAACATCTAATATCAGCTCACTTAATTCACTTTCTCCAACTTTTTGTAAATCTCTGTTTGCATTAGAGTGATTGATCAAATTATTATTGTTCTCATTTGTTACAATCTCTACGTTTTCTTCGTCTGAAATTTTAACACTTATTCCTGCGCCTTTGGCTGTGGAGAGAAAAGAAAACAGTTACCATTTTATTCTTTGCTAATGCGGTAGCTATCGCATCATCCTTTTCTGTTGGTACTTTTCTTTTCTGAGCTCCTGACAACTGACTTGTTGGTGGCATTGCAACAGTGACCAAAATGGGGAAAAAAGATACGGAATATATATATATATATATATATATATATATATATATATATATATATATATATATATATATATATATATATATATATATATATATATAAGCTCAAAGGCCATTTCGACACATGAAAGACCACCTCCCACCATTACAAAAAAAGAAGAGAAATGAGCACATTAACATTAAACCTAGAATCACATATTGTCCATATCTCTATTTAAATAACGCTTGAACGAAACTAATGCTAACAGTTTTACTCGGAAAGCCTATTCGAAAGTCCAAAGACTCTAACACTAACAAAATTTCTCCTACAGTTTAAACGAGATGGTTTAACTTTTAACATTTTTCTATGAAACTGTTGAACATAAATTAATAATATTTACCTTGCAAGACAAATGAAATGCGGCCAAACTGTTGATATAAATTGCAATGCTCATCTCATCCCACGGAAACTAGGATTTTAAAAAAATACGTTGGGGGGGTAGTTGTTTCAGTTAGAACCATGCACATGATATCAATAATTAAAGAGGGTCAATGAGCGCTACAAGCTCCGAGCTTAGTGCGGTTTGTCGAAAATACGAAAACTCTAAATTCGATGTTTTTGTAGTGGCCATTTGTAGATAATTCAATTATGCCATCAACAACTAAACTTGCTTACCCCCGAGGGGCCCTATTTAAGGGAGCCAGGGTCATGTGCCCCCAATGCCTCCTTATAAATCCACTACTGACTATAAATCAGGAGTTCAGTCTCAGTAGTGAGGATATAGAAGCATTTATCACTGTTGTGTAAGTACGGGGAGTAACAGGAGAAAATGATTGGTATTAGCACGCTATATGGAGCGAAATTGTGGTGTCATTATGTAAACACACTATGTCTATGAATTGATTCTGCGAAATGCTTCGATTCCCTTGATTGGATCATAGATCAACCTGATCCTTGAGGCTACAGACTGACAAATTTGATATATTCTCAGTGGTTTGAAATAGGTTTATAGATAACTATATTACCTATTACAAGCCTGAAGCTATCGTTACTGTTGAAAAACAACTTTTTTCCGATTTAGTCTAGATGTCCTTTAAATCAGTTCAATGCTTCAAAACCTGATAAGTTCGTCAAAAGTATTGGTTAGCCTTTAAGTTTTACTAAAACCATTTTCCTCTCTTACTACTCGATCTCTGTGGTTGACCAGAGTCACCCCTCTGCCTTTTTTTTTTACTTACATCATCATTATTGTCCAGTCTTGCAAAGCGATCCATCTGAGCGAATACGGCAATTTGTGAAGGCGGCAAGAGCCCCTGAAAAATCAGTCTTTTTCCTTTACTTCCGCCAATACCCTTTGGGATAGTCGAGAAAAGATTTGCTTCACATTTTTCTAGTCGCTATAGTACCTAACATGGCCAGCTGAACACCCTTTCCCTCTCTTCTAGCATAATCTGGGGCACCGGGAAAAGCAGGTTCGTGGACTAGCCCACTTCGGAAACCAGCGTCATAGGTATCCTGGACAAGGGACAAAACTGAAACCTTTGTGAAAGAGTTTACTTTATCCCTAAGGGCCCATATAAAACCACAAGGAACCATCTTAACCTTCTATGTGCACGATGGAAACAGGTTTAATAAACAAACCACTGAGGAGGCACCCCCACGGGTGGTGAAAGTTGTTCTAGTCACCATGCATCATAAATTCTGTCATGATTCATCCTTCAGGAACATACCCCCCCCCCCTCCTCGTCCGGTTCATCTATTATTTCACCATCCTCAATAAGCACTAACTAAAGTTCGAGGAGATACATATAAGGAGAAAGAGGCCTTTAACACACTTATATGTTCACTTACGAAACACACACTAAAATTATTTGCCCTAGGCAAAAATACCGGTTTCAAGAAAGAAAGACAGGCAAGAACTTAAGCACCCCCGGGGTGTTAATTGATTTGAATTCGCCGCTTGGACAGCAGATAGACCGCTCTCATTAAGGATTAATTACCCTCGGAAGGAATTAACGCGAGAATACTTGCATACGAGAACCAGAAGTAGGCTACAGCTTCCCTCATTTTTCACCATTTTCAACCTCATTTTTCATTTTCATCTATCGTCTCGTTCGCATTTTCCTCTCCCAGACCCAAAACCTCCCATACAGGGGGTTACTAAAAAGAGAGGATAATACTCTTGTAAGGCCCGTCATAGATTTCACCATGAGTGCCTAATTCCCCCACCCTCAACCTGGTCCAATCCCTTGACTAGTGGACGCTGTCATTTCAACATCGTCCCAACTATGTTGTGCAGTTGCAATTACATAATTGGGGGTACAAGATGAGGAAAGTTTGAGAATTAGCCCACTGCCAAATACCCGTATCAGATGAGCTCCCGGAAAATGGGCCGTGTTGCAACCTCTGCAGGGGAGTCTAACCACTCTACCTGTGGGGAACCACCAAGACCACTGAGGGACATACAACCGTCTCAGTGAATTGTAGGAAGCAACCACGGTTTTTAAATTCCCTCGAAGAGGCAGCACCCCTGGGTAGCGAAGGTTGATTCAGCGAAACGAGCAAAAAGTCCGTCACATTTCACCCCTCGAGAGGAGCCCACCCATCATCATTTCATCATATTTTTTTTATTATTTGACAACCAACTTAGTTGAGGTGGGATACTAGGGAGGGGGAGGACTGCACGGCACACAAATGGAAGAGAATTTGGAGTACCGGATACTCCCTCTGCTAACGGAAACAAGGACATAAAAACCGGAAAGAGGAATCTCATTTGAACATCGTACATCTAACTGAAGATCGCCCTAATAAATCTTATTGACGTACCTAATGGCTACATCGCCCTATGCCACAGGCATGACGACGTGGAACGCTTGGTTGCACCAAATGGGCTTAAGGCGTTAAACAACATCAGCCTGGCGCCAAAACTGGCGTCCCAACAACTAGCCAACCGCTCTTTCATCTGTCGCAAGGTCGAACTCTATGTGGAGTCACACACCAAAGAAGAACTCATAGAAGAAATTGAAAGAGAAAACCAGCATATCAAAATAACGGAACTAATCAAGTTTGGCCACCAGACACATGTGTTCAAGATCATCTGTGCCACGGCAGAAATGGCAAACAGAGCCATGTGCAACGGTGTACTCGTCTTTGGTATTAGGATATTGCGAAAAAACATGGAAAAAGAAAAATTTACAAACGTACAAACTTGCTTCCAATGCTATGCCATAGAAGACCGTAACACGAAAGATTGCCCACACAAGGACCGGAAAATATGTATGTTCTGAGTGCGGCAATAGTGAGGACGTTTTTCGAGAATGCAAGGAGGTAACAGAGAAATGCATTAACTGCCAAGGTACTCAAATAACTATGGCGGTTAATTGCCCTAAAAGAAAAAAAGAGATAAACAAAAAGGACAGGAGAAAAAGAAAGAAAAAAAAAGAAGTAATCAAACCTACGAAAGCGTCGCAAAAGCAATGATCAAAGAAATAAAAGAACACAAGAGCTTAAAATCAACATAAAGGAACGGGCCTAGATATCCTCGCATGCATAATGTTTGCCCATGTTCACAACATCGCACAGCCAGGGACCTTTGCGAACACATTAAACCGCCTTCTAGAGAAAAACGGAATAAGGAAGATGTGGTTCCTGCACAACCTTCTTTCAGCCCTAATAGATGGGGTAACGGCGGGCAAAACCCTTCAAGTGAAAGAAATGCTGGAAGTCGGAGCTACGCTGGCAGATAAGTAAACGCCCAAAGAATCCGAAGATTCAAATCAAGGAGGGAATGAAACCGAAGACACTGACAAGGAGATAAAACCGAAAAAACAAACCCAAAAGAAAATAGAGATCCAACAACAAAGAAACCAAAGAGGCAGAAAGCTCATCGGAATCCGATACAAAGATCGATAACGAGGAGGGATGTAAATTCGAAGCAAGGGACTTCAAACTGAAAGTCTTTGTGCACGAGGCATACCCAGTACCAAAAGGAGCTAAGCCTATGGACATAAAAATGAAATTGAGAGAGCAACCTGCAAATGGACTTACGTCTTAAACCACGACGAAACATCCATCGGAAAACTAATCAATGAAAATCGAATTCGATTCTTCCCCAACGATATCTAACGGATCAAAAAGGAAACCTTCGAAAAAGTTACAAACTGAAAGTGGAAACATACTTTGCCAAAGTAAGGATCGAATAAAAAAGTAAATACAACAGAACATGAATCAAATCAACAGCAAGCTTAAAATACTACACCTGAATACAGACGGGTGGAAGAACAAGTCCATCCAATATGGAAATATGTTCCGCCAAATCGATCCGGATATCATAACAATCTCAGAGTATGGACTCAAGAATGATGACCCGATGAAAATACACAATTACGAAATTATAAAGAAAAATCCCACCGGTGAAACGTACGAAGGCACTGCAATCGCCATGAAAAGGGGCATACGATACCCTCAGGAATGAAAGGTTGATGAGGCGTATGCTACTGTGTTAGTGGATATGGAGTACTCGCCACTTACGATAGCAGCGGCGTACCAACCACCCCGCCGCTCGTACATTCCGATCCACTCAATAATGGAAATATTCAATAATAATAATCCAACCATACATTCCGCTCGTACATTCTGATCCACTCAATAATGGAAATATTCAATAATAATAATCCAACCATATTGCTGGGGGATCTGAATGCAAGATTGCAGGAATCCGGCTACCGGAGCAAGAACGACACGGGCCAAAACTTAGAAATCTTGTTGACCAGAAACATCTTAGAACGAGCTGGACCAGAATTTCCAACCTATATTACCGGAAAAGCATCAACCAAACCAGACATGGTACTGACAAGTCCCAACTTCCCATACAACGTATATATGGAACTAGTCCCTGTCCCATATAACGACAACATTGGAATTCTGGTGACCATCAACCAGAATCCAATCCAGGTCCCAATAAAACCTCGGAAGTCACACAGAAGCACAAACTGGGATACATATACTACAATGCTGGAAGGTTATACTAAACTGGAATTGGAAAGGAAGAGCTTGGAACAACTATAGGAAATAACGGATGCATTAATTGAAAAAAATCACTGAAGCGGACGAACTGTGCGTACCAAAAATCAGGTGCAAGACTCTTCTTCACCCTAACTGGACTGGGGAAATGAGAAGAAAAGCCAGAAATATCAAAAGAATACACGCAGACATTAAAGATACGGGTACAAATCGTTAAAAGATTAAAGAGTTAAATGGCCTGAAAAAGAGATGATCTTCCTCATAGTGTGGAACAGCAAAAAGAGAAAGAATACAATTAAAGAATGAACAAGGGGAATATTTAAGAAGAAATGATGAAATAGCGAATAAATTTAAAGTATATTGGAATAAAGTATATACCATCAAAGAGGAAGATAACCAAAGATATGGAGGAAATAGTCCACAGATACCAACGCACAAACCAAGAAAGAATTACCCCAGCAGAAAGAGTAGACTATAGATTACAGGAGAATGAAGGAATCGAGGGAGAAAACATCAAGGTAGAGGAACTAAAAAAAAGCCATCAGCACGTTTAAGCAAAATGCTCCTGGAAAAACAGTCCACATGAAATTTAATTATTCTAGGGCCCCCAAAACATTATATGGGCCAAAACAGACCTATTAAACGCATACCTTAATATAGGACCGTACCCGGAGAAGCTCAAACTAGCGAAGATGGTATTCCTGCTGAAACAAGGGGAACCATCCCGACAAGTTTCCAGCTACAGACCAACCCCGCTGCTAATCTTTCTGGGAAAAATTCTCGAGAAAATACTGAACACAAGATTGGTAAATTTCCTTGAAGATAAAGATAAATACAACATACATCAGTATGGCTTCCGAAAGAAAAGAGATTCAACAATGGAAATAGCTATAATAACGGTAAATATTGCGCAGCCAAGGATGAAAAAGGGTGCGTGGACGTGGTCCTCCGTAATGTCTAAAAGGTCTTCGACAAGGTCTGGGTTGAAGGACTCAACTATAAGTTCCTTCAACTGGGTCTCGGCATCAAGATGGAAAGAATGTTGGCCGATTATATCTCCAGTAGGAAAGCCTACATCTCCATCGTGGACCACAGAGACCGACCTTCCAACTACAGACGGGGGTCCCTCAAAGGGGGTGCATGAGCACCATCCTTTACGCGTTATACACGGCTGATCTTCCGCTTCCAATAACACCGGGATGTATCAATATACAATACACGGATGATACCAGTCAAATTATTACATCGCACTCCACAAACCCACGATGGCAGGCCAGAACCACCGAAAGGGAGATACATAACAGAAATTTATACGAAAATAAGTGGAAAATTAAAACAAATAACCAGAAATTTAAGATCATCCCGATATTAAGATACAAAAAGGACCGCATTACCATCAACGCTGTTAAATGTGACTACGCGATGGAGGGAAGTACACTGGGGCCTCAGATTGGATTAGGAGGCTATCACACGCACACAAATGCGAGGATAGCCAAAGCTAAAATGGGTATAAGACTGTTATACATTATCCGAAACATGAACCCAAGACGAAAGAGAACGATTTACAAAGCATTTGTCGAATCGACTTAACATACCCACCGATCCCAATGCACACGATCTCAAAGTCCAACAAAAAGAAACTTCAAAGAGTTCAAAACAAAGCGACATACATCATAATGGACATCAAAAGAGAAAGAAAAAAGAAACAGGACATTATCAAAACAGCTGAAATAGACCCAATAAATATAACCCTAGCAAACAGAGCAAAAAATATCTAGGAAAAAATAGAAGAGAACCACCAAGAGACAAGTAGGATGCTAAGAATCCAAAACCAAAACTATACAAGAAAGCGGTTCCCAAGCAGTAGGCTCCACCTACGGCAAAAGGAACGTACGATCTTTCCATGAATATACATAAACACTGAGGAAAAAAAGAAGAAAACCAAGCAATCACAATATATAAAATAAAGGCGTGAATGCCTTAAGTAGAAGTACTAAAACATAGGAAAACACAAATCAAAAGAAAATAAAAAAATAGAAGAAACGTATAGATAAATACAGATATATATATATATATATATATATATATATATATATATATATATATATATATATATATATAACATATATTCATAGAACAATAAATTATCAAATGAATTAGAACTAACTGAGCTGAATAAGGTAAAACAAAAACTCAAATAACCACATATACATAGAAAAATACATTATTAAAAGAAGTAGAACTGACTTACCCGAAAAAAGGTAAACTAAACTCAAATAATCAAAGAGAAGACTTAGAAACAATCACTTGAAAGAAATCAGCTAGTATCCTGGCACATATATAGTCTAACACATAATAAGTTGATATCCAGCTCTAAATTTCCTTTACCTTTAGAGGAAGCTACGATCACACTGACTACTCAGCCTACCAAACTACAAGAAAGAGAAAGAAATCCTTCTCGCCCTTATAAGTCTTACTAACTTTATGAAACTTTTGCAGCAAACGAGTCCATAGACATAGCATAATAACGAATTCTAAATTCCTCCATTGTTGCAAGAAGAGAACCAGCTTGTATTCTCGTATCGACTTTTTCGCTTTCATTAGCATGGAAATAGTCAAGAGCCCCAATGAGTGATTCATAATGCTCTCTTATGGCAGAAACAGAGTTGGCATGAGCTTCCCATCTAGCATCAGATAGATACTTTGGAACATTAAACTTCGATTTAAAAAATCCTAACATCACAGCCTACCTCTTTGTAGAGGATTAAATCAAAACGCATATTTCTGGAAGAACGCTAAAAAAATAATTGCATCTAAGCAGCATTCTACTGCAGAACGACCCTCAAGATTCGAAGAATGTCCTGCACAAGGAATATACTTATATGGCACGCTTGTTTTTCTCTCATCTTGTCGGCACGTCCCATAGACAACAACAATTTCAATGAATTTTTCACCAACCTGAATTCGGTACACCCATCGATAAAATTCAAAGTAGAATGGGAACAGAATAATTCTCTACCGTTTTTAGACGTAAATATCCACCATTTAAATAATTATATTCAGTGCTCAGTCTATCGAAAGCCTACAAATTCAAATGCTTACATACATTTTTTCCCACTACATGATAAATCGGTGAAGATATCTGTTATTTCTTCCATCTTTCCCCAAGCCTATAGAACGTGCGACCCAATCTTCCTTCAGGATGAAATTAACCACCTTATCTGCAATTTCATTGAACTAAAATTTCCAATTCACCTCATAAATAGATGCCATTCCAAAACACATAAAAACTTCCATTCCACATCCACACCACGAAGAAATGATTTTAAAAATGTATTAGTTTCCCATATGCTCCAGCCTAGGCTCCTCTAAAATCATATGCGAACGGAAATAACATAAATATTACATTTAAATATTCAAATACCATTCGAAAATCCCTGACTAGACTGCGCCCAATTAATCTCGATGCTGGAGTTTACAGTATACCATGCTATAATTGCAAATTCACATACATCGGAGAGTCAGGCCACTTTAATAAGAGGATGAAAGAACATTTAGCTGATATCAGAAGGTGTACGAATTCGTCAAGTCTTTTTACGCAAATGCAAACGCACGTCCATAGAATTGATTTTAACCATGCAAAAACCATTTATAAATCAAACAATTATATTGAAAGGAGAATTGCGGAATCCATCATCATTAACAAAGTTGATAATTTTAATTTATCTGAAGGGCAATACAAATTTAACAAATATATAATGAATAGAGTCGCCAATTGTATCTATAAGCCCCCAGATGCAATGAGTCTTGGGGATTAACAACTCTCCAGATTGTTTCCGGCCCCATTTCCTTTTGTTTAGCTTGTCATTCACGTCAGATTTACTGGACTATATTTTTTTGTCAGATTGTTTTCTGCTGTTTTATTTCGTTTAGGATGTGTCTTACCTTATATATACTTTGCTCCTTGTCTAGCGTCTTCATTATTAGTTGAAAATGGCATGTTGCCGAAACTAGTCCGATAGTTATAAATAAAATCTTGATTCAAATATTGTGGTTTACCATTATCTTCCATATATATATATATATATATATATATATATATATATATATATATATATATATATATATATATATATATATTGATCATGTTACTACATTTAGGCATGGCCTAACAACGATGCAAGACTTCATTATATCCCCTTGAAGCTCTGTCAGCGCAGGCACTGTAACCACTATTTATTGGCCCTTAACCTCTAATACAAATAATTCTGCCTATTCAATTCCCCTCGCCTCGAAAGGCTGTGTTAGGTTCACACGACCCCGCTCCCTCTCTCTCTCACACACTCTTTCTCTCTCCTCTCTCTCTCTCTCCCCTCTGTCTCCCTCCTCTCTCTCTCTCTCTCTCTCTCTCTCTCTCTCTCTCTCTCTCTCTCTCTCTCTCTCTCTCTCTCTCTCTCTCTCTCCTCCCTCTCTCTTTCTCCCATGGTCGCGCCCACTTTCTCTACGCATATAAACAAGAGACATTCTCATGGTCGGGATCAGCATTACTAAGGCGTTCGAACACATCACTTCTCTCAACTGCAAAGGAGATCTATGCTCACCAGCTTCAGCCTTTTATCTTAGAAAACAACTTCATAAATAAAGTTATATTTTCATCAAGTTGTTTATCGAAATCCAAGTACGAATTTGTTTAGTCGGACATCCACAAGAAGAAACAGACACCTCTCGCTACAAGTGGTGACGCCAGGAGTGACATAAAAATTAAAAAGTCATTATCGACTGGAGTGACAAAAATTAAGAAAAAACATCATTATCGCCCGGAGTAACTTCAAGCAACTTACGTGACCTATAAGGGCAAGTAAGCACAAGCGACGGCAGTAAGACACCTTTTTTCGAAAATGGACGACACCGATAATTCCACTGCGGTAAGTACAATTTCTACCATCTCAATACCAGAGTTCCAGAGCTCTTCCCCACAATCCTGGTTTACCCAAATTGAGTTGTTATTCAATCTCGACCGCATTGCTAGTGACGTGCACAAGCTAAAATCACTTATAGGGGTACTTCCCTATACGGTGATAAATGACATTTCACCTCTCTTGAAGAACCCTCTACCCTCTCTTACCCTTCCCTCCGGGACGCTATCCTCAAAAAATATACCCCGACCACTGCTCAAAAAATGGAAATGTTAGCTCACACATCCGAACTCTCCCATCTTGCACCCGATGACCTATTGCGAAGATTACGTGACACTCTGGGAGACAATGTGAGTCATGGATTTCTTCGGGAATCCTTGTCCAACGGTTCCCACCCCACATTCAAGAGGTCCTCGAGATTTTGGCCCCTGATAGCACTCTGGACCAACTTGCGACCGCGGCCACTCGTGCCCTCAATCGTAGTTCGCAGGCACGACTAGCTGTCATTGCCAAGGCTACCCCAACTCTCCCAGACTTTCAGTCACAATTAGGACCAGCGCTTTCCCCTATAAAATAGGAATTGGCAAACCTCAAGCCCCTCCCCCCCTTACCACTCCCCCAGTGGGGGTGCGAGGTATAAATGAGGAATTCTGAGGAAAATCGTGGTAGTATACGTCAGTCTCTAGGTGACGAAGTCTTCGGATCAAACCGAACTACCGAGACTGGAGAGGTAGTGTACTTGGCTCGCCCCACCAAGAAGTACCCTGCAAGAGAGGCAGGGCTACCTACCTTAAGGGGCTAAGAAGACGCTCATCCTCGAGCTAAGTCCCTGGTTATCAAACCAAACGATAAGTTAACTTTGGTAAGTTCAACTTACTCTCGCCAGAGAGACTCCTCATATCCTGGTGCACCTTAAACACCAGGGGTATTCCTCGTCCTTGAGGAATTAAGAAAAGAAGAAGGAAAAGGCTCCCCCTCGAGCCCGTTATTCGGTGGCCACACCGAACTCCTAAGTTAACTTGATTTAAGAACCAAGTTCGACTCACTCTCGCCAGAGAGACCACGACTGCCTAGGTGTTGCATAAAGCACCGTATTGGTCCTCGTCCTTGAAGACCTCCCCCCCCCCGGAAGAACGTGTGGACCCTCTAGCTGCTACCCTCGCTAAAACGACCGTAGAATTTCGCTTATCTACCTCTGAACACACGGCACGCGTCGTGAGGCAATAACATTTCTGAGGCCTTTAAACTCCACATGAGTCCGTAAGCCTAATTCTTATATTATTGTTTTGTGTAGAGAAAACGTTAACCAATTTTTGTGGGTAAACTAATTTAATTAATTTTTGTTTAGAATAATATTTAGAGTATTGCTGTAGTTAATGTCTAAATGTTATGTATTCAATTGATAAAGGTAAAATATAAGTTTATTTTGTGAATTAGTGGGCGTTTCTTTTATATCCTTACGTGTTTCGTAACGGCTCTGTTCTTTAAGATATTCTTATAATATCAATATATTAGAAACCCTCTTAGCACTCTTAGAGATAGAACAAAAAGGGGGGGGGGGAATTCTACGACATAAATAAAAGTGGTGTCAGGTGTGGGGTTGCTATTAGAAAGAACCCAGCAGTGTCTATTTAAGAAAGAGCCAACACGTAAAGGAATATCAGGAGTAAGAGAATAATTGACGAGAGGAAAATTGGTAGAGTTAGGGGTGGTAACAATCTTAAGGTAATTGGTAGGTCAAGTGGTAAATTTGTTGTCGGGAGTGGTATTTCAATCAACATAGTAGTGGGATTAAGGGTAAGTTATGCTGAGCGCTACCTGGTGAGTGGTGGCATAATTACCTGAGAGTACAGTAAGGAAAATTCGACGGACCAACACAAAATGGATCCGGTCAAAAGATTTTACCTACAAGCCCAAATTCTGGGATTTGAAGGCAAGGATATGGATGCCTACATCCTTGAAGAATTGAGAATACAAAGAGAAGAAGAAGAAGAAATAATAGATTTTGATAGAAAAAGGGAAAATATAGATATACGGATATACCGGAAAAGTGAAGAATCCCGAATACAGTGGAAAATAGAAATAAAGGAAAGAAGAATGCTGAGAGGAAGTAAAACAAGCGAAAGAATAATACTGTTGAAAAGAGAAGCACAGCAATTCAGAATAAGGATAGAAATGGAAGATGAAGAAAGAAGACTAAAGATAAACCTGGAAGATGAAGAAAGAAGAACCCGACGGGAAAATGAAATAGCGAAAGCAGAACAAGAGGCTGAGGAAAGGAGAAAGAAGAGGGAAAAATAACGTGCTCAAGCTGAAAGAGAAGAGAGAGAAGAAAAGAAAAGATTGCTCGCACTCAAAAGAGCACCTATCGAGAATCTCACAAAGGCCGAGGAAGCTGTAGCCCGACCTGGATCTAAGGAAGGACCATCGAGGGAAACCCAGCCAGCTTCACGTCGAATAAGAAATTGGAGACGTGTTTCTCCCAATCTCGAAGGCTAACGAGGAGCCGATGTTTGACTTCGTGGAAAAGACCGTTTGGAAAAAGAACTCTCCTGGGGCCGTCCTCAATCCCCTCCCCCCCTTAGCACTCCCCCAGTGGGGGTGCGAGGTATAAATGAGGAACTCTGAGGAAAATCGTGGTAGTATACGTCAGTCTCTAGGTGACGAAGTCTTCGGATCAAACCGAACTACCGAGACTGGAGAGGTAGTGTACTTGGCTCGCCCGACCAAGAAGTACCCTGCAAGAGAGGCAGGGCTACCTACCTTAAGGGGCTAAGAAGAAGCTCATCCTCGAGCTAAGTCCCTGGTTATCAAACCAAACGATAAGTTAACTTTGGTAAGTTCAACTTACTCTCGCCAGAGAGACTCCTCATATCCTGGTGCACCTTAAACACCAGGCGTATTCTTCGTCCTTGAGGAATTAAGAAAAGAAGAAGGAAAAGGCTTCCCCTCGAGCCCGTTATTCGGTGGCCACACCGAACTCCTAAGTTAACTTGATTTAAGAACCAAGTTCGACTCACTCTCGCCAGAGAGACCACGACTGCCTAGGTGTTGCATAAAGCACCGTATTGGTCCTCGTCCTTGAAGACCTCCCCCCCCCCGGAAGAACGTGTAAACCCCCTAGCTGCTACCCTCGCCAAAACGACCGTGGAATTTCGCCCATCTACCTCTGAACACACGGCACGCGTCGTGAGGCAATAACATTTCTGAGGCCTTTAAACTCCACATGAGTCCGTAAGCCTAATTCTTATATTATTGTTTTGTGTAGAGAAAACGTTAACCAATTTTTGTGGGTAAACTAATTTAATTAATTTTTGTTTAGAATAATATTTAGAGTATTGCTGTAGTTAATGTCTAAATGTTATGTATTCAATTGATAAAGGTAAAATATAAGTTTATTTTGTGAATTAGTGGGCGTTTCTTTTATATCCTTACGTGTTTCGTAACGGCTCTGTTCTTTAAGATATTCTTATAATATCAATATATTAGAAACCCTCTTAGCACTCTTAGAGATAGAACAAAAAGGGGGGAGAATTCTACGACATAAATAAAAGTGGTGTCAGGTGTGGGGTTGCTATTAGAAAGAACCCAGCAGTGTCTATTTAAGAAAGAGCCAACACGTAAAGGAATATCAGGAGTAAGCGAATAATTGACGAGAGGAAAATTGGTAGAGTTAGGGGTGGTAACAATCTTAAGGTAATTGGTAGGTCAAGTGGTAAATTTGTTGTCGGGAGGTGTATTTCAATCAACATAGTAGTGAGATTAAGGTAAGTTATGCTGAGCGCTACCTGGTGAGTGGTGGCATAATTACCTGAGAGTACAGTAAGGAAAATTCGACGGACCAACACAAAATGGATCCGGTCAAAAGATTTTACCTACAAGCCCAAATTCTGGGATTTGAAGGCAAGGATATGGATGCCTACATCCTTGAAGAATTAAGAATACAAATAGAAGAAGAAGAAATAATAATAGAGTTTGATAAAAAAGGGAAAATATAGATATACGGATGAACCGGAAAAGTGAAGAATCCCGAATACAGTGGAAAATAGAAATAAAGGAAAGAAGAATGCTGAGAGGAAGTAAAACAAGCGAAAGAATAATACTGTTGAAAAGAGAAGCACAGCAATTCAGAATAAGGATAGAAATGGAAGATGAAGAAAGAAGACTAAAGATAAACCTGGAAGATGAAGAAAGAAGAACCCGACGGGAAAATGAAATAGCGAAAGCAGAACAAGAGGCTGAGGAAAGGAGAAAGAAGAGGAAAAAAAAACGTGCTCAAGCTGAAAGAGAAGAGAGAGAAGAAAAGGAAAGATTGCTCGCACTCGAAAGAGCACCTATCGAGAATCTCATAGAGGCCGAGGAAGTTGTAGCCCGGCCTGGATCTAAGGAAGGACCATCGAGGGAAACCCAGCCAAATGGGGTAACCATGGAAGAAGTAGGAAGTAGGAATGAGGTACCAGCAGGAATACCTAAGGAAGAACCTACGAGGTGAACCCAGCCAAATGGGGTTATCAGGGAAGAAGTAGGAGGTAGAGTAGAGGTACGAGCAGGTGTACCTGAGGAACTACCTACTAAGAGAAGTGAGTCAAATGAGTTGACAAGGAAGGAGGAAAGAGGTGTTATTGCGATACACCCAGGTAAGACTAATCAAATGGTAGACACGGATGAGTATCCCCTACCCCTAGTAGTCTCCTCCCCGAACGGAACGTCCACGGAGTTACCGCTAAATCGCCAAGTCGTAGTGAGCGCCACGCCCATTAACGACCTCGCATGGAAAAGTTTTCTCGATCCCCAAAGATCGAACCCAGACACGATCTTCCCGTGTACCTGGTTAAAGGAGAGCTATGGGACTCAAGTTCTCATCAATTATGCCCCGCTGCAACAGGCCGCTCTAGCCTTAATGTTCAATTTAAAGGTAGTTAAGTACCATAATATGGGTAATTCGAGTAGGTTGAAATACCGCTACCATTTAGTAACATACTGGGGTAGACTCAATAACCCGAACGGCCGACTCAGGCGCGGTAAAGTATTGGTCTTAGAGCACCATTTTAGTATTAGCTACCTCAAAGGAGCCGATAAAGGACAGCTGCTCTATAGGCGGAGACGAAATACCATTGAGGGTTATTTCAGCCCCTAATGAGCGTGAAACCCTGTTTTCATTTGTTGTTCGTGTTAATATTTATCGGTAGGATTTAAGTTCTCAAAAACTTAGAAATGTAAGGAAGTAGCTTGTTTTGTTGTTGTTTTTTGTGGGTAATCGACGAATTAAGGTTTTGTTATGTTCATGTAAAATTGTAAATCGAGTATGTCTAGTTCGACACATTGCCTGTGTAAACGCGCGCGAGGGCGTACATGGGTAAGGAAACTTAAGGTATGAGAGGGCTCAAGAAATACAACTTTGCTAATCTCGACTAGGTTGAGTAAGTTGTTTTGAGTTCCCGGGAGCATCCCCCCTCCCCATTAAATTCTTCGATGGGAGGTGTTGTAGGGGAATGGTCACTTCCCCCCCCCCCCGTCCACTCTTGGTGCAGTCACAAGGCGGTTACCGCAAAGACATCCGTCGAAGGCATCGGCGGGTCAGTGCTTAACCGCAGTGTGGCACAACTCAGTGCCATGAAAGACCCTAATGGTCAAAATGTAAGATCTCCCCCAGGAGAGTGAGATCCAGTTTCACGTCGAATAAGAAATTGGAGACGTGTTTCTCCCAATCTCGAAGGCTAACGAGGAGCCGATGTTTGACATCGTGGGAAAGACCGTTTGAAAAAAGAACTCTCCTGGGGCCGTCCTCAAGCCCCTCCCCCCCTTAGCACTCCCCCAGTGGGGGTGCGAGGTATAAATGAGGAACTCTGAGGAAAATCGTGGTAGTATACGTCAGTCTCTAGGTGACGAAGTCTTCGGATCAAACCGAACTACCGAGACTGGAGAGGTAGTGTACTTGGCTCGCCCGACCAAGAAGTACCCTGCAAGAGAGGCAGGGCTACCTACCCTTAGGGGCTAAGAAGAAGCTCATCCTCGAGCTAAGTCCCTGGTTATCAAACCAAACGATAAGTTAACTTTGGTAAGTTCAACTTACTCTCGCCAGAGAGACTCCTCATATCCTGGTGCACCTTAAACACCAGGCGTATTCCTCGTCCTTGAGGAATTAAGAAAAGAAGAAGGAAAAGGCTTCCCCTCGAGCCCGTTATTCGGTGGCCACACCGAACTCCTAAGTTAACTTGATTTAAGAACCAAGTTCGACTCACTCTCGCCAGAGAGACCACGACTGCCTAGGTGTTGCATAAAGCACCGTATTGGTCCTCGTCCTTGAAGACCTCCCCCCCCCCGGAAGAACGTGTGGACCCCCTAGCTGCTACCCTCGCCAAAACGACCGTGGAATTTCGCCCATCTACCTATGGACACACGGCACGCGTCGTGAGGCAATAAAATTTCTGAGGCCTTTAAACTCCACATGAGTCCGTAAGCCTAATTCTTATATTATTGTTTTGTGTAGAGAAAACGTTAACCAATTTTTGTGAGTAAACTAGTTTAATTAATTTTTGTTTAGGATAATATTTAGAGTATTGCTTAAGTTAATGTCAATTGATAAAGGTAAAATATAAGTTTATTTTGTGAATTAGTGGGCGTTTCTTTTATATCCTTACGTGTTTCGTAGCGGCTCTGTTCTTTAAGATATTCTTATAATATCAATATATTAGACACACTTAGCACTCTTAGAGATAGAACAAAAAGGGGGGGATTTCTACGACACTGGTTCTATAATTAGCATTCTACCCGCTACTCTAGGGCAAAAAGAGAAAGACGAGGAATCACATATTACCCTCACCCCAGCTTCTTGCACCCCTATTAGTAATTTTGGCACTCAAACTTTAAACCTCTCACTAGAACTTAGGCGCAATTTTGTGTGGATATTTTTAATTTGTGATGTGGAATGTGCTATACTAGGTGCTGACTTCCTGGCACACTATAATCTTTTAGTTAATTTAAGGAAATCGTGTTTAGTTGATGGTACCACAAATTCATCCGTTGAAGCAATAAAGAATAGTTCAATTCTTCCCACCCTTTTATTTATTTCTAATGGCTCTCCGATAAACTAATTACTAAACAAATATAGTGCTATTTATAAACCAAGTAATGAACGTATTAATCTCCAAAGCCGGCATAGCGTTTCCCCTTCATTTCATCATTTCGTTCTCAAGGAGGATAGTGTACTAACGGCATACTTGTAACTGTGATCGAAGCGCTGCTCGCTGCCTCAGTGTGCCTGGTTCGAATCGCTTCCCTGCACGGATTTTTTCGAAAAAAGGTAATAAAAATATTACTGCAAGGAAAAAATATTCCGTTTTCTCTTTCAATGTGGTTTAATGGATATATATATATATATATATATATATATATATATATATATATATATATATATATATATATATATATATATATATATATATATATAAACTTCTTTTATTTGGAGAAAAAAAGCCACGCCTTCCACCTGGAATGACATTACATTTATCAAATCGGATTCTTTTCTTCTTCTTTTTTGCCAACTCGAGTTCTCAGCCATTATTGCTAGGTATTTCCATTTTTTTCAGTTCGATTTATGTCATGTGATTGAATTAACACGATATTTATTTCGTCCTAAAACAAGCGTAAATTCTCGGTCTAAAATAATGTTGAGGGTTATAAACATAAACAATGAATTCACAGTATACATTTATACACAAGGCCAACATCCCGTACCGTCCCATTTTATATGCGATTAACACACATATTTATAAACTAGCTAAATTTATGGTCCTAATCTTAGAACCCTCCACTCGTAATGATTATGTGATAGAACGAGTTGAAGCTGCGTTAATTTCAACTCCTATCCCATATTATTTAAAACCACGATGCTGCGCACGTGCATCTTCGATTCGAAGCTTGGCGGCTTACCACAGCCACCGGTTGTCAATGTTTAAACAAGGAGGTTATCGTACCCCCGTTCGCCCCATACGCCGACCTCGCCAGATTGAGTTAGGCTTATGGGCAGATAAGGCATTGTTCTCGGGCTCCGCTGTGCGTTCCCTCGAGGCTCCCACCCCATTGTCCCCCCACGCCAAGGAGATGTCCTGGCTATTTATATGGAAACTTTACCACTAAGATCAGATTGGAGATCCAGATTTTCGTCGCGAAACATCACCAAGACCTTCTCTCCCTTTGTGCGCCAAGGGACCTCGACCTCGAGATTTACCATCACTTGTCCAGAAGGAGGACAATATCCCTTGAGTGCCAAAGTTCGAGCCTTTGCGACGCCGAGCCTAAAAGGCTTCCCCCTTGTTGTTCAGAGGAGAACAGCACTAGAACAGCCACTGTTCGTGCGAGCCCCGTTGGCAAGAAACGGTTCTCACCCTTCCCCCTTGTTGTTCAGAGGAGAACAGCATTAGAACAGCCATTGTTCTTGAGCCCGTAGACAAGAGACGGTTCTCACCCTTCCCCCTCGTGTTCAGAAGAGAACAACGTAGAACAGCCATTGTTCTTTTGAGGCCTTCGCCAAGAAACGGTTCTCACCCTTCCCCCTTGTTGTTCAAAGGAGAACAGCATTAGAACAGCCATTGTTCTTGAGCCCGTAGACAAGAGACGGTTCTCCCCCCCCCCTGTTGTTCAGAGGAGAACAACATTAGAACAGCCATTGTTCTTGAGCCCGTAGACAAGAGACGGTTCTCATCCCCCCTTTGTTCAGAAGAGAACAACCTAGAACAGCCATTGTTCTTCAAGCCGTTCGTCGAGAAACGGTTCTCCTTCCCAAGACGCCACTTCAGGATCCTTTTATCCCCCCCCTTCAGCTGGAACTCGCCAGCGGACCGAAACTACTTCGCGCCACCTTCCACTGCACCACTAGTGTAAAAGTTACGTAAGCCAAACGTCACCTTTGAGTACTTAACCCTTTTGCCAATTTTATCCTGTGCTTTAAATGGTTTATCGAACCATCCCATCTCTTTAACTCTATATTTGTTTTACCTTTTTAAATCCTTTAAATCCTCGGATTAGCCGAGCCCCCACGACCCTTTTCATTCCCTGTTTATGTCAATATTTTCCGTCTTGTGTTTGTTGATAGTTATTATTAATAAAACTCTATTTTATTAATGATAGCAATATTATTATCCTTGAGCTCAGTTCCACTTCTTAAGCATATCGAAGATACATAATATCGGCCGCCAGACATTAACGCACTCTAAAGATAATTAAGGAAGTTCCCTCAACGAATAGTGATATATGGTATCGTCGGGAGCCATTCTACGACAGATTATAACCTCAAGGATTCTTTCGAATTTGTAGATTTTATTAGAAGCTTACCAAATATTAACTATTACATGGTCTCTTTCCATGTCGGATCACTTTTTATTAATGCGCCTGTTTTAGAAACATGACAAATAATTTGTGATAAACTCTTTAGCAGCAACTCACTAAGTTATGGTTTAAATAAGTCTTTGTTTTTGCAATTTTCAAAACCAGCAGAAGATACATTTGTATTTAACAATGTATTGTATAAACAAATTGATGGAATGGCGATGGGATCTCCATTAGGCCTTACCTTTGCCAACTCATTTATGTGTCATTATGAATCAATTTGGTTTGATATAATTGCCCATTGTCCTACGAACCATTTGCTTATAAACGATTTGTGGATGATTGTTTTCTCCTCTTTCGTAATAAATTTCACTCAGACCTATTTCTACACTACCTTAACGAGCAACACCTAATATAAGGTTTTCGAAGGAGGTTGAAACAAACAAAATTAATTTTCTAGATGTAACTGTACGCAGAGAGGAGGGAAAATTAAGAACTTCCGTCTATAGAAAACCGAAGAACCACATTACTAGGGACTGATTATTTCAGTTCCACGCAACATATAAAAAAAATAGCAAATATTAAGACAAATATATTTAGAGCCTTCAGAATTCGCTCAGGTTGGACGGACTTTCACAAAGAAATGAGTTTTCTGAGGACATATTTTTTATTTAATGTTTCCTATACACCTATTCGACAAGTATACAAAAGCTTTCTTAAATAAATTTATATCTGCCTACTGTATTTTTATTAAGCTCACATTTATTGGTGCCTCCACTTCTTTTTGGACGGTACTCTTTAAGAAAATCTTGCAAAGCCTTCTACCGCAATGCCAGTTTAACTTGATATATACTAGGGGCGGTCAATAAGTTTTGCAATTCGGATATAAGGAAACGATATATGAGGAAAAGTGTTTTATTATTTTTCAATATAACTACCCTCGACTTCAATGCACTTGCGCCACTTGTCCCTGAGGCTTTGAATTCCCGACAACCAGAAATCTGCCGACTGCTGTTCGATCCACTCCTGGACGGCGAGCTGGACATATTCATCGTCCCCAAACCGGCGTCCACGCAGTGCAGCCTTGAGCTGGCGGAATAAAAAGTAGTCGCTAGGGGCCAGATCTGGACTGTAGGGGAAATGGTTGAGCTCCTCGAATCCGCACTCGCGCAGGGCAGCTTGTGCAACTCTGGCCTTGTGGACAGGGCCATTGTCGTGGAGGAGCCGGACACCGCGTGTCAACTTGCCGTGACGCTTCTGATGGATGCACTTCTTCAACCCATCCAGTTCCTCGGCTTAATATTAGGCCTGTGATGGTCCTTCCACGAGGCGCATAGTCCACCATCAACACTCCTTCAGAATCCAAGAAAATGGTGGCCATGATCTTCCAATCTGAGGGTTGGGTCCAGAACTTGATGGGGATCGGAGAGCCCCTTTGCTTCCAGGTTATGCTTTCGAGCTTGGTCTCGGGATCCCAGTGATGGACCCACGTTTCATCACCTGTCACTATGCGTGACTCGAATCCCACCGGGTCTTGGTTGTACAGGAGCAGCAGCTCCTCCGAACTTTGACGACGTTGAAGTCGATCATGGAGCGTGAGGTTTCGTGAGGTTTCTAGGGACCCAACGGGCAGAGACCTTGGTCATGGCCAAATTGTCGGGGATGATGTTGATAACACTTCCATGTGTTATTCCAAGTTCTTGCTCGAATTCTTCGACCTTCACCCGTCGATTTTCGAGGATCATCCTCTCCACACGGGCCACATTGTCCTCGTTGGTCACGTCTGACGGGCGCCCTGGACGGGGGTCATGTTCAAGGGAATCACCACCATGGTGGAACTCCATATTCCAGCAAGCAATGGTTGCATAGAAAGGGGCGGTGTCGGTGTACACTGCAACCATGCGTTCATGGATCTCTTTTGCATTCTTGCCTTCCTTGGTTAAAAATTTAATCACTGCGCGGTGCTCAACTTTCTCGATTGTTGAAAGATTTGTGACTGACGATCTGCGATCAGCTACTGCTTCTTAAATAGACGAGGCAAGAGCGTGCGGCTGCAGGTCCTGACTTGACATAACTTGTCCTAACACCCCCACAAACAGCCATCCCCTTCCTCTGTTTTGCCCTACCGATTCGCAAAACCTATTGACCACCCCTCGTATTAATCATAATTCTTTGGGTTTTTTCTTCAACTATAAAGATCGTATTGATCCGATTTTGAGATCTTCTGTTGTATATCATTTCAAGTGTGCTAGCTGCAAAGCCTTCTACGTAGGCCAGGCTAGCCTACATCTTAAACAGAGGGTCAATAAACATCTTGGATTATCCCATAAAACTCAAAGACACATAACTACACACGAATTCTTCAGCATACGAAATTATGCAGAAAATACTGGCCACCTTATTTCATCGGAACATTCTTCCATTCTATCTGGGGCTCCTTCAGTCCATTTGTTAAAAATACTAGAGTCGCTCTATATTAAAATAAACTAAACCAACACTCAAAGAGTCTAATTCCTCCTTTCCCCTAACTATCCCATAACCCTACAACCTACCAAGTCATTTTCATGCTCCTTTGTCGTTCACCTTTTCATTCTTGTCCTGAAACGACTATCTGCTTAAGGTAATGTGTATATTATAGCAATGCCCTCTGGGCATTCCTATAATAAAATCCTCATGGGAAACTTATATATATATATATATATATATATATATATATATATATATATATATATATATATATATATATATATATATATATATATATATACATCAATTATTATATAAAATTCATATCATGCAATTCTTTTACTTTTGTCAATTAAATCGTTCAATTATTTTACATTACTTTTGTAAATTAAATCATATTTTATGTACAACTTAATAATTAATTAATTCATTTATTTTACTTAACTTGTCAATTCATTTAACGTACTACTGTTTCAAACAACATCTCTTAAAATTTTGCACAAAAACAAACAAACACACGCTTTCAGCTCGATCTTATGGAACTCTATTCTCTCTCATTCGACTCTCGCCATTCTCCGTATAAAGGTCGGTAATCATTCCTTCTACAATTCGTCATTTACCTCCAAACAAATCACTCTTAGTTTAATTCCACATCCTCTCGCAATTCTCTGCAAACGACCATAGGAGAGTAGGTCCTAATTCTATTTACTCCTCGTATTTGCAGCCCCCAATTCAGTCCATCATAGTCACCATATTATTTCACATTTATTTCACGTACTTCATTTATCTTCACATCTTGTTACTGTAAATCATATTTTACCATATCTTACATTGTATACCTAATCCAACTTATCTCATTGTACATTCGTTGATTCTATGAATATATTTATATTTATTTAATTGTTTTTCTTAAAACCCATTTCATTATTTCAAAATTTTTTCGCTTTCGTCTTAGGCCTAAAATTAGCAGACGACAACTTCGATCAAACAAATTTATGATAATGGTTTTCAAAACGCTTTCTAGGCTGATTTATTAATAAAAAATAAATCCCATGAATAATCATATACTATAATATCATTCACGTATTCGGTTCTTTTAATATTTTAATTTTGTAATTTTATACTTTGTCCTATTTTAACTTTAGTCTCGCTTCTTTGGCTTTATCTGATTTGCCCTAAGCTTGTTTGTTTTTTTCAGTGTTTTTATTATTCCTGTTTGTTTTGTTTTTCGATGTACGTTTATAAATTGAGTGACTTTATGTTTTTGTGGGGGGGGGGGGGAGGTATACGATGATGACTTTCTTGCTTCTCTGTTATTGATACTGTAGGGGATCGAAAATGTATCAGAGAAAAATTCCTTTCCACTCGATAATATAAATGGCCAATAAACTTACCAACCAGAGACGGACTAAGGCCAGCCGTATGGCTAGAGTATTGGCATTTAAATCAAGAGGTACAGCGTTCGAAAGTCAACAGTCCAAAAGCCTTTATGAAGATCTCTCAAGATAGAAAACGAGGCCAAGAAAGAAAACGGAAAGAAAACGCTTGAAGAACTAACTCAACAAAAAGTACAAAGAAGAAATCAGCCCCCAAGATAAATGGATCAAGGAAGAAAACGAAGATTAAAGACCAACCCTGACAAGAAGAATAGGAAGTCAAGAAAAGTGAAGACAAATGTTTGAAGGGCCAAATTAAAGAAATAAGGAATTTCAGTCAAGAAGAAGAAAATTTCGAGGAAGGCACCTGCATCGAGGAAACCAAGTGAAAAGCAAGAATAATATTGATAAATAAGTAAAATTTGGATAAGAAGGATATGACCCCCCCCCCATAATACCACCCCCTATATGTTAATGGAGCTGGCCTCTTGAATGATGATCCTTCTTACCACTTGGGGGTTTGATTGCCTGGTTAGTGGTAAGGTAACCACTCAAAAAGGGTGAGCTTGGTAGGATTAGGATAACGCTTGCCACTGGCAATGGTAACAAGTTATTTGAATGCGCAACGGAAATATCCATTTAGGTAGCTTTGTACTTGATCCAAGAAGAGGGTACCAGCTTGGATGAATAAAAGAATCTGTTTATAGATGTAAACGAGTCTCAGTCTATTTATTTTACTCTGCACAAAAATAGGAAGCACTACGAGTATAGTTTCACAATTTGATTTTACACCGAAGTAATGCGGGAATATGGTAGAGCGACCGGGAGATTATGATGATCGACTTATTGAATTAATGAACGCGTAACAATTAAGATAGTAATAATAATGATCCTAAACTCTCTCTCTGCACCCCTTTATAAAGGTGGAGAAGACACTTATCAAGTCAGATTCACGCCCCACCTACAAATAACGTTGGCGCGCGTGGTTGACTGCTCATTCCATTCTCTCGCCTCCTGATTGGCTTAAATTAAGCCCTTATTTAATTCTGATTGGATGGCATCTACACTGATGTACCTCATTATTGGCCAATATTTCTAGAAGGCGGAGTGTAGATAGAGGAGAGTAGGAAAGGGGGCAAAGAAAAAATAATAGCGTAGGCGAGTTGCGAACAGCTTCCCGCGTCGCTGGACCACTGTTAGCCACCGGCGAATCCACTCCGCCATCCTGAGTCTCAAAAAAGACTCATTCAAACGAAGCTTTTTAGCCGCTCGCCTGCACTTCTCGTACGCTATACGGAGTTTTATTATTAGGTTTATATTAGTTTAACTTTGTTACAGAATGCTTTCATCGCACGCCATTTTATTACCTCCAGACATTCTCAGTTTCCTAATGTTTACCTCTCTGGCGCCTGTCTGATTTAAGCCCAGATATTGAGACTACCACTTTATTACTGTGAGAAAACCGAGCTTTTATCTCAACCTTCTAAACTCGCCCTCTCTTCCTTACCTCGGGTTCCGTTGTGCAGGGTGTCTACATTGTACACCCTTCAAGTGAATACTTTACTTTAACAGAATCATTGAAGATGTTCCAATGTTTGGAGCGAAACGTCTGAGAGGAGCTCCAATGCGAAAATCTTAATGTGTTTAGGTGTAAATCTGAGGACGGCTCGGAAACCTTACTATAAGCGTTCTGATACGAAAAAGAACTCCCGAATTTGTTGCGGAGATTCAGGCCATTATTGACACCGATCCCAGCAAGTAAATGAGGTCCATAACCAGTGACAAGGGGGAGCCAGTCTCTCTCATCAGGCAGTTAGTCCATGAGGTCATTCGCTACTACTTATATACAATATGAGAAAGGGCCACCCTCTGTCGCAGAAGACGAAGAACAAGCGGTAGCAACGTGCTGCGAAACTTCTGAACAAACTGAAGCACCTCGACTCAAGCCTGGCATTCTTTGGTTCTTCTGAGACGAGAAGAATTGACCAGGTGGTGAACTCGCAAAGCAAATGTCAGTTTCTTTTGTCCCACAAAAATCTACCGAGAGTCAGGAAGACCAAGTTCGCGGTTCACATGGTATTTAAGGTGGTCAGTAGCGAGAGCTATGTTATACCTACGTTTATTTTCCCGGATGGCTACCTCAAGTGCTTGGAAAAGTTGGTGTTGCCCTGGATCCAGTAGTTGGCCGTTGGAAGATCGTACGTGTGGCAGCAGGACTACACTGTCACACAAGCAGGAGGATCCAGTCTTGGCTGTCAAAATTTTTTTTGACCACACCAGTCCGAATATCTGGCCTCCTAACTCCTCAGCCTGCAACCCACTGGACTATTATGCGTGAGACGTGATTGGGAGAGATATCAACTTCTCGTGCACCAACAAGGTAGAGCTTAGGTCTCGAATAGTTTTCACCCAGTTAAACAGGGGGAGCTTCGCGGCCTGCAGCAGGTTGCGACGTCGTCTGGAGGCCGTGTTTGAGGCAAGAGGTGATTTTTGAATCAAATGAATAGTAACATGTAACATATATATATATATATATATATATATATATATATATATATATATATATATATATATATATATATATATATATATATATATATAAATAGTGCTATTTTCTTTTATTTTGAAGCTAGGCGACAATTTATCCATCGCCCCCCTGTATATATTGAGTTTTTATGGACTTATAAGCATAGATATTGCAAGATTCCAGATGCTCAGTCGAATTAAGTTTGCAGAAAAAAAGACTTTATTTATCCATCACATAGTAACGCTTGATCGACGTTAACCAGCCTGCTTTTTAAAATTTATGTTGGATTAGTTAATGACGAATTTCTTTATTCGTACCTCCACAAAGCCACATCGGCTGTAGTTACTCACCGGATGGAATCCTTATTTGAGTTGAGTTCGTGACAGCTCCCAGATGCTGTAGTGAGTCGTTTTTTTCTAATCCAACGCTAAAGTGTAGCTCCTGCTTAAATTACGCTAGTGACTAAAAGCCAGAGTAAATATACCAAAAAAATAATCTGTTTTTTTTTACGTTTAAAGCTCCTTTTATGGGTCTATGTAGGATTGTGTATCGAAGCTGGATGTTATATTTTGCTAAAAAGTTTGGTTGCCTTTAGTTATTTGATAAGATTATAAATTTTTATTTTGTTGTCCTCAAATAGTCTCTCTTTTGTTCGGTTTGGGGAAGTTGGCAAAAACGAAAGCTATATGAAAGTTTCGCGTAGCCTATGCGTAGTCGACCAAGTTACTTCTTTATAGTTTTCTGCGAGAACCCTGGTCATGAAGGAAGCTAAATAGGTCCCCTCTTTGTCAAGCTACGATAAACGGGCCCTAAAGATAACAAAGATAAATGCATTTTAAATGCGAGTGTGTTTGTGAGGATAGACAATTTATTTGGTAAATGTGCTTGGCGTTTTTTTAGTGAATCTTACATGCGTTAGATATTTACGTTAGATATTTTCCATTCGGTAATTGGCTGTTTTTTTTGCATTTGATCGTAGTCACCAGATGATTATTTTTTTTTTAATCGCTTTGGTCTGTTCTTTGTCTTAATATTTGAAGTTTGCTCTTGATAGGTGTAAGGGGTTGTAGAAAAAAATAAAGAACAAAATTAGCGTGAGTATAGCTGCGAACGGCGAATCGACTGCGCCATCCTGGGTCTCAAAAAACAAACAAAAAAACCCCCCTCTCATTCGAGCGAAGCTTTTAAACCATTCGCTTGCACTTCTCGGCACACTACATAGGTCAACAATAATATTGCTCTTGTGGTAAGCTTCTACCTATTTCATGCTTCTAGTCAAAGAGATTGAAAATAGCAAAGAAGAGGCACATACATAAATATATTATATTAAGCAACGCCAAGGGTTTAAGGTTTAAGGTAAGGAACCAGTGGGTTGCTGCCCAATCCAAGTGTATTCTATATGGCAGCTAGGATGAAACGAGGCAAAGCATCTATAAAAGGTGGAGGAGACCACTTTGTGACAAAAATTTTAAAAAAACGACGGGTTAAAAGATTCCTCCGCCAATATGAATCGAAGACGGGTTTGTTGAAGAATAGTTAAAGGGGTCGGGAAACAGGACAACCAGAGAACGGCAAAATGGCTACAATCCAGTAAAAGGTGGGCAACCGATTGTTCTCCACCGCAAAAACGACAGCAAGGGCTGATATGAACATCACCCGAACCAAGATAGCCGTGAGTAAGTCTCGTGTGGCCAAAGGGAACTCGGTAAAGGACCACCTCCAACGCCTGCATTCTATGACGGCTCGAGGGCCAAGAGTGAATAGAATTTTTAATTTTGTATAGTTTGGATGATGAACAGTCATCCCATTCATTCTGCCACATTTGAAAAATATATTTTTCCTTTGAAGGAAAGTAGTCCCTAAAAGGCAGCGCCGAGTTTTCAGGGGGCACATAATGTGCTGAGCGGGCCAGCCGATCAGCCCTCTCGTTGCCCAGGACCCCCACATGACCAGGGACCCACCAAAAAATAATTCTATATCGGGACGCATTTTTGATCAGCCAGTTGCAAATTTCTGAGACTAAAGGGTGAGACGCATTAAAAGATCTAATTGACTGTAAAACACTCCTTGAGTCATAAAAAATGACAAAATCACTAAAAGGTAAAATTTGGATGAGTCTAAAGGCTAAAAGGATTGCTGAAAGTTCAGCGGTAAAAATATATGCTGCTGGCGGCAAAGATAAGGTTAGAAATTCTCCTCTTGGGTAGATGGCTGCGGCGCCCACGCCACCGTCCGACTTAGAGCCATCCGTGTATAGTGGGCAGCATGGTTTGTGTGAGTTCGAATGCTCTAAGAACAGGCTCTTAATGATGCGAGGGTCCATGGGGGACTTCTCCAGGCTCCACATGTTAGGACATACTGTGGGGAAAGGAGCACGCCAACTAGGGGTCAGTAAGGATGGAAGGGTAAGGACCCTTGGAGCACCCAGGTTAGAGAGATGATCTCCTATGCGAAGGGTCAGGGGGAGGGGTAAAGATGGCAACTTATCATATGCCGCCGTTGATTCGACAGCATACAGGCCTCTGTAGACCTCTGATACAGGGGCTTGCTGTACTCGGCAGAGGTATCGCATAGAGATTTGAAATCTATGGTAGGGCAAAGGGAGTACCGCACTCTCGCAGTAAAGGCTGTTGACAGGGAAAGTACGGAAGGCTCCACTAGAAAGGCGAACTCCGAGGTTTCGAATGATGTTCAGCATTTTAAGGGCTGAAGGGGAAGCCGATGAGTAAATTTGACAGCCATAATCCAATTTGGATTGGACGAGGGCTGTGTATAATGTCCACAATGTTTTTCGGGTCGCTGCCCCACGAAGTGTGTGAGAGGACTTTCAAAATGTCTAGAGCCCGCAGACAGCCTGTTCGAAGTCGGCGTAGGTGTGGTAACCAGGATAACTTTGGATCGAGAGTTACTCCAAGGAACCGAAACTCGGAGACAAACTCTATATCTTCGCCTTGTAGAGAGATAGATGGCAGAACAAGAACCCCTCTGCATCGGTGGAAATACATTGATTTGGTTTTGTTCGTGGAAAAGCGGAATCCCTTAAGTTGTGCTCTTTTGGATACAGCATCGACCGCCAGTTGTAGCCGACGCGCTGCTGATGAAAGGCGAGGTGAGGAACAGTATAGTGCTAAATCATCGACAAACAGAGTTGCTGATACACCCTCTGGGAGAGACGAAATAATATCATTGATGGCAATTATATAACATAAGACACTTAAAACACTGCGCTGAGGAACTCCCTCCTCTCGGGGTTGCAGGTCAGAGTATGCGCCTTTAACACGTACCTTGAAGGATCGAAATGCTAAAAATTTTGAATAAGTGACGGTAAAAGACCTCTCATCCCCCAGACGTATAGCTGCTTCAAGATGCCGTATCTCCATGTTGTGTCGTAGACTTTCTCAATATCGAAAAATATGGCCAGGACTCGGTGCTTTAATGAGAAAGCTTTCTGGACTGATCCCTCGAAACGTTCTAGTAGGTCAAGGGTACTATGACCTTTGCGGAAGCCACATTGAAATGGAGAGAGAAGGTGATTGGTTTCTAAGAACCAGTTTAGGCGCTCCAATACCATTTTTTCCAGCAACTTACTCAAACAGCTGGTGAGAGCTATAGGGCGGTACTGATCTGCGTGCAACCCGTCCCTGCCCGGTTTGACAAAGGGAAGGATGATTCCAATGAGCCATGATGAGGGGTAAAAACCCTTCACCCATATAAGGTTGTGCAAATCAAGTAAGAAGAGAGTAGAGTGTGGATGTAGGTGCCGAATCATATCGAAATGGATCTCGTCAAGACCAGGGGAATTAGATCTGCAAAGGGACAAAGCGCTATGCAGCTCATGGATGCTGAATAGAGCGTTATATGGAAGGTTAGATTTTGTTGTGAAATTGAGAGAATGAAACTCTTCCTTTGATTTATAGGATTGAAAAGCCTTATCGTAACGGCTGACACTGCTGATGGCGCGGAAATGGTCAGCAAAAGCATTGCTGACCGCCAGGCCCGTCATTCTCCAAAGAACCGTCTAAGTTGAGTGTGGGAGTATGATGATCAGCATAACAGCCCCTGATCTTATTAATTCTCTTTCAGATCTTAGCAGTAGGTGTCATAGAGGAAATTGATGAAACGTAACGGCGCCATGAATTTCGGCGAGCCTGACGGAGGGTCCTTTGGCGAAGCGCACGAGCTTGGTTTCGGCCGACCTTGTTGCACAAAGTTGGCTTTTTTCGGAATCGTGCATGGGCTAACTTGGGATTTTTGCTAGCTGTTGCACACGTCGAGGTCCACCAGGGAACGGTTAAGCGGCCCGTGGCGGGTCGCCTCCGTAGGATGGTCTGTGTTGCTGCATTGTAGAAAGTCGATGTAAAGTATTCTACTGCCGCGTCCACTCCATTGAAGGTTCCCAAGGATGCACTTGTGAAGGACGCCTCTCGGAAACCTTCCCAATCTACATGACCTAAGTCCCACTTAAGGGGCATAGTTGTATGAGGGCTAACTTGAAGGGCCGACAAGACAATAGGGAAGTGGTCACTCCCATGGAGATCGTCAAGAATTGACCATCGAAGTTCCGTGAATCAATCGGGGGAACAAACAGACAGGTCAGCACAGCTAAAAGAGTCCGTCTGGACATGATAAGAGGTAAAATCACCAGTATTTAAAACACAAAGAAAGTCAGATAATAAAAGAGACTCTAAAACACTGCCTTCGGCATTTCGAGTGATGTCACCCCAGTATGGGTGACGGGCGTTAAAATCTCCTAGTAATAAGAATGGGGAGGGCAACTGGTCTATAAGTTCTAAAAGGTCGGGTCTTGACAATGATAAACAAAGGGGTAGGTAAATAGAGCAACCGGTAAAAAGCTTAGTAAGAAAAACCCTCACGGCAACAGCTTGGAGGGTAGTATGTAGGGGGATGGGAGAAACATGGTGGGATGAAGATACCATGATTGACCCCCCCCCCCCCATGAGAAGAGCTTCCAGCAGGAGCAATAGAGTTGAAAGTGAGAAAGCCGAGTACCGGCGGAAAGGGGCGTATACCCAGTTTATTATCCTGAAGACAAATAACTGCGGGGTGGATAGTCGTCAAAAGAATTTTGAGTTCTTCTCACTTTGGAAGAACGCCTTGGCAATTCCATTGAGAAATGGAGGACATTATGTCGGACGATTAGATACCACTGTGGATATCTTTTTCTCTTTTGTGGCCGATATTATATTTGAGCCTCGTCCCAAAGATCTTGGGAGACGGAGAGCAGATTTTAAGGATCCCGCTTTTGCAGCGGGAGAGATCCTATATGGAGCAGTAACTGGGGCTTTTTTCGTGGATTTTGGAGAACCGACCGAGGCCCTTGATTGTAATTCGGGCTCACAACCTGGCGAAAAAGGAAGATCGAGAAGGGATTTTCGGCCGGTAGATCCGGAATCATGGGGCGAAGGTATTTTCGGTGTCTGAGGGGTTGCTTCAACCGCCGCAATTGGTGATGTTGGAGTATCAACTGCTTTCATCGCATCAATGGTAGAAGGGTGAGTGGAACGGACAGGCGATCTGAGCGAGGTGTGTGGAACTGGGTGTATATCTGCCGTCGTTTGGATCGGGACGGGGCCTAGGTCCTGTGAAGGGTGGGACGGACTTAAGGGCATAGAATGTTCAGCTATAGGGGAAGAGTCCATTGAAGATTCTCAGGGGTTCGTCCCAGTCAGCTCCAGAGGCTGCCCGCTTATTGGTGGTCGATGGCACAGGTGAGGAATCCTTCCTCTTACCACTGGGCTTTGGGTCTCGGGGCCGGGTGGATGAACCTTCACTGGTCGATGTTGAGGATTCTTTCAAATAGCGTCAGGTGTCTTCAAGTGTTTCACCCTGAGCGTCTCTCCCAGCTAAAGCTGCTCGAGAGAGGGGGGCTACATTGGTTATATCGGTGGGAGAGCGATGCTTCGACTGCATATTCTGAATGTTTCCGACGCTGCGAGTAGATGTAGGATGTGCTGCTTCAGGCTGGTCGGAACTCGCGCGTGATGGTCGGTTTCGTCCAGCGTCACGTAAAACGTCAGAGAAGAGCCGACTGAGTGGTGAGGTTTGTGCTTGAGCACGCTGGCGGGCCTCTCTTATATCTAGACGTAGGGAGTCGCGCAAAGCGAGCACCTCCTTTTCATATAAAAATATACATAGAGCAGTTTTGACGTAACACTGTGGGTACCTCCGCAGTTGCCACAGCGGGGCATTTTGGTGCATTCGGGGCCATGGTAGTCAGAGCTACAATTCACGCAGGAGTGAGGGTGCCGACAGGCACAGCCAACATGTCCAAGTTGATTGCAATTGAAGCAGCGTCTGGGTAGTTCGATGTAGGGACTTACCGGGCACGAAGGTACCCAGCTTTAATATACTGCGGCAGTTCTTGTCGTTCAAATGTTAAAATCAGTGTGGCGGTTGGGACTCTAGTGGAGCCTAATGTTTTAGTTACCCTGTGTACGTGTGTGACACGTTGGGTACTAAGCTTACTCTGAAGGCGGGTGGGGTTGTAGTCCTTTAGTTCGTTTGAACGGACGACACCTTTGACAAAATTCAGACCTGGATGGGGCGAGACAGTTATTGGAATTTCAGCTATCGAAGATAGATTTCACACACGGTTGTGTTGAGAGTGGGATGACACCTCGACTACGACATCACCACTTCCTCTTGACCACATCCGGCGGGGTTCACCACATCGACTTTTGCAAGTTGGGTGTCGGATGATGAATTCATGACGAGAAAGCGAGGATAATCTAGATCTGGGTCTACTTCGTTGGAGTAGGGGTCCAACGAGCGAGGGAAGGCTGAAAGGGGAGCTAAGGAACGTTTGGCACGAGAACCCTTACGAGAAGGGGAGATTTTGGGTTTATGGCTAGGCATTGCAAAAAGAAAAAAACTTCGCATTCTTCCTCGGGACTCCCCACCGGGCCTACAAGGGCCCGATACTACTGCAACTATACAATCAGTTACATCCGGTATGTCCTCTTGGAGAATGGATACGGATCCACCACAGCATCTTTAGAAACCTAAGAGACTGCCCGAGTTCTCCTACTCACGGAGAAAAAGGGCTAACGATGGGTTTCTCCTTGGGCATTCGGTAGAGGAAGGCGGTGGAGATGCCCAGACTCCTTTACCTTCATGAAAGAACAATTCGGAATCAATCCATAAAACGAGCAAAGGTCGGTTATCCATAAGGTCCGGTCCACTAGATAGATGAAGGAAGAGGGGGAAATAAAGGGCAGTGGAAGAACGTAATAGGGGAGGGGGAAGAAAGGGGGGTATGTTAAAAGTCTTGTTGGCAGCATCATGGGACCCTTAAGGGGCCAAGAGCTGCCCCCCCTCGCCACGAGAAGGCCAGAGCCTCTCTGGGAACAACCCCGGAAGAAAAGATCCCAGAGAGGGAGGGGGAAGCAACGTCAAGGAATGATTGTCCAGGATACTCAGTGGATCGTCATTTAATATTTTTTGTTGTCCGGATAATTTCTTCTCTAAATCATATTTATAAACTATATTAAAATTTGCTTTAATTGGTATCATCATTATCACTAACACTATAATTTAAGAAGGGAATTTTTTTGAGTATTTGAATAATAATTTCATCTTAGTTTGGTTATGACTTGTTTTTTTTTATCAAAGTTATTTCTAATAATTCTTTTATGATATCAAAAAACAAAATGGTGAAGTTCAGAAATAAATATAAGTATCAAAATTTTGTGAAATTTGTTAACTCAAAGAATTACAAATGGTGAAATTCAGAAAATTTATTTTTATATATCTTCTATAACTCTATATTTAGTTTAGAGTTCCTTTTAAAAATTATTATAAGCGGCGAAGTTCCAAAAATTTATAAAAATTTAACCATGACTGCTTCTTTTTAGATTTTAAATTTTAATCTTAGCGAAGTGCAAGCTCCCCCCGTAGGGTAGGCGGGGAGTGGAGAAGCCATTGCCTGGTTACTCTATGGGATTAATTATTGAGGTATACTGTCCAAAATACTCATGTTAAAAATAGTTTATTACATAAATGATAATTAATTTGATATAATTTTAGCTGGTACTCATATAATACAAAATGTACACGCATACTTATAAAAAATACACTGGTATCATTAATAAAATGGCAGTGAGGCAACTTAGTGTCTAATAAAAGCTCAAAATCACATTTTGTAAGCTCGATATGAATATGCTACAAGACAATACAAATTTCCTTTTAAAATCTGCACAAAATCACTAAGCAATCTGTTATGTACACTTGGGTATTTATTTTAAATTATATAGCACCAAATAATAGATTCTAATTGTGGAAAATGATTTCCATAGCTATTTATTGATTAGCAACAAACCTTAAGCAATTAACATAATTCTCGATCTAAATATCTTCTAAAACACTCGGGTAGGAGGGGGGGGTATTTAGTTACTTTCGCAATGGAAGTTAGCTAAATGTTTCTCCACTCTATCTACCTGTTTATATAATTAAAAAAAATAACTATCTGTTTTACTAACCCACTTTTGTTCTCGATTTGTAATGCTTAGTATAGTTCCCTGGCGGGTAGGGTACTGTTCTGTTTTGCCCATGCCCTTGGGAAGTAGAGTAGGTACGATCAGGCTGATTATAATTATTTTCATTTAATTCTTCTTCATAGCCGTCTTCCCCATTGCCATAATTTCCAAATACCTCTTCATCCCTCCTTTCTAAACCAAAATTTGTTCTCGAGTTGCCATAGGCATCATCTGAAAAAGGCCCATCAACCTTATTCCCACTTCTTTCATCAGTCGTTTCTCTCCCGTAATAACCATATCCGCTGTCGTAAGACCCCGAGGCTCCATAGCCTCCCCGTCTGTCCGTCTCTCCACCATAGTTAGAACCATATTCATTGACGTTATATTCCGATTCATTTTCTGCCTCGCCTCCTCTATTTGTTCCTCCCCGTGAATCATATTCACCTCCTCTGTATTCTTCATCTCCCCAATCACGCTCTCTGCCAGTTGTCCATGAGGACCCGTAATCACCGTGTCCGTATCCGGCGCCAGGACTGCCATGGGAGTCAAAATCACCACGTCCTGACGTACCATAACTATGGTATTCACTTTCACCACCGTCCCCAGTACCAGTGCGTCCTGGTGAACCGTAATCCTCACTTCCGTATATTGTTTCAGTTCTTTCTGCCGGGGTATGATCCCGGCTTACATAGTCGATACCATCTCTATCGTAATCGGCCCTGGAACTTCCTGGTGAGCCATAGTCTCTATCGTATTCACCACCGGGTCTTCCTGATGCGCCGTAGTTTCTATCGTATTCACTACCAGGTCTTCCTGATGCACCGTACTCTCTATCGTATTCGCTACCGGGTCTTCCTGAGGATCCGTATTCTCTATCATATTCGCTATCTGATCTTCCTGGTGAGGTTATATCTCCGCCTCCATATCCCGTCCCAGTTCCTCCTGATGAATCGTAGCTACCACCACCGTATCCCGTCTCGGTTCCTCCCGATGAATCATAACTGCTACCTCCATATCCTGTGTCAGTTCTTCCTGATGAATCATAGCTGCCGCCTCCATATCCCGTGCCAGGTTCTCCTGACGAATCATACCTACCACCGCCATATCCAGTCCCGGTTCCTCCTGACGAATCATACCTACCACCGCCGTATCCCGTCCCAGTTCCTCCTGATGAATCGTAGCTACCACCACCGTATCCAGTCCCGGTTCCTCCCGATGAATCATAACTGCCACCTCCATATCCTGTGTCAGTTCTTCCTGATGAATCATAGCTACCGCCTCCGTATCCAGTGCCAGGTCCTCCTGATGAATCATAGCTACCGCCTCCGTATCCAGTGCCAGGTCCTCCCGACGAATCATACCTACCACCCCCATATCCCGTCCCGGTTCCTCCTGATGAATCATACCTACCACCTCCGTATCCCGTGCCGGTTCCACCTGATGAATCATAGCTACTACCTCCGTATCCCGTCCCGGTTCCTCCTGATGAATCATAGCTACCACCTCCATACCCCGTCCCGGTTCCTCCTGATGAATCATAGCTGCCACCTCCATATCCTGTGTCAGTTCTTCCTGACGAATCATAACTACCGCCTCCGAATCCTGAGCCTCTTCCTCCTGGAGAGTCATAATCTCGACCTGGGCTTCCAGGGCGGCCACCTCCAGTTCCGCCTACAGGTAAACGAGTTCTTTTCATCACACAAACCGTACATCGGCTGACTCGAGTGGTCAAAGATTCCGCTTTTAGAGTTTGAGGGCGGGGTTTTGTGAATTGATCTTCAACTTTAATTGTAGCCATCCAATAGGATAGAGCGGTGGTATAAACATTGCACCGCCCATGTCCCTGACATTCTACAAATGGTGATGGACGGAATTCTTCAAGACATGATCCTGGTGATACAAGAGATTGGCCGCCTCCTTCTGATCCAGAATCCGTATGCTGAAATGATTCAAAGTAAAAAAAAAGAGGTTATTTCTTAAAAATAAAATAAAAATAAAGGCATTATTAAGATAAGAATATTCCAATAGACGTACCATTAAGAACGAATAACCATTCCATAAGGGCTCCCAGTTCACTGGACACTCTGGAATAGACGTTGTTTGACTGTGAAGCGCTATCACAAGAGAAGGAGCTTCGCAAACAGAACACCTGAAAGAGAAGCGACATATTTGGAGCACATATTTTGATATTGTAGACCGTGTACTACTGATTCATCAAGAAAAGGAACCTGAAAGGCGCATTCTGTTTATGAAGTCTATCATGATAATGTAGATAGAGGGGTGTAGGAAAAGGAGCGATGAAAAAATAGGGAAAGTAGTATGCAGCAAGTTACGAACGACTTCCGACATCGCCGAGCTGCGTATCTACTGCTACAATAAGAATATTTCGATTAAAAATCGGCAGCATTGAAATGAAATATTTAAATACAAATTTACTTATTTTATTTGCAGCTATAAATACAACATAATTAAATGTAGGTTTTAAATACCTTGTACATAATTGATATTTTTCCTTAAATTTATAATAGGGCAGCCTTTTAATTCGGAGTTACCAGGGACAACCTCCAAAAGCGATATTAAAAACCTAAAAAGCAACTTTCAAGCCTTGATTCACTGAAGACTTAAACGACAATGTTAAACCTGCTTTGTCACGCCACAACCACAAAATAGGAAAGAAGAAATTTTGGAAAAGTATCAGGAGAGTGCCAAGTTTAACAACGGGGAACAGGATACCCACAAAGTCATGTCTACTCGAACGCAAGAAAATAGGCAAAAATTACTAACGTAACACTTCATCTCTCTCACAGCCATAAAAACCTACACTCAATCGCTATAGACTACGGCATGCCTACACAATTCACTACAGTAATAGTATACCCGGCTATCTACTAATAAAAACCCTTCCTTTCCTCTGACCCGACAACATATCATACATTCACCTCAACACTTGGGTACAAGAGGCATAGATCTCCACTTCATATCCCATACCCCTATTTCAAACGCCCGGAAATCTGCTCATATAATACCCACCCTGAAGCCAAGCAAACCACTAAACCAGCGTCATACCACCCCTATAGAACGTCTAGTACTAAACAAAATCCACCCACACATTCCACTAGACGTCACCCCAACAAGGACTTCGCCCTTTGCACTGAACAGGGGCTGAACGCACTAACATCACCCAGCTAATACCACCACGCAGGGCAGTAATGTCAATGGTAGACAAGCAAAGCTTTCAACACCGTACATAAACACATTATCATTAAAATACTAAACATCACATTTGACCCCAACTACAATAGTTTGTCGTCTCTCTCACTGTTCAAAAAACACACAATATGTACACCACGGAAAGCTATCTCAAACATACTGTATACGCTACACCACGACTCGAACACAATCTGCAACATAACCTAAAGACATGTAGCCTTCAAAATCCTTTGTCACCGTCTTCATAATCCATAAACTGGAATACAACGCGACCACATTTTAGCAAACTCCACACTTCCTTTAAAAGCACCTACAGTGCTCGCTCCCATACTGTATACAGGACTAACTTTCCCCTCAAAATTTAAAGTGCAATAACAGAGGCAGTAAAGCTCAATTTATCTTCGCGTCGTTCTGCCACTAACTCGTCCATTTATATCTCCTACAACCATCAAACGATACCCAGTCCCAATTCCATCCACCACTCGTCTCTAACCATCATAAAACCTCACTTTCTCAACGTCACTCTTACCATTAAAAGGTCTATACATTAAAACCACGGACTTTCACCCTTGTAAATTACAACTTCACACATAATTTTCGAGTTCACAAATTCATACCCAACCACTCAAAAGCACTACCATACCCTCATTATTCACTTTATCCCACAAACTCTTCATTCTATTTCATGTTTATTTCACATAAGAAAGCATCTTCAACCTCTGCTTTAAAGACATTGACTACCATTCCCATCTTCACATCACATATACTTCCCTCACAATGACGCAGATTAACCGGCATGACTGGACGGGGTCTGCGAAAACCTCACCCATTAGTGTCTTTTTGTGTTGCGCTTGTAAGATAAAGCCTTCGGGAGTGCGGTTGCCCAGGCTAGCTGCCTCATATCCGGGTTTAGCCGTCTTTTTACACACAGATAATAAAAGACAAAACCTGCAGAAAAACGGAATGCTGGATCTCTGGAAGATACCCATCCAGTCAGAGGATTTCCTGGAGGCTACTGGCTTAAGGGATGGACCTTAGAGGGGGGGGGGGGGGTAACTTAGGTAAGACACAGCAAAGTTTTTTTAATGTTAAATTACTTTTGGAAAAGTGAACGGACGGCGTTATAAATTACTCTGTGATTTCCATCTTTTTCTATCAGTCTAAATTGAGCCTTGTTTTGTTACGCATTCCCAAACCGACTAATTTCATCAAAGCTTCTTGAGTTTGCTTTTTTAGTTCCTGATAGTCGGTCGGTTTGGTCACGCAGACTTTCGATTTAATAGACTCCATATCCCCCCCCCTCTAGTTTAAAGCAAAACCCAACGATGGCATCTCCCGCAGGAAGTTTGTAAGGAGAGATATGTATTGAAAGCAGTGAAGATAGAAGTGAAAATGTGTGGAAGATACACAGCCTCAGATCGCCCTACAGGAATTGGGGCGGAGAGAGCATAAACCCCCATTAAAAAAGGATGTCACAAGGGGCGATGTCGGGAGATCGAGACGGCCAGGCCATATTGGATAACAACACTCGACACATCCATTGTTTTGGGCCGTGTGAGATTGAGCCAGTCCCCCCTTGAAAGAGTAGCTCCATCCTGCATAAAGATCTGACTTAGACATCTATGTAGCTGGCGTGTTTGACGAGAATGGCTCCCACAACATGTCAGGTATCTTCCATTCGTTACATTTTCGTCCGTAAATATGGGCTGGAAACACCAGGTTGCCCAATAGCAGCAGCCCAGACCGTAGTTCTTGGCGAAATAAAAGATTCTTCCTTCACATCTGATTTTCTCTGACACAGGACCGATTGATCATGGCAGTTACCATTCCCGTTCAGGTAAAAATGGACCTCATCAGATTACATCATCACTAACAAATGCAATTCAATTCTGGCAATTTATTCAGTAGCAAATTGCACTTCTCGCAGTTTCTGGACAATATAAACTTTATAGGACTCTCATATTTGCTGATTCAAAATGTGCCGAATTGTTGGGCGGAAAATTGGCATTTGGCACTTCTTACTGAAATGTGCGGATCGTTAACAAAATGGTTCCCTACCAGTGCCATATTTTCTTTCTCCGACTAGTTATTTATCTTCATTTGCACACGACCAAGTTGCATCAACGATACTGCCATTTAATAATGCTGTTTCTTGCAGGGGCAGGCTTTTTTGTGGAATTGTAATCAGAATTTGCCCTAGACAGTCATAACGGTGTTTGTCCACTCAATCCTCGTTGCATGCTTGGGTTTCTCATTTACAGAAAACTCAATAACCCTTACCAATTAGGCTCGAGTTATGTACAACTTAAGGAATGCAAGCTTGCACCAAAACGTAAGCTTAGCTAACTGATGTAGATTATGTCCAAAAGGAGACACACTATTAGGCCTGCTAAGACTAGGAATTATGTTGTAATCTTGGCTAATTTTATGCATTATTTCTTTATAAAGCATCTGCTTTCGTATCTCCGGGGGTTTTTCTTCGCCTTTCTTCGATTCTACAGTAAGAAAAAAAAAACAAATAAATGTAAGACTATTTAAATAGCCCACCAACTACTTGTTAAAAATGTATACCACACGTCGGCACTTTTACATGTCTTTGAATCTACTACTGTTTATTAACCTTAAGTTCTTAACCATCCTGCAAACATAAGGCAAATATAAATTCTTTCAATTAAATGCTTTCCCTACGGAGACGAGCATTAAATTTTCTCAACAAATGGGGTGTCCTATTAACTATCCAGACTTTAGGTTTTTGTTGTTTTTAACACATATTCAAACTGCTTATCTCAGTGAGGACGACAGTTTACGTGGGATCCAAATCACGGTCCATAAAAACATAAGGCAATTGCCCCAATGTCGAAATGACTAGTATCTGGTTCCATCCAACTATTAACCACAGCCGAAGTGGTTTAACTTCATTGATGACAAGAACAGGTCTTTCAAATTGGCTAAGTCGCAGCCCGGAAAAAAATGAATAATTTTACCTTTAATTTGAAACTGACTTCATCGCTCTATTATACGGTTTTGTTTCTCTATTGATTCGCAGGTTATCCCTCCTACGTAATCTCCGTCTATCCTTCCACCTCTATGCTGATGATATTCAAATCTTTATTTCCTCTTTCCCCTCGACCATTGTCCACTCCATCTGTGATTTCCTATCTGCCTATTCTTCTAACTTGGACTGGCTATCAGCTAACTTCCTCAAACTTAATCACTCCAAAACTGAAGTGCTTCTGGTTGGTACCCCCACTCTAGTATACAAAATTAAATCCCTCTTTCCCTCCCTCCCTCTGGGTGGAAACTCTGTAGCTTTCTCTGACTCTGTTGAAAATCTGGGCGTTGTGTTCGATGAGCATCTCTCCTTCAAGCCCCACATCCACAATATTAGTAAATCTTCCCTTTGTTTCCTGCGTAACTTCTCCCGCATTCGCTCTCACTTCGATCGCCAAAGTCTTGAGACTGCTGTCCACGCCTTCATTACTGTAACTCTCTTCTTGTAAATCTACCATCTTCCTATGTCCCCTTCAGCTAGTCCAGAACTACGCTACCCGACTACTCCTTCGTCGCTCTTGCTTTTCCCCTTCTAAGCCCCTGCTTCAGGAACTGCATTGGTTACCTGTCAGATATCGTTCTTATTTCAAGATTCTTCTCTTCACTTTCAAGGTCCTTCACCAAAACGCCCCAACCTACCTTTCGTCTGCTCTTTCCCAACGTCTCGCCCCTCGGGCCCTTCGGTCATCTCATGCTCCTCTCCTGAATACTCCTCGCTCGTCCCTCTGCTCAATGGGCGACTGCTCCTTCTCAGTCTGTGCTCCCAAGCTTTGGAATGCTCTTCCAGCTGTAATTAGATCTGCTGCCTCACTTACCACTTTCAAGCGACTCCTGAAAACGCATCTGTTCAGGATTGCCTACTCACTCACCTGATCTTAGCCCCCAGCCGAACGTGCGCTCTGTGAAGGCCTCCGGCCTTGAAGAGCGCATTATAAGAATTTTATTATTATTATTATTAAATAAACTGATCAAAATGAAGATTTAGGCTAAGTGCTAATTACCTTGAGATGTATCTCTCGATCTCAGGTCCATATATGGGTGTCATTGACATCGGAAGAGGTTCGTTAGTTGAAAGCCAATAGGAATAGTCGTTTCGTTGGGCGAAATCGCAAACTTCGTTCAAATTACAGAATAAGTAAGGCATTGTGTGGAACTTCCGAAGGCAACTTCCGGGATAACCTGCGAATCAATAGAGAAACAAAACCGTATAATAGAGCGATGAAGTCAGTTTCAAATTAAAGGTAAAATTATTAATTTCTTTTTGTTGTTGCAAGAGGTAAGAGAAAAACCTAACCTTGCATCAGAAAAAAATGACTAGTAAAATTAGAGGTGGAGCGCCAAACGAAGAGTTGGCACTAACCAAAAACTTAAGGACTTAGAACTTAGTTCTCTAATCTACAAAGCGCACGGCGTAGTTTAGATGAGTATACTTTGCAAAGTCCAAACCTTACTTAATGAATTAGACAAGACATTTTTCTGGACATTTTTGTGTTCTAAATGTTGATCTTCAGCGATTTCTAATCATTTAGAGATGGAAAATTTCTTAAAAGAAATATTTATATGAAGATCACACATTAAGTAAACATTTTATCGCGTGAATATACAACACACAGTAACAATCCTGAGTGTGAATGTGTGAACTCAAGAATTATGCGGATGAAATTAAGATTCCAAGGGTGAAACTGTGCGAACTTGTAGTTTATGAACTCTGTATTGGTAGAAATGCAACTGAAGAGAAGTTCTGGAATCACCAGGGGCAAGTGGGGGGCTGGAATTGAGAATGAGTGTCAGTTGCTAGTTATAAGAGATATAGACAGTCGATAAGTGACAGGATAATAAGAAGAAATAACTGGAGCTTTTAGAAATCACAGTGAGTGAAATAGAGAGAGTGGCAGATTTCTGTAGATTTCTGTACTAAGTGAAACCTGTATGAAGAAAGTAAGTTCTTTCAGCATAAAGATCTGCATAAGTATTATAGGTTGGGAAGCAAAGAAGAGAAATAGAATGTTAAGAGTAGGATCTATCTGCGTAGTGAGAAATAAAATGTTGAGGGATATATCTGATGTGAAGCTGCATGAGTGGAAACCTACATGACCACATCATCATTGGACTGGGTTACATTTATGGTATGTGGATAGGAAGACTTAAAGAAGGCAGCGAGAAAGGAAGAATCAGAAATGAAACGCTGTTAGATCAATGAGAGAGGGAAGAATTGGAAAGAATGCTTGAGAGCAAGAGAGAGGAAGTAAGTGGAAGTGTAGGGATAGATGGAGGTTGGAACAAGTGAAAGGAATATGAAAAGTGGAAGAAATGTGAATCATAATTGCAAAGCCTCTATAAGGTAGATGAACATACTAGCAAGATGAGTATTGGGATGAGAACAGAAAATTATTTTAAAAGCAAGTGTAAAAGGTGAGAAATTAAGAGAAGAATAGATGTTAATATATTTTTTTCTTTGTGGTAGCCCATCGGCCACTGCCTACTTGGGCATAAATCGCCGTACACAACACAGCCTAATACTAGGCTATATAAAAAACAACAACAATGATAAAAAAAAATTAACAAGCAAAAAGGCAAGAAGGAAGTGTGCTCCGGCGTCAGGGCTGGGCCCACCTTCCCCCCGGCGCAGGAACATACGACCTACAAAAAGACACACAAAAAAGGTAAAATAAAGTGGAGGCCAAAAAGTCTTAAAAGTCCACAAATCGGTGTGCACGAACTCGTCACGAGTAAAAGGGACAAGCGGTAGCGTGCGCGGAGATCATCCAGACTGGGACATTCAACAAGAATGTGCCGAACAGTCTGGGAGACAACGCAGTCTTCACAGTATGGCGCTGGCGAGCGCTCCATCAAATGGCGGTGCCTCCCGCGAGTGTGTCCAATTCGAAGACGACAGAAAGCGACCTGAAGCCGTCGCGGCATTGGGGGGTAGGTCCATGGGAATAGTCGCGGCGCAATGGCACGCAACTTTAAGTTCACTTAGATATGTTAATATAAATAAGAAGGGGATAAGCATATAAGGTAAAGCGAATGTGAATAGGACTGGCTTCAAAAGCGCAAATAGAAATATGTATCAAGGTGAGGAGCCGATAAATATACAAAAGGTCTTTAGTGGGGCAAGAGAAGGATAAATGAAAATGTAGCAAAAGTAGATAGTCAGGCTGCCTAAATGTTAAAAAATGGTGGTGAATGTGTAGAAGAGATCTGGTATCTGAGTTCCAGGGCCTTTGAAACTGTGCCAGTTTCTGATGAGGAGAAAATACTTTGATAGTACCATCGTACAAAATGAAAAAGGAGAATGCAATAAATACAAGGAAATAAGCTTGTTAAGTATGGTTGGTAAAGTACATATATGTAAATTTTTAATTGGTCATGTAATAAAAACTACACGGAATGATTGAGGATGAGCAATGTGTGTTTAGAATGAGTAGATGTGTATATCTAAATGTTTGCGTTGATGCAGCTATAGTAGACAGAATGGAATATGTGTAAAATGAATGCTTGGTTTCTGGATGCATAGAGAGCGTATGATTGTGTCGATAACGAAGTGCTATGGAAGGTTCTAGAATTTAAGAAATGATTGGATAGTGTGAAAACCTTTAGGTTGGATTTATGATTTGTTTAAGAGTGAACTTAGGGTGAACCAGTAGTTTGATATACAAGTACGTGTAAGGTAAGTGTGATCTTGGCATGTGTTAAATATTTTTATGGGTAGTATGCTAAGAGAAGTAGAGGTAGCAGTGAAGAAAGTGGAGGTGCTGACGAAGAATGGTAAGTAAAGGGAAGGGTTCTATGTTGGCTGATGTTGATAACCTTACTTTAGTGTTTGAGCGGCAGGTGGATAGGGAAATGATGGTTAAACCATTTGACAGAGTACATGTGGTGAGGGGACTGAAAAGGAAAGCAGAAAAGAGTAAGGTGATGTTTGTGGATGAGAGGAGTGTAGTGTATGATTTTAGAGTTTGCACCTTGATTAATGCAATGTTTTGCATATCCAAGGTGGGTAATGAATAAGGCAAACGAGGCCCGTTACATGTAAGAGAGCTGATTGTGTTCTAATTGGCCTTGGAACTAGACTGAAAGAATCCATAGATGTAGAGGAGGAGAGTGATCTAGAGTAAGGCTGACATCAGCCTTTCGAGGACTTTAGAGAGGAAGGAGAGTTGAGAAATCGGGCAGTAGCTCGCCGGGTCATTCGGGCTCATGTTCGGTTTCTTTAGGATAAGGTGCGTTCGATGAGAGTTGGTATTATTCCAGACGAGCGGTATTGAAAAGATCAGTGAAGTAAGGGAGAACAGGTAAGAACCGAGGCTAAACACTTGGAGGGAATGAGTCGAGGAAAGAAGTTATTTTTTCGATGGGAGAAGGAGGGAAGTCAAATCCTCAGGGACCACTGGGGCAAGAGAAGGAAGTTCAGATAGGAGAGGGGGTTACTCGGTGGCGAAGAATAGATGCCGAGGGTATGCTAGAGAGTAGATGGACTATCTTGTCCAAGAGGAAGGCAGAGAATTAATCAGAGGAGATAGGGGGGGGGGGATCTCAGAGGTGCAAAGGGATTTGCAAGTAGCTTGTTTTTGAGTTTTTTTGGCATGGATATGGAGGGTGTGAGCCTCGGGGGCATTTACGAGGCCAGGGTAGGAGTGAGTAGCAAGGGAGTAAGCCATGAAGGCGGATTCTGTTTCAGCATCACAAGCAATATTGAAACACAGAAGCACAAGAGTATTTGAACAGTTAACTCCGGGAAGCTTTTTAATGATTAAGTGTAAGAAAGTTAACCAAGTAAAAGTCAAAATGGCACGAAATAACCTGTTAGTTAATACCTAGGAAAAAGTTGCAAAAAAACGAACTTAATAAGAGGCTCAAAATTAAGGTTCGACTAAGAGATTAAATCGGCCTGCATCAATGCCCTTATCTTATTTAATACAAAGCTCCCCTCAATGTTTTCCTGCTCATTGATCGTTTATGTCCTTTGCGAACACATAGTAAATTCTCAAGAACTAGTTTAAGAAAGAACAAAGTATTTGAAAAGCTTAAGGGGAGGTCGGAAATTAAAAACCCAGTAAACTTACCGAGATCTTGCGCATGCGCTTGCTGGTTGCCGGTTATGTGAAGTAAGGAGTAACCTTCCCATAGAAGGTTAGTTCCCGCTGGGCAGTCGGGACTTGTTGTCATTTGTGAATGGCGAGTTATAAGATATTTTCGCGATTTCGGTGGGGGCCCTGGTGGAGCAGGAGGCCCAGTAGTACCTTGAGGTCCTGAAATATAGGTAAAAAAAAAGTGGTTAATAAAACAAACAACAAATACAAAGTTAACCTACATAACAAACGCATGTACCAGGGCAGAGATGGAGACTCAATACCTACATTCTCTCTTTTCTCTTGGTTAACTCGCGCCATAGGTCACCAAAATGAGCAGCGACTCTTGAACTTAAACTGTATGGCTCTTTATGGTATAGCATTTATGAGTTATGACTCTAGAATGTGTGCACTCTAAATTCTTCTTCTACCTCATCTCCTTGAACGTTTTTTTGCCTATCTCTAGCCACTAGTCATTATCAATTGAAAGAAGTGGATACCGCTAATTGTTTGCTTATCTTTCTACAACTTATGATATTTTTATTTATTGTTCTTCTCGTCTTATTGTCGTGTACACCTGTTTACACAACACTCAGACTCAGCTCGGTCGTTAATCCCATAGAAAACTTTGGCATGAAGGCGCTAATCGGTGAACAGCCACGTCCCCTCTTGTCTCACTTGGGAAACCTCATCATGGAGGGCTAGAGGGGACGCGTCCCTTCCCTACATTAAAACTGCGTCCCAGCTTACCCAAAAAAGTAGTCACAACTCGCTCAGACGTCGGGAAACCAACCTTAATTGGGGCAGATACTTCAAACTCTCCAAGTCCCCTTTTCTCATGTTTATTAAACAATTATCTTTCCACCCTTTCTTTTTCTTGTTCATCATTTTCACAATTTACTATTAAATCAAGTGTAAGAACTAACAAAGGTGTATATGAAACTCTTTAAAGGCAAAGAGGTAAAAAAAAAAAGTAGAAAAATTTTATCTACTATTAAGAAAATTAAAATTTTGTAACTCATAAGCAAAATTTATTTCTTTGCCAACTAAATAAATCCACTAGGATGAATGAGAGCTTCAAATGTCATTCTGATTTTTATGTGAATTTTATTAGGTCGGAGAGATCTTGTCCACGAGAGGCAAGATAAAATCTTGCCCCTCAACATTACCTTGATCACCATCTATTCCGTTGGCGCCTGGAATACCATCGTCTCCTCTTATACCAAGTGGACCAACTCTTCCTTGTCTTCCCGGTCTTCCTCCCTCACCCTTTGAGCCCCTGACCCCATCGGCTCCTTTGGGTCCAGGGTCACCCATGTGACCTGAGTATCCTTTAAGACCTGAAAATTATGATAAAATTTAAAAATTCAAAAATTTCATTGAATACCCATAGTCTTGGTTGAACAAAAATATAGATTCAATTTTATTACAAATTCCTTGATTATTTTTTATTAGAAAAAAAAAGTGAAGATAGGCCTTCAGTGGGCTTACTGGCCACTAGTATTCATTTGCACAGTAATTTATTAATAAAAATATATAGCAAATGAAAACACAGCAAAGCCTATGGGAAAAAGAAATCAGCCTGTAGAGTAAATTAATGATGTTTGAGTGATGACTAAATAACACTAATCTTGGCGATTATGGGCGATTTGTTTTGCAATTTTCCCTTAAATTAGAGCCAATAAAAAAGAATGAGGATCGCCACTTGATTATTATTTGTTCATTTAGGAAACTGATTGTGTTAAGTATTAGTTAGATTTTGAAGATTTTATTTTTATTGTTCTAGTGAAAAATGGCACAAGTAAAAACCTGCTACCTTTGAAGACAAATGTGAGCTTTTAAAGAATTGAGGTCTCGAGTGACCAATTGGAAGAAGAGTGGTCTTAGTTGATGCACATAAGAAAAGAAGTCCAAAAACATCTAAGTAAATCTATTAATTTGGTTTGGTTTAATGAACAATCATAGCGAGAGAATCAGCTCTATAGTGTCATAGATATAAAACTGAACCATTAGTAAACTAACAACCTAAACAAGAGAAATTCCAACCAAGCAGGTTAATACTAAATTAGACTTATAATTACTAAAGAGGGTGTACACAGCACAAGGCCCAGCCATTTTTATCAGATCATTTTAAAATTTGCGCATTTGAAGAAAAAGGGTTCCAGTTTTGACTATTTGAAGAATAGAGGTTCCAGTTTTGACTATTTGAAGAATAGGGGTTCCAGTTTTGACTATTTGAAGAATAAGGGTTCCAGTGTTGACTATTTGAAGATTAAAGGCCCTTTGGTCAAGTGGAATGACTATTCTTCAAAGGCCCTGATAAATGTTCTACCTGGAACTACAATTATTACAGCTATTTGTTCTGCAATTATAAATAAAATTAACAAAGTTATCAAGGCTATGCACATATAAACATTAATTGTTAAACCCCTGTTGATATCCAGAACCAAATATTGAACCACTTTGATAAGATAAATAGGAATAGAAATATACACTTGTATGATTTTTCCATTTGGTAAATCCCAAATATGTTTCCTTTTTAACTTAGGCTAATTTATTTCAATACTTCAACCAGTCTACCACAATGGTTGGCACGCTTCAACACCAGTAAAAACTATCCGCCCTCACTTTTATCTTACTAAGCACAAAGTCACCCATCATTTTTGCCACACCAAATTGGCTCTTTATAGCTATGGGGTGCTATGTGCTGTAGCACTTCACCCAATTAGGGTTCATCCCTGGGCAAAAGGCCCTTAGCACACCCCCTCATAAAACTCTTCCAAGCACACCTATCATACACAATTAACATTTGCAAATCCCTTTCAGTTTCAGCCACCAACACCTGGTTATCCGCATATATAAACATGCCACAAAATCCCCTCCCCCTCACTATTCATCATCAATATCATAACCCTTTCCATCACTCCCATACGCACTTCGAGTAGTCCACTCATAAATATATCAAACAGCCATGGCAACCAGACAATCTGGTCATACATCCCCATGTAAATCAAACCACTTCCCCTGGCTATCCTTCACACTAATGCACACCTTACTTCCAACAGAAATACTCTTCACACCATCGAATAGTTTAACACACTCCATACATTATTACCACCTGTCATAATGCTTCTTTACGCAATCATAAACTTTCTCCAGATCCATCAACCCAACTACACTTTACACTTTTTACCATGTTCTTTTAGCTAGATTGCAAATACCCGATCCACACATGCCATTTTCCACTCTAAACCCCCCTTGTTCATCCCTGAAGTTCTTGCCTTCACCTTTCTCCCTGTTACACTTATTCAACAGAACTATTACTGCACTCTTCCAGTCCTCAGACACTAATTCCACTTCTAGATGCCTTAAAACACAGCCACCAGACGCATTCCATAACATAAGTAGTGCCATATTTAATCATTGCAGTGACTATATCATCTATTACACCTTCCTTCTTATTTTACAGACCTCTCACAGCACTAACAAACTCTTGCTTATCTCTTTCATACCCAGATAGATCGCCTCACGTCCACAAAGCAAATCATTTTTTCCATATACACATTGTACAACTCATCAAAGTATTGTCGCCATCTACTTTTGATCTTTTCTTTGTTTATAAGTACCCTGCCATTCCTGTCCTTGATGTTCACACAGCTATTCTTCTCCTGGTTCCTCACCCTTCCCACTTCTAAAATAGCTTCCTGTTCCTATCAGGATCCTCATTCACCTTCCTGTTCCCATCAGGATCCTCATTCATCTTTTGTCCAACACTTCTTTGGCTGTTTTCTTACCCTGTTTAATCCCTTTTCTTCTCATCTCCTTGTATGCACTCAACCGCATCTCCCTGGCATTCTCATCTACAATAATCAGCATTTGCATATAACCTTCCCTTTTCCTTTCACCTCACACTTCCCATCATCATACCAGCATTAACATTTTTCTTTCACTTTACAGTTCTAGTGCACCCACACACAACAAATGCACTACCTGCCATTACTTCCTTAAATTCGTTCTGCATTTGCTCTATCTTCAGACTCGGACTTACTTCCTCTCTTCTACTCTCAATCCCTCTTACATAATATCCCATTTCGCTCTGGTTCAATAACCTCTGTTCTTATTCTCTCTTACTTACCTCCTTTCTCACAGTTTCTAATCCATATACCAACCTTTTAACCTTACACAACACAATTATATGATCAGATAGTAGATGCTCATACCTCTTACAACTTTCTCATCAAATACGCCCCAAGGAATATTCTTTCTCACATCTCAATCATACTCTTAAGTTTTTTTCCCTTCTCTTTTGTCCGACCCATGTGTATTTATGTACATACTTGGGCTGAAAGATGTTTGCTACACAAGTTTGTTTCAGCACAGAACCCTACCACCCTCTAGCCATTTTCATCTCGCTGGGTGTACCAAAAGCTCCAATTATTCCCTTTCCCAATCTGTAACCAAATCCTCATCAAAATTAGTTTAGGTTTAATTTATTTTTTATTATTGTGTTAAAAAGTGAAAATGGTTACATTTTTAGCAGACCCTCATTAACCTAGGAAAAATCCTTTTGTCTCAGTTTCATACTGGTGGCACAAATAAAAATATTTACTTGACTAAATTGGCTCATTGGGCTGTTTGCATAATTAAAATAAATAAAAATATTAATGGCAACCAATCATCCAATGAAACAATATTTTAATTACCTGGCAAACCAATATTTCCTCGTTCTCCTTTCCTTCCTGGGACTGAAAAAATTAAACCTGGAGCGCCTCTTTTTCCCTTAAAAAAAAGAAGAAAAGAAATCAGTAAAAGTCTAATACCTTAAAAAACACTAGAAATTTGGAAGCAATTTAATCAGAAACTAGTATGAGAAGTCTATGTACTTCTTACACCCTCAGTGCAACCATTCAGCAATGTACTTTCTCATTCCAGACCTACCACACCAACATAGGTACAACCGTTCAACTACATAGTACGAGACTCTTAAACTTGTTCTATATTTGTTCCATCTTCACTTCTCAAGCAGTCACACATTCTCCCCATACATTTCTCTCAGCATAAACATACTGCTCTCTCTCTCCATCCTCATTCTTAGGAGATCCAGTTATTCCTCTCTCACCCATCCATGCATTTATCTGATTGACATACCTTACAACCATCAACCAGTGTCCATCCCAAATCCCTTCATCACTCATATCATTTCAGGACATCTCTTTCTCAGGCTCATTAACAGGAAATTATATTCTACGCCTACACAGTTTCAATCTTAACAAAATCTCAACTTCATCTACTTAATTCCCTAGTTCATATATTCCTAACAAACCATTGTGCCAGGTCACTCAAAATCACAACCATCCTCGTCTTAACTCCTGCCAATAAACCAGTAGTCACACGTTATTCTACTTCATTCACACTATCCTACATAACACAGGTAGTTTCAGTAATCCACTTATAAAAAGATTCATTGCTTCTGTCCAATGGCTCAAACGAATACCTTCATCCCGTTATTGGGTAATTTGATAAGAAAAAGAAAAGTAATGAATTTATCAACTATATAACACATTAAATCCCAAATATATCAAAGTAATGAATGTATCAACTATATAACACATTAAATCCCAAATATATCAAAGTAATGAATGTATCAACTATATAACACATTAAATCCCAAATATATCAAAGTAATGAATTTATCAACTATATAACACATTAAATCCCAAATATATCAAAGTAATGAATGTATCAACTATATAACACATTAAATCCCAAATATATCAAAGTAATGAATTTATCAACTATATAACACATTAAATCCCAAATATATCAAAGTAATGAATGTATCAACTATATAACACATTAAATCCCAAATATATCAAAGTAATGAATTTATCAACTATATAACACATTAAATCCCAAATATATCAAAGTAATGAATTTATCAACTATATAACACATTAAATCCCAAATATATCAAAGTAATGAATGTATCAACTATATAACACATTAAATCCCAAATATATCAAAGTAATGAATGTATCAACTATATAACACATTAAATCCCAAATATATCAAAGTAATGAATGTATCAACTATATAACACATTAAATCCCAAATATATCAAAGTAATGAATGTATCAACTATATAACACATTAAATCCCAAATATATCAAATATACTTCTGTGTAAATCTTTCTGTACAAGTGAAATCAACAGATGGCTGGATTTGTCATGGAATGTAGTAATTAAGGGAAAAAATTATTAAATTATACTGAGGTAAAGAGATTGCGAGGTAGTTGAAATACCGCCACTATTCTATCAGCTATGTACCAAAGTAGGTGACTAAACATGATACCACCCATATTTGAAGATGCCAGAAATGCTTGGCTAGGAACTAGATAACACTGAGTTCGTATACCTCCGCCAATGTCATTAAATCTTGATGTGTGTAAATAAAGTGAAGATGTGATCCAGAATCTTTATGCAAATTTTAATCCTCCTAAAATCTAATCAACTCTTCCTTAGCCTGTGACAATCAGACTAAAATCATTGAAATCTGGCAATAACATTTGATATATCTTTTGTACACAAACAGACAGACAAGAAAATAGGGTGATCAAATAACCCCAACACAACTCTATCAGTGAAAGTAATAAATAATCTTTTATATACCAAGACATTATGGATCGGGCTGAGGGGTGAGTCATGACCAGACTTAAGGCACCCTAACACTCTTTATCTTACGCACTTTCATCTAATAACTACCACTTCTCACAAAAATGTGGGATGTACAAAGATCAACCCCACTTGGATCAGGCCACTCCACTCTACACCAACAATACAAACACAGGATAGAGTTTACTCCAACACCAACATGCACCCAAAACCCAAACAACATCAGATACCGACTCATAAACTACCCAAACCTCACACAAGCATCCACTACACACAATACCTCCTCTCTTATGGGCTTCTGCGAGGGGCCCACTATGCAGAAGAGAGGTAAGTGGACTGGCTTGGGTTTAAGAGACCACTGGCGACTGCCTACTAGAGCAAAAGTCGTCGAATCACGCGACAGCCTAATACTAGACTAGATGACAAGTAGCAAGGTAAAAAACAAAGAAAAACAAACAGTCAAGAAACAAACCAAAAAAAAAAGAAGTAAAAACCAACAAGGAAGCGTGCTCCGGCGTCGGGGGTAGGCCCGCCTTTCCCCCGGCGCATGAACATGCGACCTAAAACAGTCAAATAAAGTGAATGAGACCAGTCTCCTAAGTGGACTGGCGAGTAAGTTAACCCCCCCTTAAAGTACTTCCCCCATTCCACCACTTTAGGCCCCTTAGTGAGCTCGAAGCCAGTCACCCTTTCTTTTTCACTCATTTCTAAGGATAGGATCCTAGGTGCTGTACATCTCTTCCAGCGAGAGGTGATCGCTAGGCCCTTAAGACGCCCCACCCACAAACCCATTCCATTAACATCTATCATACACAACACAATCCACATGTCTCTCTTTTTTCCCAATTTCCCGGTAAGAGATAACAAGAAAGGGAAGGATCTGTGTGAATGATCAAATATTCTTCCTCGGTTCGCTCAGTTCTCACCTTTGGACCAACATTTCCTCTGAAACCAAGTCTTCCAGGTCGCCCTCTGTCACCAATAATTCCTTTGGATCCAGCTGGGCCGGGGGACCCTCTACTTCCAGGTTCACCTTTAAGCCCTCGGAATCCAGGAGGAGAAGAACGTCCTGGCAATCCAGATTCACCTCGTTCTCCTTTTTTGCTTTAGGGAAAAAAAGGGAAAAGATTTTGAGATCTCGCCATAATGGCAGCCATGACATACTGTGGCACTAATATCTTAGCTTTTCCGCATATATATATATATATATATATATATATATATATATATATATAAAATGCTCAACTAAAACATTGTTCATACCCTTCTTCACACCTTAAATAATTCTCACCCAGTCGTTCTTCACTATCTACACTACCCTCTGCCCACCAAATATCCTTCTCAAGTTGTCCGTTTGTACTGCTCTCAAGCTGACCTTTCCTTATTCTTCCATACCATAATCTCCCTACCACACACCAGCGTCAGTACCAGCCTACTCTCATGCAGCTTTCTGACACATTCCACACTCAAACCTAGAGAGCACTAACTAATGTCTCGATCACCACTATGACTTTCTTAATCATCCAAAGCCTTATGGTAGTAATTTGGTTCATCTCTACCACCACAGACTCTAATATCACCTTCTTTTCTGCATTTACCTTTAGCCCCCCTCATCAAAGGCTTCGATCAACACTTACAAATTCCTCTCGCCATCAAACACTAACACTCACTGTCTTCCAAAACCTTGCTCACCAACTCTCTGCAAAGGTCGATTCCCTTCCTTCCTCGCATCTATTACGGTTCTAACTCAGATCATTCTATATCTCAATTTCATTCACACATGAAACATACATCTAACTCATTCCCTCTGTACACTTTTAACCCTTCTCACACTCAAACTCTCTCTTAAATCGACCATTTGAACAGTTCTGACTATCTTTCCTACTTCCATAACAGTCTCACTCCCATACTCTTGTACAACTTTCATTCTCATTCCAGATGGAATTAATGATTGGACCATACCTAGAAATTAGCATATATTAGCATATGTGCCATGAATAATTTAATGATTAAAGTTTACCCATCATATCCAGGGGGACCCTGAGAACCCCTTGCTCCTTTTATGGGACCTGGAAGACCATCTGCGCCGGGCAACCCTTGTACACCTGACAGTCCATCTCTGCCACTCAACCCGGGATCACCTGAGGAAAGTCACAAAATGTTAGCACGATCGTCTGACTTTTGCTAGATTCTCCCCAACACTTTTAAGTTAAATATATTAAAGCAAATTTCATGTTATCTTGGCACAAACTTGCCATGAATATGCAACACAATAGAGCTAAGTTTGTTTTTATTTTTTTTAATGGATCACATGTATTTTTATTTCTCCCAAACATATATCACACCCTTCAAAGAAATTCATAGCTTAAAAAAATAGAAGAAAGACAATCAAACTTGAGTGATGTTTAGCTTCGGTTTTTACCACAGACTCTCACCTTTTATTCTCACCAAGGAACTGATTTTCAAACTAGCTCCGAGCCCCCCCCCCCATCCGTTGATGGTATCCAGTTATAGACAGTTAAAGGTTGATTAGCTGGGTGCTGACTTTGTGCCTGCTGCAACAGGTCTAAATGGGGTTCAAACCAAAGTCATTGGATCAGAATTTATTAACACTTTCCCAAGTGATTGATGTACCAAGAGGTAAGGGGAAAGGGGGGCCCATGGAGAAAATTGAGCTAATAGTGATACTAGAGGAAACAAGTTCTGCTGACCAAACTCGCGTGCTATCACATATTCTGATTTATGACCTCACAACCTTCAAATTTTTCAATAATTTCCGGATTAACCTTCGTAGGACCTTGGCAATTATATCATTCGAAAAAGAATGTAAAACAATATAAGGGTTTCAAATTTCGTTAGAATCGGCCGACTAGTTATGATGTTATTGCCAAAACAAAATAATTCCCGGGCTAACCTTGGGAGAACCTTGGGAATTATATCATTCGAAAGAGAATGTAAACCAACATAAGGGTTTCAAATTTAGTTAGAATCGGACGAATAGTTACAATGTTATTACAAAGAAACAACGGGGACCAACCGACCAACATAGTGAGATGTCGAGTCGCCGGCGACTAAAAAAATGTAGAGAGAGAAACAGTAGCAACAACATAAGTAAAGTTTAACTGTAAAAGATAGAATGTCACCTAATTTAGACCCAGGAGTCTCATAATTGTAACCAGTCATTGCATTCATAGGCTTATTATATGTAGTGGTTTCTATCCCTGGTTTTCAGCCCATTTTACGTATAAGTGAAATCACATTACTTATGACCAGCAGCTAGTACCATGGTAGTATTAGTTTTATTTCCCATTCACAGGAATGAAAACAATAATGAATTATAAAGAGTTTTTCATACAAATTCACCCATGATTCATCAAAGTAAAACAGCTCAAAATATATAATCGTTTGGCTAATATATTGGTATAGATGATGAATTTATACAACCTCTATCTCCTGCAAGGCCCTTCGGCCCAGGGAAGGTGAAACCAGGAAGTCCTGGTGTTCCCGGAGGCCCATCTGGACCAAATAATCCAGGCTGTCCTTTTTGCCCACTTCTTCCAGGGATTCCAACGCGTCCGTCAAATCCTCGGATGCCCGGATCTCCATGTTCACCTTTACGGCCTGGAATACCTGGTTAAAAAAAAAGAGGATGATTTTCCATATAAATGATGAAACAGTAAATGAAAAGTAAAATTAGGACAAAATTAAAGAAAAAAGTGTAGCGATAGGTTTCACATTTATATGCACAGAAGTGTACAGCTGTGGATGGAAGAAAAAATTTATGTCAGTGATGTTGAGTAAATGCAGTTTTTTTTTAAGGGGCTATTTGGCGACTGCCCACTTAGGCATAAGTCGCCGCAATCAAACTGCCTAGCTCTAGGCTACTTTAAAATAAAAATTTGAAAACAAAACAACGATAAAAAGGGAAGATGACAACAATCAGGAAGCAAGCTCCGGTGTTGGGGGAAGGGCCCCCTGCCCCCGGCGCAGGAGCGTGCGACCTACAAAGAAAACAACAATAAAAAAAAACCCCCAAAACAACAAACCTAGTTAAATAAAAGGGAGAAGGCTAGCCTCCCCCAAAAGGTCTATCAGTTCACCAGTCAATGAGCACGCACTCGTCACCGAGTACAAGGGACAGGAGGTAGCGACCCCGCCCATCCCGGTACCGGGACAGGTAACGTGCGCGAAGATCGCCCAGACTGGGACATTCAACAAGAATGTGCCGAACAGTCTGGGGGACAACGCAGTCTTCACAGTAGGGCGCTGGCGAGCGCTCCATCAAATGGCGTTGAGTAAATGCAATTGCCAGATGATGCCATTTTCGGTATGTCAGCAAAAATGTAACCAATTGGTAGTAGAATAACTGCCTACCAAGTTTATTTATTAGTTTCTGTCCAAGTTTGTTTTTTTAAAGGGTTTTGTGTTGTGAATGAACTTATTCCTGGAGTTTAGAATACCTCTTCGGCCACCAGGATTTAAAATGGGCAAGGTTTTCTATTGTAGTCATCCTAAACTCTTCTTTTTTTTTTTACTTATCCATATTCTTCCCTACCTATGCCTCCCCATTCTCTCATTGTTTATGGCTGATTCTTTTTCTTAAAGACCTTTGTATTTCATTTCAAGAAGCAGATATGGAAGATGATTGGTTGGAATAAAAAAAAAGGGGTTTAATTGTCATCCTTACCAGCTGGTCCAAGAAAACCTCTTGGGCCGGAGTTTCCAACATCTCCCTTTCGTCCTGGGAGGCCATTCTGCCCAGGAAATCCCTCATCTCCTCTTTGACCCTAAAAGAAAAAAAAAAATTCCAGAGCACCTCAACTGATTGCCAAAATTGCTAATATAGATATGTCAAAGTTTCATTTTTTTGTGCTTTACTGAAGTGAGAAAGCCCTCAAATAACAATTCAAAGAGTATCAGGTGGTCCTCGTCTTTTTGAGATATGAAGCTCATCATTTTAAGTCTTACAGTCAATTATGAATTATTATATTAAGTTATCCTCCCCTGACATCACTTCTCAACTAACATGGTATGACTGAAGAGAAATTTTGGGTATTCACATATTCTAAGCCGAAAATCATTACTGTTAAGGGGGAAGACTGAACTTGAAATATTATTTTTGTGATTAAAAAAATAAAAGCAATTGACAAACAGAGAAGAAGTTAGCACACAGAAGTGGAGAGCAGCAACCAAAGAAACGGTAATGAGGTGAATATAATGTGAAGAAAGCTAACAACAAAAAGTAATGAAAACTTAAAATGAGTAATAGGATGATTTAAGAATAAATAATACTAGTTACAGTATTTCAAGCAAAATAATTTCAGACACTTAGAAATGATAATCCTTTTTTTAAATAACATACACCCATATTCTGAACAATGCCATTATTTGGGGCTTATTTTTTTTACTTTTGTTTTGTATTAGTTTTCTAAAAGTTTGGGTCTCTGGCTCAAAATTGTGTGACTTATCTTCTCTCATAAATTCATATTAAATTGACAGATAAACTCCTTTTATATATTATTATTAATCCCCTTTTACAGAGGCTGATATAAACCGACTAAGTCCCACAATTTAAGAATGGATATACTTGGAAATCAACTCCCCCCATCTTAACACTTCACAACCACTGCCTATAAACTCTAACAACGCATTTTAATGAAATCCATGAGGTATACATGGAATATTTTATGCTTACCTTAAATCCATCTTGTCCTCGGGCACCATCATCACCTCGAAGACCAGGCAATCCACGGAAGCCAGGATCACCCTGGTCTCCATTGAAAGCTCTGCTTGGAGGCCCAGGATCTCCTCTAACTCCTGGTAAACCTTGTGGTCCAAGCTGTCCTTGACGTCCTTGGAGACCCCCGTCTCCCCTGAGACCTGAGAAATACTTATGTAAGATGCTTGGGAAGAAGACAGACAAAACAAAATGGTAGACAACAATGAAGTAAGAGACAAATCATTTAGAATCATTGCTTTGGATTCTATGGGCTTGCAGATGTTTGGGTGATGGGAAAGATAAGAATTTAAAGATTTATTATTATCAGATATCAAACACATGTTTAATGATTTAAAGCCCAAGTATTGGAAACAACAATACCTGTAACTGGAATTTGTGACTCAATTTCACCAAAATACCTTATTTGGAGAATATACCGAGGGTTGAGTCATTAAATAATGCATTCTAAATTAAACGTATTTGATGGGATTTATTTTGAGGGACAATTTTGGTTTTACATAATGTACTTAGATAAAAACTCGCTTTTCATTTTTATTTAAATATCAGAAAGCACCTTTGTCAAAAAATCAATTTGAGGCAATTTTTTATTATTTTTTATTAAAAACAATCCACCAACAAAATGAAAATTCATTATAATGATTGTTTGAGAAAGTAAAATATATTTAAACAAGTTAAAGTAGTCATACAAATCAAATTTTTTTTCAATATCCTCTGAATTGATTTTTGAGAATTTGGTTTGGGGTTGAATTGAGTTGTTTTTATTTATGTTAATTAAAATACAAATTTTCTTTCTTTTTTGCCCCAAATCATGTGACCAAAATTACTTAATATCCTTACCTCTTCTTCCAAATGATCCTGGTTCTCCCATCATTCCCTTGAAGCCTTTGGTTCCTATAGTACCGGGAAAACCAATAACAGTTTGACCTTTAGGACCTGGGTAACCTCGCTCTCCTATATTTCCTTTTTTGCCTGGTAATCCTGTAGGGCCAGGGTCACCAGTCATACCCTTAAATCAAAAAATGGATAATCATTAATAATTGGTCAAGTGGCCCCTAAATTTGAAGCAGTGACTAAGGAACATCAACAAAGTTAAGTTAGAGTCACATAACTCGCTTTATACTGCAAGGAGATTTGATGCCTAAGTTAATTCAAGTGAGATTAAATGCGTTTAGTGGATTTCTCTTTTAGGGGGGAACACTGAAAATAACTGATGGAGACAGGAAACTCAGTGGGAAGGAAGCAAACAACAAAGAAAAATCATGAAAGAAAAGTGATGCAAACAATTAGAGCATTTTTACTCTGCGGATAAAGAATTAAGGGAGAGTTAAAAAATCATGGAAAAGGAGGATAAAACTGGGAATAGGGATATGTGATGACAGACTATATTATTATATTTTGTCAACACTAAATAATAGATCTTGGAGTGCTTATAATAGAGCTCATCCTATGATTTTAAACCTATGAATTTATCACTATTAGAACAGACAACTAGTTTCCTAGAACATTAAAAGCTCATCTGAATTATTTTATTATTCATTAATTATTATTATCATTATTTCTTTTAATTATGGATTAAGATCAATCTCATTCAAATGTAGCATGAAATAATATTAGATGGTTGTATATATTTTATACTGAAAAAAAATAATTCCGTTAATAATCAAACTTTCTTTGGGTTTTCTTCTAGAAACTTATCATCAATATATATATATATAAATAAAATAGATAAAATTTGGTTCAATGGAGAGCACTGGATATATGAGTGTTAGCTGAATTAATGATGTGAACCTTTGCTGTTTTTTTTAATTAAAAAAACAAAACAATGCTAAAAGAACAAACTTAAATCCTAATTATGGTATATTCTTTCAAACATTATTCTGATAAAAAAACCCCACCCTTTTACAAACCTTTTCTCCACTCAATCCCGGTCTACCGCGAAAACTTCTTTCTCCGGGAGGTCCTGGAAATCCTTTGGAACCAGGAAAACCTCGACCAGTTATTCCTGGCAAACCAATATCCCCTTGTATTCCTGGAAGTCCATAGGATCCTGGGAAACCAGGTTCACCTGAAATATAGTTTTAGAGAATAACCCAAATTATCCTTCACATTACATGTCAATGGCACTATGCAGCATGTCAACATTATTCATGACATCAGTGGTGTGTATACCAAGCCTACTGGTACCAACCTACTGAATATTAACAATACTTGATATGGCAAGGCTACAGTATGGCATGAAAATAAGATGTACATACACTATATATGTAACATAAACTTCATGAAACACTGAAGTTTACTGCAAGCCAAAGCGACATGCTGTTAACTTATGAACCTCAGTTTAAAGAGGATTACAAAGAATAAACTAACCTCTAATTCCTTTATCTCCACGACTAGCAATCAAACCCCTTTGTCCAGGAGCCCCTCTGAAACCAACATCACCAACATTTCCAGGTTGACCCTATAACATAGAATAAGAAGGGATAATTAATTTGAATTCTCTTTGTTACTTCTTAGCAATGATTTTATGCGACATTCCCCCAAAACAAAGAGTTCAGACCTTCGGTCCTGGTCTTCCAATAAATCCAGGTTTTCCATCAATCCCTCTATCACCAGGAGAGCCTCGAGGGCCAAAGGGACCACTCTCACCTACTGTTCCGAGGAAGCCAGGTGCACCTGTAATTGAATATAGCCAAGGTTCATGGCGAGAGCCTAGGTTACCACTTTACATTTTCATGAGGCATGGGGGTCAAAGCTATGGCACTGATCTAGATCAAGAGTGACAAACATATGGCACTGGTGTAGCTCATGAGTGGTAAGCATGTGATGAAAAATAAACTTGGTAATTAGTTATGACTACTAATGTACAACACCAGTATTATTCTTAATTTTACTTTTTTTTTATTGTCACTTTGTAAACTGAAATTTAAAAATAAATAATAATAATTTCCTCAACATCATGAATGGCACACAGAAGTAGTTTTTTTTTTGTTTTGCTTTTTAAATTTACTTAATTTTGGCATGCAGTCAAAGGTTTACCACTCCTGCACAAGCTAATAAAACTTCTTGAACAGAGCCTAAATTTACTCACCAGGAGTACCCATGAGACCTTGCTCTCCTTTCCGTCCTCTATATCCTGGTGTTCCTGGTTTTCCTCGCTCGCCTGGTATTCCATGTCTTCCTAGTACTCCAATTCTTCCGGGGATTCCTATCTTACCAATTTCTCCTTTCAAGCCTCCATAGCCGTTGGGTCCAGGTGACCCTGGTATTCCTCGTTGACCAGGATCACCAAAGATTCCTGGTAACCCTGGCAGTCCCATTGGTCCAGACCGTCCTCTCTGACCAGGTATTGAATCTCCTCTTTGTCCTCTGAAGCCCTAAATGTCAGTTATTCAAGAGTTGAATTTGAATAAAAAAATGAGATAACCATTTTCATTTGTTCATGTCAGAAATCAGGAGGGTTCTTTATGTCTATCTCAATCCTGATTTTAGGTGGGACAAAGACCTAATAGGATTTGGGAGTGAGATGGCCTTATTTCATTAGGATCTCAAATGGCCTTCCTGCCTCAGTGCCATGACTCTAGGAGGTTAACTACTAAGTCACCTTCACTCATACAGGATAGCAGAGCCATGGACTTCACCAGCATAATATAGTCAAAATTAATATAAACTGACCTTCATACCGAGGACTCCTTGGAAACCAGGAGATCCCTTAGCACCTTTTCTCCCAGGAAATCCATCCAAACCCGGGATACCATCCCGACCACTGTATCCAAGGTTACCTCGGTTGCCTCTGGGTCCTTTAGCACCTTGCTCTCCATTCTGCCCAAAACCGAAGAAACCACGGTTTCCCTTTTCTCCTCTTATCCCAGGAAATCCCTGCGAATGGAAACAAGAGATTATCACTAATGTCCAGCATAATCATCTTTGCCACAGAAGTATCCGACAGAGGAGAGCACCCATCACATACGTCTTGGCCTCTTCTTCCTCTTGCTCCCTTTGCCCCATCCTCTCCACCATCTCCTCGAGTTCCTTTCTCTCCGGTATTGCCAATGAATCCACGGAAACCAGGTATTGATGCTCCTGGTCGCCCTTGTCTCCCTTGTACACCATCTATGCCTTGGGAACCACGGTCACCAGGTGGCCCTCTATTTCCAGGGACACCTGAAATAAACATGATTTGAGTTGATATCAAAAGAGTGACGATTTATTTCTTTAAGTCTCATTGCTCTATGTATGAGGCTTTAAATACGCCCTCCTGGCCTAAGCATTTAAGGGTGATGGGATTTGCTATGCTAGTCCTTTTCACCTCTCAATCTTTCTTTTTTTCCCTGTCCTTTCCTTTTATTCAGGTTTGTTGTTTCACATATTTCCATGCATGGATAGACTCAACTATAGGTGAATGAGGGAGTTATGTCTTAAAAACCTATTAAATGGGGGCATTTTGCATCATTAAAATATCAATAAATGAACAAAATGGTATAGTAAATGCTTACCTTTTTCACCAGTCTTTAATCGCAATAAATCTGGGGCCAATTTCAATACACCAGAAGGTCCTCTTCTTCCTCTGTCCCCCACCTCTCCATGAAAACCACTAAGAAAAGAGTAATTATTAGCAATTACACTGTTGATACACCAACTAATTAATGCCAAAACTCAGTTATGGGATTCTTCCACATATCTGAGGAATACAATACCTATCACTATATCTTTTTTTTTAATTATAAGAAGGGAAAAAATTGTGATTCAATGAAGCAATGTTCTCTGAGGGTGAAAAGAATATGCATGCATGTTAGGCAAGCATACCCTAATTGTTTCCTGGAGAGTGTCCTAAAAGTAACTAAACCCAGATAGAGGCTGTTGGCAGGGAAAGATGTGTATCCGAAAGTATTGTTGCCATGAATGGAATAGGAAATAGGTAATGGTGATGCCCACCAACTTTACTTTGTGTGAAAGGATTAAGGAAGATTAATCATAAAAAATTATCTTATAATATGCACTTTAACACCAAGTGAAAGTTTGTATAGCTAAAAAGGCAGTTCAAACTTGAACATATGTATGGGAAGAAATTGCTTGATCCAAATAGAAGAGGAGGGGGATTTGAAGGAAAGGGTTTAATACCCTTATACCCATATTTGAGTCTCTCTAAGATGGAATAACAAAAAATATGATCAAAACTGGACAGAATAAAAGAGATAAACTGCGGGGAGTGAAAGAGATGTGTTGATTATACTCATTTGTTTGAGAAATGATTGATGAGTCTACAACAGGATAATTAGTATACTACCTATACTAACATCTCATGCTGAAAATTAGCATATTATTTTCAGTGCATGTAGTAAAATTTTTCCTAGCGATGGCCTTACTTTTGGAAATACCAATATACTTGTTTTTTAAATAATGGTTTGTTTTCTAGAACAGTATATTTAAACTTGGGATATTTCTTAAGATTTTTTTTTTAAGTTTGAAAAAATGACCACATTTATTATTTTAATTATGCAAACTTTTGAAGAAAATTAAACTTTTGGATAATAAATATGATTATCGAATGTTTTGGAATCTTTTAAAACAAATTATACAAGATGAAGTTCAGAAAAAATGGAGAAAAATTATTAAAATTAAGGCATAGTTTTTTAAAGTTTATTTTCATATATTAGAAGGTTTTATCAAAGTTCTTTCTAAAATAAATTTTCTCTTTTAATCTTTAGTAGGAGGAAATAGCTACTGCCCCTAAAAATGAGTAAAGCCAAAAGAAATTATTAAAGCAAATTTTGATGGGGAAAAAAAGTTGTGAGGATTCTTTTTCCATATTTCATAAGAATTAGGATAAATTTTTTTCTTGCCTTTAGGCCTAGAAAATAAGCATCTGCCTGAAAAATAAGACCAAGAGTAAATGATTAGGAGATAGTTACTGGAAACCTTTAAAAATATTTTTAGCCCAAAAGCCTGTTAACTGAGCCAGATAAACCATAGGCCATAGACTGATGGTCTGCCTGTGAAGCACAAGCTTCTCCTGTAGAGTACCACAGGTTCAGCTTGCTATTCTTTTTTTATTATTATTTAGAGCAGGGTATAAACCACTAAAATATAAAAAGATTATGGAGTGGTGAGGCCTAAAAGGGTATGATACCCTAAAGTAGAAAAAGTGGCAAGGTTAAAATTAAAGTGACAAAAAGATTAAAAGAGTATAAAAGTCACGATAAGGCAAACTGTGACAAGTAGCTGCCTAATTGCCCAGTGATTACCCTGGACTCTTGACATGACTAAGAACCAAGCAAAACTCTACTCTGTATCTGAAAGAGTTCGTGACCAACCAGGAATGTATTTTGGAGACAAGGGGATGGTTAGAAGTTAAGATACAGAGAGCATATAATATGCTTCTCAAATCAATAAAAACTGTGAAGGCAATAAAATGCAAGATGAATAAAAGGCATAAGGCTAAAAAACTGCATAAAGCTCAGAACTAAAAATGGAAGCTGCCCATGATAATGACTGAGAATATAGACACTGGTGAGACCACAGCAGCCCCCATACCATCATCCATCTTTGACCCATCTGTGAAGAGATATGATATGATGAAGTGCGAGATGCTGCATGTTAAATGAACATAGCATGCAGCACATGTGGGTCAACCAGAGACTTTTGCATGTCAAAGAGAGTCATGCAAATATTTGACAAGGGAAATGTCCACTGGGTGGCGGGCGGGAATGAGAAAAACAACAATGAGTTACGTGTACCCAAATGGAAAATGTGTTTGGCTACAAGAACTCCAAATGGATAGATACCTGTCATAGGTGGCAACAGACCTTGAGGCAAAGACGCTCTTGTAAACCTCTGAGCTAAAGAGCTGCTGAATACAGAAAATATACTGTAAACAGACCTGGAGGCGGTGGTGATGGAGTGAGAAAATGCCACTCTTCCAATATAGGGGAAGAGTGGAATGCACCACTGCATAGACAGAGGGCCAGGTTTTGGATAGGATCCAGCATATGGACAGATGAAGGAGGCCAATGAATACACCTTACTACCATAGTCCAACTTGGACTAGACAAGAGAGGTGTAGAGCCTCCACAATGTGACTGTATCATTCCCCCAAAAGTACGGGAGAACATCTTTAGTAGGTCCATCTTCCAGAGACATCTCTGTCGCAGGTCACGAAGATGAGGACACCAAGTAAGTTTGGGATATGGGATCATCCCCAGGAACTGTATTTCTCACACAAATTCAAATGGGTTAGCCTGTAGGAAGAGGGGTTTAACTTGATACCCCCGCTTCCGGTGAAAATCTATCGCCATCGACTTTGAGGCGGAGAAGCGGATCTCTCTTTGAAGGGTCTGGCGGTGGATTTTATCAACCGCCAAATGGAGGCAGTTGACTGCGGATGCTGGGTGTGAGGCGGAGCAAATAGAGTGAGGTTTTCTACAAATAAGGTTGCAGACACCTCTTTGGGCAGAGATTATACCAGTCTCTTTATTGCAATAGCGAATAAAGTAACACTGCCCTCTGGAACACCATCCTCCTGGACATAGAGATAAGAATAAGTGTTACCAACTCTAACCTGGAAATTGTGAGTAGCTAAAAAAAATACCTGAATAAAAACTGGCCAAAGTTCCTCAATCCCCACTGATATAACTGGCGGATTCCATGAAGTCACGTGGTGTCATAGGACTTCTCTTATCCAAGACAACCATCGCAAAAGCTTCAGCGCAAAAGTTTCAGGGAGAGTACACTCCATACAGACAAGATGATCTCTCGTAGGCCTCTTCTTATGAAAGCCACACTGGTATGGAGAGTTAGGAGGCCATGGTATTCCAGAAACCACAGCTGCAAGCATTCACCATTTTCTCCAAAAACTTACTCAGATAGCTGGTGAGGGCTATTGGCCTTTAATGGGAACGAGACGAGCCGCCTTTACCTGGTTTCAGAAATGGTAGGCCAAACGCGTTCTCCATGCAGTAGGGTAGAATCCCTGGATCCAAATTCAGTTAAAAATATCTAATAGGAGTGATTCCGTACAGAGATGGAGAAAAACGAGAAAGTGGTATCAGATATCGTCTAGGCCAGGGGAAGTGGGGGCGCACCACCAAGAGCGCGCCAAACGTATCTCGGCAGTCGAGAAACGCAGGGTTTCGCCCTCCAGCCAGGTTTGATACTTCTAAACTCTGCCGGGTAGCGCTCAACGCTGCTAACATCGGCGAAAAATGAGGCTAATATATCGGCGACACTGGCGGGATCGCAGATGATAGAACCAGGCGTGGAATGACCAGCATACCGACCCATGAATTTATTAATTCTCTTCCATACCTGAAGAGGTAATGGAAGATAAGGAGGACACATATTCCATCCAGGATTCGATGCGCGCCTGACGTAATGTTTGCTGGCGAATGGCTCCAGTTCGATTTCAGTCAATATGATTCGGGTTGGGTTCCGGCGGAACCTCACACGAGCCTTTTTTTTATAGGCCTCTACCATGGGACTGATGTTCTGCCCCGGCGGAACCGAGTACAAGGAATTGTGGACTCTGCCATATCAAGCACTAAACAAGAAAAGTAATGTACAGTAGCATCAATATCTACAAAATCTACAATTTGTTTACTAGTGAAGGAAGCGTTATGGATATGACGGGGATGGGCGAGTGTTTCAAGACAATGGGAAAGTGTTTGCTGCGATGCAGGTCATCTGATACAGACCACTTGAAATGGGTGATACAGTCCAGTCAGCGGAGACAATAGATAGATCCACAAAACTGAAAGAATCAGTTTGAATATGGTAAGATGTAACATGACCAGAGTTAAGAATACTAAAAGGATTAGTAGATAAAGAGTTTCAAGGAGACGGCCTTGATGATTGCTCAATCTATCACCCCATACGAGGGTCTGGCATTAAAGTCGCCCAGAATTAGAAATGGGGTAGGAAGTTGAGATAAAAGATCTAAAATAGAGCCCTCGAAGGGGGCTCATCTAGGAAAATATAAATTGAACAAGAGGTATAAATTCTATTTGTAAGATGAACACAGGCTGCGATTGCTTGAAGTGAAGGTGTGCAAAAGTGGTTAGAGCTCACCAGGAGTTAAGACACCACCATGGGCCACCCCTGGTAGTGTTAAAAACAGTGAAATAACAAAACTTGTGGAAAGGATGTTTGCCGAGTTTGGTTTCCTGCAAGCATATAACAGGTGATATTTCAGATACTAAAGAGGAGAATTTCTCCCATTTGGGAAGAATCCCCTAAGTTTCAATGAAGAATTACTGCCATCACTCAGAACGGTGAGAGACCATGGTGGAAAGAGTATGGGAGGCGGAGGGGCCCTCACAAACAGGTGCGGCGTGAGAAGAACCTGGCATGGGCGTTATAAAAGGAGCCTCGATTTAGGGGGATGGGGGCTACAGTCAAGAGATATTTGGGGGTATCGTTACACCCAGGGCGGGGAGGATCATCACACTCCTAATGGAGGGTGTGTAACCCACATCTAAAGGGCTGAGCACCCTGTCCAATGACAAGGCAGGAGCACTCTTGTGGTGAGCCTCTGGAAACACCGCAAGCATGGCTTGCTATTCTATAAATCAGCCTTTACCAAAAATAGAAATTCTAATTTGTAATTCATTTATCAATAAAATTCCTTTTATACGACAACATAGCATGAAATTCTTCTAAATTCATAACTCACTTCGACCACCTGCATTTTTAGAATGTTTACTGCCCTCTTTCACCCTTTACTGGGCATAAACAGGTGAGAAAAAAATAGCAAGAGATTTAAGAGGTGTAAAAGATAACCCGAGAGAGTAACAGTTTCTCTTGGGACTGGGGTCGGGAGGGCATGCTGCTACTTCAGGTTTGAGTTGTAGCAGGGGGCATCACCCCCTGTTACACCCCCTACCTCATTGCGAGGAAAGAAAACGAATGTGCCCTGATGAGGATAAAAACACCCATCAATCCTGATGTCTACCTAAAAAAGATGTTATGAGGCTGACAAATAAAATGCTACAATAGAGATAATTATAAAAATTGACAACTTAAAGAATCTTACACATCTCCAGTTTGTCCCCGGTTTCCTTTGGGTCCGGGGAAAAAGGCGGGTGCTCCGTCCTTTCCAGGAATCCCGCTCTTTCCATAACGACCAGGCCGGCCATTTTCTCCCCTTTCTCCCTGTCAAGAGATGATATCAAAGAAGAGAAGTCAAGGAGCCTCTATACACAACCTGCCCAATTCTCTTTAAAAATTTGCAGAAAGGATGCAAATATTGCTATTAGTTTATGAGAGATGGATAACCAGATTTAAGTGATCAGGGTTTCAGTGCCTCTATTCCAGAGGGAGCAAACTAGCCAATTAAGACGCACTTGTGAGAAAAAACTGCTCTGCAAAAACTTAATGCACACAATCAAAATCTTTTAGGTAGATGGTTTAGATCATTTTGAGCATAAAAGATTTTGATTGTGTGCATTAAGTTTTTGCAGAGCAAGTTTTTCTCACAGATGCATCTTAATTGGCTAGTTTACCCTACATATATTTACAATGCAAACTAAAGAATATAATTTTCAGCTGATTTAGAAGGCTCTAGGTTGTAACTGTGACTGCTTGTGCACTTCTTATTAATTTGATACAAGAGGTATATGATAGGCGCTATATCCCCCCATCATTTATTTTTCTTTTATTTAAAGCAAAGAGCAACAAAAGCATCTCTTAAAAGAAAGTTGTAAAGAGAAATGCGTAATCAAAGTGGTGTAAGTGGAGCAAGGGAAAATGAATGGCAGATATACAGTAGCGTTAAAAAAACCCCATAACTCCTTATCTCTATCACAACATCTTCCATAACTTTTGCCAGAGAAAATCGAAGGTTTCCAAATTGGGGTACAATAATCTACCAGTATAAATTATGGATGGGTAAAAGTTATGTAAATTTGGATGAATAAAGTGAAAGTTATCGGCAGATAAGCAATTAACTAGGAAAATTGAAGTGACCAAAATGATCTGAATAGCGGAAACAAATTTCTATTGGAATATAACAATTAAATTATGGGTGGAAAACATTTGTACAAGTTATAAGTAATTAGTATTTAGGTTGGAGCAGGGTTGGCACCCCCCCCCCCTCAAATTTTGGAAAAGCCCAATAAAACTCAGGTTTTATTCTGGGTTTTTCCAAAAAACAAATGCTACAAGCATTAGAATTACATAAAAAAAGAATAGCTATCTCTATTTTTAGATAATATTAATAATTACTTAGTTTAATAATTATATTATAGTAAGAAGAGATCACAGTAACAGATCACTGATCAAGAATTGTGGGTACCCATGATAGCCATAACCTGTAGAAGGAGAGATGAATTATTATGAGTCAGTATCAGAGAAATAACCTTAATTTGATACATATTTGTTGAAATTATAAACAAATATGTATTTTGAAAAAATAATGATAAGTACCATTAATTTCTTGAAAAAGCCCCCCAAAACCCCGTTTTTTTAGGGCTGTTTTTTTTTATTTGCCCATCTCAATGATGCTTTGACATCTATTGCCATAGGAATGAACTGTTAGCATTCTTGCTCCATTTATCTTGAAGAATTTCCCAGAGTTCTTGAACTTTTTTTGCATTCCTTGTTTTAAACCTGTCTCTCTGAAGGTCTTCCAACATTTTCAATGGAATTCAGGTCCGGATTCTGTGCAGGACAGTTAAAAACAGTGAGGTGCTCATTTTTCAGGATAGTCTTAACCAACTTGGTTGTGTGAGAGTGGGAGCTATCCTACATTAAAATTGCAGGTTAAAGTTTGTAGAGGGGGCGAGGCATGTTGTTGCAGCAATTCCTTGTACATGTGCATTTACTGTACCATGTAAGAGCACAAGTGGTCCAGTACCTTCTACTATAATCATGCCACAAACCATGACCTTTCTTCTACCAAACTTTACTCTTTTTTTTGTTCAATTAACACAATATTTCCTGTTCAGCAACAAACCTCATATCAACAGGTCTGAGCAAATTGAAATGGATTCCTCACTGAAGTGGATTTTACTCCATTAGTCACCCATCCATGTAAAAGCGCTCAGTAGCAAATAGAAGATGAACCTTTTTTTTTCTTTGGACTGATTAATGGTTTGACTGTGGGTGTGCAAGTGTGAAAATTGTCTTCCTCCATCCAACGTGACAGTCTGCCTGGAGGCATTTATGGCCAAAATATCACTAAGCTCTCAAGAAACTGCTGCAGCAGTCTTGAAATTGTCCTTCACAATTTAGTTAATGGCTCACCATTCCTTGGCTTACCAGTTGATTTACCAGCCTTAAATCTGTTGTATCATAGATTGACAGATTATGGACTACACTTTTGGAGCACTTGACACTATCTGCAATGACTCCAATGGAAATACCATCTTGGTGGTGCAGCTTTACGATCAGCTCACTAACAAAGAGGCGTTGACAGATTTCTTAGTCATGATACTTGGATGACAGCAAAGGAGAGAATGATCCAACGTAAACAAGTTTGAAATGAAGTTAAATGTCATACAAACATGCCGGTTCTCTCTATAAGAAGCCTAAGCAATCATATTAGAACACTTCCATTTTTCTTGTAAATTGCTTTTATTCACTTAAATTTGTATAATCTTTACTTATATGTATTTATACCTGTAGGTTATGGTATGGCAATTTGGGAAACCTTGGATTTTCTCTGCCAAATGTTATGGAAGATCAGAGAAATACAGTCATTCTGATCATTTTGGATGGTACTTTATAGCCTGAGAGCCTCCAGATGTCAGCTGAAGCATGTTTACCCATGCTACCCCTAACACCTCCTTGCACCGCCTATTATTTAAGATTGAGGTAGGTTTGCCATTGCCATTATAGTCGTCCTTAGCCTTTTTATTTATTTCTTGTCTTTATATGTTTGTCCCTCACCCATTTATCCTTAATTAATTACCCAATTAATTATAATCTATCTAAATTTTACCTTCTCTCCTTGGAATCCTAGACGCCCTTTAGCACCGAGCTCCCCCTGGGCTCCAACAAAGCCTGGACTCCCTTGTGGCCCCTTGTCTCCTCGGTCCCCTCGAATTCCAGAACTGCTTCTTCCAGGAATAGAGTCTCCTCGAGTTCCTTTCAAACCCGGTGGTCCTCGTTCCCCTACAAACATAAGTGTATAAGGTAGAATTCAATAAAATAAACCATGGACTCCATCATAAACTATCAGAACTGCCATTAGTACCATCACAATCTTGTACCCTGAAGGGGCGTTGGCATGCATCAATGTAATAACAACTAACATAGGAAAATCTAGAAAAAAATACTCTTAGACTCCTGGCTACTGAGCTTAAAGGCTCTGTTAACCATTACAACCAAAGTAAGTTATCTCTCATCATGTCTTGGGTTACATTCCCCCTATTGAAATATGATTTTTGACATATTTGCTGTACTAGTTCATGGCTTCTGTGGGAACTAACACACATGGTACAATAGTCAATATCCTCCCCCACTAAAATTATCTCCTGGAAGGAGTTTTAGAGTATGTTATTTTTAGTTGGAGACATAAATTAGAAAAATTAATGTCTTAACTTATCAAATTAAAAAAAAACTATACCTCTTGAACCAGCAATTCCGTGAACCCCACGGCGTCCTGGTAACCCGAGAGTGCCTTGGCTACCCTTTGGTCCTCGTCTTCCAGTTAAACCTGGAGGACCAATGGACCCAGGGAAACCAGGAATTCCTCTTTCTCCCATGTCTCCCTTCTCGCATGGAGAATCTAAAAAAGAAAATATAAATAATTATTAATATATTTCAACCTTCCTAATTTTAAGCTGATGATATCACTTTGTGGAGCATTACTCACGTGGTAATGGGATGCAGTTATCTCCCCTAACTCCTTTTCGCCCAAATATGCCATCTCGCCCATTTCGACCATCATCTCCAGGTTCTCCGACTAATCCCTGAAGACCAGGAACTCCTGGTGGTCCTCGCTTAGGAACACCATATCCTGGCTGACCTTTGAAACCTTAAAACAAAAATGAATCATTAAGGACTTAGGTACTAATGTAATATAATGGAATATTTAATTGACAATGACTTTGGACTTTGATGGTGTGGTAAGAGATGACTTGTATGAATGAGGTTATATGTGGGAGTCATTCTCCCAAATTTCTATGTAGTGATTTTTCACCACTTTGCCGTTGCCTTTTTACTCTCCTTTTCTTCCTATGTTGTGAGTGAATGGAGAAAGTGACAAAGTGGTATTTGGACTGGCTAATGTTGCTTATTATTTAAGATTTATTATTTGTTAATATTTTTATAATGGTGGATATCAGGGATTCTCTTATTTTTTTATATTCCTACCTCTCAAAATTTAGAGTCCCTCTCCCTTTTTTTTATTTGTTTGGTAAAAAAGGAAGAAAAATATACACAAAGTATATTGAAAGACAATAGAAAAGCCATCTGGAAAAAGGATCATACAAGGACAGGCACCAATAAAGTAGGTGAGTAGTGCACATCATCTAAACCCTCATTGGAACAATACATTCCTTTTAGGGTTTTTTGGAATTAAATAATTCAGAATTGTCCACCCCAAAGAGGGACATTCTCCATTACTACACTTTATTGTCCAGGCAAAATGCGCACACTCATGCCTCCGGATAAGATAGCAGCTGAAAGACAGAAGCGACAACCAGTGAGCCCTCCTATAAGCCCCCTGCCCTTTATCCTGCATGAAGAGGGGCCCTTCCTCACCACTCCATTTTGAGGGAAGACTGCAACTAGCAGGAGAGTAGATTTTAATAATTACTTTTGTGCGATCCTAGTGTAATTATGGTGTGTGATAGTGGTAGCAAAAAAGTGAGGAAAAGATGATAGGAAGAAAGATCAGGATCGAGTTGCTGCATTCTGGATGATAAGGTGATATAAACACAAATTTATATAAATTGATTGACATGGGATTTGCTAGAATTTTTTTAAGACTGATAACATTATTTGTACAATTTTGCACCTATGTATATATGCATATCTAATGTGGTTAATTAATTTGTGATACCAACATTCTTTTGTATTAGTTAAATCTCTTGTGTATATAGGCATTTGTAAACTAAAAATATTTCCTGTGAATTTAAATTTATTGGAAATTTTGTTAATAGTATTATTGTCAAAGAATTTAAGTTTAGTGCATTGAGTTGTTCTTGCCCCTCTAATCAAGAGAGATCCTGCAAACCATGTGGGTGGTAAACTTTCCATCCGCAATGGTACTGACATTGATGAATTTAATTCATTTGCCTGACCAACTCCTATAAATGAGAGACCTGACTTTTGTAGTCATCTACCTCCTACTACTCATTCCTTCCAGCTACTCAGACACAAGTGTCTTTGCAAGAAGAATCACTGGTAAATTGTGATGTGGTAGCAAAATTGAGATTGCAATATAATTAATGTAAAAAATATATATATATGCATGCAATATGAAGCAATTCAAGTAAATAACTCAGTGTTAATAGAATTCTCCTTCAGCGAATGGCAAGATCTAACCTTTTCAACTCTAACTTTCAATCACTTTATGGAATTTTTTAAACTTTTCTCAAATGGAAAATTTGCATATTTTAACTGTTATTTTGTTTCCCAGGGACAACTTTAATCTTGGACCAGGATAATAAATTCTACGTTTCATTTAGATAAAATCACTTTTAGAGCTTAAGTTTGGCAATGTTGGTGCTAGATTAGATTAGTCATTCTCACCTCAGAACTTATGGAAGAGAACCACACACTGAAAACTATGAGGAGTCTTAATGCTTTTGTCTAAATTTTTGACACTAGTGTCCTTGATAAAGGGCACAGAAAGAGACTTCATATGCTAAGCCAGACCTATTTTAAATGACATCCTTCAGAAACTATGTAAAGCTAACAAAATAAACCTCAGAGTGTGTAATAAAGTCATTGTTTCTTTTCTTCAAAGTCATCTGGACGTTTTACAATTTCCAAATTTTATAATGATTGCAGAAGCCATGAAAGGCGATTACTTTACTGATCATGTGAAACATTTCAGGGCAGAAACATGAGGATATGCAAGAAAGATCCAATCATCTCTTAAACCTGAATATCGATTAGATTCTTAATCCACTTAAAAGTGCAACACACCCAAGTTGAAAGAGAAATTCAAGCAGACTCTATGTTCGTTAATTTTTAATTTTGCCATTCATCCATTATAAATTGGGGGCAATGTCCCTCAGATGAATAATGAAATTAACATAAAATAAGAATGACAAACAGGAACAAGCCTGAGGGCACCAGGGATTAGTAATGGTTGGATGAGGTGTGGGAAAAGGGGTATTCTTGTTTTGCCCTAAGTGAGTATGGAATCTTTCTTGGCTGAGGCAAGTTCCTGGACAGAATAGTGTATTGTGAGGGGAAGTAGAGGGAGGAAGAAACAGCAGTGTTGTGATTGGTTATGGTAATATGTATTATAGACGCTGCCTGTGCTCACAATGCTGTTATTTGTGGGTAGTCAGGAGCTCATTGCTAAGTGCAACAAGCTCCATACAAACGATGAAAGTTTTTATCTCTACTCTTGCTGAGAAATGAACCTGGTACCTAAGTGTAGAAATCCAATGCTTTATCGATTATAATTGAAAGTCTTTATTGATATAGTTAGGTGGGTAGTTTCCTTAACAAAATTCAGTAATACGATTGATATGGCAACAGGAAGCAACCTTAGACTATCAAGGCTCGTATTAAGCTTCATGGATGTTTAATCTTTTATTTCTGTTTAAATATGTCTCCAGATATCAGAATGTCCACTTGGAAAGGATTAGCTATTTGTGCTGACTTGCTTGAATTGAGGTACCCTGAAATCTGAGAAGAACTTCTAAGGAGAACGTGTGACCAAAAATTGAAAATGGTTTAGATAACAGAGGTCAAATTAATAACTTTGATACAGGAAAAAATAATAATTTCTTTCTCATTTATCATCGCCCATTCAATATAGTCTGAGGGTCAAATGCATTAAATGGAAAATTAAGATTCAGTGAATGAAATTTATTACAAACAAATTGTGATGCAAATTGTGTGCTTGCCCGGCAATCGCTGGGTCGGCGGTTCGAATCTCTGCCCGATTGTTTTAAGCTGACACTATTTACTAAGGAGGTTACCACTGTGACTGGGCATCACATGGTGGGGAGTTGGTGCTTGCCCTGGCTGACGTCCGCCTGATAGGCAGCAACACAGCAGCTTGATATTAGGACTGAAATCAGCAAACTTTTTAAATAATATACATGGTAAAATTGAGGCACAACTGAGCTGAAAAGTTTATTTTCTAGCTTTCAGACTTAAACAAAAGGGTCCTTCCTCAGAGATGTTGACAGTTTGATATCAGAGATGCATGTGAGTTGAATAGAAAAAAAGCAGAGGGATGATTGTGAACAACAGAGATTGGGTAGCAAGAAAGGAAAAGGGTCTGGAAAACCTTAAGAGGGAATAGGAAGAGTTAAAGATCAGTGGCTAGACACTGATGATTCATGTTTTTGTATTATGGTAGTGATATTGTATTAGACTGTGGCAACATGGGCGGGGAGGTGCAAGTTAAGGAAATGTGTTACTCATGATGATGTTATCTTATGTATGGATAGGTACTGGTTGTAGGTAGTCAAGAACTGCAGGGTATCAGAAACGCAGACCTGCCAATCTATTTATAGCTAATATGCAGCTGGTAAAGAGCAATCCCCAAGTAGGCCGTCTCACGGTCTGCATTTCGCAGTATATGATTTTTAATGCAATATATGACTTATACAAACAATTAAAATGTTTGATTGTACTGAGCGTTATAATTTGTAAAGCTGAACAATGTACAGGGAAGTTATAAAGCGGTTCGAGACACTCATTCCCACTGTCTAGAACGAAGACTCACCTCGATCTCCCACAGGTCCTGGGGCACCTCGTATGCCATTCAATCCAGCAGCACCAGGGCGTCCAGGAATGCCATCAGCACCAAAATCAGGATTCCCTGGCAGGCCCTTACGTCCAGGGAATCCGCGAAGCCCAAGGATGCCAGGAGTTCCGCGGGATCCAGAGTACCCAGGGTTACCTTGATAAGGGGGAAAAAGTAGGAAGTTGAGATGGAATAAATGTCATGCACATCCTGGAGCCCCAAATGTGCAAAATGGAAAATTGAAACAAAGATTCCAACCACTTGAGAATTTTTTGTTCAAAGAACCTTTAGAATGGTATTATGTCCCTCCTAATGAGAGTATCTCATCAGAAAGGTTTCAAAAGAAGGTAGTAAATTTAGAGGAACAGAAAACATATGGAAGCTATAATTAGTATAATACATCAGCCACTTAAACTATCTACATAGTGCTATGGATTGGGAGCCTTTGCATTGATAATGTTCTAATTGTGATAGGCTGTGGCCTCCCAGTTGACCAAGTAGAGATAAAAAACACCTAAATGTCTTTGGGCAAGTTATGTTGGGTAGTTTTAATGTCTTTGGGCAAGTTATGTTGGGAAGTTTTGTTTTGTTTTTGTTTTTTTTACATAACCTTGTAAAAATAGACATTCCCAATGCTCACTAGTAAAGATGATCATTTCTAAACTTAACCAAGATAAGCGCTATTTTCTCTTGCCCCTACCCTCCTGTAACAAAGTTTGAAAGGTTACTTTGTGCTTGAAATTTATCTTCACATTTTCCATTTAGTGTGAATTGTGAGATTACTACTCAGTTCTAAAAATTGTTATTGATGTGAAGCTGATAAATGTAAAGTGAATAAAAAAATACAGCATTAAACCCCCTTAGGATTCCACATTATAGCTTCTTCTGTTCCTGGAAAATAAATCTATGTGATTCCAAAAATAAGAGTAGGTGAAGTCATTAGGTCTATTCCACTTGGAAAGACCCGAGTGAGAATGCAAGAGGTTGTTAAACTGTCTTAGAAGAAATGTTGTGACCTATTTCAAACTTACCTCGATCACCAAAATCTCCCTTCTCGGATCGTCCAACTCTTCCGATCTCTCCTTCCACTCCCTTGGGCCCAGGTGCCCCAGGTAAGCCTTTGAACCCGATTCCTCCTCTTCTCCCGCTATATCCATCAAGCCCGGGGAAGCCTCGGGGTCCTCGCTCACCCTGAGGTCCTATTCGAGAGGGAGAAAAGAGAGAGCTCAGTCTTCTTCTTTGGTTTCTAGTGACTTTAAGAGTTCTAATTTCCTCCTTCATTGTACAGTTAGAGGGTTTCTACATTTGTGCAAAAGTATACAATTGTGAAGCTTCTAAGTTTATAACATGTTTCACAATTAGGTTTTACATTTATATTCTATACATTTAGAAAGTTCTACATTCGTGATTTATACAATTAGAGGGTTCTACATTTATGTTCTATACAATTAAAGGTTCTAAATTTTTAATTTATACAATGTGAGGTTTCTACATTTATGTTCTATACAGTTAGAAGGTTCTACATCTGTGATTTATACAATTATAAATTCTATATCTGTGTAATCTTATAAAACTAAATGGTTTGACAATTATACTTCATACAACCAGGGGGTTCTATGTGTGTATATAATATACAGCTCAAAAGTTCCACTTTTGTACTTTTTAACTTCAGGGGATTATGTGTTTATGCTATCACAGGTATAAATTGAACCTTCATCCTTTATACAGTTTGGGAGTTCTACTTTTCTGGTTTATAGTCATGGAGTTCCACATGTCTCTGTATACAATTAGGTGTTCTACTTCTGTTGTATACAGTTATGGAGTATATTTGTGCTTTAAACAGTAAGTAGTCCCAAGTTTATAGTCATGTGGTCCTAGTTGTGTTTAACATGGTTAGGATGATATACATTTGTGTTTTATAGTTATGAGGTTTCTACCTTTGTGCATCATACAGCTAGGGGTTTATGGTTGTTTTACAAAGTTAGAGAGTTTTACACTTGTACTTTTTACAGTTATTGGGAACTTCATTTTTGTCTTATACATTTAGATAGTTCTATGTTTTTGTTTTTATAAAGTTATGGGGTGCTATCTTTTGTTTTGTAGATTAGTAGATTCTAGGCTTGTACATTATAATATCATCAGAGGATCCAAAGTTTGTGCACCATTAGGCCACTATAGGGTTCTAAGTTTGTGAATTATAGCTATTTAGGAACTTGCAATGCACAAACTTAGCAGTTTTAAAAGTTTTGGTTTGTGGCGCCTATTAAGCCTTATTATAGTAAATAACATAAAAATAAGGTATATTCACCAAAAACAGGTACATTAACACTTGAAACCACCCTTTACTCTGATACATCAACTTTAAACTATCTTTGAATTCGTTTTGAACATTGTATTTTATTCATCCATTTTTAGGTAATTTTGAATAAGAGTGGTGCACCATTTTAGACTACTAAAGCCCATAATACTTCTGTGTATCATTGCAAATAGTAATAGAGTAATATTCCATTGGCAGAGAGGGTCTATCACCCTTTATTAAGTCACAAAATGCCCATATTTCAACCTGATTCCGAAATGCAAGAAATTTTCCACAATGCCATCTTTATCATGAGATGCCTAATTTACAGTTGCAAGTTTGTTTTTAATGTTAATTTTATTTTTTGTGTGTTTTAGGCTACTGAAGCCTGTAATATTGTTTGTATCATTGTAATAGTGTCTTAGGAGTAATATTTTGATGGCAGAGAGGATCTATCACACATTATATATAGGTGTAACAAATAGACAATATTTCAACCTGATGCTGAAAAACAATTGGTAATTTGGGAAAGTGTTGGCCAGAGAATGCAAGGTAAGAAGCACTATGGGCCCTGGCGATGGTCAATGCTTGTTTAATATCTATGCCTAAGGCTTAATAAGGATAAGTCAAAGGGCTGTGGTTGCTGGGCCAGCTCAGTGATCTGAAAATTAAATAGGCCATGTTAGTAAGAAAAGGAGAAAGGTTATTTCTCTGTAGCTGACCAGTTTGGGTCAGAAAGGATTCTGCTGGTAGAAATCTTCCTTCCATGTCGCTCTGATATGCAAATTCTAGGGGGAGGTACGTGTGGCTAGAATGCAGGCAAGTGTTCTGGATACTAGAGTGGAGTGAGCATGTTTTGCTTTTCATTATCAATGACACCTGAGTGTCTGGTATCCCAATGCAGCTTAACCTCCCATAGGGGATGGTTAAGGAAGTCGAGGAAGAGTGCCTGGATATTATGGCAGAGTTGTGGGTGAGTGCAGATGAGGAGGAGAGAAGTTGTAATGAAGACATTGAGTGTGTAAATTACCACCTTCCTCGGGGGAACAAGCTTTGGGATCAGATTAAGGGCTTGATACAAGGCATATAATTCAGGAACCAAAATATTGTGGAGAGGATCAATGTCATGTGAGTCCAGTTGAGAGGTCTGTGCAGACGACTGCAACTGTAGTTGATGGGGAATCGATGTAGAGGGAGTCATCTGTATATATTGCTAAGTATTCCTTGTAGGTATCATTTTGATTAACCTTACTATGGGAGGTGGGTCATATTTTGACCATTGGCAGGGGAGGGAGAGATATCACTGAGGATAGTGATATCATGGGGGAGATGCAAGGGATTGCTGGGAGTGGTGATTGCAGTATAGAGTCAGTTTGAGAGGAACTCAAGGATCAGAAATTCCCAAAAAGGATAATTTATAAAACAATGCTTTATGATTTACTGTGTTGAATGCATTTGACAGGTCAAAGAAAACAGCCTCCATCACTGCATGTTTCCTGAAGGTAGTTTGTACCAGGTGTTCAAAATGTGTAATTGCATCTATTGTGCTGTGGCCTGTTCAGAAACCATATTGGTTTAGATGTGCACAGTGGTGGGATTCTAACTACTAGGATAGGTGCTGTTGAACCATTTTTTCTATTAGCTTGCTGGTACATGAGAGGAGGCTAATTGGTTGGAAGAGGATGGTTCTGAAGGGACTTTTCCTTTCTTAAGGATTGGGAGAATAAGTGAGAGGTTCCAAAGAGAGGGAAAAGATCTAGTGTCCAACTGCCATTTAAAAGTTTAAGTAAGAATTTTAAATCGGGTTCTGGCAAATGACTTAAGGAGTCAGGGAGATCATGTCAAGGCCAGGGGCCTTACATTTCGTTATGGAAGAGAGTTTTAGACCCTCAGTCTATCTCCATATTCAAGGTACTTCATAGAAGGTATTATTTTTGTTGCCCTCCTCTGTACTGACTCTAGCAGATTGATATTATGTCTAAAATGTGATAACCATGCTTGTATACAGTAATCTAAATGTGACATATGAGTCGTAGAGTTTAAGGATAACCTCTTTACTTTTGTAATTAGCATTCCTCTTAATGTATCCTAGCACCCTATTTGCTCAATTTTTTGCCTCAATGCACTGCTTCAAAAACTCCAGTGACCTATCTACTACTACGCTGAAATACTTATCATCAACTGATTTCAGCCAATACCCATCCATTTCATAGCTAAATTCCCTATTATGCCGCACCAAGTAGGTCAGCCCATTAGGATGGGCTGACAATTTTGAGATTTCCAGCAGGCTGACAGTGCTGTTGGAGTCAAGGATCCTGAGATTCTCTCTTAGGTACTCTTCTCTACAGGAGGCTGGTAGGCTGGAAATTCTTCCATTTTTATGGCTGCCCAGTCTAGTATCCTCAGGGTGCCAGCACTTAACTGGCCATTCACCAAGTGTAGACACATCTTCTAGATCAATCTTAGCTTACCATAGTGATAGTAAAGATGCTAGGGAGCTAACAAACTCATAAGGGTGCCTCTTCTCTGAGTAGTATCAGCCACATGTTTCTCATACTTATTTTTGAATGTGTTGACACATTCTCTGGCAGACTGTTTGCTCCTTTTCACTGTACAGTGTCTTGATTTTACAAGTTTGAGTGTCCTCTTGTTTCTATGGAGAGGTCCTTTGGGGCTAGTGTGAAAAAGCGAGAGCTGTCAATATTCTTCAGGCCATGGCAAGATCTTGTAGGTATGGATCATGTCGCCCCTCACTCTCCTGTCTTCCAGAGTTGTGAATCCCAGTCCAGTCAGTCTTTCCTCATATGTAAGGTCTCTCAGTGTTGGAAGCAGTTTGGTTGCCCTGTGCTGTACTTTCTCAAGGGTTTCAATATCTTTGTGCAGATATGGGCTCCAAGCCTGAATGGCATACTCTAGGTGAGGGCAAACCAGTCTTGTATAGTGCCAGGTATGTAAATGTATTCTTATCATTCGGAGCACCTTTCCCCAGAATTAGAATAGAGGCTTCCTTGATTAGCTTGTGGAATAGAGGCGCTGAGGGCAGCTGTGACCTTAAGAGGGTGAATGAACATGGAGTTATCCTCAGTGGATTTTATTAGGAGGAATTTGGTGAGTTGTAATCACCCTGAGGGGCCAAGGCTGAGGTAGTCTAGTTAAGGTGTTTCCCTTACCAGAATTGAGGGTAATTCTATTTATCAAGTTATTAGAACTTAAAAATAGTATTTTCCAATACATAAGTCTATCATTTGTCGCTGCTATGATGTCATAAGCATAGTGAAAAATGCTTAATTGCACCGCTTCCAGAAATATCAAATAAGGCTAAAAAATTAATTACGATATTGAAGATTAGAGGTATTATGTTATTTAAGCTCATTTAGTTTTAAGTGCTTTTTGAAATCGATTCCAACCAGTTACCTTTTGGGGAATTTTGAATAAGAGTGATGCAAGCGTTTTAAGCTACTAAAGTATGTAATATTCAGGGTTGGCAAAAACTCTCAAATTTTGAAAAAGCCCAATAAAACCCATTTTTTAAAAAAAACAAAGCATCAAGCATTAGAATAACATAGAAAAAGAATAGCTATCTCTATATAATATTACTAATTAATTAGTTTAATAATTATATTATAGCAAGAAAAGATCACAGTAACAGATCACTGATCGAGAATTATGGGTACCCATGATAGTCATAACCTGTAGAAGGAGAAATGAATTATGAGTCAGTATCAGAGAACTGATCTTAATTTGTTACATATTTGTTGAAATTATAAACATAAATATGAATTTTTGAATAAAATAATGATAAGTAGCATTAATTTCTTGAAAAAAAATGTATATTTGAAAAAAAAACACCCCTTTTTTTTCAAATTTTATTTGAAAAAGCCCCCCAAAAAACGGTAATAAAACCCAGGTTTTTTTATTTGCCAACCCTGGTAATATTGATTTGTATTATTGTAATAGTGGCATAGGAGTAATATTTTGATGGTGGAGAGGGTCTATCATCCTATATAAAGCCACAAATAGACAATAATTCTTCTATGACGATGGATCAATTTAAAATAGGAAATAAAAAGAAAAACAACAACGTATTAACAAATAACAAAGGTGGGATACAACCAAGTGTTGTAGTGTCAAATCTATGTAACAAGTAGATCCAGAACTTACCCGGTGGCCCTGTGTAGACAGTAGTATCAGATTCGTTGAAAATTCCCGGACTTCCTACGCTCCCTTGGACGCCACCACTTCCGTCATATCCGGCTTCGCCCCTACTTCCCTGTCATTATGAAAAGGGTAAATTTTACACCACACTTAACCTGACCCAGAAAACAAATCCCCTGGTGCAAGAGTAATACTCCAACTACTGTGCTGTCAGCTGACTGTGACCGCACATATGCTAGAAATGGGAAGAGAGGCTGGTCTGGAATCTACTTTCTTGAGTATTAATCCCATGAGCTTAGAAGATATTTATGGTATTATTATACAAAGAGGCTCCATCTCTGCCCATTTTGGGCCTGGATGCGATCACATTAGGTCTTTCTATGATGAGCAGCTATCAGCATGTTGGATGTAACCTTACTTTCCTATCTAAAAATACATATCATCATCATCATCATTACCTATATATATATATATATATATATATATATATATATATATATATATATATATACAGAAATCAAAAGTTTAATATACCAAAGAAACATTTAATTCATAAAGATTGTATTTAGTGTGTTAGCTATTTCTCTTCATTTCTTCTGCAATTTGCTCTGTCATGCTGGATATCAACTTGTGAAGAATATTCGGATCGATATTGTTCCATTGTTGTCTTAACAATGAGATGAGGTGGTCATGGCTTGTCCATTCACTTTTTAAGAATTGATCACAATATCTTAATTGGATTAAGATCAGTTGAGTTTTCAGGCCAAGGACCCAATATTTCAATGCGCTGTTCTTCAAAGCCACTTTGTTACCACTACAGCTCTATAGCAGGGTGCTTTATCATGTTGAAATATGCATGGATCTTCACCAAATTGGTCTTTGATCATTGTTAGAGGATGTTCTTAGAAGATATTTTAAGGAAAAAAAATATGAACGGACCAGTTCCCTTGAGGGAGAACCATCTTCATGCATGAATGGTGTCGGAATGATGCAGGGTTCATATTAACGTTCTCCTTTTCTTTTCCCGACAGTCAACCTTTCAGATGACCCAAGAAGTGAAAAGTGGGATTCATCAGAGAAAAACCTCCCCCCATACTTCCATCCTTGCACCTTCTACTGAATGACAACCTACCTTGATGTTTATCTTAGTAAGCAGCAGCTTCTTTGTTGTCCTCTTTTCCACAAGACCATTTTTTCCAGAACTCTCCGTTTTTTAGCAAGTTCTACTCTAGTAGCCATACGATTTTGAACATTCCGAGGCCTTATTGGAGAACTTGTACTTGTCTTTTTGAACATAATGGTAGTTTTGAAGACGATTCTTAAGGAATTATTGGTCCTAGTAGCAATTTATGTACATGAGAGGCCACTTTGGTGCAAATCAATAATTATTGAATGAGTTTCTTTGGGAATAACCATTAATGGCAAAAATATAATATGATGCTGAAATTTCCATTCCACATCCACAGTGATCAAGACGATGGTTTCAGTGAGAATGGTTGGGTCCCATCCACTCACTCACCCTTATCGCTATGATAACAATTAGGTAGTTAAATATGGCTGATTGTCTGATTAATTTTGTGCAAAGGTAAACAAGTCAGAATTAGATTTGAAGATAACTTGAAATTTTTGTAATATATGCAACTATACAGACACCATAAGAAAACCAATAATAAACACATAACAGATACTGTACATATAGTATATATATATATATATATATATATATATATATATATATATATATATATATATAGTGGGTGTAATAAATATATGATACATGGTCAAAAGTTTATTTACCATAGTTACACAACAGCAAAATAATCGAAAATTGAACATCTTATGTATTTTGTACGTTGAATACAAATTGGTATCATATTGCAAAAATAGTAAAACATTACTATGATTACGGCAAAAAATATCAAACAAACGTTTCAAAAAGTATCCGATACATCTAGGAAAACCAGTTAGTATTTGATGATATGACCTTTCATCACTAATACAGCCTCCAACCGTTTGGGATATTTACTTATGAGGTTCTTACAAATATTTGCCCATTCTTTTTAAATCTGTTAGATTTCTTGGGTCCCTTTTCTGAATCTTTAGTTTTAATTCTCGGCACAGGTTCTCAATAGGATTTAGGTCTGGCGACTGACTGGGCCATCCTATAAACTATATTTTCTTTTGCTGAAACCATGCTGCAGTGCGCTTGGCTGTATGTTTTGGATCGTTGCCCTGCTGGAATATCTATCTTCTTGGCAACTTCAAGTCATCTGCAGACTGTAAGAGATTATCATTTAGAATCCTGAGATACATCTGAGCATTCATTTTCCCTTCAATAATATGGAGTCTTCCAGAACCTGCATAGGAGAAGCAGTTCCATACCATTATGCTGCCTCCTCCAAACTTCACTGTTGAAATTGTATTTTTAGGATCATGCACTTATTTTTTCTGCCTCCAAACGTGACTAACACTATTCCACCTAAATAACTCAATCTTTGTCTCGTTAGACCATAGTACAGCATCCCCAAAACTTGAAGGCTAAATGTTCCTTGGTAAAATTCAGACAATTTCTGAAATGAATTGGTTTCAACAAAGGCGTCTTTCTTGGTGTGCGAGAATGGAATCCCTTATTCCTAAGAACTGCTCTAATTCTATTTTTGCATACATTTGTCCCAGCTGCTTCCAAATCTTTCTGAAGCTCAGATTGAGTCACTTGAGGATTCTTCTTTACTTTAAGGACTATATGTTTAGGCACACGGTTCAAAATTTTAGATGGATGCCCTGAACATGGTAGATTTGCAATAGTGGACTGATATGACATGAACCGGCGAAGCGTACCACCAATGGTTAAGATTGGTAATTTTAGCATAGATGAAATTTTTTTATAGCCCAAACCACTTTTATGTAACTGAACAATTAGTTCTCTGCTCCTTTTTGACAATTCTTTAGTCTTCAACATATTAGAATTAGTGTGTTGAACGATGACCTCTTTCTCATGCAGCTTTCAGATACTGACTGAGGTCTGCTGTTTCACGTGGATGAAGTAGATTATTTTTTTAGATAGCAAACCCACACTTAACGACCAAACTTCATCTTTCCCATTACATATTACACGTTAGATGGTTCCCTTACTTTACCACCTTCTTAGTTTAAATTAATGTTTCCCTTACTTTGACACTTCCATGTTAATTTGTGTAATGTTGCTATTACCAATGCATTTCCATCAATTATTGCTGTGGTATCATGACTTATACAAAAAAGTGACTTGTAAGACCATTCCCCTTATGTTACGTATCCAATGTCAATTAGAATTACTTTGTATTTATACTAAATATAATTCCAGTACCCAGAAGATGAGGCTGGCCCTCGAAACGTTGGTTAAAATTAAATGAAGAAATAAAAATGCATTTCTTTTCTGCTGCCCTGGTTCTCTATATATATATATATATATATATATATATATATATATATATATATATATATATATATATATATATATATATATTCTAAATATGTTATATCAAAATAGATGTATCTGCCAAATGTTTTTGCCATCATGAATATGTATGTACATATATGATGTAAACAATTTTCTGACCAGAATTCCAGGTGCCCTTAATTATGAACATTGAAGGGGAGGGGGGAGTATTTGTCACCCTTAATAGAGTCTACTCAGTTGTGGAAAAGGGTGAGGGAAAAAACTTTCAGGAAAGAAAAAAACAACAAAAAAAGTGGTAAAAGATCAGTGATGAAAAATATTGCTACAACAAATCTCAGCCTCCACAAATGTTTTTGCCGGAAAGGCACATTGGGAACCCTAGGAACAAATTTGACAAAGAACTTCCAGGAAAAAAATGTGACCCAATCACCAGGAACAAATTGGACCAGAAACCTTCAGGATAAATTTGACACTATCCAGGGACAAATGTGACAGCTTTGAGGAACTCCACAAATAGCACAAGTACTCAACAAACAGCCTATTTAAAGCTTTATGTAGAATGTAGTTCTGGTAGACATTGTGATAAATATTCATCCTTATTTCTCATGGGATTCTTATACAGCCCTTCTTTGTGCATTCTTGATGCCGTATTAAGCTTGTTTGAAATTAGATTCGAGGAGGTAATGATGAAGAAAGATGATGATCTGGGATTTCCAAGAGTGCTCCCAAAAAGACTCAAAAACACAAGATGGTTTCTTTCAAGTGGAAGACAACAGCTCACCTTTTCTCCATTTCTTCCAGAGTATCCGGCATAACCAAATGCCCCTTTGAATCCTTTTATACCAGAAGCTCCTTGTTGTCCTTGTCGGCCTACTTTCCCCCTCCGACCCACGATTCCAGAATCACCGTCAGGTCCCTTCAATCCATCTCTGCCGTGGTGGCCTATATGTGCATGCATCCCATGAGCTCCTTTCATGCCCTTTTCGCCAGGCCCTTCGATCGTACTGGTTATCGTCTGGTTGAGCCTGAAATGTAGGGTTTATCATACACCAAGATTGTTTTAAATCAATCTGCCATTTTCACTTCCCTTAGTGTCATGCCCCTGTGATGCGGGGGTAAGAATATCATGAGAAGGGGAAGCTGGTCAACATATTAGGCAACTAGATGTGGGAAATCCAGACATGAAATGGGTGAAGATGTTGCACAGGAAACCCATTTGTGTATAAGAATCTCATGAGTGCGTTAAGTAGCATTGGATTAGGTCATATTTAGCCCTAGGGGTGTATTCTATCTTCTACTCTTTGTTAAATTATATTCATCTCTTACCTACTTTCCATCCAGCTTATTACCGGATGCCCCCAAAGAAAGAAAAAAGTCATGAGGAAGATTTGAAAAGTCTCTGATTCCCAGGATTAGGACAGTATGCAGGCATTCCATTAACAATACTTAGAAAATACAATAAAAAAATCCACTTTTACGAATAAAGAACTTTGAACAGGTCACTTTCAAAACATGACAACGTAAATACTTTTTTTTAGAATATAAGATTTTGAAGTTTCTTTGAATACAATACTTTAAAAACATTTTCCAAATATACGACTTCCAAAGCTTGGCCTTTTCAATTACATTTTGAGAAATTTCTTTATATAAAAACTTCGAAAGAGTTTTCAAATAGAAAACTCCAGATATAAATTGGAACATTATGACTGCACCTGGATCTGAGAGGAAATATTCAAATAAATTTCTCAAGTGTCTTCAGAAGAACTATTTGGTCCAACATATCCTGGATTACACTAGAGCCAGAGGCCTAAATAGACCCAGTCTACTCGACTTGGTGATCACTTGTGGCGATGCAGATGTGGCTGAGGTACAGATTGAATCCCCAATTGGCAGAAGTGATAATTCTGTAATTGTTTGAGTATGTTTGTGACATTGAGAGAATAAATGTTGAACTAGGTGAAAAATTCAATTACTTTAGAGTCAACTTTGCTTCAATGAGAAAGATTTGATGAGGATTGGGACAACTTGCTTGGTGATGGGTGTATCTTGGAGAAGTGGAATAGATTTAAAGAACACTATGAGGCAGTTGTTCAGGAATTTGTGCCTAAATATAATGTAAGAGGGAAACATAAACCAATGTGGTTGAATGGTAGATGCATCAGGGCAAGCAGAAGGAAGAACCTAGCATGGAAACTGTACAAAGAAAGACCTAGTAGATACTTGTATAGACAATATACCAAAGAAAGAAAAAAAAGTGTTCTGGAATTGTTTGAGAACAGAACTCGAACAAAAAACGAAATTTGAACATGATTTAGTTCAGGATATGAAAAGTAATCCTAGAGCATTTTACAAGTATGTTGGAGGTGGAACATCATCTAGAGTTCCGATAGCACAATTGGAGCAGAGGGATGGAGAGATGACTGTTGATGTTGGCGAAGCAGCAGGTTTGTTACTGGAGCACTTTATATCCTGGCTGGCCAATTCATGAGTGCTGTTGAGGATGGTGGCGATTTTGATCCTTTCGATTATAATGGACCTATTTGCCCATCACAAATTACTCAACCTATTATTGAAAGAGCAGAGATTAAAAAGCTATTGAAATCACTTAATGTATACAAAGCTACTGGACCTGATAATATTCACCCCAAAATACTGAGTGTGCCGAGGAGTTGTCATCGCCATTGACTATATTGTTTAATGAGTCAATTAATTCTGCTTCGGTTCCTAAGGATTGGACTTCTGCGATTGTTACACCAATCTATAAGAAAGGTAGTAGAAAGAGCCTTGATAACTACAGGCCAGTGTCCCTGACTTCCCAGGTTGGGCACCTTTCAGAAAACTAATTCATCTCGGAGCATCAGCATGGATTTGGAAAGGGAGGTCATGCCTGACCAACTTACTGGAGTGTTTGGATTATTGGACTCACTGTTTTGATAATGGTAACCCAGTTGATGCAGTTTATCTGGACTTGAGAAAGGCCTTTGACAGTGTGCCATTGCAAAGACTATTGTTCAAATTATCAATAGCTGGAATTGGTGGTGGTCTGCTATCATGGATTGAGTGCTTTCTAAGGAAGTGAAGACAGTGTGTTGTAAATGGTAGTATGTGAGGGTGGAGCAAGATATGTAGTGGGGTGCCACAGGGGACTGTACTTGGACCAGTGCTTTTCGCCATTTACATTAATGATCTTCCCAGTACAATAAAGTTAAAGATCAAGATATTCACAGATGACACTAAGGTATATAATGAAATCAAGGTATCTGAAGACATTGTGAGATTGCAGGAAGATATGAGGAGCATGGAGGAGTGGTCACATCAATCGTTGATATAAACGAATGCAACAAAGTGTTTTGTTCTGCATACAGGTAGTAATAATGAAGGAGCTGTATATGAAATTAATGGAACTGAAGTTGCTTCTTCTGATGTTAAGAAAGACCTTGGAGTGCTGGTCTCATCAGGATTGAAGTTTGAGAAGCAGATTTCAGAGTGTGTGAAGAAAGCTAATTTTGTATTGAAGCAGGTTAAGCAGAACTTTCACTTCTTGAATGTTGAGTCTGTAGGAATATTATATATAGCTTATGTTAGACCACAACTTGAGTATGCTATTCAGGCATGGTCTCCTTACCTGCAGAAGGATATAAAAAGAATGGAGGATGTTCAGAGAAGAGCTTCTAAGCTGGTACCAGGATTTGGAGCATTAATCTATGAGAGATTGGAGAGACTTGGGTAGATTACCCTTGAGGAGAGAAGAAAGAGAGAAGATATGATAGAGGTGTTCAAGATCATGGGAGGATATGACTTTGTGTCTGAGCCTGATGAGTTTTTCCAGCCTGCACAAGGGATTACTAGAGGTCATAACAGAAAACTCTTTAAGAAGAGATGCAACAGAACTCTAAGGCAGAAGTTCTTCACTCAAAGAGTTGTGGACCCATGGAATGATTAGCCAAGCGATGTTGTGAACTCCACCAGTGTAAACTCTTTTAAAATTAAATATGATAAACATATAAGAGAATTAAATAACCACTAGCAAGGCGAGATTTTAAAGCACAGAGTGCATATTTCTTATTCTCGCAGAAATTCAAATGGTGAGAGTTCAAATACAAAACAAATGGTTGCTTGAAATTAAAGAATATTTAAGTTTCTTCAGGTACAAGACTTCAAAATAGTTTCTTCAAATGCAAGACTTGATAAAAGTTTGTTCATATTAAAAAAGTAATAAAAGTTTGCTCAACTAAACAAGTTCAAAAAGTTTCTTCAAATGCAAGACTTGATAAAGTTTGTTAAAATAAAAATATAATAAAAGTTTGTTCAACTAAGCAAGTTAAAAAAGGTTTCTTCAAATGCAAGAAGAGTTCATGAAGGTTCCTCAAATGAAACACTGCAAAGAGACTTCATCAACAAGAATTTTAAAAGTTTTCTATGAATAAAAGTTTCTTCAAATGAAAGACTTCCAAAAGGTTTCTTCAAATAAATTTTTACAATGGTAACTTCAAAAGGATTTCTTTAAATGTAAGATTTCAAAAATATTCTTCAAAGAAAAGACTTCAAATAAAAACTTTATAAAGGTTAAAAGAAAAGAGGAAAGAAATTACCCTTATGTCTACTTGAACCACTTACTCTCGTATTGTTCCAGGGGCACCCTTTTCTCCAACAGCTCCCTTTTCTGATATAATGGGCGGGGGGCTGTCTCCTTTCATACCTTGTACTCCATCTGGTCCAGAGTCACCAGGCGGTCCCTTAAAAGGAAAAGGAAGGTTAAAACCAATATGAAGAATGAAGATTTAATTTTGCAGTTTAAATTCTTTGAGAAAATAACTACTAAACCTACTACAATACAAAGGGGAAAAGTAGACAGATGCTTGAAAAATAGAAGTTACTAGAATTGATGAAAGGAATCAAAATATATTGAGACATGAGCGCTGATGATAAACTCATGCTGGGTATCATTTATCAAGTTTGGAACTCTAAATGTCCCACGAGTTGGTCTCTAATAATAGAATATCATTTTCCCACAAAAGAAGTTAGTGAAATAGACCAATAATTGTTGGGATTAATTGAAATTCTTTTTTTTGAAAATCAGGGTCACATTGGCGGTGTCTGGGGTGTATAAGGTTCAATTTGAGTAGACTCTGCAAGGATATTGAAGAGGCGACAAGGTCAACAGACCTAGGTAGCGTGCTCTCAATTATTTCAATAATTTTGAAAATAAAAAATTAATTAACAAACAAATATATCATCTGACCTTTCGACCTTCAAAACTTTCAAAAACTCATTGAAAAGCAAAATGGTTACCATCCGATTGATGGACTGGCATAGTAACTTATAGAAATTGCATGCGCACGACTAAAAATACTCTATATTGAGAAAAATTACAATGAATAAAAGGATGCGGGTGAAGGTTTGAATAATAAAATAAATAAGGGGAAGGGAAATGAAGAGTGATGACATCATTAAAAAATGGGTATACATTGACTTACATTGAAGAATCCCTAGAAGACATGTGGCTCCAGTATGGCAGCCTGAGCACTATTAGGTTGTTGGCTGCGTACGGTGGTTTGGATTTGTGCTCTGTATATATTTCTGTTCCTGATTTCTTCAGTATTTATCAAGCCTGAATTCAAAACACTGCACTGTGTCAGTTGTTACTACCCACCTTGGTAAGTCATTCCAAATGTTCACTACCCGGGTTAAACAAATATTTCCTCAGGTCTAGTCTTATATATTTTCATATTGTTTTCCTGAGTAACATTTTCTGCCCATATTTGGAATAAGCCTTCAGTGCAGAGGCTGTCATACTTCCCCAGTATAATCTTGAATGCCTCGATCAGATCTTCACGGGACCTTCTGTATGTCAGGGTGGGTAGGTTAAGTGCCCTCAGTCTCTCCTCGTAGGTCTTTTCCCTTAAATGTAGAATCATCTTTGCTCTGGACTTACAGGAGAATGTTTCGTCTTGGAAATTACCTTTTTTCCCCATTATACCCTTTGGAACTGCCTTCATTAATTGATCGATTAAAAATGGTGCAAAAAGGTTTTCTTAATTCGGGTTCTAATTCCTTAAGATGAATTGGCTAGATTTCATCGGGGCTTGGTACTATAGATATTTTCATTGTATTTATACAGGGTTTTTTAGAATTCTCTGAACAAACTTTAACCTAAGGTTCCTTCGGGTTAAATAAGCATAATTGACTCTATGGAGGGGTAACAAAAAATGTTGTTTAAATGTTACTAAGACTTATAAGTGAGAGTGTGTCGTCGGGTAAGTGAAAAATTAAATTCAGAATAAGTTTACTTTGTAGGAATGCAGAGTTTGAAGGTAGGTTAGTAGCCACAATAGGTGTTCGAAATTCCGCCCATCTGCTGCGATACATGCGTGGAGGCACCAGCGGAATGATTGCTGAACTCGTGCGAAGACACCAGGAGTTTCAGCAATCCTTGCACAGGCATCAATAATCCTGCCAATAAGTTCTTGTTCGGATGGAACTGGCATTTTGTACACTAAACTCTTTAGGTGTCCCCAAAGGTAGAAGTCTATGGGTGTCATGTCAAGAGACCTGGGTGGCCAAAAGATTGGTCTGTCATAACCAATCCAGCAGTTTGGATACCAATCATCCAATAACTTCCTAACAGCAATCATGAAGTGTGTCGGTGCACCATCTTGTTGGAACCACATTCCTCTACGAATTGCCAGGGGCACATCTTCTAGCAACCCGGGTAGTACTTCATCAAGAAACGCCCAATGATTACATCCAGTGAGTCTTTCTAGCAGGATGTAGGGGCTGATGATAGTTTTTAATAATGCCCGTCCACACATTTATGGAGAATCTATTTTGGTGACTGCCTTCCCATGTACCCTGTGGATTGATCTGGGACCACAAATCCAGATTATGCGTGTTGAATATTCCCTCTCGCATGAATGTTGCTTCATCTGTGAAAAGAACTTTTGATGCAAAATCGGGTTCTGGTCCTTATTGTAAAAACCATGTGGCAAATTGAACATGACACGGATAATCATCAGCATTTAAGCTCTGAAGACGCTGAATGTGAAATGAAGGTTGAAGGTTGTCGTGCAATGCACGCCACACCATACAGCGTCTTGCAGGAAAAACATTTGCTGCAGCACGTGTGCTTGTTGTTTGATCACTATGAAAATGTTCAAGATGTTGTCCTCAACCCTCAGGGTCTCTTACACTTCTAGGGTGGCCTGCATCAGGTCTTGCAATGCGGAATGATCTAGTTTGACACGGTATGGCTGCAAATGTTTGATGCATAGGCACGTCTGTTGGGATATCTTTCATTGTACATTCCCGCAGCCCTCCTAGAATTGCCGTTTACCATACCGTAAATTAAGTGTATATCTGCAAGTTCACTATTGGGTAGTTGGTCCATTGTCGTTCACTGCTCAGTATAAACTACCGCCCTGAGTGCATCTGTATCTTTGCTGTTGAATGCAGTAGCCTGCTAACTGGGAATTTAGATGCAAAGGTCTACCTTTGTCCGATTCCATCTAGATTGATTCAGCTAATGTGGACGTCAGCTGTCCCTAGGCAGCTCCTCCCCACTGACGTACTGTTCAAGTGACTTGAGAGAGTTGGTGTTGGAGCTGGTGTACCCCTGTGTAGGTAGCTGGTCATCAACTGTGGGCAGCTACTTAAGAACATAAGAAAAGAAGGAGACTGCAAAAGACCATTCATGGCCTACACTTGGCAGCTGCTGTTCCAGTCAGATTCTGCAGTCTTTGTGAGACAGAGTTGAAGAGGTGTGCCCCTGTATAGGTGAAGCTATGATGCACTATGGTCTTTATCCTTTGTGACTGTGACACCCCCCTCAGTCCTCCGCACATAGCACAGGCGACCCCTTCTTGGATGGTGATTCACCTGCAGATCCACATTTGGTACCAGATGCTCCAGAATCTTCCAAACATATATTATTATGCATCTTTCGCGTCATCGCTGGAGAGAATACAGTCCCAAATGTTGCAGCCGTTCCCAGTAGTTGTACTGTTGCAGTCCCTCTATCCTCCTTGTAAATGTTTGCTGGATTGCTTCTAACTTGATAATGTCTCCTGTCCTGAAGGGAGACCAAAGCTGGCAACAATACTCAAGTTTCGGGAACACTAGTACTTTCCAGTCAGCATACGTTTTATTTCTTGTCTGGAATGTTCGGAGCATCCAGCCTGAGCGCTTCCTGGCAGTTTCAGAGATCTTGTTAATGTAGTGAAAGAAAGTTATGTCACTTCCCATATGCACCCCCAGGTCTTTAACGTGTGCTTTCCCAGCAACATTATGAAAGCTGGTTGAGTTTTTAATTTCTTGTAGTGAGCCATATCGTAACAGCTCGAATTTATCCCCGTTGAGCGCCATGTTATTCTTTTTTTACCCAAGCTATAATTCTGCTTAGGTCGTCCTGTAGTAGAGTTGTATCTTTTTCTGTCCGGATCTTCCTGGTTATCCTGGTGTCGTCAGCGAAGGACGTAGCATGGGAGTGATGTAGATCTTCATCTATGTCCTCTATCATCACCAGAAATAGCAGTGGAGCCAGGATAGACCTTTGAGGAACACTACTGGCTCTGATAACGTTCTATTAACAGTTTAATTAAATCGTACTTTAACATTTCAAGTTTTCGTAACTTTTAAACTTAACATTTTTGGATACCCCTCCATACAGTAAATTAGATAATACTTCATATTAGGTGCGCACGGTAGGTGGCGCTGTTAGTAGGCTACAATTCTGGGCTACAATATATCTCTTATGACTTCAGACGGTAGCTTCAGATGTGACCAATCATGGCGTTATATTTTTTGTTGTTTTGGCGATTTGTAACCTTTAGTCTGTATTATTTACTAAATATCTGCGCCTCTGCTCGTTTATAGTTTTTTTCTAAGTTATGTAAGGTTTCTTGATGTCTTTTATAGTTTTTCGTATTTTTTGTTTCGCAGCGAACGATAACAGCTTCTTACTGGCAACGTCGTAGCTATAAATAAGACCCGCTTCGCAGTTATTTCTGTTTCGTTATGGCTTTGGTGATACTTCAGTTTAGGGGCGCACGATAGGGGGCGCTGTTTCTGGACTACAATCTAGGCCTTATGAGGTCAGACGGTAGCTTCAAAGGGGGCTAATCACGGCATTGTATTTTTGTTGGTTTTTTTTCCTTTCTTCTTTATTATTAAGTAAATGCCTGCACTTCTACTTAATTATATTATTTAGTAATGCATTGATTTTTTTATAATTACTAATGTATTAAACTTTGTATGTTTCGTTTAACTATTTTTGTGAAACTAAACCATTAATTTCACCATACTGGCAACCCTTATTTCAAACAATGACAATCCTGAAACCGAGAAGTTAAAAGAGCGCGATACCTATGAATACGGTTTGTTCGACTTCAATACGACTTGCGTTAATTCCTCGGTCAATTTAATAGACTTTTCTATATATCGTGGTCTCATTTAAAAGAAGCGCAGCTCAATTATAATAGTGAAAGGTGGAGATAGGGTAAACTTGAACATCTGTACACCCGTTCGCCTCCGCTGTTCCTTGGTCTTGGCCGCATAATATTTCGTCCATGTTCCAATATGTTTCACCTTTTTTAACTAATTTTGAGTTACCGCTCGTGAAGGAAATCGCCCTGCGATGACCCTGACATTTCAATCAATTGGGGGGTCTGGGGGGAGCAGCCCCTCAGTATATAATAGTAATTGTTTATAGAATAATGTTCTCACGTTTTTTTTTAACAAATTGTTACTGCGTGTCTGAACGAAACATAAAGCAACTTGGTCCCGATAGATTTCGGCTGAAATCTATTTCCAAAGTAACTAAAAAAAAAAATTCTTTTCGGTAGCAATACGCAATCTGCGCTGAAACAAAGGATGTAGACCGGCTCCCATCGGAAGAAGGATCTAAAATACTCAAGACCATTGGACTCGAAGCCAAGCTTCCCCCTCCATTCAAGTGGCAGCAAACCGAAGCGTGATCTGCTGCAAAGTAGAGAGTTGGGTCGGCGATAATTCGACCTTAAAGAAGAGATCACGAGGAGTAATCAATGGGCTAAAGGTCGCGAAGTCATTAAATTCAGCGAACACACACAGGTGTTCAAGATTACCTTCTCGACCACCGACATGGCACGGAAAGTAATGACGGACGGGCTCCTGGTTTTCAATATGAGGATACCAGGGGAGAATATCCAACAAAAGAAATTTAATAGTATACAAATGGGCTCTGTATGCTACAAGCTGGATTCCACACCACTACGACCTGCCCGGACAAAGATAAGCTGTGGTACAGCAAATGCGCCACAAAAGGCCATAGACATGACAAGTGTGAAAGCACAAAGAAAAAGTGGGTAAACTGCAAGGGAGATCATCGAACCATGGTTCTGAGTTGCCAGAAGCGCCGGAAAATTATCAAAAGGAAAGAAGAGGAAGGAAAGAAAGCGAAAGAGCAAACATACGCGAGCGCAGCGAAAAAAACATGAAGTGACGCGAACGACGCCGATGTAACTAGACATCTCAGGAGATCTTAGCTTAAAGATTCTTATCTGCATTACTCACGCAAATGTGGTTAACACAGTTAAACCTGGCTGTTACAACCAGGTACTAAATGCTTTGCTAAAAGCGAATAAACTACCTTCCATCATCGTGCCCGCGGACCCCGAGTGCTCCAAAGTATTCAAGGATTCCGTCATCAGGACTAACACACCATTAAATCTGGATTGGAGGCTATAGTCGAAGCTCCCTCATCGGAAGAATCTAAGGGAGACAAAGATGACGAGCAGGTGGAAGAACAAGAGCAAGAAGATGAGGAAGGACCTACTTCTTCGAAGATTGACGAGGGCTCATGCACTCGACACGAGCGACGAAGAGCAAGTCCAAAACTCCGAGTCCTCCGCCGAAGAGCGAAAGGCCTGGGCACAGTAAAGCTTCCCGGCAGGACAAAATGAAGAAGAAGCACCGGTAAAAACATCCCACCATGCATCGGAACGCACTAAAGATACTGGAAAACAACACCAACGGATGGACGAGTAAAAGGAGACTCTATGGGGACGTGTTTAGAGAGATTGATGCAGACATACTGATTTCTATACTCGGGATCGACACTCGTAATTACGAAATGAAGATCTGGAATTACGACGTGTTGGTCACAAACTATACGCAAGAACGGTACGACGGTGCCGCCATTGCGATCAAAAAAGGGATCAAATACACGCAAATAAGAAACCTAGAAGAATCTTATCTCATCATTGAGGTCGAGCTCGACTTAGGAAAGCTGGCTCCTGCCGCAAAGGAGAGATGTTTTACCTACACACTCTCTCACTGTCCTATTTAGCAAGAGTCCCCACTATACTTGTAGGGGTGCGAAAATGTATGAGAGAAATTCCTTCCAACTCGATAATATAAATGGCCGATAAACTTACCAACAAAACGGACTAAAGCCAGTCGTATGGCTAGAGTATTGGCATTTAAATCAAGAGGTACCGCGTTCGAAACTCAACAGTCCAAAAACGTTTATGAAGATCGCCCAAGAAAGAAAACGGAAAGAAAACGCTTGAAGGACCAACTCAACAAGAAACACCAAGAAATCAGGAAATCAAGGTAAAAATGGAGATAAATCAAGAAAGAAAAACGAAGATTAAGGACCAACCCAGCCAAGAAGAATACGGAAGTCAGGAGAAAGGGAAGACAAATGTTTGAAGGGCTAATTTAAAGAAATAAGGAATTCCAGTCAAGAATAAAAATGGATTCGAGGAAGACAACCTGCATCGAGGAAACCAAGTGAAAATCAAGAATAATATTGCAAATAATTAAATGGGGATAAGAAGGATATTCCCCCCCCCCTCCCATAACTGGTGACCCTCAACGGCCGAACAATATTCTGATCTTCGTTACGACTGCATCTACCCTCCTACTAGAGATTTTAAAAAAAGTGCTGCTGGGAACTTCGGAGACCCGGGGAAGGAGAAGCCATTACTCATTGATTAGAGACAAGACTTCGTTCGCTCTCCCCAATCCCTCTAGATTAGCTCCACTCATCCCGCAGACTCGGAGGCCGTAAGAGGGAGAGCTACTACTCCTCGATTAAGAAATCTAAGACTAGTCTCTCCCCAATCCTCAAATTCGCTCCTCTTTCTAGAAAGGGACCTGTGTAGACGTGTGAAAATGTATGAGAGAAATTCCTTCCAACTCGATAATATAAATGGCCGATAACTTACCAACAAAACGGACTAAAGCCAGTCGTATGGCTAGAGTATTGGCATTTAAATCAAGAGGTACAGCGTTCGAAACTCAAAAGTCCCAAAACTTTTATGAAGATCGCCCAAGAAAGAAAACTGAAAGAAAACGCTTGAGGGACCAACTCAACAAGAAACACCAAGAAATCAGGAAATCAAGGTAAAAATGGAGATAAATCAAGAAAGAAAAAAGAAGGTTAAGGACCAACCCAGCCAAGAAGAATAAGGAAGTCAAAAAAAAGGAAAGACAAATGTTTGAAGGGCCAACTTAAAGAAATAAGGAATTTCAGTCAAGAAGAAAAATGGATTCGAGGAAGACAACCTGCATCGAGGAAACCAAGTGAAAAGCAAGAATAATATCGATAAATAAATAAATGGGGATAAGAAGGATATGCCCCCCCCCCATATAATAATGGGGGACCTAAACGCCAGATACCAGGCGTCCGGGTATAAGAGACACAATGGAATAGGAAGAAGCCTGGAGCTCCTGCTGGACAGAACCATTGTTCAGCGGATAGGCCCCAACTTTCCCACCTTCGTCAGAAAAGGGTGTGCCACAAAGCCGGACATATGTTTGGCTAATCGACAGCTGCCGTTTTACTACTACATGGAATCAATCCAGATTCCACGTAGTGACCATATAGGGATCCTGCTTAGTATCAACAGGAACCCTATACAAGTCCCAGCTGCAGTCAGAAAGGACTACAGAAGACCAGACTGGGAACGGTACGCGCGTTTCCTCGAGGGCTGCCACCCGCCCAACTTGGTGGAGGCAATACTCGAGGAGATCGACGAGGAACTCGAAGACCTCAATAACCATCTTATCAACGCCATCTTATCTTACAGATGGACTGAGTACATGAAGGAATTCTACCGTGAACTGAGAATTCTGTATGAAATTAACATCAGGAATGCATCATACAACTCTATCTAAAGAAGCAAGGAAATCAAGGAAGAACTGAACCAGTTGATCCTTGAACAACAATGTAGGCGATGGGATGATGCGATCGGTGATCTCGATCACGAAGCGTCGCCCAAAGAATTCTGGAATAAAATCAGACGCCTCAAAGGGTCGATTGGTAAGAATGAGAAGATTGAGCTATTAAAAAAAGACAGAAACATAGAGACAGAAGAGGAAAACATCGAATACATATCCCGAAGTTATTGGGAAAGACTCTTCAGTATAACTGAAGAAGAAAACGAAGACTACGACATAGAATTCGAAAGCAATATCATAGACGAGCTAAACGAACAAATACTTAAGGCGCACCCTCACCACCAGGTGGACAGACAGAGCGACGGAGACGCCGAGATTGCCGAAGAAGAGCTACTCGGCGCACTCCGTTTATTCCGACTGAAAACCCAGGACAATCGGGGCTTACAAAATTGAACTTCAAAAAGGCACCAGCTAATATCATTGAAGGAATAAGAAGAATATTCAACGCCTGTCTGAACAGGGGATACTTCCAAGATGCTTACAAAACGGCAAAAATGATCTTGCCGAAGCATGGGAAAGACCCGAGGTTGTAGGGAAACTACCGCCTGGTTTCACTCCTGGAATTTGGCGGGAAGCTTTTCGAGAAGATCCTCAACCAAAGGCTGGTATCCCACCTGGAAAAGAACTCCCTCTACAACCCATATCAATTCGGGTTTAGAAAAAAGCGAAGTATAGAGATGGCAATAAATGCCATCATTGAAAAGCTAGCTCAAGCCAAACGGGAAAAGAGTTACGTGGATATTGTTTGTCGGGATGTGTCAAAGGCGTTTAATAAGGTGTGGCAGAGGGGAATGCAGTATAAGATCTTAATGCTGGGCCTAAGTGAAAACTTAGGAAGAACTCTATGTGACTATGTCATGGAGAGAGCGACGTACGTCAGTATAGGGTCAACGGACGGACCGAAGTTTCCACTCACTGCGGGTCTCCCGCAAGGGGGGTGGGCGGTTACCCACTCTGTACTCGATTTTCATAGCAGATGTCCCTGCCACTGTACCCATCTGGCCTCAACGTTTAATTCGCCGATGATTTCAGCCAGATAATCACTTGTCCATGAAGGAACGCGCCTATGCAAGCTCGTATGACAGCAGCAGAAATTGAAAGACTAAACATCTACGAGGCACAATGGAAGATTCAAACGAACCGCAAAAAGTTCAAAGTAGTCCCCATCGGTATGAGGCTACTAGCATATGTAAGGGTGGTGGATACACGCTACCCATACACCACGGAGTCCGATGTACTCGGAATGAGGATTACCTCAACCGGGCACAAGAAGCACGTCGAAGATGGAATTTCCAAGGCCTCACCTGCAGTCAGAACTCTGTATAGGTTCAGAAATCTCCGTGAAAGCAACAAAAGAAAGATCTGCAATGCACTTGTAAGATCGACGCTGTTATACCCCGCTTCCGCCCTCTCTTGTGTCTCGAAGACACAAAAGAGGAAACTACAAGCAGTGCAGAGCAAATGCGTGTACCTAATCAGGGGTACACTCAGGCGAGAAAGAAGACGCCAAGAAGAACTGCACCGGGAGGCGGGGCTAAGTCCCATCAACGTTGTCACTCAAGAACGGACAAGGAATATACAGGAACTGGTTACTCAGGAATTGAATGACGAAATCATTCAAATGACAAACCGTAACAGAAGAGCTGCAAATCGTGCCAGATTTCCGAGCTCCGCTAGCCTATTAGCCGGCGGAAACGAAGTACCGTTCTATGCATGAAAAGGATTGTTTTTGCCCCCAATTACGATAAAATCAAACAAACAAAGACGACGATACCAATAATAATGAAACCCACTGATTACTGACCATGAAAGCACCGAAAGAGACCTAATAACCACGATCAAGACTCCAGCAAAAAGAAGAAACAAAAAGCACACAAATATACACATAAATAGACACAATAACAAAGAAAATAAGCACAACACTTAAAGTAAAAATCATTTATAAAAACAACAGCAAATGCACACTACATACCAAAGAACATTAATTATATATAAGACAAATGGTTTGAACGCCATTATAATATAAACTCTTACGAAAACAACAGAGGAAACATAAACAATTTGAAAGTGATAGGCCTGATCAACAGGCTCTAGCATCTCTTTGCGAATCTTCCACATTACTTTCTATTTTCACCACTTGCCTATTTTCCCTATCTATCTACACACCCTCCTTTTGTCCCTTACACACAATTATAATTAAACAATTAACCAGTATGTAAAATCCTATTCTAATCAACACGTTTCAAGAGATGCCGAAAAATATAAAAAAAAGTTATTTTTTTTAAAGTCAGGAATGGATTGATAGCTATCACTTATAGTTTTAGGAATATTTATATTATAACTAATGATGTAATGGTAGCTGCTTCCCAATTTTTGCCAACATGTTCATTCTCGAGTAGTCTTCAATGTTTGTCACTTCGCTGTCGAAATTTATGTTCAGGAAATTCGAGTGTTTCCAAAAGAATATTATCTTCATTTTCCTCATGTGTTGGTAACCTTTGGACAACTACAAAGTTAATTTAAGAACCGCTACTTGCGATGGACACATTTGTATAAACGCAAAATAATTAGGTGAATTGATCATGGATAGTAAACATAGGCAGAAATGAAAGATATAGTAATTTTCCTAAAAAAAATATGGTTAAAATATCGAGTATAACAGCGATTAAAAGGACGTAATAAAAGCAAACAAACAATAATGAGATTTTCCTTCGCTTATAAAATTGGGTTAGGTTAGGAAAAGTTAGTTAAGGGTTCAGAATTAATATACATAGTAAAGTTATTAGCAATTCTAAAGCAGTTACTAGTGTGAACCCCAAATTTATTAATGAGTTAGTCTTGAATACATCGGTGGCACTCACCGGAAGTCCTTGTTCGCCATCATAGCCCGTTTCTCCTCGTTCACCGATCCGGCCCCTGTATCCCGTAGGACCAGGTAATCCGGTGTCTCCTGAGTCACCTTTTATGCCCACTGAGTTTATTCCCCTATCACCGGGGTCTCCCCTCGCCCCCTGTCTACCATCGGTACCTATGACACAATGAGAGAAGAAATTAACCTTAAAATCTCCCTTGTGTAATAAAAAAAATGATACCAAAACATCAAGAGGTGGTCTTGAGTTCGACATTGATAGGGTTAAGAGCTTACCTGGTGGACCACTGGGTCCCTGTCGTCCCACTGAACCTGGAATGCCCGTTTTCCCATCAACACCATCGCAACCCGGCGTTCCAGGGCCTCCCTTTGTTCCTTCATCTCCGGGTAAACCTGGAGTACCTGGTATACCTCTAAAACCAGGCATACCCAGATGCCCACGGTGTCCCTGTGGTCCATTTGGTCCTGGAAGACCTGAACTTCCAGCTCGTCCCCTGGTCCCTAAAATAAAGGGCAGATGAATTAGGTGAGCAGAAATCACCCTAACTGGCCAAGTTACCTCAAAGGGTTTAACAGCCCATGCTTTCCTAGCTTGGTATAGGAAAGCATGAGGGGGGAGGTCAGACATGGCAAGAAAATAAAACAAGTACTTACAAGTACAAATTTGTGCCATAAACTGTATAATATAATACTGCATTACATAGAAAGTTGTTAACTTACCTGGAGGGCCAGGTTCTCCAGGGTCACCAGGATATCCAGCAAGTCCCTGGAATCCAGGAATACCAGGTTGTCCCGTCAGACCTTTTTCTCCCCGGCAAACGCAGGCTGTGCAGTCTAATCCACAGTCTTCATTCTATTTTTCACCAAAGATAGAAAAGATATTGTCACTACTTATTACTTTATTGTATCTTTTATCTACTAACAACATTAAATAAAGCAAAATAGAACAAAAGGTCGTAATGGTTTTAGCCAGCTTCACACTGTATTAGGTACGCCAAAAGTGATTGTAGAGGTTACTCCAACAGTCTTAAAAAGCCCTACTTCAATTGGTCGATCAAACTTCTTTCCTCCATTTTTTTTATATATCTCCAAAACGTTTCAAAAATTTTAGTTCAGAAAGTGATGCTTTGTGTTACCTGGTTTTTAAAATTTAAGTCTGTATATAAACATACAGTGAGCATCATAATTTTCAGCAGCTTTGATGGGCTTATTTTGTAAATGCTTCCATGATTAAATTATATATATATATATATATATATATATATATATATATATATATATATATATATATATATATATATATATATATAATTTAATCATAGAAGCATCATCACTAACTCTACAATTTAAGAAGGAATTTGGGGAGTATTTGAATAATAATTTCATCTTAGTTTGGTTATGACTTATGTTTTTTTTTATCAAAGTTATTTCTGTAAATATCGAAATTTTGTGAAATTTTTAAAACCCAAAGAATTACAAATGGTGAAGTTCATAAAATTTATTTTTATATATCTTCTTCTTCTATAACTATATATTTTAGCAACGTGATATTTTGAAAGGGGGGAAATTTAGTTTAGAGTTCCCTTTTTAAATTATTATAATTGGCGAAGTTCAGAAAATTTATAAAAATTTAAACATAGCTGCTCTTTTTAGATTTTAAATTTTAATTTTAGTAGCGAGGCCATTGCCTGGTATATATATATATATATATATATATATATATATATATATATATATATATATATATATATATATATATATATATAATTGTATTACAGGGTGTACTAGTTGGTTTGGTGTCAATTAAAAAAAAAATCGAATTATGTTTAAAATAAATAAAGATTATAAAATCATTTATTGGTGAAACTTCAGAACACCTACGCGTTATTTTTAATATTATAAACCGTACTAATAGTATTTATAGGCTTTGTAGACGTCATTTACGGCTTCGGTTAAGCGCAGAAAGTATATATTTTTGAACCTTAAGGTAATTATTTCGAAATGGGGGCTTCGCCCCCACCCCCATATCTCCCTTTAATTGTGAGGGGTCTTCCCTCCTGCTATTTTTAATCACCTAGTAGTATTAGCAATTCGAAAGCCTCGCATTGGGTTGAAATCAGGAATTCTTTACATATCGGGAGAAGGGAAGGTGGAGTTATTTTAATTTCATTTTCCCTCATCAAGGCGCAGTATCTTAAAAATATATACTTTCCCCGCTTAACCGAAGTCGTAAATGACGTCTACAAAGCCTAAAAACACTATTAGTACTTTTATAATACTAAAAATACCGCGTAGGTGCTCCGAAGTTTCACCCATTTATTTAAATTAAATTATTTAAAAGGCACAAATTATAGGTACTATCATGGAAGAAAAGCAACCTAATTCAGCCATTTATTATGAGACGTAGAAGCTAAATTTAAAATCGAAATAAGAAATACTTGTATCAGTATATCTGGCAACCTAAATTTTTAAAGTTGCCTACGACCTAGAGTATGATTTTTTTTTCGAATCATTATTTGTTCTGAGTATAATTAAAAAAAAAAAATCATCGAACATCTGTTAATTCGAGCAATTGTTTTTCGAACGAGGGGTATCGAATAATTGTTTTTTTAAACAAGGGAGTTCGAAAACTCCACATACGGTATATGTTACACATATTAGTCTTTCTATTTTATACATACTTTTTCCGACTCTTAGGTGCTCAAGATGCATCGCATCCCCCCCCCTCCCCACACACCGTGTATAACAAAGTTTAACAAAGTTTAACGAAGGTGGAAAGGACCACCTGAGAGAAAGCACCAGTTTCTCTTGGGCGCTGGGGTTGGAAGGGCGCGCTGTTTCTCCAGGTGTGAGTTTTAGAAGGGCCAGTATCCCCGTTACACTATCCACTCCCTTGTGAGGGTTTGTACTCGGGTGCCTTGCGAAACGAGTCTTTAGAGTACTCGGGGCTATATGCAATTTTAGGCATCTTCACTTCCCCTAATTTCACCATTTTTGTGTGAATTTCTCCTTACACTCTAACTGGCGAAATTGATAGCATGTTTTCGAAATAATAATAAATCAAGACCTCAACTGTTATCACTTTAGTAATAGTAGTACACTGAAGTGCTAAAAGTCATGGGATAAGAATATGTAAAGGTAATGATGGGCAGCGCCGCCGTACCGTGGTGTCATGGAAATTTCCTACATGTATCAGTTTGATATTTCGTGGATCAGGCTGCTGCCTCAGGCTAGGCTGCTCAAGGCAAGGTGACGTGGATTTTGGGTGTTCGAACGGGGCAATGTAGTACTGACAGATGGATGGGACATTCCATTTGTGAAACTATGAGGATATCCAACATTCCTCGATCTACGTTGTCACGCGTGTACCGAGAATACTTCAAGGGAGGCATCACCGCCCACCGTGGACAGCGCAGTGGCCGACCACGGGTGCTTAATGGTCGCGACCAGCGGCGTCTGGCTAGAATTGTTCATAGAAACAGACAAGCAACACTGGCTCAAATCCCACCTACATTTGGGAGCAGAAGACCAACCAGAGTGGCCCCTGTTAACACCACGACACCAGACTCATAATGTCAATGATTGGACTTTAGTGAACTAGCAACATGTGGCGTGATACAATAAGTAATTGCTCAAGTTTTTTCAGGCTGATGGTAGATCTTGGGTGTAGCACAAACCCTCATAAGGCCATGGGCTCCAGTTGCCAACAAGGCAACGTGCAGGCTGGTTGTTGTTCCATAAAGATGTGAGTGTATTCACGTGTGTTGGATCCGTTGGTCCACATAAACACGTCTTTTATCGGCAACCGCTCCGTTGCACTTCTTAGTGACTATTTGGGGAACATGACGTCCATGAATTGATATTCATGGACGTCATGTTCCCCATCAAAGATAGGAAATTTCAGCATGAGAATGCACCGTGTCATCGGGTCCAAATTTCCCAGAATTGGTTCAAGGAGCAAATTGAAGAGTTCCAACGAATGGCGTGGCTACCATGAGCATTTATGGAACATTGTGGCCAGGTTTATTTCCACTCCAGATTTAGCACCTACATACATCAGAGAACTGTAGACAGCTATCGAGACCGCATGGGTCAACATCTCTCCAGAGCTATTCTGTCTACTTGTAGAATTGATGCCACGTCAATTAAATGGAGATATTCAAAAACTTGAAGACTTTTAACCAAATGTGGACCACGTAATGTCCCTAAACTAATAACTTCCAAGGTACGAGTTGCTCTCCCCTACGTGATTCAATTTCTGACACTGCTGGAAACAGAACTGATCATTCCTATTTTATTTATATTGTATATATTTATTTAAAAATAGTGCAAAGCCGATTCAATGATTACTGTCAGGGATATTTTGAAGAGTGTAAGAAAATGGTGGAGTTAGGGGAATTAATCAAAAGAGGAGACTATTTGAGGCACATATCTGTTCCCTATATTTACTAAAGATGAGAAAATGCCCTTACTCTTGTACTAGAAGGGGCTAAGCACCCTCTTTCACCCGCAATCGAGTTTGCATCTAAGCTCACGCTCCCCCTTCTTCCCACCTCCAGTCACCGACAACGTGCTCTCTGGTTCACAACCACTATTTTGAACGCTAAGAAACACGTGTATGTGAGAGAGAGCTTCCGGTTGTACGTGGTCATGATGCAGAAACAGAATTTGCATCCGTGGCCTACTTTCTTGCTACTCACTTCTACTCTACCCTCTAAAGTCCGCCCGTGAGGCTCACACCAGCCGTATCCTTGCAAAAAAACCCCAGAAACAAACAAACAAACAAGCCACACACCTTGTTCAAACCCTTAGCACCACTCTTTGTCTAATCATCTACTCCACTAGCCTGAGTAAATACATCTATTCCTCCCCCACCTGAACTATCTTCCATCTTGGGCCCGTGTCCTCTGGGTAGTTTCTTTTAAAGGTCCCCTACCGCAAATAGCCGGATAAGAATATGAGGTTGGCTCACAACAACAGGCTGAAGTGGCCCAACGTCGCAGCTTCAGATGGGATTTGCCTAGAAAAAGTGGGTCAAATAAGTAATTAACTTTCCCCCTTCTCTCAAGGGAAAAAAAACCTCTTCGTCCCTCTCATTCCTTCCGACTCTTCACCAAAAAGTTCCTCCTTCCTCTTATTCTTTCCTACTCCACTGACAATTTTAACATCTCTCGTCTGGAATAATACCAAGCTGAACCAAAATGACACTGCAAGCTACCCAACAATCTCTCCACTTCCCCTCCTTTCTAAAGTCCTGGAAAGGCTGGTGTCAACCCGGTTTATAGATTACCTGTCCTCCTCTAACGTGATGGATTCTTTCAGTCTAGTTTTAAGGCAGAGGAGCAGAACACTGAATCAGTTCTCCTACATGTAACGAATCGTTGTGGACAATTAGCCTTCCATTCTGGTACTTCTGGATCTCGGTAGGATTTGACACTATTGACCACACTGTTCTTCTTCGCCGCTTATGTGGATCCCTAGGTATCCCTGGGACTTCTCCCAACTGATTCCGATCGTACTCAATTTATCCATATTTTTAATTATGTATCTCGGCCACCGGAGGTACGTTTTGGTGTTCCGCAAGGGTCGATGTTTGCCCCCCTTTTGTTTCGTATCTACATATCTTCTTCCTCTTGGTATTTTTTTGTGTCATCTTGATCAGTCATTTCATTTTTTTATGCTAATGACACACAAATCTATCCTTTTCTTAGCTTGGAAAACTACTCTTCTTTTATAACATCAATGAATGGATCTCGGGTAACTTTCTCAAATTCACCATGACAAAATCATTGTTCCCTATCTCAACCTTGCCACCTTCCATGCCCTCTTTTCAAATAGCTAAAAGTCTGGGCGTCAATTTTGATTGCTAACCTCTTAAAACCTGTTTCCAAAGTTTGTAAATCTGTTCCCTCTTTGACCAAAGAATCTTTCAAATTTTCATATATGTCTTCGCCACATTCCACCTTGACTGCTTTAGCCCGCCGGGACGTTTCTCTGGTGCAAATCCCCATGCATCTTGATTTGTACTGGCTCTCAATTTTACGCACAATCAAATTAAAGGTCCTTCTGCTTTTCTATAACTCTTTATACCCCATTTCTCCCGGATTATTTGTCATCTTCACTCACTCTATCTCAACCCATCAGAACTCTGCACTCAGGCTCCTCTCCCTTACTGATTGCTCCTTCTCGTCGTCTGTACTTGATCGTACTTTCTTTATATTTGCTCCGGGAATGTGGGATGATATGCCTGCATTCGAATCTGCATTTACATGAACTTTATTCTTTTACGTTATTCTGAATATCCGTGAGCTTGTTCGTACACCTGTTTGTTATTACATGTTCTTTCGTACATACAACTCATTCCGTACATATGAGTCTGATTGTACCGATGAGTGTATTCGTACGATGAAGTATGTACACACATTACACTACGTCCGTGCGTTCGAGAATGGTCGCATGCATGTGTGAATCCGTTCGCACATTCAAGTCTGCCTTGGCTTTTCCCATTTGTTGGATTACGCTAATTTCTTTTGTTTCTCACTAGTCTCAATAGATGGTATTTAGTGATAAAAATCGAAATCAACCAGGGAATCTCAGCCAGACGGTGTATGAAAAGAGTATCGCTAAGTGATGAAATTAGAACGTTAAGTCCCAGACCACACAACTCCCGCCCACACACACACACAACGAAGGCAAGAACGCTTCGTTGTGCTCATGCTGAGTTTAAAATTTCAGACCCTCGGTAAAAATACCCAGTAAATGTGTTCAAACCTTTATTAAGAATTAATCAAATAAATTATAAAAATAATGTGTGGGATAAATGTCTAAATTTCGATTTGTAAATGGGAATAATGGTTCATATTTTCGAGTTTATTACAAGAATTCCTTCAAGTATTTTAGGCACAAAATATTTTTTCGATTTAAAGGGAGCTTAAGTCTTATTTTCCGTTATATGTCGTATTTTTTTAATCTCTTTAGATTCGACTAATGTATTTTCTGTTTTTATATAGTTTCCTTATGATTAATAATGAGAAATGTACATGCTATCTGGTAGCAACCAGTTTTCCGACATGACACTTGTTCTTGAATTGATGATATCTGGAATTGGGACCCGGGGAATGTGATTTTGACGACCCCATTTGGTTTCCTATCGTCCAGAGTAGCCCCCCACTCCTCTTATGACTATTACGGGTATAGAACTTCAACAAATAATAATGTCTCCCATAATATAGTTTTCTATCATAGAATATCTCAAAGAAAACTGAAGCGTAATTTACTCCGCGCACAAATTTAAATTCGTGACTTTATTCATGACAATTTAGTTTTATTTTTAACACCTACCTTATTAGATTTCCGTATCAATTGACAATTAGAATTTAAAGTAGTTTTTTTTTACAGTGTGACTTTAAAAATGTCGTGAATTTTATTTATAATTAATTAAATTACATAAAATTTTAGTTTCTATTATCCAAAATCCTGTATCAAAACGCACAAAAAATGTAATATCTAAAGTTAAAATTTGCTAGTTTTAGTCCTCATATCAAGCTATGTAGCTTTTTAAGCGGACGTCAGCCAGGGCAAGCCCCAACTCTCCACCGTGAGGCCTAGTCACAGCGGTAATCGCCCTTAGTAAATAGTGTCAGCTTAAAAAGAATCCGGACGGAGATTCGAACCCCTTTATACATTATTTGTAATATTGAATGTTTTCATAATAAAATATTCATTGTCTAAATCTTAATAATGGAAAAGATTATAGAATTTAAAAAAAAAGATTATTTCACAAGAGGAAAAGGGAAAGTTTATCCAAACATATCTATGATGAGAATAATTTATTTTCCCCATAATACTCGAGTTCGTCGTGACATATTTTTTACTAGTTAATAAGGGGATTTATTGCTAACCAGGGAGTCAATATGGGGGCAGTTTAAAACATTACACGTACCTCATCAGCGCGGCTTGCCCCAACAACAAGCAGGAGGAATAGGGCGGGGTATAGAATTTCTGGGAAACGAAAGAACCCCATTTTACTCCCAGAAAACTGGCTTCTGAAGTTGAAAAGCTACTCGCACATCTTTGGGAGCAGCAACAACCTCCCCCAAACTTCTTCTCCTGTCAACTGTAGGACCAGATGCCTCAAGACTCCACCAGTTATACCAAGTCCCTCCCATTTAAAATACTTAGCCATTTTTAGCTTAAAACATATTAATTTTCCAAGTTTATTTCAAATAAATTATATATTCCTTCAACATATAAGGCATACGATTAGTTTAATACAAATTAGAAGCTTGTTTAATTCCATAATGTAGAACTACTTTCAGGCGTGGCTAAACTTAACTCCGCCCCTTTGGGTATTAGGGCAGCGTCCACGAATGCCAAAGGGTGGTTAACAAACAATCGACTAGAGTTTCGTGGGCTCTCGCCACGATAAGAGAGTCCATTGCAATTTCAAAAAACTGTTTTTATTTACCAATTTTAAAGTGCAGTAGCATTAACCCGTGTTTTCTAAGGAATGGTGAAGTGTTCAATATGAGAACTATGAAATCTGGTCAAGGGACGGGAGCTGTCCGGCTCACCAGCCTACCATTTTCAAGGGAAACTGCATGGTAAGAAAATGAGGGGAAATCTTAGTGTTATGGAAGGGAAAGGATTTTTAGAATTTAAGGAAAATTTATATATTCGTCCTTAAAATCTGGCTCTTTGTTAGCTTTCTAATATAGGTTATATTTGAGCCTGTTTTTCATTATCTTCTTCTGTTCATTTTCTTTGTGTATCCATCCTCCTCTACCTTCCATTCTATAAAAATAGAGTTAATTCCCATTGGATTACACGTTTATCTTAGTCCAATAGATATAAAATATTCATATTTAGTTATTAAAGTTGAATAATTTTAATCGGTTTTTGTATGGGTTTCGTTATGTGAGTTAATGGGTTCTTCCAAAGACTTCAGACTCCGGTTGTTCAGGTTCGACCCAGAAGCAATGGAAGGTTCTACTCTTAACATTACCCAACCATACCACAACGCTTAACTTGGTGCCTTCAAGTGCCTATGGTCTTGGGCACGAACTTTTGCCACTAGATGCTTCCAAAATGCCCTCCTGGCTCCAATATTTAAGGGTGATGAAATTTGCTACAACAGTTTTCATACTTTTCTTTTCTGTTCCTTTTATTTTTCCTCCTGTTAGTATCTTCCCGTTCTGTCCAATAGCTCCCCAGACTCAGGTAAGGGTGATAGAGGGTGTTAAGCTCTAAAAAACTAAAAGTTTTTCTCGTTATAATTATTTTCTTATGAAATACTACGCTGCCCTACAACTAAAATACTTTAGCTAATTAATAATTAACCACTCAAAGCTTAAAAATCATAAAAATAAGTAATAATTCACTTATTTATTATAAATTACGTCCAAAGTAGTCTCCTCTTCTGCCTATTCAAGTCCATATTCCACGATTTTCACTTTCTTCATCCTTGCTATTTTATTCACGAATCTCATTTCAAAATCATTCAGAAAATGCCTTCGTTAGTTTCAATAAATTACACTAAATAAATAACACTAAATTACACTACTAAATAACCCGAGTTAAAGAGGTCGGTAATAAGATGCTAAAACCCAAGCTACTTTGAAGGAAACAGCGTCCAATTTCCCCAAACATCTGTTTCTCAAGTCCGAACTTTCCATACACCCTCCCCTCTAAACCCTAAGTTCTTAAAATTGATAAAGGTTGTTACTATAATCCTTGTCTTTCTTCTTTTGATTCTATTTACCTACTTTTTTTTTCATCTGTCTGCTGCATTCTTCATACTTGCAGGAGGAAAATGCCCCTCATGGTTATTCCATTTCTTTCTTTTTCTCGCCTAGACATGGATATTTTATGTTCATTCTCTTTTTATTTTAATTATTATTTTCTGTACTTAGTTTATTGCACTCCCCTTCTCACTCACCGATGTTGGCGACCAGACTGGACAATGAACTTAATATAAAGAGCAGAATGACACTCGCTAGCATCCTCGTTGGAGAGGAAGGAGGAGAAACAGGGTGGGTAGTGTTTTGCCACCAACTCGTGAACAGGGAGCCCTTTGTTACACAAGGGAGAGTTACCCCTTCTGCGTTAGGGGAGTGTGGATATAAAACCCACTTCAACAAATTCTGAGAGGGAAGAATGATGTGGTGTGTGGAAGACAGAAGAAGTGGGATAGAAGAGATAGCAGTGTTGTGATTGGTTGTGTGTGTATATGGTGCGTTCCCGGCCGTAGCCGTCTGGGCGCATGTCCCAAATTCGACGCACCGTCTCAGTGGCGGCAGCGCCCTACGAACGCCGATTTTATTGTATGTTTACTCTTGAAGGGAATCGAACCTAACGATTCTGTTCGTTCTTTTCCATCACTTCATTTTATTCATTCTGTTCGTTCAGTCGGTTTAATCAATTCCTTATCTTTATTCTGTTCTAACTTTTTATTCTATTCATTCTGTTTATTCTGTTCCTTCTATTGATTTTCTTTATTCATTCGATTCATTCAGTTCGTTTAATTCATTCTTCAGAGGTTCATAATACCCCCCCTACCATAGTCTTATACCCTCGATAAAGGATTCAAACTTGTACCATAAGCTCATACTTTGACATAAATTCTTTCCTGGAGGCTTCCTCCCCCCTTCCCACCTGTACTATTTAGTGGCAGTGATGGTGGTTATGGAACCCGTAAGCCTCGGTCTCTCGTCTGTCCCATTCCCTGTATTTCTATCAAACGTGTCCTTTTGGATTACCCATCTCGTTTTTCTTTCCATTAATTAAAGTTCATCTAAACGTAAGGTTTATTTCTCCTTTGCATTAATAAACAAAATAACAGTTATCCACAAAATTTCAATTGTTATCGATAGACAATATATATTAAAGTTACCATCTTCAAAAATAATAATTACACCCAATAACCCAATTATGTAATGCCTGCATTTCTGACTGTCCTGTTTTGGGGACACAATGCATTCTTTGCGTAAATGGATTAGAAGGTCAAAGAAAATTGTTATAACCAGCCCCGTTCACCCATCCAAGACATTCTATCTCACCTTCCACACCTTTTCTACTTACTTACTTACTTACTTACTTACATTCGTAAAAAGAGCATGAGTACTCCAAAAGTGCACACTTGGACTTATGGTACGGAGTTAAGAGAAAAGAATGAATACATTTGTGTGAAGAATTCCAAAGTATATATTAGGATCCATTTGAGAAGCTGTTGAGTGAATAAACACCTCATAAAGGTATTCCATGCCTGTCAGTGTTCATTTTTCGATGCGATAATTATTGGATTCGTTTCATCTGTATTAAAATTTTATTTTTTAGATAACCGAAACGATGCATACAGACATCAGCTTACTTTGCAGCCAGTAAACCTCCATCCAACCGTTGATTTTCCCTTTCTTTGTATTCATTTTAACAAAAATGTGATACCCATTCTTTCCTCAGACGATTGGATTAAATTAGTGACTCCTTTAATTCTAGAAGCCGATTTCGTTTTCTATGAAAAGAAGTAAACTTCGGTCCCAGACGCGTCTATATTTTTTCTAAGATCGGAACTTCAAACTTTTAAGAAGAGACGTGGCGTTTGTAAAAAGACTGTTGCAACCAATGGATGATCATAAAAAATCACAAGAAAATAATAGAAAGGATTGGATAAATGGAAAAAGAAATAGCGGGGCAAGAAATAATTTAGAATTCACAAGCTTGGAAGACCTACAGTTGAAATCGTCTTTGAGCAATTGGTGAAATATCTATTAATGATCTCAGATGGCTGTTATTCAATGTATTCTTTGGTACAAGTTAAAGAGCCACTACCATAGAAGCAAGTCCCCCTCTTTAGTCAGAATGTATTAATTAGTCTAAAAAGAAATTAATTTTGTTTTGGAAAACATTTAATTACTACAATATGACCACACGAAGTGATCCACTGTTTGGCTCAAAGAAGACTAGACTTTTCACCCTCCAAGACCGAATATTCATAAAAGACATCTGAATTTATTGTATGTTTTTTTAAACATAAAAGGGACGTTTCTGAAGTTGTATCGAACATCGACCAGACATTTGACCACGGTTTTATTAATGAATGGACATTGAAAGTTTGTTTAGAAAACTAGACATGATAATGGAGATCAAGGAGGTCGTTTTATTAAATGAAAACAATCTTCACAATAACTATATATATATATGAACTTCCTAGTTTTTTTTCCTAAGCACAGAAATTAATTTCAAAGGTCCCTTCTGGCGATCGCAATCAAAGGCATAATCGCTCCTTTAAGAAAAAAATAAAATAAAACAACAGGAAAGAACAAAAGCAAATTGCCCCCAAATATAGGGAATGCTCAAGTGCCGAAGGGAGACCCAGCTCCTTCAAGTACCCTGAGAATGCAACCAACAACTCAACTAAATTAAATATTCAGAAACTCGAACAGACCACAATCGGGTGTACACGGGCCCGTCCTGACTACAAGAGACAAGTTGTAGCAACCCTTCTCATCCAGGCAGCGCGCAAGAACCTAACTCAGAATGGGACATCCACTTAGAATGTGTGAGGTAGTCTGCAAGACCATGTAGTCGTCACATCAAGTTTCAGGCGAGCGTTCTATCAATTTGGACTGCGTCTGATTCGGAGTAATCAAAAAACGACCTGTAGCCTTCGAGGCATTGGTGGGTCGGTTCACGAGAAAAGTTGCACCGCCATGGCAGGCAAATTTATATTCCCGTGGTCTCTATCTCATCTTCTTTGACATGCAACCTAAGGGCTGACCTGATTCCTGTCCTCTAGTTAGAGTAGAGAATACCAAAACGCTGGATTGGGGCTCATTTCCTGCAATTCCGACATGTTCGGAAACCTAGCAAAAGACAACATTTATATTATCCCGCCTCGCCTCAACCGTGACATCACGGATACTGTGAACCATGGGGTGCAGATATTCGAATTCCATAAGGGCACTCAGTGCGCTTCGAGTCGCAAAATATCATGATTGTCCCTGACCCGGATACGACATGTGATTGCCGTACCGAACGATGTATTGCAAACAGCTCGGCCTCGAAAACACTAGTAGTGCCAAGAAAAGCTCTGCTTTCCTCAAACAGAGAAAAGAAGGCGTAGAAGTCAACCCTCTTTTCGGACTTTAGGCCATTCGTTTACACCAGCACAGCTTCAAGGTGACAGAACGTATACTTCAAGAAATATGACGGCGGTACTCCAGATGATGTAGAAGCTTTTGATGAAGAGTGCCTGTCGATAAAGGTTGGCATTCTGGTCAGAACTAGCGGCGCCACATGCCCGAGAGCCACGGCAAGCTCTCGAAGCAGATTTCTTTTGTATGCATATGTCGTATCACGCAGGCATATGTACCGTCAAGATCGGCTGTGGACGAAAGGAGAAACATTAATGGCTAAAGGAGACGCTGGGATCGCGCGTACAAAGTAAGACTACACTGTGTATGTCCTAAAGCAATCAACATTTCTCCAATATTAAAGAAACGGCTCTCTACAGGGAATGTGCAGAAGGGACTTACGCCAAACAGAGACTAGTGTGGTGGATCGAACCGACCCACAGTTCAGGCTCGGCTACGGATGCGTATAACTCAAATTTGTAGAGTAGATTAAAACGAACATAAGAACGCCACGTAACGAAGGATGTCAATAGCGTAGGTACAAGATTCCCTAAGCGTGTGAATGTACACCTTCCACGTGAGTCGTTGGTAAAAAACGAGATCAAGGAAAAGTTTCGACTCTACCTTTTCCAGGCGAGCCCAATTTAGGACAAGTCCGTGTCGGGGTAAAACCATGGATGGCGTTAGAAGTTCACCGCCTTAGTTTTGATCAAAGTAAACCATTAGCCATGCTTTTGACAGAACGAGGGAAGCAGTTCAGAGTGAGTCAACTTAGTATAATAGGCATTTGGAGAGCATGAGCTAGAAAAATCTTCCGGCATTACCAAAGTGATAGCAATGATGTTCACAGCAAAAAGAGTAAAACTGAGGACACTTCTCTGCATGATTCAATCTTCCTGTCCTATCAAACCAGAGTCACCTGTTTGCACCCAAAATTGAAAGTGACGATTTCATGGGAACTCAGATATGGATAGTAGAAGACGTTAACTCGCCCCCGTAGTATAGAAGGTCTCTATGATACTGTATCGTAATGCTGTATCATAGGCCTTACCCAAGTGAAAGAACACCATGGGGAAGTGCTGTCCACGAAGGAAGGCTTCGCAGATAGCATTCTCTAGACGGAGCAGAGCAACCGACGTGGATTGAATTTGCGAAAGCCGCACTATACAGGAAAAAGTGAACTCAACTCTTCAGAAAAATGTGCTACCCTAACATGAATCAATTTTCTCTGTCACTTGCATACGCAGGAAGCTAGAAAAATTGGGCGAAAATCGACCGGGATAGAACGATCTTGCTCTTGCTACCAAAAATCAAGCACGGTAGCCATTCCCCAAGAATCTAGGAAGGTGCCATCCGTCCATATTATGTTAAGCAAGTCTAACAAAAAGGTCATGCTTCTTTCACCTAGATGTCAAAGCATGACGTACAGCATATCGTCTGAACCAGGGGTGGTATCCGAACACGAAGCAAGACCGGAACACAGCTCGCTTAGTGTAAATAGTCGTTTGAAAGGTCCCCGCCTCTGGAGGTGAAGTCAATCGAAGCCATTCAGAAAGCCAATGACGTGTTACAAATGCTGGCGGAACATCATATCGTCTAGAGAATGCATACGAAGGGTTCTCGAAAAACTTCACCACGGAGGCTGGACCCAAGATTGAGGTCCTGTGCTCCTGGATGGCAGGAGGGGGATCATGCAAAAACTTGTGCCGAATCCTTTTGACACGCTTCTACACCTCTGCAAGATATGTCATTTCGTTGAGAAGAACAGAAATGCTAGAAAAGAAGATAGAAGATTGTGCTTCGATACATACCGTAACTTAGCTCTTGTTCAAGGTAATTCACACAAAATAAAAGCGTTCGGGGGACGCTTGTAACTCTTATAGCCATATCGCTTCCCTCTAAGGGCCGCCTCACACTCGGCCGACTACTAAAGCAGACAGTGTGCAAAAGGACCAAAAGTTCAAAGAATGTTAGGCAGCCTCGGGATATTGGGGGTGTAGGAAAAGAGCTCAATGTTCTTATCAACCGAACTAAACTACTGGACTGAAATAGGAAAATCAGTCGTTCTCTTGAATGCGGAGCATCGCACTCACTCCAAGCAACACCAATGTGGCTTTTCCAGCGGCAGCGACCAGGCAAAAGATATTTGGATGGGAAAGTTATCACTTCCGTGAAAGTCATCGACCACCTCTTATCAAAGGTTAGGGCATACGTCCGGAGAACATAAAGATAGCTCTAGGCAAGAAAACCAAATGCCCATATAGAAGACAGCAGCTGTCATTATTATACTACAAAAGTTTTAGCAATAGAGAAACAATCCCTTCTACAAACATTGTCGAGATGGATGAAATTCACCGCAAGTTATGATGTTTTTCTTCGTGTGTCAATCAATGATGACAATAAAAAAGTGGAAAAGTGGAAATTTAAGGTTTTGCTTCACCCTGAAAGTTTTTGTCCAAATTTTAATATTTTGAACAACGAACAGTTTGTGAATAAAACAGCGATAGAAAATGTTTTTAGAGTTCATTGATCAAGAATTGCATTTTGGAGCAAGAAAATGTTTCCTCGTTGCGAATTGGAAACGTGTTAAATGTTTCCAACTCTTCCTGAGCTGATATAGTCCCGGCGGTGACCCCGCGCCAGATGGCAGGATCTTTAATGGGGGCAAACCTGAGCTAAGTGCCAAATACCAAACCTGGGTCCATCCCTGTGCAAACTTATCCTCAGGAGGCTCTGCGAGAACTGACAAAGAGAGCATGGAGCTCCTTCCCGGCTGGTGCCCCCTCGGCAGCCCAGCATTCCTCCATTTCGGAGAAAGATTTTAGTGAGCCAGGTCCTTCATGCATCGTGGCCAATATAAAACGGTTCATTTTCGACCTCATCTCCTAAAATGAAAAAGAGAGTAAAATAAGGTCAAAGATGACAAGGGATCCTCTCCTCCCGCTGAGGCTGGGGAGGCGGAGTTCTCCACTGCCGTTTCCGTAGGCGACCAGGCCAAGATCGGTAAGTCCGGATCCGATGCGCCTTCGGCAAGATGGGAGGGGACAAGACTAAAGTCGCAAATGTGCTGAACATAGCATCGATTAGGTTATGGCCCCTCCTTCAGAGAATACCTGGCGTTTTTGAGCCCACTAGCTATAAACGCTTTCTGGTAGGTCAAGATTGAACGTGTGATGAGAAAACAGAGAGGAGATTCGGGATCCAACCCAAAACTCTTCGTCATATTCGACAGTGACAGGCTTCCTGAGAAAGTGAGTGCCGGTTGGTATCGCTACCGCGTAAAGGCATTCATGCCACTGCCTTGGAGATGCTACTACTGACATAGTTCCAGCCAAACAAAGCGCTCATGTGAACGCACAAAGTCGAGTTTACCCGAACTCTGTGTAAGATGTTCCAAGGCCATACACGATAAGTCCTTATCTTTTATGGCCAAATGTGTCAATTTCGGAGAGCCGCACCTTGCTTCCTCAAACAATTTAGTGCGTATCACCTAGAGAAGGAAGTCCTGGCCGTTCAGGCTGCGGATCGTCTCTCATTCCATGAGACTAAGGACTTGGTGTGTGCGCACACGGTGCTACTTGGGTCGTCTCAGATCTCATTTCTAAAAGGCACCGTCTGCTCGTCGCCGCTCCAGGCCACGGTCGTTTCCGCGCCCATTCGAAACCCTCCAGCGAGTTGTACGCCACTCACCGGTAGCTCCCACGGTAGAGATGGCGGCACAAATAGTACAGACCCAGCCTCGCTTAAAACCAAGTCTTCCTCTCCCCACCCTTATCCTGACCGTTTCCCGTAAGGCGAAACGGCCACGCGCCTCCGACTCGTTAGAATTACAAGAGACAACCCCCCTGGAGGTAGTCGTGAGGCCGTATTCTGTGGTTCCTAAAGTTGTCCCTAGAAAGGAGGACAGCACCAAAAGATATCCGATTCCACGCCCTCACCCAAGGATAGACTGGGTGGCTCGGAGACACGGGAACTTTCAAAAGAGAGACCTCCCCTTCCAAAGCCGCCCCACACATAAAAAGTTTCGAGGCAGACGGAGGAAAAGACTCGCAGAGCGACTCCAACCTCTCTCGATAAGTCTTCGAAACGCCGCCGCCCTCCGGGAAGTTTACAGCCATTCCCGTGATGGTCTTCTTTTAAAGGAGTTTCCTCGCATCTTCTCCTAGCTAGCCCTGGAGGACATATTCCTTCAATGGAATTGCCAAAGACTCCGAGTAAACTGAAGGAGCTGCGGAACCTCATGTCCTCCCGTCCCCCGTTAGCAATCTTTCTGCAGATCATGTTGGGCGCGTGCCCCCTGCCCACGCTCTTGGAGTATAAGAGTTTTATGGACCTGCCACTAGAGGATGGGAAGGGGGCGTGAAGTAGGATGCGCGATTTACACCTGACATGAAGTCTCCGTTCTTCTTTTCGCCTCAAATACTTCCTTTCAGGGACTAGCAGTGCAGCTGCGCCTGGATAGGAAGTATATTGTAATTTATGCGTAAATTCCACCGTCAGCTGACTTCGATTTGGGGGATTTCCGCCGTGTCGTGGCACAGTTGCCGGGGCTCTTTCTACTATTCGGGAATTCGAATGGTAGACACACACTGTGGAGGACTACACGATATAAATCCCAGTGGTCAGGTCTTTATTTTGGGTGGGAGGTGGTCAATAACCTCCATGGTAGGGATCACTTTCCCATTTACCTAAAATTTTCTAGGCCATTGCCGCCTGAAAGACCACCTCGGTCGTACATGCAACGGGCATGGTAGTCTGAATTTCAGGAAATGAGCATAGGTAGGCGCGATAACCGATAAATCCAAAATTATAATACAATATTGATTATTGACTATATATAGCGTTATTTTATAATACAATAGTAAAAAATATTTGAATACTGTTTCTTAGTTTCTTACCTGGTGAGGCTCTCCTTCATCTCCTCATAGGTTTTGAGGATCCTCCTCACAGCTCGAACCTACATATTTCTGCCTCCAAGGCACGCGTGGCTCGCCCCTGTGCTAAACTGGAACCAAAAACTGAACTAAAATTATTGATTATCGCTAGTTTGGAACCAAAAGTATCGGCAATACCGATTAATCGATAACGTGGAAAAAAATATCGGATAACCTGATATCGTTATTGCGATAACGCCCATCTATGGAAATGAGTGATATCTCTGTCCAGTCGTGGAGTTTAGGTTAGTGGATGAGGCTGTCGAGTCATTCCTGGGCAACCTCATCGACGTGTTCCTAACTACTATTCTAAGAGCGTCTGGCCATTTTCCACACCAACTGCTTCCTTGAAAGTTGACTGAGTGTGAGACGGCCCTCAGACAGAAGCGTTATGACTACATACGCTATGAGCGCCGCCTGAAAGATTTCACTGTCGTAGAATTTCGTCGAGCTAAGTTTAGGTTATCGTATGTTTCAAAGCACGCACGCAGCTCTTCCTGGCTGGCATATTTATCTTCACTTAATGTGAAAAGACTCTTTCAGAGTTGTGGAAGCGCGTCTAAAATATTTGGGGCAAGTTCTTGCAGGACCTTAATGCCTTTCTCCAGGAGAAGGGGACCGAAATCTTGGACCCCGCGTCCGTGGTGGAGTCTTTCGCGACCGCTTTTTCCACATTCTCTATCGAAATGCTGCTCTGCCAGCATTCAATACTCGCCGTGATGTCTCTGATGACCAGCCGACTGAACTTTACCTCTAGAGGCGGTAGTGATCACCTTCCCATCCAAATATCATTTCCTGAGCCGATGCCACCTGAGAGTCCGCCCCGCTGGTGCTTGGCGCGGGCGCAGTGATCCTCATTCCAGGAAATGACTGATTTCTTTGTCTCAGTCGATGAGTTTAGGTCGGTAGATGAGGCCATTGAGTTCTTCTCCCACAACCTCATCGCCGGGGGTCGGTCTAACTATTATTCCTAGAACGTCTGGCTCTTTGGCACGCCGACCGATCCCGTGGTGGTCAGCCGAGTGTGAAGTGGCTCTCAAGCAGAAGCGTTATGCCTACATGTGCTACAAGCGACGCCCGAATGATTTCAATGTCGGCGAATTTCGCCGAGGTAGATGTTGGTCTTCACTTAATGGGAAGATCACTCTAGCATAGGTGTGGAAGCGAGTCAAAAGGATTCAGATCAAGTTCTCGCAGGGCCCCCCTCCCGTTCTCCAGGAGAATGGAACCACAATTTCGTCTTCTCCGCGTCTGTGGCGGAATCCTTCGCGATCACTTTCTCCGCATTATCTAGCAAAGATGCTGCTCCGCCAGCATTCAGTGCGCACCGTGATGTCGCAGAAGGGCCGACTGGTCTTTACCTCCAGAGGCAGAGAACCATTCAATGACAGGTTTACATTACCCGAGGTGCGTTCCGTTCTCTCTTTATGACCTAAGACCGCTCTTGGTATGCCATGCTTCGACACCTTGGTTAGCGAGGTATGGTCTTTCTGTTTGATTTTTCGACAGGATATGCACAGATGGCATCCTCCGATACTCATGGCGAATGGCTAGTGTTCTCACTTTTCGCAAACCGGGGAGAGATCACACTACGGCAGTTGATTTCCGCCCAATTTCTATAACTTCCTGCGTTAGCAAATTGATGGAGAAATTTGTAGATGTTAGATAAGCATTTTTCCTGGACAGCGGAGGCCACCTGTCTTCCATACAGTGCGGCTTCTGTAAGTTCCACTCCACATCGGATTCTCTGCTCTGACTGTAAAATGTTGTCTGTGAATCCTTCCTTCGTAGACAGCACTACGCCAGGATGTTTTTTATTTTGAAAAGGCCTATTATACCGCATGGAGATACGGTATCATGAAAACTCCAGTTTATGTAGGCAATGTCAACACTTTCCAATCATTAGTTCTGAATTTCTGCGAGATCTTCGAGTCCGCATACGTATGTGGAGAGCCCTTGGTGGCCCAATAGAGCAGGAAGAAGGCGTCCCGCAAAGGAAGATGTTCTCACTACGCTCTACGTGGACGACCTTTCGATCTCTTTTGATGCGGTCTATAAGCCAACTCTGGAGTTTCGACTCCAACAGGCCAATAATGAACTTCATCTCTTGATATGCTGAGGTGCACATGATTCGTTTGGAGGGCTGGGGGGGTGGAAACTAAGGCGATGCACTTTTGCCTCCATACACGGCTCCACTCCGATCTAGACTTGTTTAAACAAGCTCGCCTGGAAGTGGTGGATTCGCGCCGTTTCTTTGGTCTTGTTTTCGACCGACGACTCACCTAGGAGGCTCATATTTGCAGCCTTAGGTTCTCTTGCATCCTAGCCATGGACATTTTTGGTTCCATGACGTTCAGCACCTGGGGTGCTGATTGTGCAAGTGCATTACTTTTCTACCGGTCCTTTGTTCGTTAAAAGAGGATGCGAGTTTCCTCTTCCGAGTTGGCGAAAAAAAAAATTAAGCGATGGATCCTGAAACTCGGGCAAGGAAATAGCACAAGTTGTGCTTACCGTGATGGACGCATTGTTGTTGTCCATAGTTGTTGCGATGTAGTTCCATAAAGTTGTTGCTGCTCCCCCAAATTATGCATTACGGGAGTCAATGAAGTATGGGAAGTTCGAGTGTAACTTTAGGTGAGTGCTGCGTGTAAAATTTGACGTCACTTTGGAGTCAGCACTTCGTAGTTGAAGGGAGCTAGCGCTGTTCAAGAATGAGCTGAATTCGTGTAGTTTTTCAACAGTAATTCCCTTTCCACTTTCTATCTTCTTATGGCACAAATACTTTAAAGCTGATCTGCTATAAAATCAATCTAACTTCCTCCTTTTCAACACAGGCCGAAAAAAACTAAATATTTGCAACATTTTAATAACAATAATAAATATGAGCACTTTATAAATAATTTGACACCACGTTATAACTAATTTAACAGTATCTACTTGAAGACCAGTTTATGATTCTTGAATCCCAATCAAAGCACGATAACCGGTTCGAAAATTAAATATTCCCCTAAGAAATTCACCCCTTTACTAGAGATGACTAAACGAGACGAGAGTTGTATTTTGGCTACAAAAACTCTTGGAGAAATCCTTTTATCAGAGAGCTCGAAAGCCACCCAACCTAAATTTAAGGAATTGCTAAAAAGTCTTTTCCTCTAAATCACCCCCAATAATATCTCAAAACCAAACAAAACAGTAAAGATTAATTTCAAAAAAACAAACTATTGCGACAAATAGATTCCTCCAATGGAATATTCGTGGGCTCATTGCCAACTACGAGTCGCGACATGATCTCATCGAAAAATATAATCCTTCATGTATTCGTCTCAATGAGAAAATACATTCTGATCCTTCCCGTTTTTCAAAAGATTTTTAAATCCTACCAAACAACTAACAACATAAAATAAAATAGTTACATCAATCGTAACACTCAATACAGACCACATCAGCTAAATTCCTTTCCACTCAATGGGTTGCAGTCAGAGTGCAAATCCAAGAACTGATCATTATCTGCTCCATCTATCTCCAAACAGCTCTTTCTTCTGAACCATTTTGGAAGCCATGGAAAATTCAACCCTGAAGCTCTCAACAACAACCAGGTATCCCATTACCATCAATAACAAATAATTTGTCCGCATAAACTTTCCATCTATTCAGCAACCTTCCTAATAGAAATATACTGGCACATTCATCCATGATTATCTGGAAGAGGCCAGTACCCAATCATAGCAACGGTCCTCCCCAAAACACCCACACTTTTCCTCCAAATCCCACATATCCTCACTACTATGGCGGAATAGTGACTGCCTAAGAGCAAAGAAGAAGTGATCGAGCTTAACGACGCTTCAAGGTCTTTATTTTTAACACAGACTATATAGAGTACAAACGGTTCTTTGCTACGACACCCCGCACGTCCGCAAAGATCCGAAAAGAATCATGACAGACATACACCCAAACCATTGCCCTCCCCTCCCTCAAATCCCCCTTATCAAAAATCTAGCAGAGAATCTAGAACATGTAGGCGTATAAAAACACAACTCACCTCCCAATTATTAACATGAATGGACTTCTAATCAGTGATCCTGAAGATTTTGCCAATCTCTGATTCTCTTAGTGTGAAGTCGAGTGAATCGTTTCAGGTACCACTTTTCAACCAAAAGCACCAAGTCGAAATTATAGCCCTAAACTTTATTACAAGCCCCATCATCGCATACAGATTTCACTTCATCAAGTCCAAAATATTCTTTCTGGCCGACTGCCCCAATACATTCACATCATCCTCAACCATACCATCCCCGACTACTTGACGCATCCCGTACATTTATATAATTTTGTTTGATTATCTGGTTCCTTCCAAAATGAATGGCGACAAGTCACAGTGATACTTTTCCTTAAAACACAAAAGGATCCCTCCATCTCGATCAATTATACGTCAATTGCCTTCACCTCCTGCCCGTGTAAGGTCCTAGAAAAGACAGTTTCACTTATCTAAAGCAACAATTGGAATTCCAAGATCCACTTTCACCCAAGTCATATTAGATACCGAAATTACTATTCAACCCGTTAACTCTTGCTACTTTTAGAGCGCGATATCGGTGAATCATTCATTCCTCGGAGATAGAGTATTAGCCTCAGTATTTGAACTTACTAAAGCATGTGGCAAGGTACGGCGGAGACATATTTTGAGTTAACTTTATAGCATGGGTTTTCGTGGCACAATGCCCCCCTCTTCATCCACAATTTTCTCTCGATCAGGTGATTCGCTTTTGATCTACAAGGAGCCTGATCTCGGATGTACCAGAAACATGAAGCTTACTTCAGGGAAACATACTCAGTGAAACTCTTTTCACTATTGCAGTAAAAAATTTAACACTAAATGAATATCTAACAATAAGATGCTAGCTCTGCGTAGATAATTTCGCAATCTAGCTCCAATGAACCAGCCCAGCAGAGATATATATATATATATATATATATATATATATATATATATATATATATATATATATATATATATATTCTTTCAGGGCGATATTAAAATAAGCTTTGTTTTTTTTTTAGGCTTGTCCTGATTTCATCATAGAATCTATCTAATTCTTCTTGTGTATTAGCAAATGTCGGTTCATGAACTAGGACTATTTTGAGGACACGGCGTTGGATTTCTAGCGTCGAGGCACCGGTTTGATCCTAGCGATCGCGAACAAAATCCTTTCAGTGGTTTCACGAGCTGACCGCCCATTGGTGGATACGCTGTACTTACCCTCGTGGAAGTAGTAGCTCCACACGTATCGTCACGCTCATAACCAATCACAACACTTACTATCATTTCCTTACCCTCTTCACACCACAACATACCCACTGATTCATCTGTTTCGGAGCCATGCCGATGGAGTACTAGTATCTTATATGGGGTATTCATATCCACATGCTCCTGTCGCGGAACGGGTGCCCCCTGGGGTAAGAATGTGTTTCACACTCACTGCTTAGTGTCACTAATGCACAATTACCACAACCCTCCTGCGAGGACATGCTCAGGCTTGCCAGAGGTTGTTATTCTGATCTTTGTGTATTTCTTTATCCGGCCGTGAGATCTCGTCTTCGATGCGCGCCTCTGCGCATCTACACCACTCGGTTGCTCTACTGCATCCTTTATTCGCCGTCAGAGAAAGCGTGCAGCTCTCTAAAGACAATAATAGCATTTGCCACATCGCTGCTACCCTCCTAAAATTTCCTAAATTACGTGTGCTCTGCTAAAGTGCTAATCTTAATAAGTTTCAGATTAAAGTTTAATATAATTCCAGTGATAGAAATATCGACCTGTTATTTTTTGCTGACATAATTCGCAACTGAGATAAATTATCCAACGACCGAATTCATTCATCCATTATGTTGTAATAATGAATATTGGTTTAATTCGTTTTATTACTGTGAAGTTAAATAAAGCATGATCTTTTTTTCATTCACCAAATAAAGTCTCAGTTAATGAGCTCGTTAAACTGGTAACATAAACCCCTTAGGGCCATATCACAGGAGAAGGGTGGTATTGAACTATAAATACACCAGTTAATAATTCTAAGTTTGTAGATTAATTACTTCTGTTAAGAACTTACTTGCCATCTATCTTATTTTATTCTAACGTATATTTTATATTTACTGAAGTTCTATAGTCATTAGTAGACACTTATCTACAGGTGTCTAAGTTGTTCTCTTCTGTTATTGCATACGGCCAAAAAAAAACCCCAAAACAACAACTCTCTAATCATTTCTACAAATTCTTTGACCCTAAAATGAACACAGTATTCATATTGCCCCTTCAAATTATACAGTTTCACTTAATAGCCAGAGCCCTCTCAGTGTAATCTTATCCTATACTTAGTATGAAGACCTCAAATAGATTAAGATTGAGCTGGTCTAAGACGGTATATTTATATGTCTGGCATGAAAACAAGTTTGACCTATTTTAGGCGTCGTCAAACAGAATTCTATGAAACAGAACATATACGAGGAGATAAGAGTGAGTTATTTTCAGCAGCTGTTTGAAGATTAACGATTTGAAAAGTAGAAAACAGAAGGAAGAGTCAAGTGTCCAGAGCCGTTGTCGAATCTAATAAGAGGACAACTATTTGAGCCCCCCCTTGAAGATACAAAGAGAACGGTTGAAAAGAAAACGGAATTTGTGAAAGGGGCAGATTGAGAATAACCAACGAGGAGAAGGCACGAGGCGCCAGGGGAGGAGGGGTAGCCGTGCAAATCTCAGCCTCTCACCATTCCACGACAAACGTAGGTTCCTTTGCATAGGATCGTAGTGGAAAAGGGAATAAATGATGGATATATGTTTTGTTTTTTTCTGAAAAGGTATCAAGATTTGATTAAATTATAATTAAGGATGGTTCAAATGGAAAATTATACTTTATTACAATCCTAGGAAACCTCCATTAAAAAATATTTTGTACGAATTATTATTGTTATAATTATATACAACGCAGAAAGGGGTACACTTTAGGAGTATCCTACAAGAAGTGCAACCTCACTTACAATCAATTACAATCAATTACAATGCAACACAACTCTTCAGACACAACCAATTTTAAAGTTTTCTATGAAGCAAACAACTTTGTAACCATGTTCTGAATACTTTTAAATTTCTAAAACACTAAAAAGAATCTCTGCATGTTAAAGTTTCTCTAATTTTATAAGAAACAAAGTCTGCTGACCAAAAAAGTCGTGTGCCCTCACTTAATCTGATTTATGTCCTTACGACTTTCAATAATTCCCTGGCTAACCTTAAGAAGATCTCAGCAATTATATAATTCTAAAGAGAATGTAAAACAACATGAGGGTTTCAAATTTCGTTAGAATCGGCTGAATAGTTATGATGTTATCCCTCCCCCCCCGATAATTTCCTGGCTAACCTTGGGAGCAATTTGGCCATTATATCATTCGAAATATAATGTAAAACAACCTAGCCTAGTATAATCTCGAATAGTAGCCTGGCAAAACCTAACTTACCGTAGGATAGCCTGCCATAGTATTACCTTACCTAGCATAATAAAGCCTAACATAGTATAGACGAGCCTAGTTTGCCTAACATAGTAAATCCTGCCTAGCCTAGCTTAGCATAGTATATCATAGCATAGTATAGTATAGTATAGTATAACAGAGTATATTATGTCATAGCATAGCCTACCATAGTATAGCCTAGCTTAGTATAACCAAGTCTAGACCAGGATTCCCTATAATAGTAGAACTTACCGTATCATACTCTTGCGTAGTTAGCATAGTATAGCCTAGCCTTACACAGTATAGCTTAGCCTGCCATAGTATGATTTAGCCTAGACTAGCAGAGAATGTATAGTATGGCCTATCTTAGCCTAGAAACTATAGCAAGGCCTAGTTTAACATAGCCTAGTCCAGCCTAGCATATATAGGATAGTAAAGCTTACCATAGTAAGCCTGCCATAGTATTACCTCACCTAGCATAATAAAGCCTAGCGTAGTATAGACTAGCCTAGTTTGCCTAACATAGTAAATCTAGCCTAGCTTAGCATAGTATATCATAGCATAGCCTAGCATCGGATAGTCTAGTCTAGCCTAGCTTAGTATAACCAAGGCTAGCCTAGGATTCCATATAATAGTAGAAATTACCATATCATACTCTAGCGTAGCTAGCATAGTATAGCCTAGCCTTACATAGTATAGCTTAGCCTGCCATAGTATGACTTAGCCTAGACCTATCTAGCCTAGCCTAGCAGAGAATGTATAGTATGGCCTATCCTAGCCTAGAAACCATAGTAAGGCCTAGTCTAACATAGCCTAGTCCAGCCTAGCATATATAGGATAGTAAAGTTTACCATAGTATAGCTTATCATAGAATAGCGTAGCCTAAAATAGTGTAGTATAGCATATCCTAACCTAGTATAGTTTAGAATAACTTAACATAGTATATATAGCCCAGCCTTGCAAATCCTAGCATAGTATAGCCTATCTACCATAGCCTACCTTACCCTAATCTAGCTTAGCAGATTATAGAATAAGCATAGTATAACCTAGGCTGGCTAGCATAGTATAAACTAGTCTAGCACAGCATAGCCTACCTTAGCATAGTATATCCTATCCTATTCTAGCATGGTATATCTTGGCATAGCACACCCAACTATAGTCTAGCCTAGCCTAGCCTAGCTTATGCTATCTTAGCATGGTACACTATAATCTAGCGTATTGTAGTCCAGCATAGCCTTGCATAGCATACTCTAGTAAAGCCCAGCCTAGTATATCATAACATAGAATTGTATAGAATAACATAGTATACACTAGAGTAGCCTAGTATACCCTAGCCTAGATTAGTATAAACTTGCATATATAGCCTAGCATAGTATATATAGCCTAACCTAGCTTAACTAAGTAGTATAACTCAGCATAGCTTAGTATAGTATACCCGAGCCTATCCCAGTGTATCCTAGCCTAGCCTAGCTTACCAAAGTATAGCCTAGCCAGCATAGTATAATTTAGCTAGGCCTTCCTAGCAGAGTATAACCTAGCCTAGCTTAGCGCAGCCTACAATTGTATACTAAAACTTAGTCTAGTCTAGCTTAGCTTACCCTAGTCTAGTATAGCCTATCTTAGTATAGCCTAGCTTAGCCTAGTTCACTGGAGCCTAGCCTAGTATATTCTATCCTATCCTAGCTAGCATAGATTAGCATAGCCTAGTATAGTATATCATAGCCTACCTTACCCTACCCTACCCTAGACTAGTTAGTATAGCATAGTACATCAGAGTATTTCCTAGCCTAGGCTTGCATGGCATACATAACATAGCCTAGCCTACCCTAGCAAAGCCTCGCTTATCCTAACCTGGTATAGCGAAGCCTAGCCTAGTGTAGCATAGCTTAATATATCATAAGCCTAACATAGCATACCATAGCGTTGCCTAGCCTAGTATAGCCTTTCATGCCATGCATAGCCTAGTATAGCTTAGCCTAGCCTAGCCTAGTATAACCTAGCCTAGCATTAACTATCCTAGACAAGTATAGCCTACACTATCCTATCATACCCTAGTCAAGTATAGCTTATTATTGTCTAGCCTAACATACTATATGCTATCCTAGCATACAATAATATAGCCTAAATTATCATAGTATATCTTACCCTTGTACATTATATCTTAGCATAGTTTAGCAGAGTATAGCAGAGTATAGCATTTTATAGCCTAGTCTAGCAGAGTATCGGCCGAAAAGTTACGATGCTATAGCCAAAACAAAATAATTCCTGGCTAACCTTAGGAGGACTTTGGCAATTATATCATTTGAAAGAGAATGTAAAACAACATAAGGGTTTCAAATTCCGTTAGAATCGGACGGATAGTTACAACGTTAGTACAAAAAACAAAAACAAACCTAAAATGGGGACCGACCGACATAGTTCGCTCGCGACTAAAAACCGCCATAATTTCCAGAGTAGCCGCTGAATGGGTTAAAATTAGTAAATTGACGTAACTCTACTCTCTTGTACTAACATGTGGTTGGACATGTAGAACAACGTTCACCCACTCCAAGCATTGTTTCGTTTATGAGGTCTGGTTCATGTTTTTGTTATGATTATTAAGCTTTGCGCATTACTTCTGCAATTTTTATAGATTTCTATTTTTTCTCTTATTCTAAAAGGTAGATAGCTAAAAATAAAATAATTTACAAAGCAACTGGTCTCCTATCAGCAAAAAATAAAATGTTGACGAAAGTTTTTGACAAAAGACAAGAGCGAAAACTTGCCTACAATTAGCCAATCAAACCGCAAGTGCATTTGACCATTTTCCGGCTGTTCAGCCATCATTGCAGCCAATCGATGTATATGGAATGCTTCTATATCACATTCGTAGAATAAAACTCTTGATTTAGTGAACATCGATTCAATAAGAAGAACGCTAAAGAAAGAAGGCGTCGGTCATAGATACCTTGGATTCCTCTCCTACATATACAGTTAAAACGTAATGAAAAAAGGAGACCCCGTTCTTTCCAAGCTGTAGCTGCTGTTATGTTTTTATTCACTTCAAACTAAGATTCAAAACCCAATCAGAGCATATTCACTGGACAATTCAAACGAGGGTTAGAATTGAGGTGAGATTTTCAAGTCGACGTCACTTCTATGAATACATCAAATCATTTTTTTTAAGTCGTGGGGGAAGGGGCGCTCCTGAAGAGAGTTTAGGAATTCCAGGAGACTTTTCTGGCGGATTAAAGAATTCAATTCATTGCCCGCAATTTCCGTTTTCTGTTAAAGTAAACGCCAACTTTTACAAAAGGCTTCTATGAAGGCCTTTATTATCGATGTTTCTTCGACTTCTTTTGCCATAGAAACAAACAAGCTGTTGAAACTCTTTTACAGTAATGTTGCTCCATTCATCTTGAATTTTTCAGTTCTCGAACTGTTTTCGGATTCCTCGCTTAAGACCTCTCGCCAAGTGTTTTCTAAACATTTCCAATGGGATTTCGGTGCATTTACTGTGCCCCTAAGAGCACAAGTGGTTCAGTACCTTCTACCTTAATCGAGCCGACCATGACCTTTCCTCCACCAAACTTTACACTCTTTTTGTTCAATTGTTCTGCAACAAACGAACCCCCTTTCACTGGATCGAAAAAAAAATAACTTAGATTCGTCACTGAAGTGGACTTGGCATCATTGGTCATCCGTCCATGTAACCAGCTCAGGGCGAATGCAAGATGAGCCTTTTTTCTTCTTCGGACTGATAAATGGCTTGACCGCGGGTTCTCACTAATCACTCGAGAAACAGAAGCAGCCATCTTGAAACGGTCTTTCTTCACAATTTGGATAATGGCTCGGTCTTTCCTTTTTTAGGTGTTCCTTGGACATCCGTTTGAGTAGTCCTTCCCTTCTCTCGTACTTCCTTTTGTTTTTAAAAAAAAAGGTGACATGCAAGTCTCAAAGAACTACAAGACATTTATTAGCAACATACAAAATTACTTACAAACGTCATAGCCAACAGAGTGACACAACTACTCGATTGCAATCAACCACTTGGACTGGTAAGCTTTAGAAGTAACTGTAGTACATAGTTCAACAGTTGTTGCAACCAACTAATAGCTATGAAATTCCTCCCTACTTGGCATTTATAGACTATGAAAAAGTCTTTGATATAATAAACACCGATTCTTTCTAACAACACTTTAGAAACAATAAAAATATCAAACAAATTACATATATAAATATGTAAAACCATCATTTAGATTACACTTGGACTGTAAACCCTTTGTAGCAGAGTTTGAGGAGATTTTCAGGGTTTGGGAGTGTGAAAGAAAGGAGATTAAAATTGATTGGAGATATTTAAGGCCCTTCTCTGATGATATTGTTTGTCTCGAATCCAGAAGAATTACAGTTAATGGTAACATAATTATCGTAAGCCAGTCTCACATTTCTACCCAAACAAACTTTGTAAAGACGAAAATAATAATGAATAGTTGTTGTTTTTTTCAATTACTAAATATTGTTTCATCTGTTTTAGTAATATTTTGTTTTTAGTAATATTTTGTTTTCGATGGTTTGCTCTATGCTTGTATTTTTGTATTAAACTTGTCGAAATCTATATATTGCCGGAGTCAATATATAATGCGTGCAATTTTCTTCTTTTTATACTAGTAGAATTTCTTCATTTATTAAGTTTTCTTTTGTTATATGACGGTCATTGCTATTATACAATTCCCGATAGAATTATTCAATTCTTTCAACGATCTTTTCTCTTTTTCTGATTTTATTTGTCTGTTTGCCCTCCAATCCTTAAGTGTTGTTTCGTCCGTTTTAATGATTCGTTGCTTTTAATCGTTTATTTCCTTTGCGAGATTTGTTTATATTTTGCATACCGTGAGATGCCCAAGCTGCACATAGGCAACCTTGCTCTGACAGCCATCTGAAAGATTGCGTTCTCTCCCGCCTTCAACACCCGTTGTTTGTCCTACCGGCTCCAATGCATGCATGGGACATCTGCGACTATATATCTATCACATATTTTCACTTTCTCTAGCTTAATTTTTTTTGCAAGCTCTCTACGTGCTTCGCCCTCGGTGCTATTGCATTTTGTTGAGTTCAGTATATTCGATCCTCTCCCTAATTGTTCCAGTCCATCTCATTTTTCACTTTATTTTTTGCAAACTCTTTTCGTACCCTCTTCTTTTTATATTTTCTTATTGTTATTCATTAAACCTGTTTTGGTATTGTAATTTGGAAGGTATTAATTTTAGTTTGTGGTGTCAAGTATCAGTGCGTTTGTTTTCTTTGACATCAGTTTTGTTCTTTTAGATATAAATTGACTTTGCTCCTGAGTATTCTGTGGTCGCTACCAGTGTTGAAGGAGAGGATAACTGATAGGTCCTTAATGTTTTTGTTTTTTACTGGAGAAGAGTATGTAATCGCTCTCGCTTTTTTTTTCCTCAGGTTCCATCCATGTGAATCCCCCCCCCATCCCTCTATCTCCCTGTCTCTCTCCATCTCTCTCTCTCTCTCTCTCTCTCCTTTTACAAATTCTGCTATTGTTTCCACAAGTGAAATTGATCTTTTTTCATTATTTTATCATATATATATATATATATATATATATATATATATATATATATATATATATATATATATATATATATATATATATATATATACCACTTGAACTCTTTCATATATTTAAGAGCATAAAATCAATGTAAACGCAAGAAATTAAAAAAAAACAAACAACTATGACTACATTTGTTTTCTTTAAATTTTCCGTGGTATATTTATGGTTTGGGCTACGTCCTAACCGGGAAAAACACCGCTTTCAATCCCAGCCAGGTTAAGCCATATCGGGTGTAATTAGTTGGCAGTTGGAGTCCCAATGAGGTCCACTTTTACTGCATAATTTTGTTTTCAGTTTTTACGATTATTCTTCATATTTATTATCACTTTCGTTCATTCCATCTTTCTCCCTTGGATTTAGCCTTCGTTAGGTTACGTAAAATATTCTTTTGAGGTGGGGGAGGGGGAGGGGGAGGGGGCGGTGATAGTCTAAGTGGTTTACAGTATTGGCTCGAGCTCTTGGTAGCCGAGTGGATACGGTGTTGCTATGCTAACATCGCGGTACCGGGTTCGATCCCGGCCAGAGGGAACACAATCGTTAGCACACGGACGCGCTAGCTCAGCCATGTAGGTAGACCTTACACTTTCATCACACACAGAGCCGATTACAACACTGCTTTCTTTCCTCTCCCGTATTTGCAGCACAACGCACACACACTCTGTTCGAAGGAATCCTGCCTATAGGTATCTCTATCCACATACCTCTGACGCGGAACAGGTCCTTCTGCCCGGGACGAAGAAGGTTCCACCTGAACGCTGTTTGGTGTCAAAACATAATACTTCCTGGACATCTCCCAAAGAGGATCGGTTCCTGATCGGTGCCCTCGGGCTCACCAGCGATTGTCATGCTGACCTTTATGTCTATTTCATTAGGCTGTTGGGATCCGCCTGGATAAATGCAGGTTGGCGAACTACTACTACTACAGTACATTGGCTTGAAGAACGAGTTTCGTTTGACCGCACAGTTTCGACTCCTACCATTTTCAATCGTAATAATTTATTTTAAAATATGTCTCGATTAATCATCATCATCATCATCATCCCTTCACTAACTCTATAATTTAAGAAGAGGATTTTTTTGAGTATTTGAATAATAATTTCATCTTAGTTTGGTTATGACTTATGTTTTTTTAACAAAGTTATTTCTAATAATTATTTTATAATAACAAAAAACAAAATGGTGAAGTTCAGAAATAAATATAAGTATCGAAATTTTGTGAATCTTTTAAAACCCAAAGAATTACAAATGGTGAAGTTCAGAAATTTATTTTTATATATCTTCTATAACTCTATATTTTAGCAACGTGATATTTTGAAAGGGGGGAAATTTAGTTTAGAGTTTCTTTTAAAATTATTATAATTGGCGAAATTCATAAAATTTATAAAAATTTAACCATGGCTGCTTTTTTTAGATTTCAAATTTCAATCTTAGTAGCGAAGTGCAAGCTCCCCACGTAGGGGGGTGGGGGTGGCGAAGCCATTGCCGGGTTTACAAATATAAATATGTTATAAATCAATTGAACTAAATGTTAAATATTTATAATTTCAGGTTATTCCTTTGGACTTTCGGGATTTTGCTCCCCTCAATATTTTCGGTAAGTGACCATAATTCTTTTTAGATTTTCCAAAAATTTGCTTCTTTGGAACCCCCATTCCTTATTAAATCCTAAGATAGAAACACGCTGACGTTTACATGCTCCCAGAAAACCCGATTTGGGAAGTCTTAATCCTAAACGTCCCAAAATATCCTCCTGTATTTCCTTATGTCTCTGCTCAGAAAAAAAAACAGGACGCATATTTTTCGGGGTCGCTGGAGACTGAAACTTATGTACTTGTGCACAATGTTCATAACTTCCACGCAAGGGGGCGGATGGTGTAACAGGGGCGGCACCCTTTCTTAAGTCGCCATTTGCACCTCTTTAAATCTCCCAGTATCTTTTCGACACCTGCATAGACCCAACCAAAGGTGAAAGAGGGTGTTAAACTTCCTTTAAAAAAGCTTCGTGCCACGAGTTTTATAATAATTCAATTTTGCCAAGGAAGAAAATACTAATCCCAAGATATAATAAAATATCATTTTGCGTTGGCGCTTCTTGAGTGAAATGTATAAATAGATAAATTACATATATTGAAAAATTTATTGGTAGATGGCCTGACTTAATCAAATTTTCGTCCTTATTAATCTATCAAAGAAAGATGCAAGGTACGGAGTAAATTCAGGAAGATAAATCACTCTTTTAAACCACTAGTCTTGCCTTGGGGATACAATTTATAGGCTTGTCCTAGTGTAAAGCAATATAAAAAAAACTCCAACAGGTCTTAGGAAGATAATAGTTTATTATTGTAGTTTTGGAGGAAAACTTATATTCTATTTTTCTCTTAGAAATATAAACAATCCTAAAAGTCATAAGTATTAAAGTACTGTAGTCATCTTCTAGGACAATTCATCTAAAAAATAATAAATGGCAAGATCACAATAACAGGATTGAGGTCTCGAAAAAGTAAACATAATGAATTTTCCGTTAGATTCCAAAGTATCCATCTACTGGCCAATTGTTTATTTAACATTCGGAATGGTCGAAAAATAAAGCGAAACATGAAAGCAAAGATGTTTATTTGCTCAGCCTCGCCCTCTCCCATGAACGAGTGAGTTTTTTTCCAGATAAATCTCCTTAGTTATCCGATCTGATAACTCGAGTATGGTAGCAAGGACACCACTTCGAATATGGGTGGTACCAGTTTGTTGAGCAATGAGATGATGGGACTAATCTCGTATTCCTCAAGGTTCTTTAATGTCAGATACTTTGACAAATTGTCTCTTAACTCCCCTATAAAAGGGTTAGTTTATCTTTGTTAGTGCGTCCTTTTCTTGCTTATCTTTCTCTGATCTTCATCTACTTCTTCTTTTATTCTCACGTTTAGTTTTCATCATGAGAAACTTAATTATCATATTTTAAAATATTAAACTTAAAAAAAATAGTCAATTTGCTGTAAATTCTTCATTTCGTCGTTTGGTAACTGGTATATTCAGTCACTTCGTTAGATAACATTTAGTGTAATGCAATTTTGTTCCCGAATTGCTCCTAATAAAGACCCAAAAGATTCCCACCGCTTTTAAGCATTTAAAGGGTACGTAGATCGAAACGTTCTTTTATGATTTCCATTTTGATGCTTCCTTCAATGGGTTGCATCTTTCAAGGTTTAACACCAATCGAGATAAAGCAAAACCATCTGTTATCCACAATCAGAAGCTTAGATATTATTATTATTATTATTTGTAAAGAGATATGAAGGAAATGAAATCAAAATTAATGTTTATGACAGTAATTTAACAAACTAGTAGAAAGACCCATTTTAGCTGTAATCCAATGAAGCCTCATTTTTTTTTGTATTACTTACACTGTAAAATAGTAATAAGTTTAAAAAAATTTTAAAAAGTTTATATTTTAAAGAGGCAGACATTATAATAATTGCAAATTTAAATGAAAGATATAGTTTACAACGTTATCCAACCCGCTAATTGGCCTTACGACAACAATGCTTGTTTTTAACTAAAAAACTAAGTATTAACTTGGAATAATGTACAATTCTTTGTTAATGCGTATTTATTAAGGTTTTATTTTACAAGCTACAATTGGTTAGAAACATAAGTGAACATTTTAAAGCGAGATTTATAATAATATCTAATATCATCACAATGAATGATTTTTTTTATATAATATTTTGAATTCTTTATAGAAATGCCTCTTGTGTTCCTATTTTATGTTCGGGAAGGCTTCATACTATATAATAATCCCATGAATATAAGGTTTCTGCTCGTGAATTGTCTTTATTCCTACATTCCACTCTGCTCTATAAATTTGATTTAGCATAATCTTCCAAATGATCCGATGAGAACCCACTTAAATAACAGTTCTTGCAGGTACTTACACTGTTTTTCATTTTTTATCACTTATCGGTTTATTATCTCCCCTTAGACTAATTCCCAAGCGCTTATGTCTCTGGTGAGTGGTGTCCTAATTTTTTTTTCCATTTTCAAATTACTCCAAGATCCGAATAACTATTTTAGTTCGATGATATAAGCTCTACCTTCTTACATTCTCGCCTACACCGCATCTTCGCCTGAATCGATCGACAAATTCCTGCCTGGACAGCATTCCTGTCCTACGTAGTCCTTTTCGGGAGACAGCCGTAGGTCATTAGAAACGCCAGGTACAGCCACCAATTGAAACGCTGCGACGTAATAACGGGTCTAGGTAAAGAAGAACGGGAAAATCATGGAGTGGGTTTGGAGTAAATTCAATTGGCGAGTTTAATCAAAAGGGCTTTGTGGAAAGTGTAAATGACAGGGACCTGGCAGGTCGTGAGAGTAAAACGAACGTCGGTAGAGATTAAGAAAAGACCCAGAAAAAGAAATTTGCCATCGATTTTTCTTTCGAGAATTAAGACGAAATTATAAATCAAAATAACCTACAATGATATGAAGGAAAAAAGTTGCCTAAAAGGTAAACAAGGTATTGTTATTGTTAACTGATGTTGTGTCTAGGAAGTAGAACACAGTGGACACTGCGTAAAGTAAACAATGCAATATTTTCCTCTAAAAAGTATGACCTTTTGACACTGTAAAAAGGGAATATTTCCGAAGTGTGATATCCAATTCACCCAAGCTTTTATAGTTAGGGTTGGTTTGTTTATGAGTTCGAACTTGTTCCTCACTTTTCCTCACTACTTCCCGACTTCATCTATGTAGGTTATGAGTCTCAGTGAAAGATTTGTCTCGCTCGTCCCTCCCCAAGCCTAGTATAAATATCACCTTCCTATGCTGAACAAAGTTAAGCCACATCGTAAGTGGTTAGTTTCAGAATGGAGTAACGACTTGGGTTAGGTTGTAGGTGTTTCCACATGTTGTAGCGACTTTTGGTTCGGAGCCTACGCTAAACAGTATATCTCCAAAGAGACTGTGACCAGACGATGCAAATGGGATCATTTATCCTCCTAAATATTTTGAGAGAAAATTGGAGTAACTGCATATCCTAAGTGCGTCATTGCAGCTTATTTAAAAAAATATATATGCATAGCACCCCCCCCCCCTCTACCCTACGGGTGGATAAAAACGATCCCGTGTCAGAGATAGGGGAAACAAATTCATGTCTGTGAAGTCAAAAGTAAAAGTTCAAATAAATCAATTGAAAGAGGGGGTGGAGGTGAGGTAGATTGCTCCATTGTATACATCTACTATAGTGGCTTTTTAGTAAATTTTGAGAGGGCTCATCTTTACTCGGTCAAAATTTGGACTGAAAATCTTTCCTTAGCAAATTTGGCACTACTTATTTTTACTTGGTCAATTTTGGAAGTACTCAGGTTTGCTAGTTGTCAGTAAGAGTACTTATCTTTGCTTGCTCTGAGTTTTGCTTCATCCTCTAAAATGTAGATAACTAAACTTCAAGCATTTGCATTCTTTATGTCGTTAGCTGTTTTCATCAAGAATATATTAACAAATGAATAGTTTGTTCGTTTTAATTGTCACTTTAGTCTCTTGAAGTCGGAATACACATTAAATCTGCTGTTTACCGTCTAGTTTCCGGTTAAAGTCTATGTTCTATCGTCTAGTTTCATATTAAAGCTGCGGGCTGCCGTCTAGTTCCATGTTAACTTTGTCGTCTACCGTCTAGTTTCAGGATAACTTTGTCGTCTGCCGTCTTTTTTTTCTAGTTAAGTTTGTGGCCAAGTTTGCCGTCTACCGTTTAGTTTCTGGTTAAGTTTGTGATCTACCTTCTAGTTTCTAGTTGTGTATATTAGGTTAATTTAAGTAACGTAAAAACCTAACATAAAAAAAAAACTTTACCTAACCTAACCCACAGAACCCAAAACTAGACACTAGAGTGCAACTTAACTAGAAACTAGTCGATAAACTACATACATAACCACCACCTAAAAGTTAATACAAATTGATAAACATTAAACCAAAATAGTACAAATGAAAATATTTATGATGGAGTTAAAACAAATTAAATCGACTATTATTATTATTATTTTTTTTAAAGCGTAGCATGCACAGACATCTTCTTCGGGAATCTAAAAGGAAAAAAAAGAAGCAGCAAGATACTTTTCAGGTTTTCTGCGGGACAATTGCTACTCAATACCAATGAAGATATTTTAAAGTATTTTTTTAACAAACACGAACTGCCATAACAACAATGAACTGCCATAACAAACATTAACTGCCATAACAACAATGAGTGCCATAACAAACATGAACTGCCATAACAAACACGAACTGCCATAACAAACATAAACTGCCATAACAAACATGAATAACAATCGTGAACTACCATAACAAAGGTAGATCATCATTCAAGGGAAGTTCGCAATATTAATTAGAAACCGACGATGAAATCTTCCTTTCTCTGCGTTCCTATCTCGCTTGGAGAAAGAGTGTAAAACAAGGTCTCCTTGTTTTGTTTTGTCAAAAGACAACAAACCTTACATTCCCCCACACAACCTAACCTCTCCACATCCTTTAACTACTCAGCTTCATTCGTAGGCATATTTCACTCTTTTTTATATTCGTCCGAACTTTCATTTATAAAGATTCGTGCTCGTTGCCGTGTAGGTATGGCTGGGTATCCCAGCATTTGCCTATATGTGTATCTCACACACAACAGCGAGTGTATATATATATATATATATATATATATATATATATATATATATATATATATATATATATATATATATATATATATATATTGACCCCCCCTTCTTATTTATTGGTTTCATAACAGAACACTGAGGCTTTCATTAACAACCAGACATTTCACAAAACGCCAGTAAATCCCACGAGAATAAACAAGCTTAAAGAAATTTACAACTCTGAATCCCTCCTGATCTTCTTGATCTGTGGCGGGCTTGATGGCACTTCAGGGTAATAATACACAGCTAGAGGGGTTATCCTTTAATTAAATTTGCCATAGTTTTCTGCCATACATTTTACTACCATCACGATTTTGTGTAACTTAAGGAATAAATAAAAATATTTAAATACTCGCGAACTCTTCACAACATTGTTGATATTACACTGAAGTTAAAGATGTTCCTTTAGTATCTATCTTACCTCTCCGTGTATGGTAGGAGTCTAAACACAATTGGTCACCATACTTAAATGTTCTGGTGGCCTCTTTCAAGCACTTATGGGCTGATTATTATAAATGGCAAATCGTCTGAAAGAGTATGATGGTGTGGCATTCAATAATATAAAGGGGAGAATTTTTTTAAAGCGCCCATTATTAATTGAGGGTAAATCCACTACGAAGTGTTTGAAAAGAGGCTTCGAACAGAAATTGTAAAGTTAGAAGTGATAGTGTGTGAAAGAGGCTAGTAACAGAAGTTGAGAAGGTAGAATTTAAATTGTGTGAAAGAAGCTGCTAGCATAAATATAGAATTTAAAAGGGAAAATGTGTGAACGAGGCTGGTAACAGAAATTGAGAAGTTAGAAGTGAAAATGTGTGAAAGAGACTTAACAGACATTTAAAGTTAGAAATAAAAATGTGTGAAAAAGGCTGGTAGCAGAAATTGTTTAGCTAGAAGTAAAAATGCGTGAAATAGGCTAATAAGTGAAGTTGAGAAGGTAGAATTGAAAATATGTGAGAGAAGCTGGTAACAAAAATTGTGAAGTTAGAAGTGAAAATGTGTGAAAAAGGCTAGTTAGTAACATAAGTTGAAAAGGTAGAATTGAGAATGTGTGAAAGAGACTGGTAAAAGAAATTGTGAAGTTAAAGGTGAAAATGCGTGAAAGAGACTGGTAAAGAAATTGTGAAGTTAGAAGTGAAAATACGTGAGAGAGGCTAGTAACGGAAATTGTGAAGTTAGAAATGAAAATGTGTGAAATATGCATAACAAGTGTAGTTAAAAGATGAAACTACGTTGGGTGATATGTGACGAAAGCGTGGATGTACCCACAGCCTTCATTCTTTATTAGTTTCCATTCACATTTTTTGCTCCTGAAGGAAGTATGGGTGAGGAGTCCAGGAGCTATAAACTTTCACACATTTTCACATCCTCTAATTTGACTATTTTTTTAACTATTCTCAAAGACCTTCTACGAAAATCCATCGTTGGGTTTCTCCCATATATATATATATATATATATATATATATATATATATATATATATATATATATATATATATATATATATATAATATATATATATCCAGCTTCACCGTAGGAAAGAAAAAACGGAATAATTTTTCTTCGGAAATAGTTATTTCTTACTTCGAAAAAATCCGAGCTAGACTGGGATTCGAACCGTGCACATTGAGGCAACGAACAACTGCCGCCAAGTGGTCTAAAGGGTGGTTTAATTGAAATCAAAACAGTTGCTCACTGCCTCAATATGCACGGTTCGAATCCCACCCCAGCTCGGATTTTTTCGAAGTAAGAAATAATTATTTCCGAAGAAAAATTATTCCGTTTTCTCTTTCCTGCGGTGAAGTTGGATTTATTTCATCATTTTCTCGCGCTCATAAGATATATATATATATATATATATATATATATATATATATATATATATATATATATATATATATATATATATATATATATATATATTCTAATATTGCAGAGTCGAGAAATAAAAAGCATTTCTGTTCTCCAGATGGTTTCTATTGAATGGCTTATCTCGCTGTAGACGAGAAACGCAGTACAAAATCTGTCATTGCAAGTAAAAGTTCGCTTCTAAGATTGCACAAAACTGGGCCACGAACGACATCCGATACGCACCAAATAAACAAAAATATTAAATTCTATAAAAGACCGACCCTTTGTAAAAATGCTTAACCCTCGATGTGGACATGATGCGTACAGATACACAGCACAAAAAAACATCAGACGATCAAAGAATTAAAGGCGAAAAGAACCGCAACGTCATCGCCCAGAAATATATACAAGTCAAGCAGCCATGAAAATGAAAATTATGCATAAATTGTTTACTTCTGCGTTTGTACGTGTTTTGCGTGCATGTGTAGGTGAGTTTATTACTGTGTATGGTTTAAGACATTGCATGCAGCATATTTGTTTTTGTGTATCTATTCTTGTTTATAAAAACCCACAAAGGCATCTGGACAGTAAGGATTTTCAAAAGTTTGTAAAATTACTAAAAGATAGTAAAAATGTGTGAAAGGTACATGTCCCTAGAGACAATTGGGTGTGCGCAACTCTCCTGAATCTGCAACCAATTTAGCCCGTATCGAAAGTGTTTGAGGAAATGATCTTTAGTTAACCAACCGTTCAATGGCATTTGCCGTTTCAAACCTCCTCGATTTCAACCAAGATGGCAGCTAAATGGGCAGTCAGAGGCGTGCCGTAATTATGACTTCATCGATCATGAATCTTCCTTCAAGGGGCATGTTGGACACTTCGAATAAGAGTTTCGCACGATCTCGAATTCTAAGCTGCAGATGCCTCTCTAGGTCTTAATCTGTTTAGCTGCGTCTCCCTCGTTGTGGAAGCAAACAGTACGCGGTCTTCCATTACAATCCAAGCGATTCGTGCTGACTATTAGTCATTTCGACCAGGCTTTTCGCTTTTCTCATTTTACCCTTTTTCGGTTTGTTTGTTTTCATTGGTTGAAAGAACGATAAAAAATGGAAGGCCAAAGCATTATCCTTGTTATTTCTACGCAAATTGGCAATAATAATAATAATAATAGTGATTAGGAGAAGAATTTCAAATTATCTCGTACTATTCGTCAAAGTTGATGTATATTTTCCTGCTTTGAAAAATTTAGATCTGCCAATTTCTTCCCCTTTGAACTCTTGTTCGCTTGCCTCCATCTAATCGAATGACTTTTCACTTACTACTCAACAAAATCAGATGAGGCATTCTAAGAAGTGGTTCATTCGGTATCACTACTTCTACAAGAGGATCCAATCGCGTCTAAATTTAGAGCTTGCACGATTGAATCCCATTCCGGGCATTTCTTTCACACCTACGAGTCGTTGAAAGCCTCCAAATTATCGTCGCCCTTTTGAAATACTTCGCAAATCTTTTCACTCGTTATAATATTCATCTCATTGAATTCGCTTAAATGAACATCCAAAGACCTTTATTCAGATTGAGCCCATGAAGAACTAAATGGGCAAAAGAATATACGTATATACGTATATGTCTTTGCATAAAATCTGCACTTAAATTCGAAAATTTCCTTTTGTTTATTCTGGTTTACAATTTCCATTTTTGCATTTCACAAAGGTCTATGTGCCTCTGTACTCAGTGAATTCTATAAAATTTATGTCGTCATTGGTGTGCCTAGGTCACATGCCACTTAGAACACTGACTAAATAATGCTGAAAAGATTTTAGAGGATTCTATTCTCACAAGTATGTAGTCTCGCCCAGGCAATGGTTCTATTGTTTATACTTTCCCCATTATATTCAATGTTCTTCTTTTCCCTATTTAAATAAGAGGTATATGAGCTTAATCGCAGCTTCTGATTAAAGCTAAAATCAACGATGTCTTCTCTCCGAGAGAGTTTTTGTAAAGAGGTTAGTAACTAAAACTAAAAATGAACACGATGCTTGAAAGATACATCTCTAAATAACCTTATAAGGTAATTACTTGGTAGTATGGATTGCAATGGGCATAACTCTCATAAGCCAGGATTACAAGAAAAACAGGCCCCGTTGTTGGGCATAAATTTTTAAAATTACTTTCTCTCTCAAAATTGTAATGCTTCCATATCTTCGGCTTGACTCTATCCTAGATGCACACTTTTCAGCCTTAGGACCAAGTCGTCCTCTTAACTCCTTGCGTTGTTTTCTACAAAATAAATGCTTGCAATGCCCATTTTTGGGAAGACTGAAATCTGGAGTCCTTTTCATCATAATACCATAGAAAGTGCTTTGCGATAATCTTAAGGCCGTAGAAGTCGCTATTTGAATCGAATATTGTTATTAAATTATTGTTACTTAGCACTGCGTTAATCGCTGCAACCATACAGTTCGTTAATTCTACTCCCGCAAGAGGAGCGTGTCAACTTAGCATGGGCAACCATCCCGCAGCTAACATCTGAAGGATTATGTGCCCTCCCAGACACAATGCTCTTTAGGGGGCTCTGGGAGCTATATATTTTCAGTATATTTTCACTTCTTCCAACTTCAGCACATTCTTTACACATCACTTCTTGGTTTTCACTTCGAAGTTTAAGTAGGAGACAAACATTTGAGTTTCTTCGTATTAAGAAATTTTCCTACGAAGTAGTACTACTATTTGCTCGTCTTATGTTCTTTCGACATCACGTAGTCAATGTAGTACTACTACTTTGCTCCCCAAACAGTTTCACGCGTCATCCTTTTCTTTTCCTTTGGGGACGGGATCAGGTTTTGGAGAGTTGTGCGCGCAACATCTCTCTGCGCTGTAGGCTCCTCTTTAACTGCTCGGGTTATATACATAGTAACCCATAGATCACGCTACCATTTCATTTTTTTTATTAAATGAGATTGTTAAAAATTTAACATGAAATTAATTTAATTATTTTTTTATTAAAAAATATAACTTTATTATTTATATTTTAAATTTCTTATGGAATTTTCCTGTTATCCCGACTTTTTGGACACACTGTACATTCCACAACTTTCCTCTAACTTCACGTCTTTTTAAACAAAGCTGTTTTCAAATTTTGTGTTTGTTTTTATTTTTAATAAACATACTTATTCCTTATGACCTCGTGTAATGGCACTACCAGACATTGTTGCAAATTTCTGGCGTGGAGGAAATGCTCTGAAATTTTACCACCATTACGCATAGCGATCTTGTGTACACATCTACAATCGTTTATATATCCAATATCTTTCTCTCTTCTTCTTTTACGCTTTCACACGCATCTTACAAACGCAACAACCAAATTCTGATAATGATATTTAACGCTGAAGATGCAATCCAACGCGAGTTTATGTTTTGCTTTCGGCATCCATGGGATTGGTATAGCAGAGAGAGTTGAAGTGTCCAAAATGATCCGAACGACAGCAGAAATATGTATAGGAATATAACGATTAAATTACCAATGGTAAATATTTATAAAATTCTAAGTAATTAGTATTTAGTGTGGATGCCTTTATTCTGGATTATGCTTTGACATCTCCTTCCGAAACGAACCAACTGATGGCAATCTTCCTCAGTAATCTTCCTATATTCATCTTGAAGAATTCCCCAGAGATCTTTAAATGTTTTCGGATTCCTCGCTTTAGACCTTCTCCGAGTGTCTTATAAACATTTTCAGTGCTCCAGTCCCTCTACCGCAATCACGTTCAAGACGTTGACACTTCCTTAGCCAAAATTTACAGTCATTTTTTGTCCAATCGACATACAATCTTTCCTCTGCTATGCAAGAAAGAACCTTCTGCTATTGGTGCCGAACAAATTGAAGTTAGATCCGTCACTGAACTTGACTTTGCTTCATTGGTCATCCATTCATGCAAGGACTCAGTGGCGAGTGCAAGACGAGCCTTCTTGTTTTTCGGGCCCATTGATCACTTAACCACGTATGTGCGAGCGTTGAGATTGTCTCCCTCAGCCGACGGTAGATAGGTGGTCATGAGATATTGATGGCCAAAATCTCATTAAACTCTCGATATATTGGTGCAGTCGTCTTGAAACAGTCCTTCTTCACAATTTGGATAAAGATAACGATAATGATATTGATAATGATGATGATAATAATGATATTGATAATAATAATAATGATGATAATAATAATAATGATGGTAATAATAATGATGATAATATAATAATAATAAGGGATAGTGAGATATTACGTAGTTATATAAAGCTTGTGATTTTATGATAATATTGTGAAAGAGAAAACAAACAAACTAAGCAAAATAATAATAATAAACGAACGGAAAAATATAGTAGAAAAAGTTTCAAAATGGCGAAAGCTAAAAAGACAAACAAATTTCGTTAACTCTAACAAGCTATAGCATCAAAAAGCCCTCTCCCATCAGCATCGCATCAAACCACTCCACTTGACCTATATTCCCGGTATTCACACATCAAAACAGAAACATCACGAAGAGACGTTTTGTTTCGATTTATGAAACTCCATAGGAATATTTCCAGCACATTTCATTTCCGCCAATCTCACCTTCCTGTCGCGTCTCTTACGGAGATGTCCTTGTAACAATGTCCCTATTTTAAAGGGGAACATCTACCCCCTCTCTCGTTGGTCTTTATCTTACCTCTCCCTCTCCCAAAAAACTGTGAAATTAACATCGATATCGGGAAAGACTGAAAGAGACAATAAAAGTTACCCCTAAAATCCCCTATACTATTTTAAATACGAAATGGAACTAGAAAATGGATAAAAGAGTTGCCATGTCTTGCTAATTTACGACTGAAAAATATTCCCCAAATTCTGGCAGGTCTTTTGGAGCAGTCTTGGAATTTTAATTGAGAAAATTAATGTAACTGACGAAACCATTTCCAGTCATTAGAAAATGAGGTGAAGAAAGGAAACCGAAGGAAAAGAGGATTAGTGAAATAGGTTGACCTAGTGAGGGTGGGACAGTGGATTATAAACCGAATTGAATGTTTGTACGAAAGAGCACAAATCTTCAAAAGTGTGAATTCTCTTCTGGTTGTCGGCATATACTTGGGAATCGTATACTAGTCTAAATAGTTTATCCGAGTATATACGGGCACATCAAAATTTTGATGTATTTTAGAAACTATCCCAAGAATATTACGTTTGTTGACTCATCCTGTGTTTCAGTTTTATCCAAAAAAGTAGAATTTGTCAAATCAATATTTCGACTCCACGGAAAATATTCTCCTACCCGAAAGTGGTGTCGGTGTGCATCGACGCTACAATGCGTTGATGCCTTCGCCTCCCGAAATAGGTATCGAAGAAGCAACTTCCTGAATCAGCGTCCGCTATCGGGGTTTAGTCTGATCTAACGGCACCGCATAAAGATGTTAAGGGTATTTATACTCAAAACCCGGCAGCCATTCAATTTCCCCCCTCAACAAATTACTCCTTTCATTCAATTTAATTAAAAATCATTTGCATTCATGTTTTAAAGCACGATTCAACTCTTTAAAATGAGAGTATTCGAACCCTTGTTGCTTAGAACAACATTTGTGAGGATGAGTTAAATGCATTTTGCTTTCCCTAAGTACTTCAGCGTGAAAGGGTCATTTTTGTACTATTTATTTACCAAACACTGGTTACCAAGAATTTTAATCAAGAAATCGATTGAGTCTATATTATTCTGGCACATATGCAGCTGTTAAGATGATCTCAGAAAACAACATTACCCATAAACAAGTTCGAGTCTCAACTTCAAGGATGGAATCGAATCTTGATAAATGAAAGACTCAGCTACGGGCAACTGAGCCGTGAGAATTTCACTTGTCTATTCAACTTCGTTTTGATTTATCTCTGTTTTGTTTTTTATATTCTTCCGTTTACATAGAATATTCAGAATGTCCTTGTAGTGCATGTATTTGTCATTACCATACACCGTTATGGGGAACATCAACCACAAATATACTCCGCCTTTTATCCCACCGTCTTGTCCATGCATAGCGGCGATACGCAATATTTTCTGAGTGAGTGTTACTAGGTTAGTCCCTTATCTTTCACACACTCACATAATTCAATCTTTTCTGTGGTATACCAACCTTTTCGAACATTAGACACTCACTCATATATTCTCTTTACAAGTCTCATTAATAACATCTTCCCTCGCACTACATATACATACACAGTTATTCGTCATTCTCTCTACCCCTCTCTCACACCAAACGTTATTTTTCTTTCATTTGATTTATTCTTTCACTCGATCTTTCCTTCTTCCATACCAGTCACATTACTCTACACTACCATTGTGAGCGGTATTCTCTCATGCAACTTTCTATTCTTCCCATTTTCTAAAATAAAGAAAATATGCTATAATTTCAAAGAATCCATAAATAGGTTTTTGTTTTAAAGAATCTAGAATAGGCTTTCATCTCAAGGAATCGAGAATAGGCTTCCGTTTCAAAGAATCTAAAATAGGCTTTCATTTCAAGAAATCTAGAATACGCTTTCAATTTAAGGAATTCATAATTGGCTTCCATTTCAAAAAATCTAGAATAGCCTATCATTTCAAGGACTCTAGAATAGGCTTTCATTTCAAGGAATTCAGAATAGCCTTTCATTTCAAAGAATCTAAAGTAGCTTTTTATTTCAAGGAATCGATGTAATTGAGTAAATTCGGCAATGAATAGTTTTTCGGTAATTAAACTCCTTTTATCATATCATCCTACAATGTTCATATCATCTTCCCACTCTGTTTGAATCGTCGTCGCCAGCATGCATGAGTCCTTTCGTAAAATCATCCGTCTGCCTTATCTCTGAAACCGTACACCCCCAATTTAATTTTTCACATACATCGACCTTCTTGTGGCTCATAAAGTGAGCACATGAATTAGATTGTTTATGAAATGTGTAAGCTTTACAGAAACGTGATATTCATATTTATTTATTTTTGTCCTGTCCTCTTTTCTGAGTGTCGGCTTTTTTAAGAGCTTTTTATTGGATTGTTATATTCATTAGTTTAACGGTTTAGTAATGAGGCTATTTTTTTCTAGCGTTTCATACAATGAATCCGATCTGAAAATAGATATGATAAGCAGATATGATCTGATTTCCATTACATCATGCCCTTATTTACTTACATAACTCATGGCATGCAAATTGGATTTTGTTTTTAATGGTTATTTGGTTATTAGATCAATTTTTCAATTTTCTAAAATATCATCAGCAAATTTAAAGCGAGACTTTAGTTTGCTGGATTCAAAGAAATGTAAAACTTGTAATTCACGACTCATTACAATAGCACTTAGTTGTTTTTTTTTTTAGTGATTTTGTTTTACAGCTAATTTCAGCAAACAGGATATGTCAGTTAAATCACTGTTATTACTAAATCATTGATATGCATTTCATTTATATCCTCTGCCTTTCTTATGTTTAGCAAATAAATTACTTGGCATCTTTGAATTACTCCGATTTTCATCGACAAGAAGCGAGAGTATATAGATATTCTTTTCATTCCCGAAGCACCTCGCAACTGAATATAACAGCACCGTTATTTCTTTGGTACGTTCAAGGATTGGGCCGTGTGAATCTTTGCGATCCTCAAATATAATTATCTCACCCGTCCATGGGTTATTATTATATGTACAATGCTCCCAAACCATGTATACATTAAAAAAAAAACATATAACAGGCAAACTCATTATCAGATTAAGATGATTTTTATTTCTTTTTATAGCCTACTGAGATACAGCCCAGGATTCGTTAACAACCTTGCCTAGCCTAAAGAGATACAAAAGGGAAGTATAGGCTTATCTCTTGAGCAACGAAAATCTATTCTAAGTTTGTATTTTAAAGTTGAGAAGATATCATAGGTTCACCAACGGTGAAGAGACAATTTTGCATTAATCTTCCGACTCGACTTACCATTTGGCGTATCTGTGAGAAATTTGAAATATACTGTACTGTACATGATGTGTACAAAAAGCGACTGAGTGTCCAAAGGCATCGCCAGATGTTAACACGTCTGATGAAGTGCTCCAGGTATTCAATCGATCATCAAGAAAATCGGAGACAATGTGCTTGTGAAACTAGCAAATGTAAAACAAGTGTTCACAGAATCCTGAAGAATGCTAAATGGAAATCTTACATCCCGAGATTATTACATGTCTTGAATGATCCGAATTGAAGAATCCAATTTTACGAATGTTTTCGAGTAAAAAAACACAAATGGCCAATTTGTGGACAAAATTGTTAGGTTTGATAGGGCTACATTTAAGTTGAATGGTATAATAAAATTGTCACAATTGTACATACTCATCACAAGCTATTCTTTATATTTATGAGGAACGTAAATTTCGAAAGGATTGGTTGGTCCATTAATTTTCGAAGGTACAATTACCGGTGAAAATTAAATCCTCAATTCAACAGTTCTATGGATATGGAGACATTTATTTTCAAAAAGATGGAGCACCTCTTCATTACTATCACGATTTCAAGAGCTCCATTAATGCAACTTTTCATAATCGATAGATCGGTCGAACAGGGGTTATCCATCATGTTCACCATATTTGAATCCCCTTAGCCATTTGGAAAGTGAAGTATACCATAGACGAATTACATCACTTAACAATTAAGGAGAGCATTGGAAGAAGCATGTAGAAATATCCCTACAAACACTTTTGTTGGTCTACCGATCAGTGAATCACAGAGCGGAGGGGCGCAATGATGCTGATGGTCGACAGATCGAATACTTACGTGTTAAAAAATTAAACTATCTTTTATTTCAATGTTGTATATTTTACCTAGCAAAAGAAATAAAAGAGAATCGGTTAGTGGGTTTGTCTGTTATGTTGTTTTTTTTTAAATAAATATATGGTTTTTAGACACTATGTAAGTTGATCACAAGAGAGAAAAAGAAAAATTCAAGAGGATGAACTGAAAAAGATAGATGGAAATGGTTGCAGAAAGACCACTAATATGTTTTCAAAACCTACACCTGTTTCTGTTAATATAGCTGTAGCTAAATCTGAACACTCGGGCGAGTCAAAAAGGAAAGATACTCCCAAAACACAACATCCTACAACATCTGCACTATCATGTGTGCTCTCACACAGTACTTCAGACACTATAGATATTTCAAATGACTACTTTGTTCAATGTGATCCCAACTTGTGACCTATGTGAATTTCTGATTCACTTCGACAATCATACATTATAGAAAACTTTAGTCAGAAACTAGATATAGATTTTAAAAATTCAACAAGAGTTTATGATGATAAGAGAACTAGGTATTTAAACTCATTTATGTTGTTAAAAAAACTGGCCAATTCTGAATCTGTGAAGTCATGGATGGTTTACTCTGAAACCTCAGGAAAAGTATATTGCTCAGCTTGCAAATTATTTACAGATCAAGAAAATGCATTCAAACAGCGCAATTATTGGAGGAAATTTCTTGAAAGAGTGGTCGTTGTGGTAAAATTCTTAGCTGTTGGAGGACTGGCGTTGCGCGGTGAAAATGAGGTCCTTGGATCTAACAACAATGGGAACTTTCTAGGAATAATGGAACTGTTGGTACAATTTGATATGTTTCTTGCTGAGCACCTTTCACGTTTTGGAAGTCCTGGACCAGGCAATGTTTCTTACCTGTCATCCACCACTTGTAATGAATTCCTTGTGTTGATGGCAAAAAAGGTTCTTGCAAAAATAGTTTCTGATGTGAAAGCAGCTAAATAGTTTGCTATTAGTGTAGATTCAACTCCTTATATATCCCATGTGGATCAGTTGACATTCATTATTCGGTTTGTGGACTCCAGTGGAAAACCTGCAGAATGGTTTTTAAAGTTCATTCCTCTGGCAGGTCATGATGGTGAGACACTGGCGAATGTGGTTAGTGACATTCTGCATGAACATGATCTCCATATTAAGGATTGTCGTGGTCAGTGTTATGATAATGCAAGTAACATGTCTGACAAATATCATGGATTACAAACCAGAATAAAACAGGTCAACCCTCTGCTCAGCAAATTCATTAAATCTTGTTGGATCATGTGCTGCAGAGTGCTGTGTCAATGCAATTTATTTTTTTTTATTCTTACAAACATTATTCAACTTCTTCTCTGCTTCAACTCACCGATGGTCTATTTTGAAATCAACCATTCATGGTGATGTCATAAAGTTACTCTCAACAACAAGATGATCGGCAAGGTCTGATGCAGTAAATGCTTTGAAGGCTAACTCTGTTGAAATACGCTCAGCTTTGATTCAGTTGGCAATAGATAAGGACCAAACAACAACTACCAGAGGGGAGACATTAAGTCTAGTGTCAAAAATGGAGAATTTTGAAACTGCACTTCTTTGTGTAATATGGGAGTGTATTTTGGGTCAATTGAATGCCACAAGCAAGAGTCTCCAGAAAGTTGAAACTGACCTAGCAACATGTACGTGTCTTTACGAATGCCTGTTGCAGCTTGTCAGTTGTCTGCGCAGTGATGAAACATTTGAGCACTTTGAAGAAAAGGCTAAACTACTATTGAAGGACTACAGTTACCGTATTACAAGGAGTTACAAGGAAAGAAGGTACCCTAGGAGACCTTACGGTCCATTCAAAGAGGGTACCTTTGGACTAGCAATCGAGCGGGCACATGGCTGCTCAATTGTTTTGCGTCCCCAAACGGCCACTTTTCAAGACTTTGTCTAGTCTTGACTTGAACTGGTCAACAGATTCACTGTTGACAACTTCCACTGGAAGTGCGTCTCACATACCACAGATACTGTAAGTGAAAAAATTTCCACACAGATTGCGGTTGTAACGCTTCAGTTCAAGTTTGAAGCCGTGATTGCGCGTTCTGTTCTCACTCAGTGTGAAAATATCCCGGTAGTCAATATTGTCGAACCCTCGAAGTATTTTGAAAACTTCGATGAGCTGACCACGCAGTCTACGGGTTTCCAGCGAGAACAGATCTAATTCCCTTAGTCTATCCTCATAACTTTTATGTCGGATAGAGGGAATCAGTTTGGTTGCCCTAGCTTGTACGCGTTCCAACCTTGCGATGTCCTTTCGAAACGAAGGACTCCAAAATTGTACGGCATACTCCAGGTGCGGCCGAACCAGGGAGTTGTACAGACAAAGTACTATCTGTTTGTTACGGTATCCAAACTGGCGCTTTATGTAGCCTAACATCCTTTGGGCTTTTTTCTCTGCCTCGATGCACTGTTTCGAGAACTTGAGGTCGCTAGTAATAGTTACACCCAAGTCCTTCTCAGTGTCACTCGATTCAAGAGCAGTGCCCTTAAGGATATACTGAGATTGGGGGTTTCTGTGGCCGATATGCATCACTTTGCATTTCCCCACGTTAAAAGGCATTTGCCACGTGTCCGACCACTCCCCAATCTTCCCGAGATCTTCCTGCAGGCGGGCAGTATTTCCATCCTTTGCAACGTTCATACCAAGCTTAGTATCGTCGGCAAATTTGGAAATCTTGGCAACCATGTCACCGTCTATGTCGTTGACGTAGATGATGAATAGTAGTAGTTCCAGGACAGAACCTTGAGGCACCCCGCTAGTAACGGGCACCCACTCAGAAGCCTGTCCATTCACCACCACCCGTTGCCGTCTGCCACTTAGCCAGTTCTCGATCCAACCGGCTACTTTTCCGTCTATGCCCAGCGCTCGCACTTTCCGGAAAAGGCGGCGGGGATTGCCAAAGATCGAGAAAAAGGAAACAATTTTTTGAAGAGGCAGACACTGAAGCAGAGCTATCACCCAGGAATAATTTTAAGATATCTACTTATTTTGCCATTTTGGATTCATTAGCATGGACTTAACAAAGAGAAAAGAAGTATTCTCAAAGCTCCAGGAAAAGTTTGGGTTCCTATTTAGTATCACTGCTTTGTCAGAGCCTGAACTTAGAGAAAAAAGCTTCTACAAATTTGCAGAAGCATTTCTCTGCAGACCTTTAGGTAACATTTGCTGATGAGATGGCTCAGTTTTCTGCATATACATGTATAAAGCAAGCCCCACTTGAAAATCCCACATCACTCTCTGCTCTCAGACATATACGCACAGTTGGAATTGTAGAAACCTTCCCAAATGTTGACATAGCATTTCGCTTGTATTTAACACTACAAGTTGCAAATGCAGAAGGAGAACGGTCATTTTTTGTTTTAAAAAGAGTGAAGAGACAGCTTCGCTCAACACTGTCACAGGATAAACTTTGTAATCTCACCTTGATGACAATTGTATCCGATTTGACCAAAGAAATTGACTTTCAGGATAGAATTGACACTTTTGCAAAGTCCAAATCAAGAAAGAAGACTGTCTAATCCCATTTTAGAATAAATGATCCTATATAAATATGACTTTCTATGTAAAAAATATGATTCTATGGAAAAATATTGATAATTGTCGATAAAGATATACAAAAATGTTTTATTCTAAATACATGCAAAGACAATTACATGAAAACCAATAAAATTTACAAGGTAAATCATACTGTTTCATCATCTTTCATCTACCACTATATGTTGATTCAATATCTATGGCTGGATTTAAAATCAATCAAATCCCAACCAAATTGTTATCAGGGAAGGCATGGTAACAGGAACCCCTTTAAAGTGGATGCCCAAGGGCCCCGCATGACCATAATCTGGCCCTGCAAAACGCTTGAATGCCCACTCAATCAGTTTGGATGGAGTTTCGTTGCATCATCCTCTTACGCCTATGTGGATGACATCTTTGATCCACGGCGAGTGTCCTTCACGTCTGGATCAATGATTCTCGCCGCCGTTATTTAATTCAAGGATACCGATGGGCCACTCAGTGGCTTATTTAGGGATATGAATATGTCACGAAACTTGGTTCAGAGGAGAGAGAGAAGCAAACAGCTCTTCATGCTTATTAAATATAAAAAAAAACATACACACATTATCTTTCTCAGCTCCACGCCCACGCACACTCTATCCCCGTTACTCGAGTCCTGAATTAATGCTCATTCCGCCTTCACTTAATTTCGCGTCTCCATGACCGGAGCGGAATCCGATCTTCTCCTCGGCTCCTTCCTCCCTCAAGGGGGTATTGCTGCACTGTCCTGGGGGACCCAAGGCACGCAGACGCTCCGGATTCTCGGGCAGCGCAGAGGGGAAATGTAAACAAGGTTGAGCCGAACACACAATGGCCCTGGTTAGAGAGGCTTATTTAGTCTTCCCTAGTCCTGATTCTTTTATAATTTAATGTTAATAGTTTGTTTTTTGCTTTTAAACTAAAAATTAAAAACTAACGAGGGCATTTATTGCTTTCTAGAAATATAAATAGAGATATAATTTAGAAAAAATATTAAATTAATGCGACTAACGAGGGAATTTTTCCTTAGTGGAGAACAGGTATAGACACTACATGTACAGAGCTTAACTCTAAATACAGGGGGGATAGGGTAGGATACCGTATTATCCACGCCCAGTAACAAGTTTACATAAAGAGTTCGTCCACCCCAAAGTATGAACTATACCCCATGACGAGGAAGAAGTAAAATGGGTGTAATTCAACGAGTCAAATGCGCTTGACAAAGACCGAAAGAAAGATGAACGGTCGAATCATAATTAAACTCTCATCGAACAATTTCATACCTACGAACAAAGAAACTCACTGACAAGATCCGTGTCCTACTACACTTGGGTAAGAGGCGTTTGAATCCCCGTCCTAGAATATCTGTCCTTGTTTACTAGGTTTCTTGGAAGCCTACAAATATATATTAATCGATTATTACAATAACAATGGATTCGTGTCTACTTAGGGTTTTTAATTGTAGTTTATTTTAGTGTTTTAAGGTGGCTAAACTTAACCTAACACCATCTTTCTCTTACAATTGGGTATATTTACTCGTGAGAGCGAGGAGCCAAAAGGACTGGTAGAATGAACCTAAGAAGCCCTAAATACTGGGGCAGGGTAGATTAGAAGCTTCAAGGAAAGAATGCCGGGTAGATTTGAGGCACTTGAGAACAGATGGAATGGTACATCGGAAGCCACCAGTAGTTATATTTGGGTACATTGGAAACCACAAGATAGAATGATGGGTACATTAGAACAAAAGTAAATGTTGGTTACCTTGGAAGATTCCCAGGAACAAATTCTGGGTGGCTTGGAAGCACCCGAGAACAAATGTTGACTACATTGGAAGCCCCATGAACAAATGCTGGTACATTGAAAGACCCCCGAACAAAGGTTGGGTACATTGAAAGATCAAAGAACAAATGATGGGTACATTGAGAGCCTCTGAGAGCAAATGCTGGATATATTGGTACCCCCGAACAAAAGCGGGTACTTTCGAAGCCCCAGGTACAAATGTTGAGTACATTGGAAGGCCCTGGAACAGAGTACACAATTGAACCATCAAGGCAGTTGTCACTTTGTGGGTGGCGCAACTGTGGTAAGGGATTGCCACGATTGTGGTAATTTACGTCTTAATTTGGTATTTACTACTAAAACTTGGCAGCAGAGGAAAGCAAATGGTAATTTTTGCCCGAACAAAGAGGGTTTATTGTCTCCGTCTTAGAACTAACTACTAGGGCACTCGAGGCTTTTACAGTTTTGTCCAAGTCTTTTGTACTGTAAACAAAAGCGGGGAAAAAACACCATTTAACTACCTTGCGTGTTGCTGGTGTTGATTTTCCGGTCTTCATCATTGACCGTATGTCATCTGAAAGACTGAGAAAGGCGCCTATCACTTCAATTTGACTCGGATATTTATTACTGATAACTGAATCCTCTTCTTGGATTATCTGAGGTTTATGGGTTTGTTCTAGGTGTTTCTGGGTTTCCTTGATTTTTTTTATTTGTTTTCTTACCTTTTTTCAAATGAGTCACATCAACCAAATTCGGTGTCCGGCCATTTATAGATATTCAACAAGGCCTCTTTACATGCTTTGGAATGCTTGCTTTTCAACCCTCTCGACTCAAACATACAAAGAAGGGCCAGTTAAAGAGAACAGACCTTGAATGGTATCGGTAAATGTGTTTTAGGTCCCGGGACGGTGATATTCAGAAGGCTCCTGTTCGCCAAACACGTAGGTGTTCCCCGCTGAGGATTACGTGATTGATGTCTTAAAAGAAGCTAAATTCAATGAAGTGTTTGGGGGTATCGCACAGGGGGGTTTAAGAACAGGCTCTAGCCGAAATATCCAGTTTTTTCGATAACCCTTCTCATCCAGGGTTATTTTCTTTCTTATTTTGTTTCTCTTTTATTTTACTCGTACTTTTATTGGATGTCACCTCTTCTTCGTTCTTTGTCCTCAAACCCAAGGGTGAATTTGGGCCAGAGAAGAGGCAACAGCTGCCATCAATTTTGGCCCATCCTTGAAAGTCCTCTACAATCGCGTTATTTCTCCCTCGCACCAAAGAAGACCGAAAATAGGGTCTCTTACTTGGGTCATGACCACCGGATGCGTCACAAAGCGATGAAGGGGAAGGTTTGAGGGATGAAAGGAGAGGCCTCAGAACAATTAATACCCTTAGCTGTCGACCCTCCTTCCCATCTGCGAGTCGACGTGTGGGAATATATGTATATATCATTCTAAGTCATGGGAGTCAAAGTAATAGGAGTATCTCAAAAGACATTGCTTACCAAGGGGGAAGATATTACTGGCTGCTTTATATCATCCCTTCTTCTTTTTAAAATACTTTTGTATTCAGAGACGTAACACCTCTGTCAAACTATATATGCATGCAACCCTATTTAAATTATCACTATATTGAATATTTTTTGTTAATATTAATTATAATTTATTAATAGAACGCTCCTCAAGGCCGGAGACCTTCTTGGAGGATAGTGTTTATTCAGGCTGGAAAACGCCTGAATTTTGAGTGTTTCAATGACAGCCGCTTCATTATGTATTCCTATATGAAGAGGGAACATAGTCTTGTCAAGTAACAAAGAACTTTACGGTGTTGTACCAAATGCCATTATTATTATTTCACTTGCGAGTAATTATTTAAGAAAATGTTATTGATTGGGAGAAGGTGACCAAAGTAATTTAGGACCGGCAAGTGTTTACAGTTTTCCTCATTCTGTCGTTACTCTCTTCCGCCAACCTTTTTTGTTCTAACAGCTTGTTAGGGAGATAGGACACATAATCTTTCTGTCACTCTTTAATAAAGTTATCGTCGGTGCAACTTCTCAAGAATATATTGGACATATATAAGTGAGGAATATAGTAGTAGAGGTGTTTTGTAGAAGAAAAATAGTAGAAAAAAATTGGGGAAAATAATTGGAAAGTGAAATGAAAATAGAATAAAAGTACAGATCCCTGGGGAAATAGTATCTCTGTCTTTCTTTGCCTTTTGGGTTTGTTTGTTTTTGGAAATAAGGATATGTTGTGTTCCCCCTTTGGTGTTTATAAGACTGATCATTTGGTCATTATTATATTTTTTTTTTGGGGGGAAAGGGGACAAAATGAAGATTTCAATTAAGGCATTGGATTCGTTGGTATATATAGCTGGAGTGAGAAATTTGGAATAAGAACAAGTCCGATTTTTGGTTTGATTTGGTTTGGTTAGGTTAAGACACCTAACCAAACTCAAAATTTTGGGGGATGATATGCAATTACTGAAACTCTGGAGGGAGGATTTAAAATAGCTATATTAAGGGGGGGGGCGTTTTAAATGATTTATCTAACCTATTATTTAATCAATAAAATGAACATTGCATATCGGTTCGCTATTGACGCGATTAATTTTGAGATAGCTATTCTTGACATTGTAAAACTGAGGTCTCTATTCTTGCTATGATCCGCGGCTTTTAGCGACGAAACGAGGATCAAATGTAGATAATAGAGAATTAAGGGAGTCAAAAAGTCCAAATCTTTTTCAGAGATCATTAGAGATAATAACCGGCCAGTGGCCGGTTATTATCAGCTTCACCTCTCCCGCTGTCTAAGTAATTTTGGCCCAAAACATCGCTCGTGGGTGTGTATAAGTGGTGTGGAACTGTATGTGTAAAAGAAAAGGAATGTTAAATTAAACGAAAATAAATTTAGATCCATAAAGAAGCGTGTCTTCATTAAGAGAAGAAGGAATTTTGTAAAAAAAAAATCTTGGCTAAATCTTGCTAGCTAGCCGTTGGCCACGAACTTGAAACAGATTAGTAAATAAGTTTTCATTTAATTTGGATTTCTTTATATTCATAATCATTTGTTCAGATTTTTTAAGACCTAAAGTGGGGTAATATCGGATAACATAAAACGGCTTTAAGATTGATATCGATGTCTATCTCACAAAGTCATGAAAGAATCACGTTCCTTTTCAGAAGGATTGCTAAAAAAAATAACACTTGGCAAGCTTCAAAATATCCGAAGATCAACGGTGCGTTAAACACAATCATTTGGTGTGTTTACTTGTACCGCTAACTTGTAGGGTGTGAGGGGAACTCATTTCTAACCTAAGAAGCAAAGCCGTAGTCATGGGGTCCAGAGTACGAAGTTGTGAACACTGATGAGAAGAAGGAAAGGGCATTACTCATCCGACATGGAGTATTTAACTCTGACGAGACTATCCCAAAAGCAATTAGCATTGATATACGTATCTTGCTAATGAGGCACCGTGGCTTTAGCGTCAGTGATACGTATTGAGTTTACTTTTTCCAGCTTTAAAGCTAATTCGATTGTAAAGAAATGGCTTTATTCATTAGATATCCTTTCCTAGGATATGGGATGCATAGAGTACGATGCACGATTTATCACAACATTTTTCTGGACTTATAAATAACTGCAGATAGTAATAAGCTACAAGGTTAAAAAAAAGGTTGTAAATTTCCCTTTCACTAATCATTTAAGAAGTCACCTCTAAAGGCAAAAAAGGTTTAAAGAGAGATTTTAAATAGCAATTTTCTTCCTATAAGTAACTTCAGATGTGTAAAGTCTTAACTCCACTAGAAAAGTCAGATAAACGGTAACAATATACTCATGTTGTCATCTCTCACTAATAATTAGCATAATATGAATAATTATGAATTGAAATTGCATGAACTCTTGCAATCTGAGTCACATCTTATATTTACTTGAAGTTTTGTTTCTTAGTTACACCCATTTATGCAGATGATTGTAGACAGACCATTCATAGGTTATATAACCTTTTTTATCATTATGTAAACTTCTATTTGAATGAAAGCTATGATAAAGACGACTGAGGCTAAATAGTGTGCAGGAACGACTAAAGGTAAAATGAGAGAATGAAAAGAAGGAAAACCTTTCAGGAGAGGAACCACAAGGCAATTTTCAAAATGTTAACACATCTTAGAATGAAAACAACCAAGTAAAAAGTTCCTCTTTGCCATTCAGGTGATAGTTCTGAGGCTTTATGCGCGTGGGACGGGACTCCTTAACAACAAAGCTTTGATTTTTTGTTTGCACCAGGGTGGACGTCATCTTACTCGGAGATTACTCCGCTGTATGCTGGTTATGCAGGGTGGAGCGATTACACAAGGAAGCAGTTTGATGCAAAGGATTTGCTTGCTCTTGTTTGGTCAACAACAGCTAAAATGAAGTTGTTGTTAAGTATGCAAATGTCTATTTAATTATTCCCACTCGCATAATAGCTTTGCTGCTCAACATTCGTTCTTGTATGAGAACATCTTTGTGGGCTACTAAAAGTGATCCCAAATAAAAGAAAAACAAATTAGGGAAGGCTAAATTCAGTATCACGTAGGACAACTCCACCCACTTTAATCGCTAAAGTTCAATCCAATGAAATATTTTAAAGTTTTTTGGATAAAATTCACAGTTTCTCTCTGCACACATGTGTACAATATATATATATATATATATATATATATATATATATATATATATATATATATATATATATATATATATATATATTTATATATATATATATATATATATATATATATATATATATATATATATATGTATATATATATATATATATATATATATATATATATATATATATATATATATATATATATATATATATATATATTGTTGAATTATGGGAGATTATGTTGAAAGGTAATCAAATATAGTGTTTGTTTGGCTTGATATTGTGTCTGCGAAAGTTGTTTGTAAAACAGCGCAAGAAAATATAATCAATCTGGTATGGATTGCAGAGGAGGTTGAAGCATGTGTCAGCTGCATGTTCCTTATACTTGTTACCCGCATCTGTATCCTTCGTGATATAGAAGTTGTTTTGCTTTTTTTTAATTGGAATCCCTATACTAACTTGAGTCTCTATTCCCTAAAAGGAAAATGGGTCACCAGTTGTTTTTTTTTTAAACTATGTATAGTTTGGAAAAACAACAGCAAATAAAAGCAAAATGCCTTTAATTGAGAAGGTTGGTGTAACCAGCAATCCTACACTCTTTCACGATGCCCTTGAGGCATTCCGTTAAAAACATTAGGACAAAAAAAGAGATCCAATCCATCAATAACTTAGAAGATCACGCTATAGCTTTTATAAGTTCGGAATCAACGTTTTAATTACATAAAAATGAAATCTTCGAAATTCAGAAAATGATTCTGTTCATTTTGAATGTCATACACGAATAAGAAAATACGTTAGAAATATCCAACGCTTTAAACATTTTCATTATTTACTAGTGTTTTATACGGTGTTCAACCCTCGAACGAGGTTGGGTTTAATTTATAGCGGATTTATTGTTTAGAACTAGTTAACGTCTTGCAGGTTAAACACTATGATACCATCTATAAATTCACCATTTATAATCGATTTATACCTTTTATTGATAACTTTTAATGCTATCCATGGAACTAAATTACGTTTAAAAAATCTAAAAATAAATACTTCAGAAGTATACCCGCAAGGAGTCAAAATATTGATGTTTGGAAAAGTGTATAACTTAAAAATTATATTTTTCAAGGATAAATTTTGCATCTTTCAACCATCTAGGGGTAAAGAACGATAAATCTAATCTTGCCTGCACTTAGCAGCTTTATGTATGCACACAACCAATATGGAAAAACGCGCCACGCCTCCGCACGCTATCCTTGATAGCCTAAGCTGGGGCTAAAAATGAGATGAATTGATAGAATTACTTCGTTTCAAAAACTGTTTAAATACTCTTTTAATAGAATATTTGATTAGTCTAATTAACACATTTAAAACATATATATATATATATATATATATATATATATATATATATATATATATATATATATATATATATATATATATATATATATATATATATATATATATATATATATCCTCATAAATGAGTGAAGTCTGATGCCCAAGAAGTATGCCACAATGTTTTTTATTAAAGAGAATGTACGGGATATTTTTTACACAAGTGATTCACTCTAATAAATGTTACCGTTTTGCAGAAATTAGGTTTACTTATAGCTATGCATTTATTTTTTTCTAATATTTTAACTTTGAAAAAATTTCAATCTTTATTTTAAAGCTAACCTATTTCTTATATGAATTCAAAGTATTGCAGTTGTATTAACAGACTTTTCAGCTGTCCAAATTTGTTTGATAACTTTAACAGTGGATGCTTCACAAGGCGATCTGTCGAGTGAAGACTTGTCATTGTTAGTCTTCTGTTGGAAGTCCCAAGTGATTTTACCTAAGGTGGAAACTTGCACATTTTTTTCATATACTACATACATTTTTCAACATATTTTATCATTCATACTATCACCTCCTCCCTACAGTTAGGAATATCTTCTTCGCAATATCTGCTAAAGTTTGGGATGAATAAACAATATTACTCGCCCGTCACCCTCGAACGACCTCTTCTACTTTCACTTCTTTGTTGTTCCTCGTTCTACCCTTGGCATTAAGGAACAGGGAGTCTATCTAAAATTCTACCCCCTGAATCACCATAATTATCCAATCCTTCATATGGCCCTCGGTTAGAGTGGAGCCTCTTGCTAATTAAATCAAGTGGTTTCAAACTACATAAGCTGATTTGTCTCATTTAGTGTTTGATCTTCATAAGAAATTCTAAACAAAACATAACTTTTCAGTTAAAATGAAAATTACAAATTTATGGCAAAAAATCAAAATAAAAAAAAAATCCGAAGAAATTGAAATAAAAATATTTCTAAAATTAATAATGTACTTATAACTTATAACAATATTAGGGCAATAATGCTATTTATCAGTGATCTTTGTCCCCGCGCGATCTTTTGTAATCTAAAGTAATGGTCAATAAAGAGACTTGTTTGATACTTTGACAATGCCCACTAATTTAACATGTCCTTTCGCTGTATCTCCCCTTCATTGTCAACCGTGGATTGATTTGATTGCAAAAATAGAGGAAAATTGACGATGACGTCAAAGTGAAGAGAAGGATTATTGCATAGAGCGAAAACAAACGAAGGGTGAGGGGACGAGATCCTAAAGATGGCGGATTCAACATACTGGCCTATGCGACACATAATACCCTTTTGAGGGGTACACTGGGTATGGGAGGTCTTGCCATTCTTCACGGTTATAGGTATTGCCTGAGTTTTACCCTTGCAACACCATCCCTCTACTTACGGCTGCTAAGAGGGAAATAACCGGTTTTATTTTATTATTAATTTCATTTTTCGCTCTTAGTCGGTTCTCTCTACGTATGCGATAGAAAAAGAGAAACACAGAGAGAGGTAAGAAAAATGGTTATAGCAAACGCCACTCAGCCTAAATGCTCGGACCGGTGAAGCCCATAGAACCAGCAATCAAATCGTACAAAGAGACTGGCATTCATGAGCACTAATTCGTATACCCTTGCGTGGAGGTGCAGGGTTCTGGGTCTACTCACCCGGGATAAATTTCATTGGAAGGTTTCTCTTTATTTCCTCGGCTCAAAGCAATCGTGCAAACAAGGCGGTAATTTTGTTTCATTGCTCGGGCTCGTTACTCAACCCCGAACATATTCCACACGCACACACAACGACGCTTCTACGTGTATGAATATATAAAAGGGGATGTATATTTAAGGAGATAAAGTGCGGCCCTTAATTTTATAAGTGGTTTCTTCAGTGACACTTAGGACTTAAAGTAGCCCTCATTCTAACCTTTTCCTCGTCCCCTTACACACACACTCTCTCTCTCTCTCTCTCGACTTGAACGAGAGAGAGAGTTGAAGCTCGAAATAAATGCTAAGCTTATTATTTGAACTGACAGAAACGACATACATACAGACTCTTATAATGTAGAAGAGAACACTCTCTCTCTCCCTCTTTTTGCTATTTGACCAGTGAATTCGGTGTGGCTTTCGCCCAAGCGAATATGGCAACGCCCTTCCATAACCCACGGCTGCGCACGAATTCCCCCACGCCGTTAAATCACCAAACACTTCTTACACGGTCTCTATTACGTACCTATTTAACGTAGTTATTTGGTAGTCCGTACAATTCATCGCTCAGAGGTAAAAGGACCGTCACTTGTCGTAGCGATTTAATCATCCTTGACCTGATGTTTTGTTTCTATCCTCAATTCCATTTCTTTACTCCTATTCCTAGATTTATCAAGATTCCTTTAGGTTTTATTGTTCTATAGAAGTGAGGGTTTGAGGTTCTTGGGTGGAAGAGGGTTTCTGTTTTGGGTATTTTTATACTTTAATTTCATTTCGGCTACTTTTTTAATTCTTTTTCTTTATATTTCCCTTCCTTTTTTTGCTACTGAGAGTAGCAGTAAAACTTTGCTTCATTAATTTTTTTTATAGCGAATAAACTCAAAATAAAGCTTGTCTGTTAATGACACAATTCCTAAGTCTCCGGGTGTCTACGACTACGTTTCCAAACGCCCATAGCGACTTTGGGAAGCTCGCTAAATATCAAGAAAGTGAAAGAATCTTGCCAGATTGTTGGGAAACTGGACGTGTGGGCGGCGAATATGGCCTGCTATACGAGTTTTGTATGTTTACTAAATCGTTTATCCAGCTGTGGCCTCCTTACAGGAGTCTTGGATCAGACATTTTAGCGCTATTTCCGAAGCGACCCCACTTTTACTGCGAGGAATTAGCAAATTGGAGCTTCTTAGGAAAATTTTATTGGGTGTAGAAAACCAATTTATGTTTAATTCCTACGCTTTATTTATTATTTTGTAAAATAAGAATTAATGGAATTTTACTATCATAACGCTCAGCTAATTTTTCATTTGAAATACTCGACCAGCTTGCTGTGAAGGCCTTTTACAAGGGGGGCCTACCTCCAGTGTGGAATGGAATCAGATTCGGGAGAGTTGCCCAATCCCCCAATTTTTATCGCCCTAAGTAGTTACCCCTTCGGGATCCTCGCACTACGCACCCCCCACCCCGACACCAAAGATTCTCTAAAGACGACGCGGGTCTCGAACGTTAACTATCTATCTTCGATGTAAAGGGACATAAAATGTCACACACTCTCAAGGGCGTAAGGATTGTAAGAAACCTTTGTACCATACCGTTGAGAAGACTTGAATGAAACGGATCCACCCTTCAGAACTCCACCAGAGGGAGGATACAAAGAAGGCGTTTTTTAATTAATGAAAGGCAAGGATTTTCTCGAAAAAGAGAATAATTTGCATTCCCTCAACTGCCATAGAGGCCAGCAAGGACACGCCATTGTGACGATGCCGAAACAGAAAGCACAAATACCCCACAACCTCCATTGCTATCTGTCCTGACTTACTTTCACAGCATCATTTGTATTGTAAAACCCCACGGGTACACATATACACGAATCAGTACTTACATATAGTGATACACCCACACACATAATGGATACACACAGTATAAACACTTTCCCCACCTCGACTCCTCGACCGTCCCATCCTGTTTTCTTTTCTGCGAGGATTTGTTTAATTTCTACGGTTTCTTGCGGGAAGTAAACAAATAATTTTGTACTGGGTTTCTCTTCTGTTTCAGCTTCAACTTTGAGATTATTACTGAGCAACGACTGACATTTCCTTAAATTTTATACCCCCCCAAAAAAAAATCGGGGCGTGGAGACATCCATAAAGACCTATTCATGATAAAATATCAGAGGATTCTTCTGGTAAGGCGATCTTCCCCGGGGAAAACATAGACAGTATCCGCCTTCCCCCGGGATACAATCAGGGCCCCGAGTCATTTTGAAGGTTGACTATTTTCAACGAGAAGAAAAATAATATTCTCCAATGAGATTCGATTCAACGACTCGTACGAGAACGCGAGCGTTACTATTGTGGTTCAGCGGTAAAGCCTACGATTCTTATACAATCTGTCGCTGGTTCGTACCCCGGTGGATGTTGATTTTCATCTTTTGCGAGGCGCCTCAGTATATTTCTTAAGCTTCAACGAGTAGAAGGCCCAGGACGACGCCTTTTGGTGTATTGGGCAGATTATTTTTGACTTCAAGATCTCATCATAGCTGTAACCACAACCACTGAGGGTACCGCCACTACTGCATGTCAGGTAGGGCGTGGTTATTTTAACTGTCTACATGGTATGAAGGAGGAGAGCATCTCCCACAGGATATTTTCAAAAAGATGTGAAAGAAACAAGGAAGTCAAAAGCGGAAACTACTTGAAGATTTTGGCTATATGATGGGGGAGGGTCCATCGTTTGGTACTTGTCGAGATCACCATATTTGCTAAGTTTCGCGCATTTGAATTTCTATGCGGGGCGGGTCAAACCATTTCTTGGGGTCTTACAGGGTCACGGTTTGGGGCCTATTGACTTTCAAACCATCAAGACACTATTCAAAATCCTTCTTCTTTTTCTTTCTCTGCTTAATAGGAATTATTTTTGTGATGGAGCTTCTTTGAAAACATTGTAACCGTGTCGATAGGAACACGTTTCTCAAACTGACTTATCTTACCGAAGTGCCTTCTCATTGGCGTTGACTGACATGCCTTTCCACCTCGATCTGACCTCTATTTAAGCCTTCGATGCCCTCTTGACCTTCGTCCTTCTACTCTCCCCGTTAGAATTCGGTGCTTATTACCCACGTAGAATATGACCAAGAAAATTTTCTGTCTCACTCTAATGGCTTCGATCAGAGATGTGTGTGTGCTCTCTCGTGAATATTTACTGATTTGTCAGCCTTGCCATCCAAGTGATCCTCAAGCATTCTCATTAGGTACCTCATCTCTGTTCTCTCTAATCTCTAACCTCTCCTGGTTTTCTGTATTTAGGGTCCATGTCTCGCTTCATAACGATCAAGCTATTATCAAACTTTTACACATTATTTTCGACTATTCAACTAACTAGCAACTACAACTAACGAGAAAAATTGTTACTCACTTTGTCTCAAAGCATCTCTGGGAAGGCAATTAATTTTTCCCAAACATAAAATCAGAGTAGGTCACTTACCTTAAAGGTTCTTTATTAGCCAGTAGAGAGAAGTCGATACTAACATTTAAGGAGAAACTCGAAAGAAAACATTCTTGTTTTCCTCTATTGGGCGTCTTCGACCATGGTATCATTTTTGGTGGAGAAAAAAATAAATGTATATCTTTTATTGATTTATTCTCGAGCCACGAAAATATGGAGATAATTGTTTGAGGTTAATGATAACTGGCTGGCCCGCGCAAAATCATGTTACCCTACGTGTGCACACTATTTTAACATTAAAGATAATAATAATAAAAAGAAGAAAAATATCTCTATTTCGATTATCTAGCCTATTTCTGGGGCATCAGAGTTATGTAGTGTAAAATGCTACAAGCCTAGCTATATGGTAGCCTATTAAAAGCAGATTAGTTTTAAGGCCCCTTCACGCGATGTCACCATGTAGTTGCAGAAACACAAAATAAGAAGACATGCGTTCTTGAGTAGTGGTACCCAGAATGGTGTAAAACACGAAAATATATTCTCCTCTAGAAGCACAAAGACGCTCGAAAGACAAACCAACTCCAATTTAAAGTCAAGTTAATAAAAGATTTAACATTGCGGTAGCACCAAATTTATTCCCCTATACAAATAACACAACAATGGAACCCTTTGTCAAGCCATGTAGTTGAAGACAATTTATTTTCCTATAAAATAACACAAACATGGAACCCTTTGCTAAGAAATGTAGTTGAAGGCAATTTATTTTCCTATAAAATAACACAAACATGGAACCCTTTCTTTGCCAAGAAATATAGTTGAAGGCAATTTATTTTTCTATAAAATAATACAAACATGGAAACCTTTGCCAAGTCATGTAGTTTAAGGCAATATATTTTCCTATAAAATAACACAACCAAGAAACCCTTTGCCAAGCCATGTAGTTGAAGGCAACTTATTTTCCTATATAATAACACAAACCTGGAAACCTTTGCCAAGCCATTTAGTTGAAGGCAATTGATTTCCCTAAAACATAACACAACCATGGAAACCTTTGCCAAGCCATGTAGTTGAAGGCAATTTATTTTCCTATATAATAACATAAACATGGAACCCTTTCTTTGCCAAGAAATATAGTTGAAGGCAATTTATTTTCCCATAAAATAATACAAACATGGAAACCTTTGCCAAGCCATTTAGTTGAAGGCAATTTATAATAACACGAACATGGAAACCTTTGCCAAGCCATGTAGTTGGAGGCAATTTATTTTCCTATATAATAACATAAACATGGAATCCTTTGCCAAGCCATGTAGTTGAAGGCAATTTATTTCCCTATGTAATAACATAAACATAGAAACCTTTGCCAAGCCATGTAGTTGAAAGCAATTTATAATAACACGAACATGGAAACCTTTACCAAGCCATGTAGTTGAAGGCAGTTTATTTCCCTATATAATAACATAAACATGGAATTCTTTGCCAAGCCATGTAATTGAAGGCCATTTATTTCCCTATAAAATAACACAATAATGGAAGCCTTTGCCAAGCCATGTAGTTGAAGGCCATTTATTTCCCTATAAAATAACACAACAATGGAACCCTTTGTCAAGCCATGTAGTTGAAGGCGATTTACTCCTATAAAATAACACAACAATGGAAACCCTTTGGCAAGCCATGTAGTTGAGGGCAATTTAGTAAATTCGTTAAAGAATAGAATTAATAAATATTACTTTAAAATATATCATTAAAAAAGTTGCTAAATTACTTCCGTTTACATATCCCCTCTCCCTTTTATCTTTCTTTTATCTCTGTCTTTCTTTCCTTCCTTTTCCTTGAACTAGCCCATTCGTGGATCTTAAGGGCTCTTGCTGGTGATTCTGTAATCCCGGGCGTTAAAGCTCCTTAAAAGAAGTACGAAGTGCGTATGTCTAAGAGTACATGTAAAGGTCCTCTTTGTGCTCTTTTTAGTCGCGTGGACGCGAGTATATAAGTTACTATGTCGGTCCGTTGGTCAGTCGGTCGGTCAGATGGTAACTGTTTTACTTTTCAATGAATTTGGGAGCACTAACATCGTAACTATTCGGCCGATTCTAACGAAATTTGAAACCCCTATGTTGTTTTATATTTTCTTTTGAATGATATAATTAACAATGTCATCCTAAGGTTAGTCCGGAAACTATTAAAAAAAGACTAACTATAGGTTGGATTCCCCCACTTTATGAAAGTTTTGAAGGTAGTAAGGTCACAAGTCAGAATAATTGAGAACACGCGACCAAGGTATATTGGCCTTGTTTTCTTTTATTCTTTACTTAATTCCTGATTTAAATTTTCTAAAAGTGGAATTTAGGTGTTAATTTGAGGTCATTTTCTCTTGGCTTAATATTTCAGGTTGATGAGTTGTTCAAGATCATAATCACCCATGATCCATTTTAATTGCCACTTCCTAGCTGTTGCATGGACTGCTAGCACAGGGGGCTGCTATAAAATCCTCCCACCATGCAACAGTCTCCCTCCATTCTAACCCGATCCCTTAGGACAGTCTCAAAGAAAGCACCCCCCTTCCTTAATTGTGGTAACGTTGAAAGGTTTATAGATCACATGCTGTACAATCAAATCTTTCTCCCTTAATCTCCCTATCCCTGTGAGGGAGCATAGGTTATCTGCTCCTTGAGAGCTATAAACAACCACATCACCGTTAAGGTGGGGAGGGTCACTCAAAGATGAGCACTAATAATTTAGTTCTCTATTATTGTAAAGGGCAGCTTTTTTTTTAAATAGCCTCACGTGCTACCCGTTAATTGGGCTACCAGTTAATTAAAATATTAATTGATAATTAGTGATAATAAACAAAATTAGTGTAATCCAATTGCAATAAATTCACCTATTAGTTAAAGAATTAGGAATAGAACAAGTAGAAGAAGAAAAATCGAAATAAACAACAAACAGGAGCTGTGCATCATGAAAGTTTCAATCAGAGCAGAAAAAGTCCGGGAATTGTCAATGCGATCGACCCTAAATAATGCAATCGAAGAGGTACCCTTAGGAGGTTCAGGAAGAAATTCTTATCAAGAACACGAAAAAGAACCACCCTCTGGTATTGTGTACAAGATAAATTATAAACACACCAATTACTGAATGAACACCAATGAAAATGTCTCTGATAGAACAGGATAAAGCAAAACACGTATATCATTTAAATCTTGAAAACGATAGAGAGCTTACCTAGGACAAATATCAGAAAATTATCTATCACACAATGCTAAAGAAAGTGATGCAGAACCTGCATCCGGATTTTGATCCACGCCAAAATCTAATAAACTCTTCCTTGGCTCAAAGCCTACTTCTCCAAAAAATTGCATCGAAATCTCGCCTAAAAAATAAAATACACCTTTTTTTGGACCAAGATCCAGGTTTGCCCCCAAATTGCATGGAAATCTATCGATAACCTTGTGTGTTATCTTGTAAATAAACAGACGGAGGGACTTACACGGAGGATCACACATGAGTATACCTCCACTAAATCATTTGGAGGAGGTTAATACAAAAAAGGAAAGTTAAAAAAGATATTTGAATAGATTTGAATAGATCAATGCAAGTTGTCTTTCTACACTCTACAAGACTCATAAATAAGTTTATTATATGTACGAGTATTATTATATCTGCTGCTATATACATTGCTCGATTTTTCAGATTTCTGGTAGATTATTTGGTAACTCAAAAATTTTCTTCGAGGGGTTGTGTCTAACCAGACATGTCAGATCTCCATAAAAGTAACTAGTCTTTTTATTTTACAATTATCTACAAAAATATACTCATATAACCTTTTGACATGAAAAAATACCGTGCCATTTTTGATGCAGTGAAGTGAAAAAATGATTTCGAATCAATTTTATTTCAAATTAAATATGAATTATTATTCACTTAGTTCAACTAGATGTCATCAATCAATGTCAGTCTAAGGGTAAAGCAATTTTCAACGCAACCTGCTGAAGTTCAATTGCTAGACCAGTAGTGTTGTTATCTGTCCAGAATGCCATGGTGTTCACAAAGAAACACATTTTATTGATGTTGCCAGACAAATTCTTTTTATGATAACTAGTGCACCCTTGTCATAAAAAGGGACAATTTTCTCAATTATTGATTAGTAAAATCTCCTCGAAAACGTAAGGCAAGTACGCATTCTTGACCCAAATTTGTGGAACATCTTGAAGATAAGGAGATACAAAAAATATAATAAAAAAGTATGATAAAGAAAAGCACAGGACTATTAATGTTCATACATCATATAACGAAATCGTAAAATCTTAGAAGAAAATAAATTTTAATAATATCAATCTTTTGAAGGTCTATATCCGTTTTAATACTAATAATATAAATCGTTGGTACAGTCAAAGACTCCCTGATATATACGAGTACCGTTGTCTTTAGTAGACAGTAGGTTCTTTCATTTAGGCTGCATTTATACGTTCCTATCAAAGAACTCTTATGAGGAACGGGCTTGTATTCGCTAGCCAAAAAGGATGTGAATCGACTCCTTGATAGAGAAGCGATTCTCATCTTAGCAAGGGATCCATCAGCTACAAGGGAGCTTACGGGAGTGGGATACATTATGCACTTCTGAAATTAAGCAAAGATTCATTTAGCGGATCCACTTTGCAGCAACCGATTTCAAGGGGTGATGCCATGGATGAGATAAAGGTTACCTTGGTTGCAAACTTAGACAAAGTATTTGCGTTTAGGAATCGGCGTCGAAAAGGCCTACCTGCACTAAAGGAAAATTTATTAGGACTTAACGGCCTTCTGTTATTAGACGGAAAGAAGGTCTAAGCCTATAAATTAGAATGGTATAGTGAACTGGAATTGTGATGTATTATTGTTGTTTTATTATATATATAATAAAGCTTCTCAACAGTACACACTTATTTGGAATAGTTTTGTCTAAATAAATAGTATTTTATTTGTTTTTTATGTTAACAATATAAAATTAAACCACACTCTAGCATATTTTCTAGAATGCTAGAATTTCTTTTTGTTACTTGTTTGCTTGTTTTTGAGTAGAGAAATTCAGAACATTAAGAGGCACAGTAAGGTAATTTCCCATTACTGGCGAAAATATCCTCGTTGGTTTTCGTTTCTCTTTATTAAGAAAATAAAGACTGCTAGCTGCCATAGGAAACACCACGCCTATTGTCACTCTTTGGTGGGTGCAAGTGATCGCCCTTGAGCGGAAAGTCACGATAAGCCTACCGGGAGGAAGAGCCTTAATCTCTGATGGGGCAACTTTGGCTCGCCATTCGTTTTATTTGTAGCGCTTTGAAAGCAAACACTGTATTCACGTACATAGGGAAATATATACATAAACGCTCGTACATACCATGCTGGTTAACTGTTTAAGTGGGAAACAACTAACGAGGAAAATTTCATCATATGAAGAAAGTATGATGGGAAGGAGAACCAATCGAAAGGGAAATGGGATAAACAAAGCATAAGAGAAACGGTTAAGAATGACGAAAACTGCGATTGCAAGCTAAAGGAACAAGTTCTAAACAAGTACTAAAATATTGAATTTGGTCCTTGCGGGCATATATATTAACCGCATAACTCAAATTTATAAATTGTAAGGTTTGATCTACGCCACTTGAATCCTACATTACTGAATACATATTTTTAGTCAACCACTTGACCTAAGTCACTTCTCAATTCTCGTCTCTTGACTCAATTTAATCACATTTTTCGTGTTTTATGACACGTTTTTTAAGCGCCGCAGTTTATATCGACAAGGAAAGAGTCCCAAAATTATATCAGATGTAGGTTAAAAGGAGAAATCTGGGAACAAATTGTAGAAATTAAGAATATATTAATTTGGGGGATAAAAACATGATCATGATTATATTTAACAACGAAGATTAATACGTGAATAAATTAAAAAGAATAGTGGATTAAGAGTATAAACAAATCTCAAGCTTAATTGTTTGGTTTGCTGTGCTGCGCTATTGGTTTAGTGTGAAGGAAAAAATGGCATCTCACTTTTCTCAACATTGCCTTTGTAAGGGAAGCGAATTGCAGAATAGGGGCAGTTTCAAGAGTTAGACCCCCCTTTCCCCCACACCCTCATCTCGACTCTTTATTCCTTAACCACTCCTATCTTAGTTATTTAATTATGTACTTCACAGCTTTCCTTATGAATTTTTTGATGTTTATCAGTTTTTTGGGTAGATGTCCCAGATTTTTTTGTTTAAATAAAATGAATCTCAGAACTGCTATCAAAGTACCGAGAAGATTACGGTTTCATACCACGTCATTTCTGAATATTCTCTATTATTTATGGTGGCAGCTGCAACGTGAGTTTTTACATATCTTTAACACTGTTGAAATGTATTATGTCTTATAACATTTACAACTCATTACCACATCTAAGGGGGCCAAAAATATTCACTATCTAAACAACAGATGGCTCACGCTGTTTACATTGATGCACTCGGATTACCCCTGGGGTTAAGCGTCCCGATGAATTACGTGCGTTCTGTAGCATACCAGAATCATTATTCTAAGTACGAAACAAGTTTTCAACAAAGAAACATCGGGGTTTTTTTAAAGGTTGAGATGATGTTTTTTTTGTGCTACGTAAAACTGACTATTTGACGGCCCTTGAATGCTTGCTCGAAACAAATATAGATACGAATAAACCAAAGACGACCCTCCATCCACAACTGAGATTCTTCACTTGACCCTCAGTGACCCGTTGATTCGGGCGATTTGAAACTTTCATGAACCTTGTCCTTCAACTGTCGCGCCGCTTCATTGTATCCAGGCGCGCTCAATCAAATAACGCGAACGGTGCTTTACGGTGTCCGAAAAGCTTCACTCATGACTATGAACGTAGGTATTATCTGTAATAACACGTCCCAAATACCCGATTTTACGAGGTTTTGTGCGATAATCGCCACTATCTCTCAAATGCCTTTAAAAGAGCGATTTCATTCACACCTTTCTTTAGTCATGCAACTTGCAATCATCCGCCACACCTATTTCTGTCATCCATTAAGATCCTGCCTATTGGTCTACCTAGGCCCTCGCTTTTAATAATCTATTTACATGTTTCTTTCTATTTTAAATAACTATGTCATCATAATTCATTTTTTATCCGAAGTTTTTTTAACCTAAAATGAATCGTGGGTAACAAAATTGATTTAGTTAGCGCTCTTTTCCTTATTTTCTTTTCTCTATTCTCATTAGCCCAAGAATTATGGCCAGTCATGATAAGTAAAAACTGTACACTTCTGCACCTGCATAATTATGCCAGTGATATGATACCGGATTGGAAGAAAGAGTCAATGGAATGCATGAACTAAATGTTTTATAATAATAATACTAAATTCTTAATCGCAAATTTAGAAACTGTCAAAAGCTGTGTCGAGAGATGGCTACGGACATTGTAAGAATTTAGGTCCTACTGGATACATTTAGTCACATGCGGGAAGTCTAATTCAGCTCTACTTCGTAGAGGTTGACTCGCTGTAGCAAACCAATGCTCGAATCCAAAGTTAAACTACGTTCTATTGAAGGAAACACCAGATGAGGCGAACTGGTGGTTAGAATCTAACCATACATACACACGAAACTAATAAAATTGGGTGTCAGACACGTCTACTTCTTCAAGAAGTTCAAAATTAATTCTTGTTCATTTTCAGTAGTTCTCTCCAGAGGGTTTGTTGAGTGGCCAAATCGTCACCAGTCCAAATAAGGAAGTAAGGAATGAATGGCCCGTCTGCTCTTGTGGAACATTTTTTTTTTCTCTTAGTTATCCCTATCACTTCACTTCTGCCTTTCTTAAAAGAGAATATTCAAGAAAGCCCTTGTGTACGTAGATACAATGACCATGAAAAGTGGTCAAATTCGTGAACGAACGGAAAACATGAGCGATTTGAGGGGTTTACACGATGATACGAGAGTCGAGCAGGTGGTTCTGTTGGATTCAGGACTCGCTTCAACGTCAAATCGCAGTTTTGGTCAATAATGTGGACTTTAAAAGAGATGAAAGTAAGAAAATGACGCTTCGACATTAAGTCTGGCAAATGGTAAGGGCCTGAACCATATTTGGGAGGTTTATGGCTCACTTTGAATGAAAACTTGAAACTGGCAAAAATACGAGGTGAAAGTAAATAAGAACTCGTCCTATTGTTATTTCTTTCACTTTGCAAGGTGTGTGTGGGGGGGGGGGGTACATAAAGCTTTTTGAGTCATGGCAAAAAGTGACTCATAACATATTTTTTCTAAACAACAGAGGCAATTATTTCGTTTTTGTTTGTTTGTTTTTTAATCGATGCAGATTTTCATCACAATACGACTGTCACCTGGGTTAGCGAGGAGGTTAATCAGCTATATTTCATTTGTATCAAAGATTAATGGACCTAATTAAGTAGGCGTTAATTAAATCCTTCTTTTCATAAGTAAATGAGGATATATCACTCTAGAAACCACTCCAAGTCCTTATAGAGAATTGATAAACCTCTAGATAACTTATTTCCTAACAAATCAGATTATTAATGGACCAAAGTGTGGCGGAGAATATTTAACAACCAGTCTCTTGTGGAGCTCTCGATTGGGTGTTGGATTTCTGACATCGAGGCGGGGGGATTAATCCCATCGAACGGCGGCATGTAGCTTACTGGCCACCCATTAGGCGGATAGGCTGATAATCACCTCCGCTAGGGGTGAGTAACTCCACACGCATCATCATGAATTGAGTTCATCACAATAACGCTATCATTTCCATTTTTGTCTTCACATTTCATCGTTCCACTCTCTCCGTTGTTCCGGAACCCTGCCGATGGATTATTAGGTCCCTTCCTATGGGGGCAATCCTATCCACACATAAGGGCCGGACACCATTCCACCCAACGATGACCGGCCACGTGTACCTTAGGGTTTAACAGATTGCCATTCTGATCTTTATGTGCATTTCATTATCCACTACTTTGGTATCTCGTTTACGATGCGAAGAACGAATGACGCTACCTAACTACCTACTTACCAGTCTCTTATAAAGATGGTAGAATCCAAATGATCAGCGGTTTATGGACGACCATTTCATCCAAAACACTCCCGGGGAGAACGACCGACATGTTTATTACTTGTTCTATAATTGCGTCAGTCGTATTTAGAATGGCTGTTTGCGTTACTTTATGCAATGTTATCAAAACGAGTTTACTCGGGTAATAACCATGGCAACCCTTCATTGGGTTAATTCGTTAACCGCAAATCTTGGGGAGTTTGTGGAACGCATAAAAAAGGTCTAATATGGTGGCATACTTATTTGCAATGCGTTTAACTCAAACGCAAACGATTTTACGATTCGAACTTGTGCTTGTGAGTTCCTGTGGGGTTGTTTTGCAAATTTGTTCATGGTTTTTTTTTATAATACACTTTATTTGTTGTAGTACTTTGTGCAAACAAGGATTTAAATTTTTATATGTCATTTTTTTTTAAGTCAATATTCCTGTTCTCTCTATTTTGCCTCATTGGATAGAAATACACACGTTGGTTACATCGGTTTCTTTTATTCCTCAATGAAAGAATATATATATATATATATATATATATATATATATATATATATATATATATATATATATATATATATATATATATATATATATATATATATATATATATATATATATATATATATATATATATATATATATATATATATATATATATATATATTAGACCAGATCATAACACCCACACGCACATATACACATAAACATTCGATGAAGATAATTTTTTTAAGGCAAAGTAACAAATAGCATAGCAAATGATCTATTATGGTCCTTTTTTTATCAATTTTCGTTCATTATCGGATCTTGCTAGTCCAATCACGAACCCTAATCCATATATGGCGATCAATAAAAGATCCGGGGCTGGATCCCGACCCTCTTGACACCACCTGGGTGATTCGTGACTGGTTTTGACGGAGAAAGTACGCAAAGGTCACAGGGATGCATCTTTTGTTCGCATCCAGGTCAGATTCGGCTACCCTCTGTTACCGCGTTCAATTCACGTCGCCCGCAAACCGAATAATTATGACCTCATTTCCGCCCTTTAAAAAAGGTTAGGATTTTAATATCAAATAAAAAACGTAATTGGTTATTTTTAATCACCGGGAGGAGAATTGCGGTTCGATTTAATGAGGAATGGTTATTCCATAAAATAATGGACGAAGATTGTGACTGCTCCTCTGTTCTTAATTCTAAGAATGACTTAAGCGTTTTAGGTTTCATACCCATAACAAACGCGCTTTCTGATGGCATCCACAGATCGAGATGACCTCATCCTCGCATCTCACAAAAGATATTTTGGTCGAAGCCATAATGGAAGCAGAGACTTGATTTGTGGGCGGCTGAGATGAATCTCTGTAGGTTTAGATTTTCTGATCCATTTTTCTTCTTTTCTTTTGTACTTAGTTCACCCACAGTTTTAAAATTATAGACGTTCATTTACGATGTTTGTTCCTTAAGGTTTTTTTTGTTCGTCTGCATCTTCTGCCTTTAGTATTCAGAGCTGGTGCCTCCTATTGCCTCTAACATCCTAGAAGTTTTATTCCTCTCTAGATTTAAGTAGCTACTCTATGTTACATCTATTTCCATTTCCACCCTCCATTGCAACTTCAGTATTGTATCTTATTATAGAACCCCTCAACCATCAGTTTCAACTTCATTATCTTTCATGCTTTGACTTTAATTGATCTTATTTTTCCAGTTCAACTTTTTCCACGTTGAGAGTTACCCGCCCCACGCCTCTCCCTCTCCCCTGATTGGGTACATCTTTATTGTTTATTCACGTCATCGCTGTGCTTACCCCCGCGGGGTAAGCTAGACCTTACACTGGTCAGCACATACACACACTCAGCCATTCCCGACATCGATATCTTTTATCTCCAATATTGACAGGGTTTCTCTTCCCCCTAGGTAACGAAGGCTCCTACCACATCTCTCGGCTGGTGTTAAAAACACAATTATTTCCTGAGACCTATCCCCCCCCCCCCTACCACCACAAACGAGGAGCAGCCCCTAGTTCCCTCGGGCTCATCAACGATTGTCATGCTGATTTTCATGTTGGTTTCGTTATGCGGTGGGAAGGCCTGTCCTGGCCAAGAGCCGGATGATGTTACCTATTTAGCCTCGCTTCAATTTATGAGATAAAGCGAGAGCGCAGCGCCTGGGGGATACTCTCATGAGCGGTCATTTGGTGGGGTCGTCGAGCGGCCCAAAAAGGCCTTTACGCTTCATACTTCGCCTCAAAGAACGGCCAGCGTAGGAAGGTTATATATATACCATAGCCCTGCCCCTTGATCGTATGGCTATTCCCTTGTTTGTTACAGCCATTTCGAGAAATTAAAATTAAAAAATAAATCCTCTAATTTTCTCTTTCTCGAACTTTCGCTATCACTGGATTAAATCATTCAGTCAGTTCAGTTAATCTCTTCTGTCGAACCAATGAATAAATCACTCAGCCAAATCACGCATTCATTGTGCTCTCTTTCAAATAATTCCCCCATTTCAATCAATCGAATCACAAATAATTAAATTTCGGCTTCCCATTGCGACCTCGCGATTATTATTAGCCTTTGAAAGTGACTCCCTAGCATTAATTTCCGAGCATTTGGGCTTTGCTGAACTTACGTTCGGAGTGATTCGACACTTCTTACGATTCTAAAGATTATTATTATTATTATTCAGGAGTCTGTTTTTTCTTTATAGCCCCAATCTTGTGAGTGCCAACAAGGGCATAATTCGCCGTAATTAATTTCTAGCCTAATAATTGGCTATATTAAAATACAAAACAAATCAATTAAAATAACAAACACTAAACTAACAAAATCAAAGACAACAAAAACAAAAGTAAGGAGAAGGAAACACAGTCTGGTGTCGGGGTGAGCGACCTCGCCCTCTCCGTAACAAAAGTTGTGTAAGATGTGTGAAAGGTGATCATATCGAATGAGAAGTTGTGCTGGGATTATACTAGAGTGTGATGATGCATTTTAACAATGCGCGCCGGACTCTAGCTGACTGGGAGAAGTGTATTCATTAATCAACCACACTTTATTATGGTGAATTTTATCTTCTCTTTGAGCTTTTGGAAATTCATGAAAACATACGAGGTCAGGGATTAATCCTGCTAGGTTTTCTTTTTTGGTTTTGTTAAAATACCCCGCAAGGGGGGGTTGATTTGGTTGTGGGTGTAGAGTAGGTTCAGGAATGTGCGTGCCCTTCAGGTTGCTGGTCCCCAAAATAACCTGCCTGAATTATATACCAAACACAGTTTAACTTTTATGAACTTTACCACTTAGTTACCACTATTTTAATAAAAAAAAGTTTATAGTGATTATTTCGAAGTTATTTTGTCCCTTTTTTTTGGTTAGTTGACGGTGGTTCTGTTGATCTTTTAAAACTCTTCAACGCTCATAGTTAAAAATCTACTCATTAAATTTCTTCTATTCAATTTCCGATCTTTCCTTTTCTATTTACGTTCTCTCTATTTCCGTAGTTTCTTTTGTATTTTTGTTCTTTTTGCTCATCATTGCGCCTAATCGTTGCTCTGCTAAGTGGCGCAATATAGCATCTGTTGACAGTCAAAGAGTTTTTGATATTTGGCCTCCGTGAAGATTAAAGCTGTTTTACTATGTATGTATAAAGGATCGGAGCATCGTGAAGCTTCTTCAATTACACCGCTGAAAACGAGGGATGGCTTGGAAACAGTATGTTAATGAGGGAACAAAAGCGAAAGTTGTATCTTAAGTGCTGCCTCTTGCAACAGACTTGTGGGTCAGAAAGCCGTTCTCTTGTAAGGGAAGATGATGAGATTTGTACTGTGGTAAGAAATTAAGCTGAAATCGCTACGGGGGTTCACACTAATATCTTCTTTCATTCGTTGCCTCACCACTTTTGCCAGACACGAACTAGGTTTGTGTGTTTTTTTTTTAAAGGCGACATACCTCTTTTCAGGTAATATTTATAAAAGAAATTGTCAAACAGAGTTGTGAAGATGGGAAAGTGAAAAGATGTGGAAAGGAAGTAACAGGGAAAGTAAACATATCTCCCGAAAGCGCTTTTATTTTGCGACGACGAAAAAATGATTATTTTTCTCTCCGCCCCGAATTTTTATGTTAAATTACAATTGATTTAAGTTATCACTAGTACCTTGTACTGTAGTTATACCTGCACTGCAGCTTCCCTAATTGAGACCATAACTAAGTATAAACACCGCTAATTTCACAAAGTTACGGCACATGAGCCATGATTAGTGGCCAAAAATGAGTTTCATTCTGGTCGACTTTACTGTGGTTTATATATACTGTAATGACTCATACTTCTGATTGTTTGTTAAACCTTAAGTCCCACTGGTAGAGAAAGGTCTAAATTATTCAAATCTGTGATAATAACAATAAAAAAATCTTAATTCAAAAATATACCGAAATACTCAAAGCCATCTATGGAAGTTACCTAGAAGCGGCGTGCCATCGATTCCAGAAGTGGATGGAAGACATCTGGAGAGAGGTTGACCCAAGCAGCCTCGATGGTTGCCCATAGCTCCTTGATATTTGAGGTGCCGGATCTTGGGTGTGGATAGACTTGTCCACCACGTACCATAAATCTTGGATTAGGTTGATGTCGGGTGAACGTGGTAGCCAACTCATTCGTTGGAACTCTCCAGAATACTCCTAAAACCAATTCCTGGCAACTTGGATCTGGTGATCCGGTCAATTTTTCTGCTGGAATATCCTTCGATGGGGTACATGAAGTCCCTGAATGGCTGCAGATGGCTACCAAGCAGTCCAACATCGAGGTCACAGGTCAAGGATGTGTTTAGGCGAAAGAGTGGACCCAGCCCATATCATGTGGACACATGCACACCAGTATGGAACCACCACCAATTGCACGGTGTCTTGTTGACAACCGAAGCCCATGACATCATGAGCTTTCCGCCACACCCGAACCATCTACCAGACCAAAACAACTGGAATCGTGACTCATCGGACCATGCCACATATTTCCAGTCATCGAAGGTCTAATTAAAAAAATCACGAGTCCAGGTGCGGCGCTGTGTCAAGTGTCGTGATGTTAACAGGGGTACTCTGGTAAGTCTTCTGCTTCATATACCATGAAAGGTAAAGGAAACTGTACTGAACGCGCGTACATGCGTCGGTTACCTCCTGCATTGAGTGTTAATTCTCTTTTACCAAGAACAATCAATTCTAGCTAGTCGCCGCTAGTCACGATTATCAGGTACCCTTGGTCAACCACCTACGCTGTTCACGGAGGGCAGTAATGCCTGCCACTGGGTATGCTCGGTACATTCGCGACACCGGAGGTCGAAAGATATGGAAGATCGAGACAATTTTCGTAACCTTACCATGCCACATGGTCGTCACAACGACCCACGAGATGTCAGTTCTAAACGGAAACAAGTCTTGGAACTTCCATTACGTTACGGTACCCTGGCGTTACCCACCATTGCCTTTACAGATTACCATCCAGAGAGGGAGAATAAGAGAAACCAGGAGTGGTCCGAAGTTCTTTACTACTGACATTTCGCTCCTCAGGAACTTCTTCAGAGTGACAGGAAATAATTGTTTTTTGGTACTCTGAGGAAGCTCCTGAGGAGCGAAACGTCAGTAGTACAGAGCTTCGGACCACTCCTGGTTTCTCTTATTCTCCCTCTCCATTTGTTGCCATAGCCCCCCATCAACATTACCATCCACATGACCTTTGCCACTTCTTGTAATATGGATCTTTGATCTCAATTTTTAGTCGCGACTTTATTAATTACTATGTCGGTCAGTCAGTGTAACCATTTTACTTTTCAATAATTTTGGAAAGTTTTCAAGGTCGTAAGGTCAGATGATATTTTTGTTAATCCGTTTGTCAATTATTTTTTTTCCCGAAATTACTGAAATAATCGAGAACACGCGACTTAGGTATGTTGACATTGTTGTCGATTGGAAAAAAAATCCCTTTTACACTTCATCTTTTATAAATAACTTCAATTCCATTCCTAGTAATTTTTCTTTGTTTTATTATTTATTTAACTCATAATCACTAAACCTTGAAAAAATAATCCGCCATAAATTTTCCACTCAAATGTCCTTCACCAATTTATGATATTTTCCATAAAACAACTTTATAGTGCTGCCTTCTCTTTCCTGGATCCCGTTAATACATTTGATTAACAAAGTTGGATCCAGAGACTCACATTTAGGTTTGATTTTCACCTTTCGTCCTCAATCTTTAGACATTACAATCTTTGGTTATCTATGTGAAGTTTGAAATCTACTCTCATAAACCAGAGAGAGAGAGAGAGAGTGAATATTATTTGTTCTTCCATTTGTGCATTATCTCAACTATTCCTGATTTTTTTTAATATATCATATCACTATCTCTCTTCTTACCATCTCTTTGTTTATATCGCTGGTCAATGACACCTTGTTACTTCATCTTCGTGCAACTTAAACGCTTTATATTATTTATTTTGAGGCGTACAGGTAGCATAATTTTTCTACACCTGTCTCTAATGACGATATACACGACCGAGCAAATAAAAGAACGATTTTCCTTTATTAAAATATTTTCAAATATATGATGAGTAAGTAAATGAAATTTCCATGGTATAGAAAGTTATATATTTTATGATACAATCGTATATTCAAGAAATTATACTAAGTAAACTAACAAAATAAAATATCGACACATGGAAAATAAGAGAACGATCATTCACAGAATTATTTAGCAAGCAAATACACTAGAAACAAGACTACTTTTGATAACGATGAAACTTAAAACACTTAAAATGAGGTGTTTAAAGCCTTTGTTTACTATTACTTCGGTGCAGCGACCACCACAGGCTCTCACCAGTTTCTCGCAAAATTCTAGTACTATTTTGTTCCATTCTTGCTCAATTTTCGTCCATACATCCAACACAGCTGAAGCCTACTTGTCCCAAACTTTGTCTTCGATGATCTTCCAGAGGTTTTCAATTGGGTCTAGGTCCGGGTTCTGAGCAGGTCACTTCAATAATTCGATATCTTCTTGTTCGAAATAGTATTTTACTCACTTTGCAGTATGGCATGGTGCGTTGTCCTGCATTAATACTGCTAGGTGGTTCAGTGATGCTCGGAGTGAAGGTATGGCATGTTGTTGTACGAGGTTCAGGTACACATTCGTATTTACCGTTCCAAGTATTCGCACTAGCGAATACCATGACGCTGCCTCCTCCATGTTTGTCAAACTTTTTAACGCATTTAGGTTTAATTCTGTCACATGCAGCGCATCTAACAAAACTTCTGTCATCAGATCTAATTAAATTAAATTTACTTTTGTAAATTATCTTCCAATCTTCATCCCTCCAACCAAAATGAGCTTCATTATATTTGAGTCTCACCTTCAGGTTCTTCTTAATGATGATTGGTTTTGTTGCTGAGGAATGAGCTTTTAAACCAGATACATTGAGGCGAAGGGTGACTGTGAAACTACTCACTTCTTTTCGACTTTTGGTCTTTTTTTCGATAAATTCCTGCTACAGTCTCGAAGTGATATTTCATAAAGAAACGCCTAATAGTTCTGTCTATTCGGACGGTCGTTTTGCGGGGTCTACCAAATTTTGCAGGAGATTTATAGGTTTTGTTTTCATTGTATAACTTCAGAAACACAAGAAATCACACTCTTGGACCCCCCCCCACCCATCTCTCTCTCTCTCTTGAAATCGCAGAAAGATTCCTCCCCAAAGTTTTCAAGCGAACAATTCTCTGACGGAGCTCAGGAGTCACTTTCACGTGTGGTGGTATCTCTGCAGAGTGAGTTACGACAACTATGGCGCCTTTACAGTTCTTTCCTACTGAGTAAAATGTTGCCAGATGATTTCATGGAACTTTTTGAATATTCCTGAAAAAATTATTCATTCTCTTATTTTGCACGCGTCAAAATTTGATTTTGTTAGCTTATTTTGTATAATTTCATATGAAATCTTCATAAAATAATATTAAATGCATGCCTTTATCTGCCATGTAAATTTCATATACCTATTAATCATATTTTTGGAAATATTTTATAATGGAAAATCGTTCTCTTATTTTGCTCGGTAGTGTAGCTGTGAATCATGTCAACTGAAAATTATGAACTTCAATTGTCATCGTGGCAGATTTAGTATAATTAGAGATTGAACTATGGCTATCAAATATATATTCCAAATTTGAATTTGATTCTAACCTTCTACAGGAATCAGTGTTTTGAACATTCTTCGAATAGTTTTCTTATTTCAGGATTGGTAAATGAAACAATGCAAAATTATCTTTCGTTAATATCAGTTAGTCACTTTTTTTTCAATATGAATCCTTCATATAAAATTTTATCTAAAAGTTTGACTATTTTTTTTTTCAATTTCTGTCGAGGAAAAAACTAAAATAGGGTTTCACATTTAAAAAAACAAAACAAATCAAAACCCGTTTGATGGGAAAAAATGATCCTCTAATAATTTTCATATGAAGATTATCTCGTTTGATTATTAATTACTTTTCCTCAATGATGATTATCATACATATTTGGTTGATGTCAATTTAGCAATGATTTCCCTAGTTTGAAGTGCATAAAATTCAGAGGTATCTTAAATTTAAGGCCTACCTGTTAGATCAATAGGCTCACTTGAAGTCTTTTAAGTAATCCTTTATTTTTACATATTTTTTTTCTAATAGAGTTCCTTCACTAAGTATCTTTCAGCTGTAATATACCAGCATTTCGAAATCTTTAAAATTAATCCAAAAATGTTAAGTAATTTGGGGATGTTCAAGAAAATCTCGTATATAGGAAAGTTGTGGATGGATTTAATGATTAAATGTTATTCTGTTTTCATTACTGTCATTTACAACCCGAGAATTGCTTTATATCACTAATTAAAATATTGACTAAATACATTGAACAATTTATTTTTGAAAAGTCGAAATTATTTTGTTGACAAATTCTAATAGTTTTTTTTTCGGGGGTTTTTTCGTGATTTATTGGCCAATTGTCTCGCTACATTTCACAAACTTCTAAGTTTCTGTGAACTCCAGGCGAGAAACTGCCCTATATTGTCCATATTTCCTTATATTTTATCTATTAAACATAACTCAAATTGGGCTGGCTTTTCAAAATAATCAAGTTAAGGAAGGAATAAAAATGCTGCTATCTGAAATGCAATCCATTGGCTAAGCTTCTAATGTACAAACTTTCTAAGGCTTCTTAATATTAAAGCCTTAAGTTGCCATAAAATGAAAATATTCTTATACTGATATCACCCAAGTGCAAAAGCTATCTTACTATAGCCTGGGTATTCTATCTAGCTATATACATTCTTTACTACCCAACAGAGAGATCTTACTTAGCCTATTTCTTCGAAATATGTCTCTTGACTTCTTCCAAAGCAATTGATGTCATAATAAAACTGTTGAAGATTATTCAAATACCAGACGTTTTTTTATGGGGAATTCACTTAAATTGCATAGCGATCCTCAAAGCTGCAATAGATAAGGAGACATCAACAGTTTGTATTTCAAGGTTACTCGAAAATTTCATCGTTATTCTTGGGCTGTTATGGTTGAGCTCTGCTCTCACTGCTGTTCCTTGTTCATGGTTGCTTACAAGGATTAATTGATGATGTCATCCAAAGGTGATGATGAAGACTATGTTGCTTTTTGTTTTGTTGTAGAATTTACCCCTATGTAGAAAAGAAGACTGTTGGAGGTAGCCATAATAATAAAAAGTACAATTTTTCGATTATTTTTATTATTAGAGAATAGTTTATAAAATGAGCCATGGTTAAAACATTTACGTTCGCTTGTGACTTGCCCTAAAAAATTAGATTTAGGATTAAAAAAAATTACGTTATTTGGGATCTTAAAAACTCAAGGGGTGATAAATAATTGAGTAGCTTAAAATGATTAATGTAAACTTGTAAAAAGAAAAGTTGTGGGATTTCACCACGTATAATAAGTACTAAATATTAGGACAAAGCCATTTTTTATTTATTTATTAAAGACTTATACTACCAATATTTACTTTAGAGACCCCTTAAATAATCTTACTGACTCCCCTGACGTCCTTTAAAATTAAAGACCCGCTCAGAAGTGTCTAAATACCCCCTCGGGTCGCTACCGACCAGTTTAGGAATCCCGGATTTATACCAAATCGTGGTTGGACACAGATCCAGACAACCTCGGCGAAGGGGGAAAAATGAAATTCGTTCAATTGCAGGAAACTCAGGAGTAAAGGGACAAACTCGAGTGATAGACCATAATCGCTTCTCATCTATTAGTGTTTGGTGCAAAAAAAAAAGGTCGAAATTAAAAATAATACCTCATAATACTCACTATCAATTTTTAAGGGGCGTAAAATTTGTATATTAATTAATAATTTCGCTCTAACTTTAAGGGAGTTAGGTGTAACATAGAAACAGTGCCCTCCATGCCCCATTGTCTGTTGGAGGAGGCGAGGCTATATACCTTCCCACCCATTTTCACTTCCTCCATCTTCACCGCTTTCTTTACTGATTTATCCTTTCACCCCTTCTGCGTGAAACGACTTCGTTGCTATTGCCAATAAAAGGGCATGATCACGCTAGCGAGAGATGATAGGGAGAATGATGTGTAAAAAAGCAACAAGAGAGTTGCGTGCCTTCCCGTTTCTTAGCGGCTCAGGTAGCCTCCCTAAGCTCTGCATCTTCCGAACACTCTCACTTCGCCCCACTTCACAAGTTTGGTGGGTATGCTCTCTTTGTTTTTTTTCGGGTATTTTTTCAAATAATAATAATTTTCAACCTGATATACCTGTGTCCAGAGGAGGGAAAGGGTTGAATGGCACCAATAGAGTTCCCACAAGATATAATCCAATGGGTTCCTGTTCAACCAGTGAGTAAGAAATGAGAAATCAGATCAAGGAAATCAAGAAAGGGAATAATCTAAAGGAGGAGGGCTGTAGGGTGCCATCGAAGAAGAGGCAGCCCTTCACTGCCATCAAAAAGGATGCGGGCTACAGGGTGCCATCGAAGAAGAGGCAGTCTTCACTGTGCCATAAAAGAGGATTCGGGCTACAGGGTGCCATCGAAGAAGAGGCAGTCTTCACTGTGCCATCAAAGAGGATGCGCGCTACAGGGTGCCATCGAAGAAAAGGCCACCCTTCATTGTGCCATAAAAGAGGATGCGGGCTGCAGGGTGCCATCGAAGAAAAGGCAGCCCTTCATTGTGCTATAAAATAGGATTCGAGCTACAGGGTGCCATCACGAACAAATATAATGAATACATTTAAAGTTTCATTCTCGCTCCGTGTCAGGTACCTACACCACTCCTTCACACTTCTACAGTACACCAACCTTTTCAGTGGAACCCAAAGGAAGCATTTCAAACTTCCAGATCATACGTACACACGATACCACATACGAACTCGGAGCTAGAACTATGAAAGAATCTCTAAACGTATGTTTATGTGTACATATACAGGATATTAAGGCTAAATTTGACGTTTTGCATAACAACCCCCTACCCTCAATATATCAGCCAAAAATAAAAGGTTTTTTCTTTTTAATCAACTAGATTATGGCTGGGAGGTAATAGTTTTGTTAAGGTAGCCGCCCTCAGCTTCCACCAAGCCTCAGGATGGCTCCGACTCTTGTTGCATGCGTTCCTGACTGTGTCCCTGGGAAGATCTTCGATCTTGGCCAGCAACTGGGCCTTGAGGTTGAGGGCAGAACGGTTTGTGTTTTTCTCAACTATGCCCGGCACATGGTAATCCATGGGATTAAGATCCAGGGAATTAAAAGGCCAGAAAGTGGCAGGGGTGAAGTCGGAGAATTTCTCCGACAACCAATTCTGACTCTTTCTTGTGGTATGGTCTTCTAGCAGCAACACTCATCGGCCAGTGTTTGACCACAGTCTCTACCAGCTCCACATAGCTGTCTGAATTGTGCCTAAGAATATACTCAAAGATGTAGGACGAGTGATAGCAAAGGTCCTCATTCAGGGCCAGCTTCATGGTGGCGACTCCAACACCCACCTTTCTAGCCAAAGTTTGAATTCCCTTGCTCGGGTCTTACATCACCTTGTCCCTCAATTGTTGGATGGATTCCTCCGACGTGTGGACTCAGTCAGAATTCCTGATGTGTTCCTTTTCTGCTGGCCACTGCTTCATAGTCTCCGCTGCAGCGGTCCATGTCACGTCTTACAGCCTTTACAGTATTCACAGAGCATTGAGCATCAGTTATAACGTTGTCATTTTGATACCCGGTGCGAATCATCATGATTCAGGTAACTCTTTTAAATATTAAAATGGCTTCTAGTCCTACATGTCTGCTAACTTTTTCTCAACTAAAACTTTACTCTGAGTTCTAGCCAAAGGCGTTGACTGATCACCGATACTTCAACCTGTTTTGTGAAAAAAAGAGATTAAAAAAATCGTCAAATTTAGCCCGAACAACTTGTAATCTAATTTACAATGGCGTGGCAATTTAATATATCGATTCATATGGGCCCCATTCCTAAATAGGTCAATTCCCATTTATTATCTTAAAACCAAATGAATTTGATATCATGAAAAACAAGGTTGGGTTGACTTTGCTGTTTGTAACTGAATGCTAGTTGAGAAACGCTTGAAATAAAGTAATATATAGGGTGTTCCATTAAGACGGATCGAAGTTAGCAGTAAATAAAACAGTGTTATTGGTGAACATTTATTGATTTCACTATTGAATCATGTTATTTGAGTCATGGCAATTATGTGTGAAAAATAATATCGCCTGAATGTCCGCCAAGGCTTCGGCGGCACACCTCCACTCGATGGTCAAAATTTTTGATGTCGTCTCTGCATAGTTGCTCCTCGATCTCACCAATATGCTTTATTATCTCATCTTTCAGCTGTTAAATTGTTGTTGGCTTGTTGGTATAGACCTTACTTTTGAGATGACCCAAAAGGAAGAAATCTAAAGGCGTCAAGTCACACGATCGTGGTGGCCAATTGACCTCGCTGTTTCGAGAGATGATGCGACCTGGGAACTTCTCATTCAATAAAGCCATTGTTGCATTGGCTGTGTGGCATGTGGCGCCGTCCTGTTGAAACCACAAATCTTCGATATCCATAGAATTCAATTCAGGCCATAAAAAGTTGGTTATCATGGCACGATATCGCTCGCCTGTCACTGGAACAGAATTCCCGGCATCATTTTCGAAGAAATACGGCCCAATGATTCCGCTAGCAAAAAATGCACACCAAACCTTTTGTGGATGCAGTGGCTTTTCAACAATCTTCCTGGGATTTTCATTAGCCCAAATGCGACAATTCTGCTTATTAACGAATCCACCAAGATGAAAATGGGCTTCATCACTGAAGATGATTTTTTTTGCGAAAAATCATCATCGGCTTGTCTTTGCTCGTGCACCCAATTGACGAATGTACGGCGCTTCAAATGGTCAGCAGTCTTCAGTTTTTGTGTTAATTGAGTTTTGTAAGCGTGTAGAGACAAATCTTATATAATATCTCAAACCAAAAGTAGTTCATGGTGATATAAAATTTATCCAGTTAAGATGAATTGAAGCCTCGTTTCGCAATGGCAAAATATGTTTACTCGTGGACATTGATAAAGATCATTATTTGTATGTGCGAGGATTAGCCATAATACCAACATCCAACAAATGAAAGAAGATTTGTCTGGTATGAAGTTACATGCTATCTTCGCCAGTGACAAGTAATAAATTTGACATGCACTGGTTGTTTTCAGATGCGTCCTTAAGTAGATGCCTTGTACGGTTTCTTCGAAACCATCTGATCCAACAGTTTTATCAAAAATTCAACAAATAGAAAGCAGGCTACCCTGTAGTTTATATTCGATGAAGCACACGGAGGGGTAGTTGTTTGTTCCTGAAGTAAACTGTTTTGTCTACATCCATTAATAAGCCTTTCGTGGGATGATTGGAATAACTGAACATCAACGTTGGTGTCTTGTGATATATAGCACACTCTTTTGTCCGTGTTATTCATAGCTATATAACAAATCCTTTAGTTACACAATGTTTTTACAACCTCGCAAATGTCTTTTGATCTGGTAAAGAGGGTTATGTATTTGAAACTCGATTAGTTATTCATCTGCAGCCATGTTTGAAGTGGAATCTCGACTCGAGGGCATGAAATTGAGTTACATTAGGCCCAATGAAAAACAAAACAAGGAAAAAGGAAAGGAGATTCCGAGCGCTTTCATCTTTACTTGCGAAATCTTTTTCAAGTAATGAACATGAGCTTATATAGAGGAGAAACTTTGCCCTCCTTTTCCCAAACCCTAAGTAAGGGAGGCAAAATCAAGGAGAATCTTAATTCTTCTAGATGTATTCCTCTTTGTTCATTCCTTAAAAAGGTCTTCGCGCAAATAAAGAGGAAAGACCTCGGAATCGCCTTCCCCTTTTCCTTGTTTTGTTTTTTACATAATTGTGACTCACGTGCTACTTTGTGAGTTCATAATCATTAAGCTCCATGTCAAGATCACTAATATAAATAAAGGATGTATAAAAGTGATCTTGCCCATGTCGTGGATCAAGGATAAGGCAAATAAATGAAAAAAAATCGTTTTGCTTTTCGTGAGATTTGAAGAATAATTGTTTCCTTATTTCATTTCTTCGGTTATAAGAAAATAAATGATCATTTCGTGTGAGTGAATTTTCATATTCACTGTACACAATTTCATGGGAAAAAATACACGAGATGAATCGAATAACATTGAAATCAATTTCATAGCAATAATTCGATCTATCTGCTTCTTCGAAGTATAAATCTCTACGGAATTATCAAAACCGATAATTTTCTTTGCTTTCTTTTAAGAAAAAGAGAGAGGCCACGCAGCCAATATATAGGCGCTATTAAAGAACGTGGACAAGAGGAATGAAAATACATAAAAAATATAAAGCATAACAAAGAAAGCACAACATACAATTTCAGGTGATGGGTATGAAAACTCTTTTTTTTCTTTTTCTTTTAAATATCTTATTATAATGATCCTACCGTGTGTGTATGTGTATGTGTGTGTGTGTCCACCTGTACATTTAAAAAAAAATGCGAAATAATTTTTTTTATTGCACACCAATTTCTTAATTTTGCCAGCGAAGCGAACAAGTGCCGGAGGCCTAGTCAAAAACGCTCGTAGGGAGGATTTTTGCTCGTTTTAATAAAGCCGCACAAAGTTCATTAATAAAATATTGAGAAAAATCACTTGGCCCGGCATCAAAAACCCCTTTGGAAACTTAAAATTCTATCTTACAATTAATTTTGTTTTACTCTTAATTAAAAGTATAATTTCTCCGTTTACTTACATAGTAAATATCATATATGCGAATGGTCGCCAGTGTTATTATGTCTTCAAAATATATTCTCCCCAAAAGAATGACAACAAAAAGGAGATAAAAGTATGCCCATAATACAGGGTAGACTGTAGGGATATGTTTGTTCCAATGAATAAGAGAACGGACGTAGTTCGGCAAAGAACTCGGTTAAACCAGTGAACTACAAGCAATAAAAACAAAAGAGAAAAAATAAGAGTTGATTTACTAAAAAGTAAAGTAATAAAAAAATACAATTGAGTTATTTCACTGGAGATACCAATTAAAACAACTAGAGCTCTAGCAAGGCGTTGGTCTTCCACCGTCGAGGTACGGGTTCGATCCCAACGACGGCGTTGGTCTTACAGCGCCGATGCATGGGCTTGATTCCAAAGATGGCGTTTATCTTCCAGCATCCAGGCACGTGTTCGATCCCAACGCCGACTTTGGTCTAAAGCGTTGAGATACGTGTTCGATCCTAACGACGACGTTGGTCTAAAGCGTTGAGAGACACGTATTCGATTCCAGCGATGGCGTTGGTCTTCCAGCGTCGTGGCACAGGTTCGATCCAGGCGATGGCGTTGGTCTTCCAGCGTCGAGGCACTGGTTTAATCCCAGCAACGGCGTTGGTCTTATAGCGTCGACACACTGATTTGATCTCAACAACGGCGTTGGTCTTATAGCGTTGAAACACGTGTTCGATCACAGCGACGGCGTTGTTCTTCCGTCTTAGAGGTTCAATCCTAACGACGGCGTTGTTCTTCCAGCGTCGAGGCACGGGCTCGATCCCAGCGACGAAGAACTTTTATCGCCTTCACGAATTTCCCGCCCTCTGGTGGATACGCACATTACCAATAACAACACCACCAAAATTTCCAACCCGCTTTCGCACACCACAACTTACACACTCTCTTCTCATTTCCGGAACACTGGTGATGGACTACTAGTGTTCCCTATGGGGCACTAATATCACCATAACCCTGAGGCCGACCCCACCCCAGCCCATTTTGGGTTTCCACCATCACTAGTTGGTGTAAAAAAAGTACATATGCTCCCCCCCCCCTCCTTCTCAACGAGAGGCACCATCCTTATGACCGGGGTCTTTAACGATTGTCATTCTGATCTTTATGTGCCTTTCATTAATCCGTTCGGGGGATCTCGTCTACCTACTGAAACAAGCGAGACAAAACGGTGAAAGAGCGCACCCGGTTAACTTAATGAAGATAAGATACAAAACGAATTAATTTGACCTCAATAAAGAATCGGGACTCCATCTTGCGACTAACCACACCCGATGTGGCTTAACTTGGCTGTTATCGGGGGCGTAGGTGCCACTCTGTTATGCTGTATCCCACTGTTGTGTTAATTGCAATGGAAATGAAAAATGTGGTGACACCATACTGCAAAGGATGGGCAAATCACCAACTCCGACCTGCCATAGGTCGACCTATCGTATCCATACATTAGTCTTTTTCCAGATTCTATATTTTATTCGCTATCACCAATGGCCAAAGATTATAAACTTGAGGGATAGAAAAATTGCGAATGAGCAGGAAAGATAAAATAATCAAGTCATGCTATCACTATTATGGCTCGGCGTCTAATTAAGCTAAACTATAAGTATGGGATGTCTGGTTATCATCTCTCGATTACCACAATTACTCTCATGCCTCGGTCGAATAATGCGGCGGAGGGACGCAACTTGTAATTACCGAGCGATTCCCTAAGTTCGACGGAGTGAGGAACGAGAAGGCGAAATTCAGACGGCTTAAATTGCCCTAAAAGCTATAACGCTATAGAAGGAGATCCACCGCCCAAATGTGACCGACCGGTCGCCCGCTAAAAGGAGTGTGTTTGGAGAGCGTCCCTTTCCCTCGCATCGATCGCCATCTGGCGACAGTTTAGGTAAGCGTTTCCGGACGACCGTGACGTGGTGTACCGCGTCAAATGATGGTCACGGAGTGGAGCGTTTGATGGTTTCTCGATAAGGTGCTCAGGGACGAACTCACTTAAATAAAAGTGTATGCATGGCCACTAAATTATCGTAGAAAAGTAAAGGTACCATAAAAAAACACGTCTATTGTGTCTTATCTGCCTAAGAGCCTTCCATACATTTCACTTCCCCTAACTTAATCATTTTATGAATAAATTATAAAAAAAATACTTTCTAGCAATCACCCTGGTTTTACTAGTATTTTTCTTATGCATTAGAGTTCCAGTTAACGTTGAACATAGATTTCCGTTGATTATAATTGCGTGCATTAGCAATTCACAAAAAGTAAGCAAATTAGAACCAGAGAACTAAAAACGTTAGGCTTTACGTTCTGGAATTTACGGATCTGATCCACTCTAAGTAATTGATTTTCCCCTTACACTTGAGTCGACTTCGGCATAATTTTCCCCTTAAATCACTGCCCATGACACCAATCCATTTCGAAAATCCATTTTCTTCCCAACACACCGAGGTTGTTTTCATTGGATTTTCTCTCTGTTCACCTCTCAATGGGATTTGCTTTAGAACGGAGGTAAGGGGACTAAGTTCAGGAAAACTAGGCGCTCTCCCAGTTCCTAATACCTCAGTCTCACTTATTGTTACTTCTCTCAACTCTACTTTGTTTATGACTGTGTTGGTCTCGCAGAATAACGCCTTTATTTTTTTAATCCAAGCCTATCTCATAACGTACCCCTTCCTTCGAATTGGTTCGTAATAAAGAAGACGGGAGGGAGAGGAATAAATAAGAAACAATAAAAGGTTTTATAAGGATGGACCAGGCCAAGGGTAGATTGCACGATTTTGTTATCAGAAAGGGGCCTCAGGTGGCTCATACTTTATAAACTCTTCGTCAAGCAGACTACTTCAATACCAGCAATCACTGGTCGGGCTGGGCTCTGATAGAAAGAACTAGGGCAGTGAATAAAAGCAACAATTGTGCATAGTGCAGCGAATAAATAATTAGTGCCCATAGGGCAATTAATGGAAACATTATTTAATTTTATCATAGGTCAGTAGTGAATGAATACATCATTGACCATATATTAGTTAATTAATATAGTATTTACATTGTTCATAGGCCAGTAAATAAGAGAATCATTTGATTCGGCCATAGGATATATTTATTGGTTTTAGATGCTGTAGCTAGAATATATCATTAACATTAGTCATAAGAAGGTGAATGAATGTTTCTAGGTTTTAGGGCAGTGAATTTCTTGTTAATATAGTCTGTTTACAATGGTAATTTAGAGATCTTCATTTCACACACAGCGGAAAGGTATGATGGAGTGATAGAATGAGAGAAAATGCAATTTAACAGGAGTATGGATTAAAGCGGAAAGGAATTTACAAAGAAGTGAATGAAAAAAATTAGGAGTACTGAGAAAAATAAGAAGTGTAATAGTGAACTAAATGTATTCCAAATGCTGAAAATAAGTTTGTTTTAGTACGATTTCTACTACTGATTTGCACCGGATGGTGGCTGTTTCAGTGAGAATCTACAGTGTAACAACTTGGACTCTGAACCACAGGTTGCTACAGTCTATGATTGTATGGGATGGAACCATTTAGGTACCAGGTTCGATTCCCGGCGAAAAGGGACACAAAATGACATTCAGTGTTTGAGGATGCTGACGCTGAGACATGCTCTTACACAGTTCCATGCATCCCCACGTCCCCACACGCATAACCAATCACAGCACCGCTCGCTCACTCTCATTCCTTCGCGCACACATTACTCTTCCGACTACGAAACCCACCGACGAGGTTTCAATATCCATACTCCCCTGACATGCCCCCTCGGCATAGGCCGCGAGGCCTTTGAAGTATTTCTTTTCCCTGTAACTCCTTTGCACCACGAACGGTTACCATGCTCGCTGGTTGATTGGTGGCAAAACGTAGTATCCTACCCCCACCCAATGAGACGTTGATAACTAGAGGCTTTCCAACCGATGAACTCTTTTCGTCAATGCAAATTTAAAATAATGGAGATAGGTGTGGAAATTAATTTCTTGGGTGTCTACAGGGATATCCCAACTACGAATAAAGGCGTACGTCACTTTAGTTCACTAAAGTTGGAACTCGTTCGAGGCACACTAGTTGTAATTTAGCACAGGTCTGTAATATTAGAAATACGTACCTTTCAAATGTAAAATAGAGAAGCAAACTATTCCTCCTTTGGATCGTAGTAATATCTGTATAGGACTCGAATGGCATTAAATGGAGCACATGAGGGCAGCTGAATGAATTTTATCATAACTTTAATCGAATTATGACCCGCTTGTAAAGCTGACACCAAAACACGGGAAGACGAAGGAATTCATTACCGCGCGGCATTAAATTCAAGATTTCAAAAATGCAACTTTTCGTCTGGGCAAACCCCACGAAATTTTAAGGGGGTAATTTAAATTCCTCTACAAAAAAAAGATTAAACATATCAAAGCATTTGTCACATTTTCGAATGTCCCATTATAGGGGTTTGCATATCAATTTTATCCGATAGCTACATAATATTTATTGATGAAAACCACACACAATTATCTTCAGTGATAGAAAGTCCATATAAGCGAATTGTGAATTGTTGTAAGAGTAGGTGTGGGTAGGGGATAGAATAAGAGTGTGTGGACAAATAGAGGAAAATAGACCAGTGGTGAAAAGAGATTAATTAAGAGATTAACAGCGATAGCCTGGTAATCAGGCCTATCGCTTTAGGGTATTTTTGGTTAGGTAGTTCCTTTGTTGTCTTTGAGTTAGTATATATATATATATATATATATATATATATATATATATATATATATATATATATATATATATATATATATATATATATATATATATATATATATAATATATAATATGGCGTTTAAGCCATTTGTCTTCATAAAACAATTAATGTCCTTGGATATGATATGCGCATTTGCTCTTGTGGTAATAATTACTTTATTAATTACTTTAGTGTTGTACTTAGTGTCTTTGTCTTTTTTGTATATCTTGTAGTGAGTGTAATTCGTGGATGCCTTCCTCGGTAAATTTTGGTCTTCATCGGTAGATTTGAGTTTGGGTCTTCATCGGTGAATTTGTAGAAATCGATAAGGTTTCATAGTTGGGTAAGCTTTTTCTTAGTCGGACTTTTTATTGGTTTAGGGTAAGACATTTCTATTATCACGTGTAGAACGGCACTTTTGCTCCGCCAGCTAAAACCCGGCGGAGCTTGGAAATCTGGCACGACTTATTCCTCTTCTGTTCTGGTCAATCATTTGGACGATATCATCGTCCAATTGACGATTAACCATTTCCTGCATATTCCTTGTCCGTTCTTCTAGGACAATGTTAATGGGACTTAACCCCCGCCTCCCGGTGCAGTTTTCATGGCGTCTTCTTTCTCGCCTGAATGTACCTGTAATCAGGTACACACATTTGTTCTGCACCACTTGTAGTTGCCTCTTTTGTGTCTTTGAGACACACGAGGGTGCGGAAGCGGGGTATAGCAGCGTCGATCTTACAAGTGCACTATAGATCTTTTTCTTATTGCTTTGACGAATATTTCTGAACCTGTATACAGTCTTGACTGCAGCAGTGGCCTTGGTGATTCTTTCTTGGACGTGCTTCTTGTACCGGATGAGGTATTCTTCATTCCGAGTACATTGCACTCCGTGGTGTAGAGATAACGTCTATCCCCCACCCTGACGTCGTAAAGTAGTCTCCTGCCTATGGGGACTACTTTGAACTTTTCGTGGTTGGTGCGGATCTTCCACCGGGCCTCGTAGGTGTTAAGATTTTCAATTTCTGCTGCTGTCATACGAGCTTGCCAAGGCGCATTCCTCCATGGAAAAGTGATTATCTGGGTGAAATCATCGGCGAATTGAATGTTGAGACAAGTGGGGCTTACAGGGGCTGGGACATCAGAGGTGTAAATCAAGTAAAAAGTGGGGATAGCCCCCCCCCCCCTGCGGGAGGCCAGCAATAAGCGGAAACTTTGGTCAGTCCGTGCACCCTAAACTGATGTACGCCGCTCTCTCCAGGACATAGACACAGAGATTTCCTTCTAAGTTTTCACTTAGGCCCACTCGTAAGATCTTGTACTGCATTTCCCGTCGCCACACCTTATAAAACGCCTTTGATACATTCCGACAAACAATGTCCACGTAACTCCTTTCCCGTTTTGCTTTGGCTAGCTTCTCCGTGATGACATTAATCGCCATCTCCGTACTTCGCTTCCTCCTAAACCCGAATTGATGTGGGTTGAAGAGGGAGTTCTCCTCCAGGTGAGACAACAGTCTTCTGTTGAGAATCTTCTCGAAGAGCTTTCTGCCAAATTCTAGAAGTGAAATTGTCCGGTAGCTCTCCTTCAACGTTGGGTCGTCTAGGCATAGCGTCATATATTAAATAAATCGGATCATCTGAAGATAAGCCACTCCACGAAAGCTTGGCGTAGCTTATCTTTAGAGAAGGAAAATTGGTGGTGTCTTATCTTCAGGTGAGGAAAATTGGTGGTGGCTTATCTTTAGGTGGGAGAAATTGGTGGTGGATTATCTTCACGTGAGGAAAATTGGTGATGGCTTATCTTTAGGTGAGGAAAATTGGTGTTTTATCTTCGGATGATAAAAAATGGGGTGGCTTATCTTCAGGTGATGAAAGTTGGGGGTGCCTTATCTCCAGATGGTGAAAATTGAGGGGGGTGGCTTATCTTCAGGTGATGATAATTGGTGGTGGCTTATATTTAAGTGAGGAAATTTGGGGATGGCTTATCTTCAGGTGATGAAAATTGGCGGTGGCTTATATTCAGGTGATGAAAATTGGTAGTGGCTTATCTTCAGGTGAGAAAAATAGAGGATGCTTTTCTTCATGTGAGGAAATTTGGGGGTGGCTTATCTTCAGGTATGGACAATTGGGGTTGGCTTATCTTCAGGCGAAGGAAATCGTATGTGGCTTATCTTCAGGTGAGAAAATTGAGGGTGGTTTTTCTTCAGGTGATGAAAATTGGGTTTGGCTCACCATAAAACGAGGAAAATTGGGGGTGGCTTATCTTCAGGTGAGGAAAATTGGGGGTGGCTTATTTTCAGCTGAGGAAAAGGAAAGGGGGTATCTCTGGGTGTAGGTTTCAAGCGATGTGCGTAGTAGCGTCACGCAGCTCAGAGCTCTTAAGCATAGGGAGGGGGTAGGTGTGGTATTTGGTAATACAAAATACAATCATAATTATCTGACATGAAGACATAAAATCATACTCATTAACACATCATACATCTTTTCTCTCTACTAAAATAAAAAAAAACTCAAATCAACGAACCAAACCTAAAAATCACATATCTTTATAGTTTAATAAGACCAGTAAACCCAAACCGCATGACCTAACCTACTAAACACAAGAAACAGCTCTTTGTCTTCTAATAACATAATAAACCCAAACAGCATGACTTAGGAAACAGCGGACACCTCAAGGGATAAAATTTGATGTAGCTTGTCTTTAGATGAAAAGGCTGCACTTGCTAATCTTTATGAGCAGGTTTGGGGGTAGTTTATCTTCTTGTGATCAAATAAATTAACTGAATTTCCTTCCCATAACTACAGGAATATCTGTGTTTATTCCCCGCCGGACAAAACGTTATATACAATCCTGTATATAGGATACTTTATTTTTCATTTAGTAGACTGCTTTATCCCACGCCATGGGGAAAGGCTCTACCCTTGAGCTGTGTTTGGTTAAAAAAGAAAGGCTACACAGCTCCATAAGAACTCCTGATCCCTCGAGGAGTACCACCATTTAGCTTCTCAGTTTTTGAAACGTACACCCGAATTGGAGAGATTCAAAATAAAAAAACCCTGTGAACGCTTGTGGGGGGAAATGAATTATTACCAGCACCCATATACCGCTTTTGGCGTGAATGGTATATCTATGAGAGGCTAAAAATGTCTTGTATTTCTAGGAAATATACTTAATCTCGAATGAGAAAAGTATGCCCATCTGTGACTATCTTAAGTCTCAAGCGGGAGAAGAAGAAAGAATGTCCAGGGAGGATTCGAGACTGCCTGATCACATGAGACATATAAGACATGGACTTTCCCTTTGAGGGTGATAATAATAAGAGTAATAATTATGGGAGTGTGTGTGATTGAGTGAGGAGTAGCTTGAGAGTTGAGTGGAGGAATTTGAGGTTTAAAGGTGTGAAATTGTATTTAGTTGTATTGTTTGATAAATGTGAAACTGAAAAATCGAGTTTCTGGAATGATTGCCCTGAATTAAGACGAGTGCTGAATGGAATTGGAGATGAGCATCTGTTGATGGTTGTGAGACATAAATGGGATAATTTGCGAGGAGGTGTTGGTAGTAGTCCTAAAAAGAATTAAAATGGAGAGGTGTTGCTTTTATGTGCTGAGAAAAACGGAAACATGCCACACATATTGTTTCAGCACAATGATATGTATATTATCCATAATACCTCATAAATGGGTCGAAGGAAAAAAACAAAAAAACAGAGATCTATTTTTTTTCTGCCCCTGACACCACACTTTCTTCCCCCTATCACCCTAGCCGAATTCTCTGTCTTTTTATCTGACCAGATAGTTCCTATCCATTGTGGGATACCCGACTCCTCTATTTCTCGTCATCGGATAAATTCTCCCTCCGAAACTTCTTTCTCTCACCCTGGTGTCCCCTAAGAAACTAACTTTCTTCTTTCCAAAAGAAACCTGTTATCGTAAAGTCTGTACTAGCAGTTTCTCATTGTTCTTCTTCCTTACTTCCTCGTTATTTTTAATATCTCCCTCTCGTTTAGAATAGTACCATCTGATTTGAAATATACTGCTGCTTGCCCTATCTCAAAGCGCCCGAGCCTGAAGCCATAAAGACCTGGTAAATTATTACCAAATCTCTCAAAAGTTCTTGAAAAGATGATGTCAGTTCTGATTCTAGGTCACCAGTCTTCCTCCAACGTTGTCGAGATGTTTCGATCTAGTTTCAATACAGGACATGGCACTGAATCAGCTTTCTTAAAAGTAATGGACAGCCTTTGAAATGCAGTTAACGCTGGTCAGCTTTCCTTTTGGTACTTCTGGACATCTCGACAGTATTTGGCACAGTTGATCAAACTGTTCTTCTTCACCACCTGCGTGAATTCCAGGGTGTCTCTGGAACTACTCTTTACTGATTCTGCTCGTATTTTTCACCTCGTAAATATTCTATTCATATTGGCGGGGCAGGGGGGAGGGCGTTTTGTTATTCCTATGCCTCGTTTTGGTTTATCATTTGAATTCTGACATGCCGACATGCCATCTCTCTGTTTTCCTAGCTTCGTTTGCTGAAACTCATATAAACCTACTCTCCGCTAATAAAGTCATATCTAAATGGCTATTGGGAAACTTTCAGCAACTCAACCATAACACAAACAGGTATGAGTTGTAGGCACTCCTGCGGATATGACTCGCTACAAAGCTATTACACTTTATCTAAACCTTGGAACCTACTATGTTACTTTTTTTGATACTATAAAATATATGTGCGTCGCTTTTAATAGTCAGCAATCTCTCAAAACTCATTGTTTACATCTGAAAATCCACTTTCTGCTTTCTACGTAATCTCAGCCGCATCCGCTCCCATTTTTTACTATAACAGCTTTGAGATTTTCATTTCTGCTTTCGTTACCTTCCGCCTCCACTACTGCAACTCCCTTCTTGCCAGGTAACAGAGGCTTCCACACTTTGACTGCTTCAACCGGTTTGAAACTTAGTAGCCCGTCTTCTCCCTCAGGATCTTTCTCTCCTTCAACTTCTCTGTGTAGGGAACTGCACTGACTGACCATTGGATACAGAACCTTCAAGGTCCTTCAGCTAACATATAACTCCTTATATACTGCTGATCCCTTCTACCTGTCTTCCTCACTGAACCTATTCCACCCTATCTCGAACTCTGGGCTCGAGCTATGCTCCCCTCCTGATTATTCCTCGTAGTCAGCTGTGCTTGATCGCGCTTTCTCTATATTTGCCTTCAAGACCCACATCTTCTCTATAGCAGTTCCTTAGTCGATAAACAGGGGCTATGTATGGGTCCATCATCTCGAAGAGTGCCATACAGAAAATCCGTTATTATTATATTTCTCCTTTTAAAATGGTCGTCCATAATACCCTCACGGGCAGACATTCCGATTTTCAGCACTCTTAAGGCCCATTCATACATCTCCATGATGGCCACACCATTTTTCTCTTGGTCACCAGTCATGTCACCACGAGAGCTTATTCTTATCACGGCTGCTGGGGAGTAGTGTTTTGTGTGAATAATTCCGTTAGTTTCCATGGAAACATGTGGTGGCTTCACCAGCTTGTCGAGGGAAGGCGTTTTTGTGCGCGGCCAGATTTGCGGTTGCGTAGAAGGGCGTTTTTTTGTGCGGGGCCAGATTTGCGGTTGCGTGGAAGGGCGTTTTTTTGTGCGCGGCCAGATTTGCGGTTGAGTGAAGGGCAGTTTTGTGTGCGGCCAGATTAGTGGTTGCGTGGAAGGGCATTTTTGTGCGCGGCCAGATTTGCGGTTGCTTGGAAGGGCGTTTTTGTGCGCAGCTAGATTTGCGGTTATGTGGAAGTTTTTTTTTGTACGTGACCAAATTTGCGTTGCGTAGAAGGGTGTTTTGTGCGCGGCCAAGCTCATTGGGCCACCACCTGTTTACATGAACAGAAACGGAGCCATTCACACGAGACGCTACTTAAAGTGCGGCCATGATGAGCATATGATTTGTTGGTGACCTGATTTGGGGCCATGAAAAATGGTAAACCCAATCGTGGTGGCGGCCTGTGAAGGGCCCCCTCATTATGCATAGGGAAAAATTCTTTCCTGCATTTGCTATAAATCTTGGCGCGCGCGCGCATTGTCCCTCATTTTGGTTCCTGTCCTCGTGAGACATTGCGATCTGCTTTCAAAATTGTGGGGATTAAGAAGCAAAGGAGGGAATGAATCCTCTTGACTCCCTCCTTTCGAATGAAGCTGAACTCAATCTTTCAAAGGATTGCCAAGAGATTTGCTTCTTAATCTGGGTGCTATTCTCTCTCTTTCTCTCTCTCTCTCAATATCTTTGTCTCGCTTTCAATCTCTCTCTCTTTTAATTTCTTATTCAATCTCTCTCTCTTTTTCCATCTCTCATTCGATCTCTCTCTCTCTCTCTCTCTCTCTCTCTCTCTCTCTCTTTCAAATGCTCTTTCTTTCAATCTCTTTGTCTCGCTCTCAATCTCTCTCTCTTTCTTTCAAATTCTCTTTCCCTCATTCTATCTCTTTCAATATTTTGTCTTGCTTTCAATCTCTCTCTTTCCATCTCTCATTCAATCTCTTTTTCTAAACACATTCACTCTCTCAATATCTGTGCATTAGCAGAAGTGAAGATTAAAATTTAACTGCATAGTGAAAATAAAGTAAACCCCGGGCATTTATACAAAATTCTAATTATACCCCTTAGATTTAGCAATAAAAGTTCGTGAATAAATCCATACATTTTCGATTACTTTCGTTGACGCTTTCATTGACTATTAGTAAACTCCTAAAACCCTGCAACGTAATCAGCGTGATAAAATCTCTAGTTGCTGGATTCAATAGGTAGAAATTATCTACATTTTAAAATAATTGTTTTTTTTCTACATCACTATCCTGATGTAGCAAATTTATTAAACTTCCTTGTTTACATTTTGTGATCCCAGCTTCAACTCACGTTAGTGTCAGCTTCCCTGGAACTCATTGGTCGTGATTTTCTTTCGGTAACATTTCTCGGGTCCGTCACCAAATGCCATCTTGAAATCGAAGTCAATGGAAAATATCTGCTGCTCTTTGGTGAACACATTCTTGGATTTTTCAGGAAAAAAAGTTGACCAAACTTGTCGGTGTTTCTAAAAGCTCTGTTTATATATCTTGTCTCTGGTGATCGATTCTAAAGTTTTGCCAACCCTAAATATTGATTATTTTTCTAAAATATTTCGAATTATTTTTACATTAAAATACCTTTTAGAAAGTTAGATTTACTAGAATTCTTCGATGTGTCAATGATGTAAAATCAATATTATCCAAGAGAGTTTTTTAAATGAAATATATTTGTCCATTTAATAATAAATCAATAAATAAATAAATATTTCCTGAGACTCCGTTTTTGCGATAAAGGAATAAAACTGACAGATGAGATAAAAGTAAGAATATAGTGAATAATTAGAGCAAAACAAAAAGTAGATGTAAAATCAATCTTTGGAGTTAAGTCCATATTCACTGGTATCAGAGAAGCGGCTGACTACAAGGTGTAACGAATGATAACTACAACGACTAAATAAAATAGTATAAGCACAATCTTTTGTCAAACCAAGTAATCAATTGCTTAAAATATATTATGATGCCCCCCATCCTCTTAGGCGAGGTGAATTAATTGATGTTTTCCCTTTTTTTTGCAGCAAGAATACTCCGAAGAAAACCCTTTCTTCAACCCATTCGATAGAGATGAGGAAAGAAGTCATGCGAGTGCCACATTCAATGCTCAAAGCGGCGGAACAAGCAGGACTGGACTTTACGACCCTGATTACCGTTCTTCAGCCGACTATGACTACCGCTCAGGGAGTAATCAAGGTCAGGGCGAATATGAATTCAACAGCACCGACGGAGAAAACTCTGGCAGTAGTTTTTGGAGCAATTTCGGAAGCTTCTACGGCACAGGTGTAGGAGAGAATAACACAGAACACGATAGATATCCTTATGGTGATGAATCCAGTTATCATAGTACCTACGGCGATGACAGAGGTGGACAAGGATCGTATGATGGCGCCTCTGGAAGTAGCAGTAGTGGTTCCTTTGGAGGAAGAGGCTACATCCATGGTTCTAGTAACGGGAGTAATGTTTTTGACTCGTCGTACGAAAGTACATATTCATCTTATGGCAGCAATAGTGATCATTCACAGGGTACGAGAGGCGGGGATCCTTATGGAGCTAGAAATGAAGACAGTGATAGAAATCCTTATGACAGCAGCACATCTTACGGAAGTCGGGGAAGCTCTTCTTACGGAAGTGAAAGAGGTGATACCTCCTATGGAAGTCATAGTAGCAGCACTTCTTACGGAGGTAGTGAAGATCCGTCGCATGGCAGCCGACAAACTGATCCCATATACGGAAGCAGAAGTGGTGATCCTTATTCGAGCAGTAGTGACAACGAATCATCTTATGGAAGCGGCACGGCGTATGATAGTCAGGGAGGCTCTTCTTATGGAAGAGATCCTCATGGAAGGGAAGACCACGATCCATATGGAAGGGACAGCGGTGATCCTCACGGAAGGGATAGCGGTGATCCTTACGGAAGGGAAGGCACCGATCCTTACGGAAGTGAAAGCGGCAACCCATCCTACGGACGAGAAAGTAGCGATCCTTACGGAAGAGAAAGCGGTGACCCATCCTATGGACGAGAAAGTGGCGATCCTTATGGAAGGGAAAGTGGTGACCCATCCTACGGACGGGGAAGTAGTGATCCCTATGGAAGAGAAAGCAGCGACCCATCCTACGGACGAGAAAGCAGTGACCCATCCTACGGACGAGAAAGTGGTGATCCTTACGGAAGAGAAAGCGGCGACCCATCCTATGGACAAGAAAGTGGCGATCCTTACGGAAGAGATAGCGGCGACCCATCCTACGGACAAGAAAGTGGCGATCCTTACGGAAGAGAAAGCGGTGACCCATCCTACGGACGAGAAAGTGGCGATCCTTACGGAAGAGAAAGAGGCGACCCATCCTACGGACGAGAAAGTGGCGATCCTTACGGAAGAGAAAGCGGAGACCCATCCTACGGACGAGAAAGTGGCGATTCTTACGGAAGAGAAAGCGGCGACCCATCCTACGGACGAGAAAGTGGCGATCCTTACGGAAGAGAAAGCGGCGATCCATCCTACGGACGAGAAAGTGGTGATCCTTACGGGAGAGAAAGCGGAGACCCATCCTACGGACGAGAAAGTGGCGATCCTTACGGAAGAGAAAGTGGAGACCCATCCTACGGAGGAAGTGGAGCGACTTCTTATGGCGGCAGTAGCAGCACTTCCTATGGAGGTGGTAGTGATTCTGGTTACGGCAGCACTTCTTCTTCAAGGGGTTTCGGTACGGGAGGAGGTGGATTTTACCGTGGAAGAGTGAATGCTACAGAAGATTGCCGGTGCCTCGGTGAAAAAGGCTCAAGGGTAACTCTTGTATACATTTAAGTGATATTTAATCAATATTTAATAGAATCAATTCCTTGATCTTGCATCACAAATTATAGAGCATTTATCATTTATAATATTTTGCCCTGGTGATTTTGCTATAATTTTATATTTAAAACTGTGTTTCCATAAAAAAATACTAACTTGTTTACCGTATACTTTATAAGGGAAGCTCTGGAGCACCGGGTCCGCAAGGAGTACCGGGGGTAAGAGGATTCCCTGGACCAGAAGGATTGCGAGGCCCCAAGGGAGATAAAGGAGCAGAAGGTCCGGTTGGCTTGCCTGGAATTAAAGGAGATCGAGTAAGTAACCTGGATTTAGTAAAGATCCGCATCAACAGAGTAACCAAGGGCAATTTAACTTTACTAGCTTATTTTACGGGTGCTTTTCTGTACAATTTGAGTCACAGTAGATTATAGTTGTTTGTCTCTATAAATAGAGTCATGGTAGATTAGGGAGAAAGAAATAAGACACTTTTCATGCTTTCTGAAGCACAATTGCTGCTCAAGAGAACTAAAGGTTTTTTTAACAGCTTCTTTTAATAGTTCTATTGTCATATTTTATTATAATTTTCTTAAATATGTTATATTCAATAATTCAATTTTATTTATTATCCTACATAAACATTTCCCGGGTTAGATTAGGTTAGGTAAACTTATTTTGGAGCCGACTGATCTTTCCAAACTGAGTCTCTGACTGTTAATGTTTACAACGTCCGAAAACCGAATTGGATATATCTAATGCAAATTATGAATCTTAGGGTCGAATGGGACCAAATGGTTTTCCTGGATTGAATGGACTACCAGGGATGCCAGGACCATCAGGACGTGATGGTGACCCTGGAAAAGATGGATGTGATGGCAAAGACGTAAGTAGAGTTTGTTACGTAAAAGGTTGTAGGTAGGTCAAAGTTTTGGTGGAAATATGACTCGTGTTAATGTTTTATTTAAATTTGGATGGTATTTTGTTTTATTTGTTAACTATTAATAGTAAATACTATTTTTAGTATTTTTTTTAATTTACGTATGTATATATATATATATATATATATATATATATATATATATATATATATATATATATATATATATATATATATAATATTGTTGAAGAGGAATCCACGAGCCACCAGAACAGATGCAACATCGTTTATTTTCTTTTGTACGTTTCGAAAACGCGTTTTCATCTTCAAGCTAAAAATGAAGAATGATTAAATTAGAACACGAGGAAAAAATATCAAAGATGAAAAAACATTGAAAATAGTTTATATAAGAAAAAAAATATAAAATTAGCAAATAATTTGTATGTACATAAAATGAAAAGAGTAACATTTAAAGTTTACTGGATTAAATTAAAAAAAGTTAAAAAATGAAATATTATTAAAAACAGCCGTTAAAATAATTACGAAATAAAATAAATCATGAAAACAAGTTACAAACATATTATCCAGTGGAGTTTGTAACAAACACGACTTGAAATGAAACGTAAACAATGTTCTGTACCCTATTTTTCTTTTAAGGGTCTCCCGGGAGAGCCAGGAACTGCGGGGCCTCCTGGAAGAAGAGGATTTCCCGGCACGCCAGGATCTCAAGGAGAAAAGGGAGAACCGGCTATTGCTAGTACTCCATCTGACAAGGGAGAAAAGGGTGATCCAGGAAGAAATGGTTTTCAAGGAAGTCCTGGACCTCAGGGTCCGCCAGGTATCAGAGGAGAAAAAGGTTATCCCGGATTACCTGGAACAAAGGTACAGTCTTTTCCCTTTTAAACATCAGGTAGAGTTTATAAAGTATTAGCAAAATAGCTAGAAATTCTAAAAAAAATAATACTGTTATAACTTTATTTTTCAATTACAGGGTAACCCTGGACCTGCCGGAGCGCCAGGGCAAAAAGGACAAATGGGTTTAGCATTCCATGCACAGAAAGGTCAAAAAGGTGACCCTGGTCCGAAGGGAACAGTTTGCACCAATGGTTTCCAAGAAACACAGTGTCCAGGTACTGTGGTAAGTAGGTCACTTTCGATCCTGAATAAGCATAAATTTCTAATTCAATGTCCCTGAGTCAGTTATTCTTGAATTATTTTAGTTTACTAACTTTAAGGTCATTCCATAAGTAATGCAGCATTTTTTCCATGTATATCATTATTGTATGGATAAAAATAATCGAAAGCAGGTTTGTTTTTATACTAGCCTATTCTATTAAACTCAAAGCCAAGGTACTTGTATGTCTTAGCTTAATCCAAGACTTACATATCGAAATATAGTAGTAATCATTTTATGCCGTATCATTAAATTATGAATATTATGGAATTGTCAAAAGAGCAAATTCGCAACAATGCTAATTTAGCAGAAATTTCGTGTTAAGCATACGAGAAAGGAAAAAATAATATGAACCAGAGACAGAATTTTCACTAGTGAATAGTTTGTATAAAAAAATTAACCCCATTCAGGACACCATTGGGATTTGATCAAGATCTTTTAAAAATAACAGGTAATTTTGAATAAGAGTGGCAGAGAAGGTCCGATGGCGGAGAAGGTATATCATCCGATGGCGGAGAAGGTCTATCACCCTTTATAAAGTCACAAAACAGTAATATAATTCAACCCGATTCTACAACTAAACAGATTTGCGACGCCATCTTGAATTGTCATGAGTATGGCAAGGACAAATATGCATTTAAAATATGCTCCATAAGCATGCTCTATATGCATTTAAAATATCCACTTATGCACGATAAATATGCAGTTTCATTTTTTGATCCAATATGTTTAAGCTCCCCATGGCCTTGTACATTTTTCGGTGCTGCATCAGTACATACAAGAAGTACATACTCGTAATGTACGTTGTTGGGCCATAGTTGGTTGACGGAGTCATTGAAGAAAGCTGCCATTGTCGAATGATTTACTTCTTTTAATGTACTTACATTAAATAAGTAACACTTATCCCTCTCTTACTCCACATCTGTTGTCTCATCCATGGAAACCCATATTTTCTTCTCTTTAGCTTTTTATCTCAGAGAAGACATTGTATCGTCGAATAAGTTCGATATATAATGTTTTCTAATTATCGAAAGGGATCTGGCATTTTCATGTGTATGTACTCTTCCATAAATGTCTTCAGTGATTTATTGTTCAACTTGTTTAATGGAATGTCAGGATTAATGAATGCCTTCGTTATTTATCTGTTAAATTACTGAACAGTAGATGTGGATGATCCTGGTTGGCTTTCATCTGTCTCTGTTGGTATGACGTCATGTTGTCGGACGGCTTGTTGTTGGTCTTGAGATGCTGAACAAGCTGGTACTTCTTCTTGTACGACACTGCAGCGACAGTAAATGCAGAACAAATCTCCATCAGTGACGTCAAACTCGTTATATCCTTCGCAATACATATGTAGCAGTTGAGGAGTTTTCTTGACTTTGGGCATTTTGATGTAATACGGACTTCTGCCCAGTCGTTCGGAGCTCTTCTACGTGCTTGTTCAGCAAAATGCCAGAGATGATGAATCGCTGGCCGCTGTTCCGACCCTGATGACGCATGAGTAATACACACCAACCGAGTGGTTGGTTCGAAAAAGTGGTGCTCATTCGGAGAAATATTTGACAATACATAACATAATAATGAGTAATGAGACATCTTATAATGTGTTACATATTGTACGTAGTATAGAGTGTGATGTAACAAACGAAGCTAGGCCTATCCATACAAAGAACAGCTAGAAATTTGAGAGAGAGTTAGTTTATCATGGACCTCTATATCGCTACAATTCTTCTTCTCATATATACCATCATAGTAATATAGCCTAAAAGTAACAATTTAAGCAAAATACAGTAAACCCTCGATATAACAAACCTCAGTATAACGAATTTCAGATATAACGAACCAAATTTCCTGGCCGAACTCCATCGGGTTTAACAGGCAAGTGTTACGACCAGCCTGAGTGAGTGTTGGTGTGTCGCATGTCTCCTACAGTGCAAGGCTCGTATCAATACTATGTTGTGTAGTCCACTTAACTTTATTAGTAATTACATACGTATTACATATCCATAACGAACTTGGTTCGTTATTTCCATTGCTTTTAACGCCCATCGGGTTTAACGAACTTTGGCTTTAACGAACGACCCCCGGCCCCATATAGTTCGTTATATAGAGGATTTACTGTATAAATGTAGATCGTTATTATTGTAAACATATTAATTATATTGCATATGTTTGAATGAATTATTTCTGGAATGATATGCTGCATATGAGGATAAGGTAATGCATCTGCATTTTAGAAATACATACATTTATAGGCATTTGCATACATGCATATGCAAAAACGATTTTGTCCTTGCCTTAGTCATGAGACGCCTAATATACGCTCGGGCGTTTGTTTCTCAACGTTAATATTTTTGACGCGTTTTATAGTATTAAAGTCTGAAATATTGCTCCGTAGCGTTGGAGTAATATTCCAATGGCGAAGAGAGTCAATCATACCTTAAAAAGTCACAAATAGACAATATTTCAATCCGAAGTTGAAACACAATAATTCTTCTACGACGCTACCTTGAATGATAACACACACGTGCGCAAGTTTCACTATTTGTTCGAGACTCGACTAAGTTACGCTTGTTCGCGCTTTTACTGCAAATTTCCAGAACATCTCCGCCACGATTTGTTTTTCACAAAAAAAATATATTTTTCTGACGTTTTAAGCTTCCCATCGAGTTGCTTCACTTTAATGTGAGCACAACTACAGGAAAAATAAGCAATTTTAGGTGAAAATAAGCGTTTTGCGGAGACAACGACGATCATAAATCGCTAACCTAACATAACCTAAACAAACCAAACCTAACCTATCGTACCTTACTTTTCGTGGTAGCGTGTTCACATAAATGTGAAACTAACTCCATGGTAAGCCGAAAAATGTCAGAAAAATACATTTTTATGGTACAAAAATCGTGGTGGGGATGTTTTAGTCATATTCCTTTGCGTTTGGTATTTCTACTACATCTTCGTTCGGAACTAAAAAAATTAACTAATATTAACATTAGAAACAAACGTGAGAGCGTAGCTTAAGCCGTCGTTATATGGCAATTCAAGATACGCACGTGACTTAGTCCGACTCTCAAACAAATAGTAAAACGCGCGCGCGAGCGTTAGTCCGACTCATAGCATTTCAAGATGGTGTCGTAGAAGAATTATTGCGTTTCAGCATCGGGTTGAAATATTGTCTATTTGTTACTTTATAACGTGTGATAGACATTCTCCGCCATCGAAAGATTACTCCTAGGACACTAATACAACGATATGGTGCAATATCACAGGCTCTTAGTAACTTAAAACGCGTGCGCCACTCTTATTCAAAATGACAAAATCACAGTGGAGAAAATCTAATTGTAACTATTGAACGATTTGTCTGGAAAACTGCATCCAACTCATTTCAGTGAAGATCGTCATTTACAGGAGATAAGCAAGGTTTGACGATTGAGGCAATGGATTCTTCACGACCCGTCAGAGGTTGGTGCACTTGACATAAAAGTAACCATTTTTTTGGTAGAATTGTTACATGAGACTAAAAGTTGGTTATTTACAATAATATTAAACCTTCTGGACAATGGCTTAGTCTTGGGAAAAGAACAAAAATAGCCCAACCGAAAAAGGGCATCATCCACGGAAGATTCTCTTGTACGTCTGGTGGGATATGAATGGCAAAATCCATTTTGTACTTCTTAACCTAAATCAGATATCACCGAAGTGGATTAATATGTTCATCTGGACCGTTTACATGCTGCACTTGAAAGAAAAAGGCCACCATTAATCAATAAAAAAGAGTGATATTTCATTAAGACAACGCGCGACCTCATATCACCAGATATACCATACAAAAGCGTACCAATTTTGATTGTGAACTAATAAGTCATCCTCCATACTCACCCAACTTAACTCCATCTGGTTACTATCTTTTTACGAGTTTAACTAATCACCTGAAGAGAATGAAGATTCCGACAACAGAAGCTGTCAAAACAACCTTAATTTTTTCTTTAAATTCAAGTCAAACGATTTAACAAACATGGTATTGGAAAGTTAGTAGAAAGATGGAGAATACTGGTCGAAACTAGTTGAAATTATATTACTTGTTAAATTAATAAATAAATACTTATTTAAATATAAATAACTTGGAAGAGTTGTTTGATTTTAACCAATAAACATGGAAAAAAATGCTGGATTACTTATAGAATAGCTTTATAGTTATATTTGCAAAATTCTATTTGTTTATTTGCTATAACTTAAAATAAAGAAACCAAAATGATTTTTCTCAGAGCAATAATTTATGATTCCTTTGACCAATTAATAAATTGCCACTAATTTTATTTAACACCTGAATTTGGCACCATTATTCACATTACTCCAACAAGTTGAAATTGGAAGCATTCGTTTGATTGATACATTTATAATATTAGGTAACTCCATAGGTGGGTTCGATAACGAAAAATGTATCACGATAACCGATAAATCGATAACGATAACCTTATCGGCGATAACCGATAATCGATAACTGGCGATAAATTTATCGTCCGATAAGGTGATAACCGATAAATCGATAAATCCAAAATTATAATACAATATTGATTATTGACTATATATAGCGTTATTTTATAATACAATAGTAAAAATATTTGAATACTGTTTCTTAGTTTCTTACCTAGTAAGGCTCTCCTTCATCTCCTCATATGTTTTGAGGATCCTCCTTCCAGCTCGGACTTACCTATTTCTGCCTCCAAGGCACGCGCGGCTCGCCCCAGTGCTAAACTGGAACCAAAAACTGAAATTATCGATTATCGTTATTTTGTAACCAAAAGTATCGGTGATATCGATGAATCGATACGCGAAAAATAATATTGGATAACCGATAACCCGATATCGTTATCGTGATAAATTATCGCGATAACGCCCACCGTAACTCCATTATTGGAACGATATTAATAATAAAAAATGCCCCTTACCTAAAATATAAAAATCAATTGATTTAGAAGAAATTTGATTGATCCTTATAGTACTTGCTATTAGAGTACGGTTTTGTAGTTATTAACAAATAATAATATTAATAGCACAAACAGTATTAAAAATACTCTTATTTATAAATAGGTTTATAAAAGAGAAAAAGGTATGCCGGGACCACCTGGAGAAAAAGGTGAAGCTGGACGTTCAGGTAACCCAGGACTACCAGGCCGAGATGGTGAAAAGGGAGAAAAAGGACTTCCTGGACCCCACGGTCCTCCGGTAAGTTCTAGAAATAGAAATTATTAATTATATAATAATTTGGTCGATTTTATGTCACTTAATTGGTATGTATAAGAAATAAATGATTTGGAAAGGAAATATTCTTCCTTTGTGTGTAAGGTCATCCAATCAAGATTTTTCACTGTAATTCCACTATACTCAAAGATTATCAATATAATATATTCAGACTTTTATGATTTTATTAAATTGGCCACTTCTTAATATAATTCAAGATTAGGGAATCGTCAATTTATTTTGAAATACTAAACAATCTTCAATATAATTGTAAAAAGAATCATCAGTCGTCATCACCGTTCCCCAAAGTTAAACAATCGTCAATATTATTCCAGAATTCCAAACTTAATTTAGTTTCAGAAAAGTCAATCAGTTCTTAGCAAAGTCATTGGATACTAAGTAATATCCGTAAAATTAAACAGTCATCAACATATTTTATGAATTTCAGAAAAGTCAATCAGTTCTTAACAAAGTCATTGGATACCTAAGTAATATCCTTAAAATTAAACAGTAATCAACATATTTTATGAATATTCAATAATAGTTAGTATAAGCCTCTTTAACTATTAAATTCTGTGTGATTGTGGAATTAAATTAATTTTATTTAAATCACCTTTACAGGGAAGACAAGGGCCCCCCGGACCCATTGGCCCCCTTGGTTTTAAAGGAGACCGAGGAGAGCCCGGTCTAGCTGGTCTCGAGGGACTTAAAGGAGTTAAAGGTGATCAAGGATATTCGGGAAGAGACGGCGCCAAAGGAGATAAAGGTCATCCGGGACCATCTGTGGTTAGTGTGAAAAATTTAGGTCATTGATACCAAATTAGAGTATTTTATTGCATTTTATACATAGTTTATTTCATACTATCCTCATTAAATATTATGATCATGCTATAGCCAAATATAATTTGCACAATTGTGTTTTATGACTCTTTGTTTGAGTTCTTCAAGCAACTCAATTCTGGCCCTTACTTTATCTGAAATATGTCTCATTTCGAATACTCAATGGCCACAGTACATCCGCCTTCCTCTCTTTGTCCATTTACTACGCCTTTAACAATATAGTGTTCAACGCCGCTTTCTCTTTTGCTTGTTTCTAGGGTGGACCACAAGGACCTCCTGGTTCCCCAGGCCCACGGGGTCTTCCCGGTCCTAAAGGAGCTGATGGGATCGATGGAGAAAGAGGTCCACGAGGATTAACTGGCCCGCTAGGAGGCCCTGGAATTCCCGGTAATCCTGGTCGCGAAGGAGCCCCGGGAGAGAAGGGATTAAAAGGAAATGCAGGATTACCAGGTAAGAGGGTGTTGTTTTGCTTTCTCAGTTTTCATATACTAATATCAATGGCGTGACGTCATACTTAGAAACAGTGGTAAATGCTCTATTTTTTTCTGTTAGTTTCAACGGTGTTTACCTTTGTTTTTAAAGGACAGAATGGACTTCGTGGTGTTCCAGGAATTCAGGGAGAACGAGGGGTAATTGGACCACAAGGTCCTAAAGGAGACAAAGGATATGCAGTACAGGTGAGTTAACTGAAGAGTTACTTCAATATAGTAAATATTGAAACTATGACTCAAATATTTGGGACTTAAGTTTGTAAAAGATTATTTTCATACGTGCTTTATTTCTTTTTTTAAGGGACGTCCTGGGGGGAACGGAGCTCCAGGTGTCAACGGCAGGAAAGGAGAACGAGGTCTCAAAGGAGACAGGGGATTGCCAGGTCTTCCTGGAGATAGCCAAGAAGGAATTCGTGGCTCTCCTGGTTTACGTGGGGCCAAAGGAGATAAAGGAGAAGGCGGGAGAAATGGACTTAATGGACGACCAGGTATAATGGAAAACAAGCGGAGATATTCTCCATTTCTATAGCAACGTTGATTTTTTCCGGTGGAATTATTGGCAGTAGTGTCATAAGCGTGGGGACCAGAGCCCTCATATACTTTCTGACTGTAATCGGTTATTGATCCTTTTAGGACGGGATGGGGATAAGGGAAACGCTGGGCTAGAATGCAAATGTGGAGACTGCGAGAAGGGAATCAAAGGAAGCTCCGGCCAACAAGGTGAACCAGGAAGACAGGGCTTCAGAGGCCCCCCAGGAGCTACGGGATACCCCGGAGAGAGGGGTCTCGATGGTCAACCAGGAGTTGATGGTGCTCCAGGACTTGAGGTATGAAAAGTTTAATATATAATAATAACACCTCGGAATGCAGTTATTCTTTGTGAGATAAGAATACCACTATTATAGTGTCAGCTACACGTTTTTGGTGAGTAAATGTAGACACGCCCATATGTAAAATGGGCAGAGAAACTGGAATGAAAACCTGCTCCCAAGTATACTAATTCTATGAAAGTGTTCAGCGATCCTTACCGCAAGGAGCACACAACAGAAGTTCGTTGAATGCGAGTGAAAAGGTTTATGGTAGGATATGGACTACCTGGCCGATGGGGACTCACCGATTACAGCCATTGGGTGTGGTTAATCGCCGAATGGAATCGAGATTATGGTAGGCTTCACAACCATACGCTGTAATGACCCTTTGGTTCGGCTCCAGCGTTAAATGACTCGAATCGAGGTCAAATTGGAACTACAAACCTGTCCCCAATTATTATTTTATAGTAGAATATTAATTTACCCGTTTAATGCGATGGTTAAGAATACAATGGTGTACCATTAGTTGAGCACATCGCTCTTAAGTGCAAATATTTTGCTACACTATAAGAATAACATCTTTGTTAACTATTCTTGCCCCCACCGGCGCACGCGCGGGGCACTCGATCTATAAGTGTTAGGGGAGATGAGGAATTTGTTCTGCGGCACTTGTTCGAAAAGACCCACATAAAAGAAATGTCTGGTGTATACCTGTTTCCTATTGGCCTGAACAACAGGCCTAGCGAGACGCTTTAGCCCTGGTGACGTGGCTAAAAAAATGTAATAAGTGAGTCAGGGTAAGAGTGGTTTTAGAGTCTAACAACCCATTCGGTTGGTATAACAATGATAAAAAAGATCATGATGATGATAATAATAATATGATATTGACGATGATGATGATGTGTGATAATTAATCTAGTGACAATAGGAAATAATTCATACATATCCACATATGTAGGGATCAGCTGGGATTCCAGGCCAAGTAGGCCCCATTGGACAGAAAGGAGAGATTGGCATCGGAGAACGAGGTTCCCCCGGAAGGAAAGGTGAACGCGGACTTCCCGGACAAAAGGGAGATCGAGGCTTTCCTGGTAAAATTGGGCTTCGAGGCGGTGTAGGAATCCAGGGAGAAGTAGGCGCGAAAGGAACAAAGGGAGAACGGGGATACTCAGGTAAGGAACTTTTTTTTTAGAGGTTAACACCCTCCTTCATCCTCAGCTGGGTCTATTTAGCCATTGTACAGAATCCTGAGTAGATAACAAAAAAAGGGGGAGTAGAAAAAAAGTTACTTATGAGTGATACGGTGATGCAATGGTTTGGTATGAATGTGTGAGCTCGAGAATTATAAGAGTGAAGATGGGGTTTACAAGGGTGGTAGTGGGCTTGGTTGTAAGGTATGGACCTTGTAAGGATGGAAGTGAAGTCGAAAAATATGAGGTTCTGGAATAACTGGGGACGAGTAGAGGATGGAATGGGTATTAAATGATGGTTGTAGGCGATATAAGTCACAGAATGAGAGGGGATAACTGTAGTTTTTTGTACACTTGGGAAAAATAGAAGTCAAGAGAGGGTGGTAGTGTTCTGTGGTGAAAGAATCTTGTGTATGGCGGACGCATTTTTTAAGCACAAGGGTGTGCATAAATATACATGAGTTAGGAAAAAAAAGAGAGGGATAATTTAAGAGTATGATTGTTCTGTGCCAGGTAAAAAAAAAAGGATATCAGGCAGGGTGTATTTGATGTGAAAGCTGTAAGAGACGAGTATGGAAAAATCCAGCTACAGGATTGGGCTGTGTAAGGTTAAACTTGTTGTTGCATAGATGAGAAGACGTGAAGGGAAAATCAAAAGTGAAAGAATATTGAATCACAGAGAGAGAGAGAAGAATCCGTGAGTGTTTGAGAGTAGAAGAGAGAAAATAAGTGTGAGTATGGATGTAAGGTAAATGTGGGATAAATTTAAAGAAGTGATAGTAGGTAGTGAAGGGCTGCAGTGTGGGTGTACCAGAAATGGAAAGAAGAACCAAAATGCTGAGTGGTGGAATAAAGATGTGAAGCGTGCAGTGGAGTGCATTACGAAGGCGTATTGCAATTGCTCAATAGTGTATCTGAGAATATCAGGGAGAAGCGGATGAATACATACAAGGAGATGAAAAGCAAAGTGAAATAAGTGATTAAACAATGTATGAAAAGAGCAAATGAAAATGAATGAGTAGAAACCGGATGAAAACAGGAAGTTATTCCGAAAGAAAGCGAGAAAGGGGAGAAACCAAGAAAAGATCAGTTGAGTGAAAAAAGGATAAAAATAAATTGCTATTTCAAGTAAAGAGTAAGAAGTCAAAAGTAGATTGGGAGAATATTTTGATAACTTCTATAATATTTCTATGGAAAATGAAGAAATCGTAGTGATTTAAGGAAGACGAAACGAATGTGAATATGATTGGCTGCAGTATCAGGTTAAGGAAGCGATCCGTATGTGAGAAAAAGGGGAGGGATAACTTAAGTAAATGATATAATCGCAAATATGCTAAAAAAAAATGGGGTTGTTGTGTTATGGAATGGGTCTGGAGTTTTTGTATAAGGCATTTGAAAGTGGAAAAGTTCCTGAAAATTGGAAGAATGGTGGGATAGTACTTATGTACAAGTATATAAAGGGAAAGGGAAAGAAAAAATAAGAAATTGGAAGGAGATGAATGATGTGGAAGCTTTAGAAACCAAGCTGGAAAATTGAGATGTGGAATGTATGCTGGATTAATGGGTCTAGAAGAAGCTTATGATTGTGTTGATGGGGAGGCATTACGATAGGTGCTAAGAATGTATTATGTGAGTGGTAAAACTTTGTAGGTAAAGACTGCGTCCTGGTGAAATCTGGCCCGAGTGAGTCGTTTGGTATAAGCATTGAGTTTGGATTCAAAGCAAGGGTGTATAACGTTGCTCCTGATTTTTAATATACATATTTATGGATGGAGTAAGGAAGTACGAATGCAAATCAGGAGCAGGGGTGTCAGATTAATATAGAATGGTGAGGCATGGGTTTTAGCTATGGTGGTATATGCTGATGACCTGGTATTAGTATCTGAAAGTGAGAATTATTTGGAAATGTTGATTGAGGGCTTTGGAAAGGGATGTGTGAAGACGGTGATGAAAAGAATGTTATGGTACTTGAGGTGAAGATTAAGTGGAGTGTGATAATCGAGCTTGCTGAGTTACTCCTAAACAAGTGCAGAGTTTTAAATATCTAGGATGCTTTGTAGATGTTAGTGGAGCAGATAAAGTAGATTGCGACTGCAGGAAGCTGCAAGAGAGTATGCTGGTGCTAATGTTGGTATATGGAAGTAAGATTATGGTATGGAAGAAGGAGAAAAGATCTCTGGGGCAAATGGACAACATGAGACGGATGCTCGGTGTGAGCTAGAGGAGATATAATGAGGAGCGACTGGGTAATAGACATTTATGGTATGCAAAAGGGTGGGAATGGTGTTGTGATGGTGTCTTCCTAGGTGGTACTGGCATGTAAGATAAATGCATCGAAATCGATTTGTAAAGAGAATATACGAGAGGCGAACAGTGTTATGTTGTATGGGATCTAACATGTAAAGATTATTCAATGCAAGGGCGTATTGATCAATTATAAAGTTTCAGCAGGTGAGATGGGAAGGAAGAGGTTGCCAATTTTCTTAGACACATTTTTGCTTATGGCTGATATATGCATCTTCCGTAATATATCTGGTGAATGTTAGACCTAAGATATTGATTTCAGGAGTGAGTTGCGAAAGATAAATTGATATTCAGGTGTTAAATATTTAAGAAAAAAATCATATAAACTGTTTTGCTTGCATTAAATTTAACCAAATTGAGGGATTCCTGATGTGCTGTTGCCTTTAGATCTGACATTAGCTGAAAAATAGATGAAAGCATGATTGCTCAATGTCTACGAGGGAAGGAAGGCAGGGAATGTGAGATGACCTGTGTAAATTAAAGTCATCAGCACTTGAATGATTTGAGTTGGAAGTTGAACTTAAGGGTTTATTAATGAGCAGTCTCCCTTCTTCGCGACTGGTTGGGTCAGAGTGTGCTTCTATACAAAATAGAAATATTTAGAAGAGAGACAGCGATAAAAGAGACGGTTTAGAGTACATAGTCTCTTCTGGACAATCTTATTTGAAATTAACGATATAAGGATAGGATTAATGAGATGCAACGTGGAATCATCCAGAGTTGAGTTAGCAAGAAATAGGGATCCAAAGAGAGTGGTTTTGTCAGTGAAAGAAACAGCACTTGATCCATCAGACTGAAATAGAGATGGTAGAGGAAAGTGACAGAAATTGGATGATATGTTTTTAGCTAAAAACCATAGAGAGTGTTCAAATTCAGAGGAGGATATAAAGTTTGAATGTGTAACAGGACAAGAGTACTGACATGATGTTTTCTGAGACCTGTACCACACTGTAATGACACCGGTGTAGACTTTGTCGAACCATAGCTGGAAAGTTGAAGAGGAGGAACAGAATGAAAATGGAATGTATGCTTCTATACAAGTAATGGGAACCTCTGATTTAGCATAAGATGGTACAGCATGCTGGGAGAAGCCGCAGTCATCGCATGGTAGTCTTGGTAGAAGTTCTTAAGTTTTTCCAGACAGCAGAACTATAGTACCAGAGTCGGCGAGAGTGTTTAATAGTGGTTGGTGGAGTTTCCGCAGAGCATGCCAAAAAAATAAGGGGACACCAAAGGACCAGAAACAATATATTCATAAGGCGAGATATCAGAAGTGAGAAAGAGATCAATAATTTGATTGGTACGTGTGTGTTGGTCTGGAAAAAGTGTTGGATGTTGGATGAGCTGTTCAAGGTCGTTGAGAATAGATGAAGTATAGGCAAATTATCCTTGGAGATAAACAAGATTAAATTTCAACCATTTTATGGTGGTGGATATTAAAGCCCCAACCCCACCCCTCCGAATGAATTTAGTTATGGAATGCAAGGATACATGGAGACAGAGGGCACCATAAATTGGAGATTCAAGGTTGGAGAGGTGAATGACAGTAAGAACACGCTCCTTCCTTGAAGCAGAAGTGAGGTAGCAGCTTGTAGGAAGATACAGACAGAAAGATGGTCAGTGTAAGCAGCGCTGGCAATAAGTTTTCTGTAAGGAAATAATGTTAGGAGAAGATGACATTAAGTGGGTTTCAGCTGAGGCAAACTTAGAAGAAAGGCTACATATTTTAGAGAACTCGATAGTGTAGGAAGAGGCTTGCATATCAAAGTTTCCCAGGTCATAGGTGGAGCTATTACTTCTACTGTCAGGGTCCATCCTCCCAGTGACAGCAGATTCCGTCCCTTGCACAGAGATTCTTAGCACTCCCATATGCCAGGGACTGTAGGCCATTACCTTAAAAATTCACATGACATTTGTACTTGTGGCAGGGGAAGAAAAGTATGTGATTTTTGTTATCGGAAGTGTATGTAAAGTATGAAAAGTATAGGATGGATGAACCAGAAGTATCCGTGTCGTTTGGATTAGGTAGAAAAGAACTGTAACTGACATAGTTATAGAAAGATAAATCCGACTATCTAACTCCAGCATATGGCTGCCAGTGGCGTATTGGAACAGTCGGTTGATGCCATTGGTCAACCTACTTTTAACTTTTAGACTTGAATTTTTATTGGAAATATCTGGATTCCTTCTGACAACTGATTCCAAAAGGTTGTCAATTTTATAGGAAATAATTAGTATGTAGATTCGTTCTAAAAAATTTGGTACTAGTTTGATCCCATTTTTCCTGATCTCATTGTAGCTGTAGTTTATTTTAAACGATGTTTGAGCATCTACATTGCAAATCTTATTCAATATCTTAAAGCTGCTCTGGCATTCTTATCGTTCCAAGGCCAAAAATGTTTAGTCGTTTCAGTCTTAGTTGGCAATTGTAGTTTCTCAAGCTTTTCAATATCCTTCTTTAAATGCGGGACCAGAACTAAACACTGTATTTATGAGGGCAGACGCATGCATTTCTTTAGTCAAAATTGCCGTTTGAGGACAGAAGAGTGATAGGAGGTACATAAGATGAATAGGAGAGAGAGAGAGATACGAGAGCCAAGGAAGAGAAGGATAGAATAGACAGGAGATAATAAATAGGGGTTAAGGGAAGAGAAACAGGAAAGAGACCCGAGATAAATGGGAGGGACAGGTAAGAGAGATGGGACAAACAGGAGCGAATGAAATAGCTGATAGATATGAGAGAGATTGGAAACCATTGCGATGAAAGCGCACTCCGAAGGAAGAGGCTACTTAGACCAAGTTCTTCATTTCGTCCAAGGTTAAAATAGAAGCCCGTTGTGGCTAGAGAAAAGGCTGTAATTCTTCTAAACATGCACCGCCTTTTCATTACTTCTCTTTGCTCTTCCTCCTCTCTGTAGTGAGTGAATAGCAATACCACCTTCTGGTGTCAGCAGGCCATATAGCCGAATGAAGGCGACTGCACCAATGTGTCAATTGTGTAATAATCTTAAGAATGCTTTAATGAAGCGTCGATCGGGCTGTGGTTGTGTCCTGCTTTAAGGCGAGCCCTTCTATTTCCTGATCTGTGGGCAATGACGCATACCCAATCCTCTTATGGTTGAGGGGAAGGGGGACCTAACTTCCTAGTTTTGAGTGTCTTTGCTCTGAGGTGCGAACGTGATAAGCCAAGTAGACCAGAGTAATCAAAGCTGACTGTTGCCATGGTAATCCTAAGCACTCAGTTCTTTTTTACTCTCGTTTGATCTCAGTTTAACTCTTTTTGGCGCCTCATTTTCTTAACACTGAGGAAGGTTTCACTCCTTGGATTACAGACACCATCCATAGATTCATCCTCGAGTGTATTTTCTAATTCCACCACAATGAATAAATGAGGCTCTTGTGTTGGCGGATTTTATTTCCATTTGTTCGCCATTAATCTACCGCAATCCATTACAGGTGTGGATGGACGAGACGGCGAAAACGGACGGGATGGTATCGACGGCCAGTCCTTGGGAGGCACGAAGGGGGATAAAGGAGACCTTGGACCGACGGGGCAAAAGGGAAGATCAGGAATCACAGGTCAAAAGGGAGAACCTTGCCCCAGTGGGGCTGCCTTAAATGCGCCAATCATCAAGGGTGACAAAGGAGATCGCGGGGCTCCAGGACCCAAAGGAAATACTGGACCATACGGGCTTAAAGTAAGTATGAATTCATTCATTCAATCTGGGCAACGCCCTCGAAAATAATAATAATAATAAACATCTTCATTAGCAATCAATTTCACAACTATTGGGGTTGGCGTGCATCAAACTACAGTCACCTTGACTGTACGGGGTCTGTGAGCGCCCGGTCCCCGAGGGAACATGAATTCCGGTTGCGCGGTTTACAGGAACAGGAGCCCCTATCCGGGTGTAGTTGCCTTTTACGACATGCTCCCTCAATACAGGCGATACTACTATTACTACTACTACTATTAAACTATTACTACAAGTATTATTACTAGTACTACCATCACTCTCACTACTACTACTAATAATAATGATAATAATTTATAGCTAACAATTCTCTCGTTTTTTTTTTAAATCAGGTTCCCTATCTTTTCCATGACTCACCTCACTAAACTCTCGCTAAGTACTGTCCTAAAGCACCCTGAATTCTGCCCCTATTAACCCTTCACACTCATACTATTTAGAAAAGAGTAAAATCTACTAGTTGCCCCCCTAAATTTGAGGTCGGCGGGCCTCAACGCCGCTAAGAACTACCCACCCCTCCCACCTCCTCTCTGCCCTATTAAACGCCATCCATCACTTTTTCCTCTCCAAAATGGGCCCTTGGGGGCAATGGGCTGCCTAGTGGAGTAACAACTCGTCTAGTTGGGGTTTCCCCTTAGGCACAAGGTCCCTACCATGCCCCCTCACAAATCACTTCCATGTACATCTATCATACAGAATTCCATCCGCTTCCTCCTCTGTCAGAGCTTTCTCTCTCAAACACTCATATATTCACCCCACCTTTTATGCGCTCTTCCAACCCATTTCATACCCCGACTCTCACTCTCGTATCTTCTCTATACAAGTCTACTTCCAGCCATTCTTACATGTATATATCACCTAGAACTCTCAGTCACGCCCTTCTTTATACCATATCTCTTACCCACTCGTTCCTCACTCTAATCACCTTTCCCACACCAAACACCCCGTCTGAAGTTGGCCATTTGCACCGTTCTCATTCGAGATCTTTCCATCTCCTTCCATAGTATCACTCCCATACACCACTGTTGGCACCAGCATACTCTCATGCAACTTCCATGGCACATTCCACACTCAAGCCCTCAGCATTCACTCATGCTCTCTCCTCTCACACACCCAGTCAAACGTTACGATCAACATTTCCAAATTCTTCTCACTCTCATTCACCAAAAGAGAACCCATCTCTCAACAACCTTACACCTATTTACCTGATTCCTATACTTCTCTCAATAATCCATCCATAAGAATATTAAAAGTCATCACACAACATTGAATTGTACTTTTATTCTAATGCACCCTTTACTTCCTACATAAATACTCTTCTCACCATTCAATAGTTTATCACTCACTCCATACATTCTAGCACCTGCCATAATACTTCTCACCTACTTGATCATAAGCTTTTCTATGTAGATCCCTGATCCTACTGTAGATAGAGGGGAGTAGGAAAGGGGGCAAAGAAAAAATAAAGAAGAAAGTAGCTTAGGTGAATTACGAACAGTTTCCTGCGTCGCTGGACTACTGTTAGCGAGCAGCGAATCCACTCTGTCATCCTGAATCTCCTAAAAGACTCATTCAAGCGAAGATTTTAAGCCGCTGGCTTGTACTTTTCGCCCGCTACACAACCCTTCTCCTAGAAGCAGAGCGTGTTTTGAAGTAAATGAAGAGAACCCGTTTGGAAATGTTATCCAAGGTCTCACGTCCCTTCCCCCTTCCGGGTCTGGGCATCATTGTAGATAGAAGCGAGTAGGAAAAGGGGGGAAAAAATAAGAAGAAAGTAGCGTAGAAGAGATTCGAGCAGCTTCCTGCGTCGCCGGACCACTATTAGCGAGCAGCGAATCCACTGCGCCATCCTGAGTCTCATAAAAGACTCACTTAAGTAAAAAAGCTTTTAAGCCTCTTGCTTGCACTTTTCGCACGCTACACTACCTTATACGTTACATTGCTTCTTCCTTGTTTTTTTTACAGCTAGCTGTCTTAGTGTAAATGTTTGGTCTCCACACTCTCTACCTGCTCTAAGCCCCCTTTGCAAATAACCTATCAGTCCTTGTGTTATCCTTCTTATACACCCAATCACATTTTTTCCTAACACTTTACCTACAACACTCAACAGACTTATATCCTTGTAGTTCTTCTCCTTACACACTGACACTCTTACTGCATTCTTCAACTCCTCAGGCACTCTTCCACTTTCAAATACCTTACATCACATCTACCAGACCCATTCCATAACTCAATCATTACACCTTTTTTTTTGCATTTAGCGACTATATCATCTACTCTAGCTGCCTTCCCATTTTTTCAGATCTTTCAGAGCACTAACCTCCTTTTGTATGCTTATATCTTCTATATACCGATACAACACCTTATTTACGCCCACAAAGCAAATAATATTTACATTTACATCATCTTGCATACCCAAATTTTCAAACATCAAAGTGTTTTTGCCATCTACATTTGACTTCCTTATTGCTCACAAGGTCTCTGCCATTTTTCCCTTGATATTAACACATCTATTCTTCTCCTGGTTCCTCACCATTTTTACTTCCTTCCAGAATAGCTTCCCGTTCCCATCGGGATCTTCATTCATCTTTCCAACATAAAATATTCTTTTCTCATTTTAGGGTAACCCTGGATTAGAAGGTTTACCGGGTAAACCAGGACTACCAGGAGAACCAGGACCAAAGGGATTCACAGGAGCACCGGGAGATAAAGGAGAACGTGGTTTCTCTGGAAGACCAGGAGAAATTGGAGAACCTGGAATATATGGTCGAAATGGTGCTAAAGGTATTACTTCGTCAGCTGTTTTGTAGTGATGAAAAACTAAACTGAAACATCTCCAAATATGTCATTTAAATGTATCAATTCAATTTTCAGGAGATAAAGGAAATCAGGGTGAAGCAGGAATAGGAAGACCTGGTACTCCTGGTCAACTGGGAGGCAAAGGTGAAAAAGGTCTTCCAGGGCTTGATGGAAAGGATGGTGCAAGGGGCGAACCAGGTAAGTTTGATTGATGATAATGGAAACACTGCTTTCACCTCCCCCCTCCCCTCGTCTGAGCTGATTGTGCGGCTAATCTGAATCTTCTATTACAGGAGCCTATGGTCGCGATGGTCCAAAAGGTGGTATGGGTGATCCGGGAATACCAGGTCTGCCAGGTCCAAGAGGAGACAAAGGAGAACAAGGTCCTCCAGGTCCAATTGGACCCCCTGGTGTTCGAGGTCTTGCCGGAATAAACGGAGAAAAGGGTGAGATTTAGTGTTAATAATTGGAATCTGGAATTAAATAGTTGCTTTTTAGTTTTCCTTCTAATGATGAAGTTATATCACATGATGCAAGGTGACCGTCGTTGAGGAGACAAAATGGAGCCACACCCATGGGTGAAATGGCTGGAAACCCGGTCTTTTATTAAGAAAATAACCTGAATGCGTTTTCTGCTCTTTAATCACTTTGTGGTACTCGAGGTACTCGTAGCTAACTTAAGACGACCAATTAATTCCCTCTACTAACCTCTCACATCTCCTCTTCTTCTTTTAGCCACCCATGGCAGAGGTCCAATTATTGGACAGAACTCTATCCTTTAATCTTCATCATCAACCGCCTTCCCACAGAATGGGGCCGGCGCTGTAGTAAATAGAGCTATGTATGCGCTGTAGTAACTAGAGCTATACACTATAGTAACTGGAGCTGTGCTCTGTAGTAACTGGTGCTATACGCTGTAGTAACTGGTGTTATGCGCTGTAGGAACGGTGATATAAGCTGTAGTAACTGGTGCTATACGCTGTAGTGACTGATGCTATATGCTGTAGTAACTGGTGCTATACGCTGTAGTAACTGGTGTGATACGCTGTAGTGAATGGTGCTATGCGCTGTAGTAGTTGATGCTATACGCTGTAGTAACTGGTGCTATGCGCCGTAGTAACTGGTGCTATGCGCTGTAGTAAGTGGTATGACCATGGTTAATCCCTTGGATGTAAGCTCCAAGCATGCCCCTTCACAAGCTCACTCCATGCAGATCTATCATACACAACATGATACATTTTCCCCTCCGTCAGCCATCTCTCTCTCTCTCTCCCACATTACATAATCAAACCACCTTTTATGCGATATTCCATCTTTTCTCACTCCCAGACACTCACCCTTAGTATCTTCACAAGTCTATTTCCATACATTCCTCTCACATGGTAATACCATGTAAAACTCTCTGTCGCAACTTCATTCACACACTTTTCATACTATAGATATTTCTTAGCAAGGTGGTCTTCATTTTATCTATTATTCTTACACTAATAATCCTTCACAAAGTATTCATTTGCCAATGATCTCAATCGAGATCTTTCATTCTTCCATACCATAGTTCCACTGCCATACATCGACGTTGTCATCAGCCTACTCTTATGCAGCTTCCTGGCACATTCCCACTGCCATACATCGACGTTGTCATCAGCCTACTCTTATGCAGCTTCCTGGCACATTCCCACTTACCCTCTTACTATTCACTAACATTCTGATCGCTGCTGAACTTCGATACAATTCAAAACATGGCGGTCGCAATCTGCTTATCTGTAGCACTATCATTCGCACCCTAAACCAAAATCACTTTACTCTTTTTTTTTGCATTCACTTGTATCCCTCTCCTTTCACATACACTGCCAAATGCTTCGTTCATCATTTCCAGCTATCCTTCATTCTCAGCTATAAAGAGCAGGTCATTCATACAATGTGTATATGTCAACATTGCTACAACCAACCACTCCCCAATTTTTCATCGATCTTACAACCCTTTCCTTCATTCCCATTCGTGTTTCTCTAAGTACTCCGACCATATACATATTAAAAAAGCCATGGCGACAGCACTCACCCTTATCATCCGCCACCTCACACACACACACACTTATATTAAACAACTCACCTTGGTTATCTTTCAGCAGAATGTACTTTTACTTCCCTCACAAATACTTCTCATACTATCAACTACTCACTACTCAATACATTCTACACGATCGTAAATTTTCTTAGAATTCATGAACCCACCAAACATTTTACATCATTCATTAGTTGACTCGACACCATTCAATAGTTTACTACCCACCTCATATATTCTTAGAACTTGACACAATATTTCCCTATCTGCACGATCATAAGCTTTTTCCATACACTTTATATCTCTTATCCTTCGTTTTTTTATGTAACTTTGTGTCTCAGCGTAAATACCCGATTCTTACACCCCTATTAAGCTTTGTTATTCTCTGTGCCTAATATGATTTTTTTCCCTACCATAAATCTTGCATTCAATATTCAACACTTATCCCATTGTAATTACTGAATTCAATTTCTCTACTTTAATCTTATGCAAAAGCACTATCATATAATATTTCTAGCTTTCAGGCAGTCATCCACTTTCCAAAGCCTTAAAACACAACTTACAAAACCTATTCCATAACAATCTTCATTTTTTAACATCAAAGCGACTATGTATATCATCTATTCTAGCTGTATTCCCACTTTTCAGACCTCGCACTGCACGAACAACCTCTTGCATGCTTATCGTTTCCATACCTTAATAAATCACCTGGTTTACACTCAATACAACTCACATTATACACTCGTCAATGTACTCTCGATATCTACTATTGACCTCCTCCTTGCTTATAAGTACCTTGCCATTCTTCTCATTGATGTTCACAAGACTAATTTTCTTTTGGTTTCTCTCCATTCTCACTTCCTTGAAAAATAACTTCCTATTCCCATCCGGATAATCCTTCAATTTTCGTCCAAAATCTTCATTTTCTGATTTTGTATTCTGGTTTATCACTCATTTCACTATACTTTTCGCCTATTGTATTCATTCATTCACATCTCCCTGACATTATCATCTGCACTATTAATCATTGGCATAGGCGTTTCTCTTTTGCTCTCCATTGCACGTTTCACACCGTCATTTCAATCATTCAGCACTATGCTTTCACTTTCCATCTCTAGCACACCCATACACAACCCTTGAGCACCCTCTATCACGTCCGAAATTTGTTCCACATTATATCTATCCTTAAAATCACATTTACTTCCTCTCTCATACTCTCGAGCATTCTCGGATACACTTTTTTATTCTCTCATTCAATGCCCTTTAACATTTGATTACCCCTTCCTCTCCGGCATTCTCTTGGTTAGCTTGGTGTCCATGCAAATACATATATGAGCCACACAATCCCTGCCTCAATTTAAACCAGCCCTGCTCATCCCCCTATTATTGTTTATTTTATTTCTTTTTTACATGGTCAGAAGTTGTACCATTCCAAAAATACAAGACTTAGTAGCCTATACTGAATAAATCTTTATACCCTTCTCTGTATACAGTGGTGCTATCACAGCATTTTTCACTCTGGGATCGTTTCGCTTCCAAAGACCTCACAACACAAAACCGGCAGATCTATTCTATTACAAAACTAGCACTATTTTTTAAATACTTGGCTAATTTATAATCAACTCCAGTAGTTTTCACATTTTTCAGCCCTTTAACCTCGCTAACGAACTTGTGCCTACTTATCGGTTCAATACCATGATACATCACACGTTCTGCACCATCGAAACTAATTACATTCATACTCGCTTCCTACAAAACCACAGGGTACAGTTCATCAAAGTAGTTTCGTCATATATTTTTACCTCGTCAACGCTCACAGTACCCTCCCATTCTTATCCTTATTGTTCATACAGCAATTCCTCTCTTGATTCTTCACCTTTTCATCTCCTTCCAAAAGCACTTCCTGTTCCTATCCAGATCCTCAATAATTTTCCTAATATTTCCTCGCTTCACTGGTCTTCTCTTCTTCATGTGTGCAATATTTGGCATCTGTTTGTCATGCTCATTTGCACTATGAAGTAACTCCAAGTATGCCTCTTGCGTGTTTTATCTCTGTCCATGATTCAGCATTACACTTTTTCTTTCCAGTTCTAGCATACTTAGAGCCAGCTTTTGAACTAATCATTATCTATTCCTTAAATCTCTTCAATATTTGCTCTATCCACACCAATCACACTTGCTCGCTTGTTTGTGATAAAACACTTCACGTTCTTAAAAGTCTTGCTCCCATCAACCTCACATACTCTCGTTCATCTAAAAGCATTCATTACTGGCTTCATGGTAGAAGGCGGTCCGGAATTTAGAATTGTGTGGCATTGCGCCCCGACTTTTTCCGTGAACTACCCCTACCCCTGTGCCTCGACGGTCTGAGGTTGTCGCCTCCGAATCAGAAACACTCTTGGGACGCTTTGCCATTTGATGGAACGCTCTGTTGAATCTTTATGTCAAGACTACTTGGCCTGCAGACACCTCGACACCTTTTAGTTGAATTTCTTAGTTTGGGGCAACTTTGTGCATGATCCTTGTTCCGGTCTTGTGACCGATGGGATCGCCACAGTATGTCCCGAGTCCTTGAAAAAGACTCCTGCATACTGGACTGTGATTTGCTGGAGCAGGAGGAGGCGGACCTCATCCATGATATTTAATTATTTATTCTGTTAGTTGCGCTCTCATATCTTAGAGTGGAGGGACCGTAACGTGCCTCTTTTCTTGTCGTTTTTTGTATTTGTTTTGTTTTCTGCTGCTTTATTTTTACAAGCTTAATGATAGGCTTGTAATTTTGGAGGCTGTGCTCTTGCCAGTGGCCGCCAGATATAAACGTGTTAAAAGGAAAACTACCTTCCTCCCGTTTTCTCGTCTACATCAACTATTTTTGTACTTGCATAGAACAAACCTGTGTTCAAATAGTCCCATACTACTAATTTCTCCTCGATCCAACCAACTCATATTCGGATCTTCTTTTTGTATTTAGAAGCACATCATTTACCATCAAACATTCACCCAAAACTGTTTGCCCTACCCATGTTTGTGCTAAAGGAACGTGTATGCCATATAAACATTTTTCTCATCACATAAACAGACTACTTTCTATCCTCTCTCCTTCACGTCAGGTGTACCAAACACCCATGTTATTCCAACTCTCGCCTGTTCTCCTATTCGTTCATTCATATGTCCTACAACTATTAGCTGATACCCGTTCACAATTTCATACCAGACACAAATCATTCTAGTAGCTCTCCTCCCTCCAACCTCACGAACTGAAATGAAATATGGGAGGAGATAGACAAGAATGGCCGGAAGGGGTGGCACACGGTATATCTGGCCCACCTCAACCTCCCCGTCACCACACCGGGCACCTTTGTGGGCTCTCGTGGTAGGGTATAAGAAGGCGAAGGACACAGAGTAAAAAGAAGAGGAAGGAGTAGATAAAGAAAAGCTAGAAATACAGGAGTAGAAATGACAGGCGACCAAGGCAGTCAGTGGACTTACAGCTTTACGTGGGTTCCGAACCATCGTAGGTATATATCCTTTCCTATTCATCACTTCTTTTTTTTTCCTGTTCAGCGTGTAAAATGTACATCCCGGATAAAGTGAATGAGAGTAGAAAAAGTGTAAGGAGAAGTGAAAAGAAGTAGGAGGTGTGCAAATGAATGCAAGATTGCATTGAGGTCATGCTAATCTCTGTCCGATTATTAGAGTATTTTAGTTCTGAAAGTAGTTCGTGTGATAGTAGTTCGTTTATCTGTATTGCAATTGTGTTCTTTTTAGGCGTTCAAACCGTTTTTCCATTCTTTCTACTACTGGTTTAGCGTTCTCTTTCGTAACTATTTTTCCTTGTTCGTATGTCATTATCGCGGGTTTTATTTAGATAATTAGTAAACTAAATTTATGTATATTGGGGTAGTCCCCTTTGGATATGCAATAGTGCCTTGTTCCGTTTGTCGTTTCTAGGTTGTGGCTTATATACTGCAACAGATAGTTTGACCATTACAAATTCAACATCATCGACATAATTTTCGAGCTCATAAGTTCATACCCAATCGTCACGGCATGTTGTCCCTCAGTAAATACCGCAGCTACATTCACTCCACCAAATACAAAATCTTCATTCCTCTTGCTTTTCGTCTCACTTAACACAAGCATCTGCATTCTCTTAAAAAAAAAAATCCCCTCCTCCTCTTTCCCTCATTATATCTACCCCTTACATTCCACATACCGATTTGATTTGCACGTTGAAGTGGATTAGCTGCATTAACTAGACGGCATCTAGGACAAATCCATCCATTAACAAAGTGGATTGACGCAATAAAGGAAGGCCTATATTAAGGGACCTAATGTTGAACATTGTACTAATTTTTATAATAAATGTTCTTAATAGATACTAATTGTACTGCTTAATAATAATCACTTTTCTCTCGCCAACTGCACTAAAGGAATCCAGCTCCCTCCCTTAACACAGTCGTTCTTTTCAGGTGACAAAGGGCGTCCTGGACCATTGGGACTAAATGGATTACCTGGACTTCCAGGAAAGAAAGGGGACCAAGGTTTACCAGGATTACCTGGCATCAAAGGCTCCGAAGGAGCTGTAGGCAAGCCAGGTAATGTCCAATTTTGGATTTTTTTTGGCATATATACCTAGGATTACCACTCTCATTAAGTATATCTGTCTTTTGGTTTGCACTGCAATAACCAGTGACTTTTTTTGGTCCTTAAATATTAGGTTTGCCTGGGCTTCACGGAAAAGACGGAATTCCAGGGGAAAGTGGACAAAAAGGAGCAATGGGCATCCCAGGTTCACCCGGTGCAAGAGGCGAGAAGGGAAGCTCTGGACCAATGGGCCCACGGGGAGGAAAGGGAAATGCAGGAGCTGCAGGGTTCCCTGGTCGAACTGGAACTCCCGGATCCGAGGGCTTAAAAGGAAACAAAGGAGAACGAGGATTCAATGTAAGCTTTCTATTTTCATTTCTACATCTACTAAGGTTTTCTACTTACAGTTTAGCTTCTATTAAGGTCTTATATTCAAATTTGTACTTAGGTTTCCTACTTATTTTTTTTATAGTTAAATTTATACTTTTATTAAGGTTTTCGACTCAGATTTCTTACTAAGGTTTTCTACTTGATTTGGAATTTTCCAACCGATTTTCAGCTTAAATTTATTCTTGTTAAATATGAAAAATATTTAATTTGTATGTAAATCGTTGCTTTTTTGAAACAATCTCCCATCCTTTCCCCCAACGGGGGCCATAATTGTACTAAGGAGACTAAGAATTTGCTCCTGGAGATTTCCACTGCGCCCCCTGCATCAATATTCGGTCTTTCTCACCCCCCATTCTTTCAACCCGTCTTGAGAGATCCGGGTACGTTTGAACGAGGGCGTCAAATCATTCCCAAAAGAGGGCATCAATTCCTTTCCCTATAGACCTACCGGGGTCGTAATTTTGCCAGGACCGGGGTGAGGTGAAAAAAAAACGACTGGGGTTAGCCGGGGCAAGGGCCGGGGTCCCTTTTCCACGGATCGGATATATGAAGAGATTCGACCTCATCCTTTTTTTCTCGTATCTTTAAGGGGCCTCAAGGTGTCCCCGGACAAGTGGCTTCAAAAGGAGAACACGGAGATAAAGGTGACAGAGGTTTCCCCGGAGTTGATGGAAGACCTGGAGCTAAGGGTGTGCAAGGACCCGCTGGACTGAAAGGAGCTGATGCTTTTGGACCCCCTGGACCTCGTGGAGAAAGGGGATTGCAAGGAGCTCCCGGATTACCCGGAATCGATGGTAGACCTGGAGAAAAGGGAAACACGGGCATTGCAGGATTCATCGGTAGAGAAGGAGAGAAGGTAATTATTATTATTATTATTATTATTATTATCCATTTGCTCGCAAGGAGGCGGGGGGCATCAATGCTACTAGCCCGCCGTTCGCATCCCCTTTCCCATCTCTTCATATGTCCTTAGACCACAAACCTGCCTAAGCTTTTTCCGCGCCACTGACCATTCAAACGGGCGCTATGTGGCGTTGCCATTCGTCGAGCTGGGGTTCACTCCCAGGCAGAACCTCTTCCATACACACCCTGCCCACAAAGGGGTGGATGGTATAGCAAGGGTAAAGCCTCACTACACCTGAAACATGGAGAAATCCCCTCCCCCTGTGCGTACCCAGGATGGGTATACAAGGTGTAGCAAGCGCCACCTTGTGAAATTACTGAATAGATTACGTGCCCTCCCAGCCCCAATGCATGCAGGAAATTATGCGGCTATATATCTTCCTCACACTTTCACTTTCTCTAACTTCACTTTCTTTACGGATCTTTACATTCAGACTTTCGGCGTGAGTCGCCCTCGTTGATTTTCGCTCTACTATCATACCCAATAGTATTCACTTGTATCTCTGCCATTCATCTTTCAAACATTCCCATAATCCATCTGAAGTCATTCGAAAACTTTTCAACCTCACTTCTAACATTGTAGTGGCTCATACTTTTGACAATACAAATTTCATTCACATTCCTTTCGACCAATTGCACCACACTACTCTTCATTCGATGGCATAAGTAGTCCATTTTTACCCCTACCCCTACGAGCTACACCTGATTTCTGACGTCAAGGCATGGGTTCATTTCCATAAATACGGACAAAATATTTCCGTAGTGTCATGATCCTACGACTAATTGGGCGGATACGCTGACGCGGAGCGCTATCATTTACTTCCCCCTCCCTTTATACCGCAACATACTCTTTCTTCAGTTCCCGAAACTTGACCTGGAATGAGTGGTCCACCTGGCGTCACCTAATGTTCCACCATAGTTGATTTGTATACTGAAAACACAAACAACCCGGACACCTTGCTCAACTTCCTCTCACAACAGTTCGGATGATTTCATCCACTATGTGAAGGACAGGCACCACCTACGAGTTACACCTGGTCGCAAACATACACTCGACTCCAAACTAACAATTCTTTTCTCTTCCAGTTCGTTTCTAATAACGCTATCTGCACTGTTCTTTTAAACACTTTTAATACCTCAACCTATGCCCTCATCGCATATACCCCTCACTGCCCATGCACCCACTCTATTCATACTAAGACGTTCCGTGTCACCCACACCCATTATTGCCATTTCGATTTGCACACGCAGGACAAATACATAACTCAAGTCCGTAGCTTCCCAGGCTAACGCACCCTATTTGGGCTTCGTCGCCTTCTTACAACACGGTGCTAAAACAGGCTATGGGTATTTTATTTCTATATCTCAGAATTTATACAAAGTCTTTGATCTTCGCTGCCTTAAGCCCGAGCCAAAATACCAGACCAAATAATTGTTTTGAACGTTAATAGATTATGATTTCTCTCTTTAGGGTGACAGAGGGTTAACTGGAATCCCCGGCGAAGAATGCAATGCCCTCATTGGACCTCCGGGACTTAGAGGACCTCCGGGACTGAAGGGAGAAAGAGGATTCGATGGTCGTAACGGAGCTAAAGGAGATCTCGGTTTGCCTGGTGAGAAAACGGTTCAGTAAAGACTAAAGGGTTGTAATCTTCCAGGTGATAGAGCGAATGAGACATAAACAATAGTAGGTAGGACTATTTATTACTATTCCATGCCATAGGCTGAAAAAGAATAAAAGTAAGAGTGCTCCTAATTTAGATAAGGGTCGGGGGAATAATTAATCCAGCGTCTCCGTGCATTTCGCTCATGGTCTGATCGCAGTTGGTAGCCATTTACGACACGCAGCTGATACCATAATTCTATTCGTTATTTTTATATTACCTCTCATTGCATAGACAGATAAACGAATAATTAATCATCATCATTCATACCTTGATTTTCACGATTATCCTTCTCTCGTTTTCTCATCTTTCTCACTTCCTTCCACAATAACTTCATGTTCTTATCTGTATTTTCATTCATCTTTCTTACAATTGCTTTAATTTTTGTTTCCTATTCTGATTCATACCTTCTTTTACTTTCCCTTTTGCCTTCCCCCATTTGCATCTTCCTGGTATTCTCATCTACACTGTAAAGCAAACGAATAATTTACTCACTTTATATTTTAGGTCCTCCTGGTCTTAACGGAATTCGCGGTCCCACTGGAGTTAAAGGTAACCCAGGACCACCTGGTATCGCGTCCCAAAAAGGATCGAAAGGTGAACCCGGACGAGATGGCCTCCCAGGTGTAAGTGGTGAGAAAGGATACCCTGGAATCCCTGGTCAACCCGGAATAAAAGGAGGTCGAGGTAATCCTGGTAGTCCAGGATTATCAGGATTGGATGGTATGAAAGGTAACCAGGGTCGCCCCGGCGCCGCTGGTCCTCAAGGAATGCCCGGACTCACAATGAAGGGGGAAAAGGGATTGCCAGGAATACATGGCAAAAATGGAAGAAACGGGGTCCCAGGTCAATCCGGACAAAAGGGAGAAATCGGATTACCCGGACTGCCAGGTCAAAGAGGCCCTCCAGGTCCAGCTGGACCACTCGGTCGGCAGGGTGAAAAAGGCAACTCAGGAAATTCCGGTTTCCCTGGTATTTCTGGAAAGGACGGTTTGCCCGGTCCGAGAGGACAAGATGGCCGGCCAGGACCTCCAGGACTTGTTGGAGACCGCGGACGCCCCGGAACAGCCGGTAGGGATGGGCAAAAAGGAGAACGTGGCTTCCCAGGACAGCAAGGACCGGTATGCTCCGTTGGCTCAAAGGGAGAGAGGGGTAACCCAGGATTCCAAGGATTCGCGGGTCCACCAGGAGAAAAGGGAGACCAAGGATTAGATGGAAGATCTGGAGATCAAGGGCCTCAAGGATTAGTGGGTGTAAAGGGAGAGCCTGGAGCTAATGCACCACCCGCCAGACACGGAGAGAAGGGAGATACTGGACTACCTGGACCACGCGGACCGCTTGGATCGAATGGATTACGTGGAAGCCCCGGCATGCCAGGAATGCCAGGAGAAAAAGGAGACCGTGGGATGGATGGACTACCTGGTCGCATTGGATTGCCCGGCCTCAAGGGAGAACGTGGACAAGATGGTTTCCCCGGCCAAAAGGTAAGCATTAATTCAACTGAACGCCAACATTTAAAGGAAAAGGTCTTCTTCCTAAGGAACGGGGGGGGGGGGAACTTAGGTAGTGTGGAACTGTAATATCGCATGTTCGTCTCATATAACGCAATCATCTGCAATCCCCCTGTTATAAACACTACTTATCCCCTTTTTCACTCAGCACATTTCACTTCTCCCATTCCACGTCCCCACTTGGTTTACACAGTGACGCGAAATAACCGCCTGACTGGTCGGGGTTCGCGACGACCCCGCCTGTTGCATGAATGTGTGAACTTTAGACTTGCGGAGGTGAAGTAGAGATATACATGTGTGAATTTAGATATTTTCAACTGCAATTCTACTGGTTTTGAGTTATCATATCAAAAAGAAAGGTTAATTTGGTATTTCACACTGTCTACTTAGGACCCGCCACTATTCAAGAGGGTTTTTTTTCAATGGGAAGGGTTGACTTCAAGGAGTGAATGTAGATAATGCACAATAAACCTCAAACACTCTAAGCTTCTTTCATACTTCCGTAACCTCCTTCCCACAATGTGGGATATGCGTGCGTAAACGCCGGCAATAACCTTCAATCTTTATTTAGGGATTAGCCGGACCAAGAGGAATCCCTGGTCTGCAAGGTCAATCATGCACGTCTGAACCCCAATACTTGGGGGGAGTTCTCCTGGTGAGGCATTCGCAGAGTACCTCCGTCCCCAGATGTGAAGCCGGACAGAGTCTTCTATGGGAGGGTTATTCGCTATTGTACGTTGAAGGAAATGAACGAGCCCATCGGCAAGATCTTGGTAAGTCTTCCTTATTCAAGACCAAGCAAATGAACGAGCCATTGATAAGACCTTGGTAAGTCTTCTTTATTCAAGACCAAGGAAATGGACGAGACATTGACAAGACCTTGGTAAGTCTTCCTTATTGCAGACCAAGGAAATGAGCGAGCCATGGACAAGACCTTGGTAAGTCTTGATTATTCCAGACCAAGGAGTTTCAAACTGGTTAATAATTCCTGAGTGTGATTCTTTTATCACATGTAGGGATTTTTTTTTCCATATTTAAAAACAAAAATACTTAGGAAAAATTATTTTATATAACAGATGTAGTCAGGGGGATTTTTCTTTAAGTCCAAGACTCAATAGCGTTTTTTGGGTGGGTTTTTTTTGAGAGTAGAGGACGTTACTCGGGTCGAGGCATTAACGAGAGGTTAATCTTTGACTTGTCTTTTTGCAGGGGTGGCTGGATCGTGTATTCAGCGGTTTAGTACAATGCCATTCTTGTTCTGTGATATAAATGATGTTTGTAATTATGCTTCAAGAAATGACAAGTCTTACTGGCTGTCAACGACTGAACCCATTCCTATGATGCCGGTCGCCGACAATGACATAAAGAGTTATATATCTCGGTAAGAAAACTAGCATCAGCTATTTTATTTTAGGCTTGCTAGAAATTAGTTTCAATTTCTTTACTCACTCTCGTATAAGAATTGTATAATTATGTAGTAGGCTTAGTGCGCTTCTGTCTAGTCATAGAATCGCTGCCCGCGACATCATTTAATGTGGCCACTCTATCTGTCTCAAGTTTTATATTATCTATTCGCCATTTCTGAAAAAATATTATCTACAATCTTCCCTTCGTTATCATTTATGAGATGACATGTCTAGACCTAGGATTTAGACATGCCAATATATATATATATATATATATATATATATATATATATATATATATATATATATATATATATATATATATATATATATATATATATATATATATATATATATATTTATTTCCCTATTTATTTGGCGGTGGGGTCAGTTGCCGCAATTTAATTTTCGAGATGAAGCCAATGACAAAAAGAATCCAAGCATTTTTTCTAAATCCATAAATTCAGAGTAATAACGTTTCGAACTTGTGCGCTCATCTTCTGGTTTCTAGGAATATATGACAAATCCACTTACATGAGTGGATTTTGATAACGGTAGATATTAGGCCAAATGCTTAATTCCCGCTGTGCAATAATTGAACACTTTAAATAAATAATTATTACAAAATTTGGTGATATACAAAGGTTTTGAGAACTATAATAAAGAACACACTTTAACGCTAAGCAACGAAATGTTTTAACTGACTATTTGAACCATAATATTCAGTGGTTTGGAACGGACGAAATATCTGAATTCAGAGTTGGACATTTATTGCTGGCTGTGGTTTTAAAGTTTTCTACTGTTAATGACATATTACAATTTACTATGTGATGTTTTCTAGGCGAATGTCATTTTTGCAAAGAACAAACCCTGCACCTTTGTATATCACCGAGCTTTGTAATAATCATTTATTATGTTATATATTTATATAATAATTGAATTAAATTATTTTCTTCATTACAGATGTGTCGTTTGTCAAACTACTGCAAATGTTATTGCTGTGCACAGCCAGTCCTTAGATATTCCTGACTGTCCATCAGGATGGAGCGGCCTATGGCTAGGATACTCTTTTGTCATGGTGAGTGTGCTCTAGGGACTTGTAAAGACGGTCCAAGCACGAAATTTTAAGTAGTTATGCCGTCGACACGGACCTTTCCCTCAAGCTCTAATGGTTGCTCGGGTGAGCGACGTTTGCTGGGGGACCATTCGTCTTTAACCTTTTAAACTATGCCTAAGGGGGGAATATCCTCGTTGGTCAAAGGAGTTTCCTTTGTTTTTTTGGTCGCGTGCACGCGACTCTTATAAGTTATTATGCCGGTCCGTAGGTCGGTCGTTTGGATGGTAACCATTTTACTATTCATTGAGTTTTGGGGGCAATAACATCGTAACTATTCGGCCGAGTCTAACGAAATTTGACTCGGATGCTATAATTCTCAATGTCACCCCAAGGTTAGTCCTTGAATTATTAAAAGAAAACTAACTATGGATTGGATTCTCACACTTGTTGAAAGTTTTGAAGGTCACAAGTCAGAATAATTGAGAGCACGTAACCAAGATCTGTTGATCTTGTTTTCACTTAAAGACACATTTGTTTAACGGAGCCTCCGTTTCACCATATATAATCATTGTTAACAGCTATGTGTGGGGGGCGCGCATGAACGCATCAACTAACTCGACCCCTTTCCCTTTATGCCATATTAAGCAGGAGGCCCCACCAAACATTTTATCCACGTCGAAGATCCTTCATAGCGTGGGAGTGCAGTGTGCAGTTGCAACTCTAGTCAGGGTTCATGCCCGAGCAGAAGGCCGCTAGCACCCCCCTCACAAACTCCCTCTACTCACACTAATATAAAATATCATCCACTTCCTCCTCTCTCAGCGCTTTTTCTCTCACACATTCACATAATCATCCCACCTATTACGCTGTGATCCAATATTTCATACACCCCGACACTCGTATATTCTCTTCACACGTCTCTTTACATCCATTCTTCTTACAACCTCAAAAGACTTTCACTCAACCTCATTCGCACACTTTTTCACCACATAAACATCTTTACCCAGTCGTTCCTCACTTTATCCACTTTTCACACACCAGGCATCCCTCTTTGTTGTACATTTACACTGTTCTCACTTGAAAACTTTTATTTTCATTCCATACCATAGTCTCATTCCCATACACCAAGGTTGGGCGAGTATCCTTTCCTGTAAATTTCCACACTCAGAACCACAGCAACGCTCTAATCGCCCCCGAGACTTTTCTACCATTTAAAACCTTGTGGTTGCAATTTGCTTCATCTGAAACACCATCATTTGCAATGCATTCTAGATACTTACAACTTCGCACTCCTACAAGGGTGACACCACGGTCTTGGATATCACACTCCATCCCATCTTCACTCCCAAATACAATTAATTACCTTACTATTTTCTGCATTCATTTTTTGACCCTTCTTTCATGCACCCTACCATAGGCTTCGATCCAACATTTCTATAACCTCTTCACTCTCAGCAAATACCAACATAGATATGACCAATCCATCAGGATTCCATCCATAAAGATTTTAAGCGGCCATGGCGACAATACATTATCATGGCTTATCTTCCCCACGTCAAACCAATCACTCCGGCTAACTTTTACTCTAACGCACGCCTTACTTCCAACATAAATAAAATACTCTTTACACTATCCAATAGTTTACCGCAAACTCCATATATTCCTCTCTCTTGACCCACACACACCTCTACCCGGTCTAAACTACAACTTGTTCATTCTCCATCAATCCATTATTTATTCTTCTTTACATCCAATCAGAATTTTCCATACACTTTACCTACAACACTCAGACATATACCCTGTAGTTCTTGCATTATCCTTTCACCCATTTACCCTTACACGACACCACTATTGCTACATTCTGCCAATCTTCAAGCACTTTTCCACTTTCAAATACTTGACAACAGAGCCACCAGACTCATTCCATAACGCATTCATCACCACCTTTTAACATCTCAGCGACTACTCATTCTACTCCAGCTACCTTCTCTTTTTTCACACCTCTAACAGTACTAATAACTTCTTCCACGCTCTTCTATATCTAAATATACAAATTATCAATTATGCCTCATTGTTCACAAGTGCTCTGCCATTCCTTGATGTTCACATAATTATTCTTCTCACCATTCTCACTTCCTTCCAGAATGATTTCCTGTTCCCATCACGATGCTCATTCATCTTTTGTTTATATCATTCATTTTCTGCTTTACTCGTTTCACTTTCTTTTTCATCTCTTTATATGCATTCGACCGCAACTCCCTTACATTATCATCTAAACTATTTAGCATATACAACTACGCTTCCTTCTTTGCCCCCCACTACACGCTTTGCATCGCCATTCCACCATTCAGCATTTTGCTTCCCCTTTTCCATTTATAGCACACCCACACACAGCTCCTTACGGTACCTACTACCAATTCATTATTTTTTTTCTACATTTAATCTATGCCCATGCTTTTAAATATTTCTCCTCTTCTATTCTCAAGCATTCTCACATACTCTTCCTTCTGATTTAATAAGCTTTCACTTCTGATTCCCCTTTCCTTTCCACCTTCTTCTCATTCATGTCCCAACAAATTGAACCTTACACAGCACAATCGTGCGATCAGATAGTCCTATACTCATACATCTTACAGTTTTTACATCAAATTTGTCCCACAACATATTATTTTCCCAACATGTGTATTTCGGCGCATCCTTGGGCTGAAAGAATGCATTTGCTACACATAATTTTCTTTCAGAACACAACCCTGCCACTCTCTGTCCATTTTCATTCTTTCTATGTGTACCAAAAGCTCCAGTTATCCCATGCCTTTTACTGTCACCTATTCTTTCATTCACATCTCCTACAACCATCAGTCGCCACACATTCCCAATTTCACCCACCGCTCGTCCCAAGCCATTCAAGAACCTATTTCTCAGATTCACTTTTATCATTACAATATCCACAAACTACAACCACGTGCAGAATGTATTTGGTACGCATAGTGTGAGCTCGGGAATTGCACCGGTGAAGTTGAGATTTACAAGGGTGAAACCCCTTGCAAATCTGAACTTCACCCACATAGTTCTCGAACTCACACATTCTTACCCAGCCATTTCATCATGCCACTCATCACTCAAAAGCACTACCACACACTTTTTACTTCTAGCAACCTGATTTACACCTGACCTCACTCCATTTACTCAATTCTACACAAACACTTCATTCCATTTCATGTTTGTCTCACATACAGCAAGCATCTGCACTCTCCCTGTTTTAGACATTTACTACCTCTCTCATCTTTATCATATCACACATATTCCTCACATTCACAGAAACACACACTGTTCATACATGGATTTAATTTGCATTTTTTTCTTCTTTTTTTTTAGCACACCGCAGCGGGTGCTGAGGGAGGCGGTCAATCGCTAAGTAGTCCAGGATCTTGCTTGGAAGACTTCAGGGCAACGCCATTTATCGAGTGCAACGGCGCGAGAGGAACTTGCCACTACTTCGCGAACAAATTGAGCTTTTGGTTAGCAACGATAGACGAACGAAATCAATTCACACGACCACAATCCGAAACGCTTAAGGCAGGAAATCTAAGAAATCGGGTCTCGCGGTGCCAAGTCTGCATCGCAAACTAAGCAAATACTTTGCCTTCGGTTTTGTGGTGAAAACTGTCCATATGTAAAGGGAAATAATTCTATTTTTTTTTTTATTTTAATTAAAAAAGAAATTACCACCCATTTCATCACAGATTAATATGAATATAATTTAGTTTCCTATATTGCTTGCAGGTTAATATATAAATTTGCTTACGCCCTAAAAAAAAATGTAGTTGAACTTGAGTGGTGTATTCAGTGTAAATATAATATTACTTAATGATGTTATTGTGTCTATGAAGAACAAAAGTTTCTCCAGAATCAATCAGATGGAACGAATATAAAAAAAATATTGTGTTCTGATATAGAATATAGACGCCAGTAAATATAAAACTTCTTCTTGATAGACCAATCATGTCTAGTCTATATGGTTCCAGCTTGTGTGATGATAGGCATTTTTTTTGTGTCAGCTTAAATGGCTAATTATTGTCAGATTTATTTTACTTTCTCATAAAATATTCTTCCTCACTCAAAGCAAAAAAAAAGCTAATAATAAAGAAAATCAATGGTGCTATGTACCTACAGTTTAAGTAGGAAACGTTATGTATTTATAACCTTACTTCATATTTAGTTTTAAAGAGAATTTATATATATATAAATATTTACCTTTGTATATTTAAAGTAGGTCACAGTTTTGTTGTTATTAATTTCGAAACTTTTCACAAAAATCTTAGTTCTCATGCAGCTCAGTTTTCCCTGAGAAACTTCGTTCACTGCCATTTTCTGTAAAGTTTTACAGTTAATAAATTTTACAATTATAGAATTTTTAAATTATACTCCATTTTTTTTTTAGTCCCGTGCAGGCGACTCTATAAATTTCTAGGTCGGTCCGGAGGTCGGATGGTAACGATTATAATTATCAATGAGTTTTTGAAAGTCGTAAGGTCAGATGGTGTTTGTAAATTGATAATATGTTTGTTATTTAAATATCTTTTTGTTTGTTATTTAAATATCTTTTTTTTCAAAATTATTGAAATAATTGAGAACACACGACTTATGTATGTTGACCTTGTTGGAAGGGGGGCGGGGATTAATTATACCTCTAACCTACAGTTTAGTCGAGGGGAAATACCGCTTTCGATTTTAGGGAAGTTAAGACACATCGGGTGTGGTTAGTCACCGGAGGAAATCCCAATTCGGGTCGACATCTCGGTGGCTGCCATACGCTGTGGAGATCCTTGGTTCGGAATCCACGTTAATCAGGATGTCCTCAGAAATAAAGACATCTTAAATTAGTTCAGATCGATGGTAAAACCATACCATTAAAAAAACTAACGTACAAAACGACTAAATGTTATTACACCCGTGCCCTCGGGCTCACCAGCGATTGTCATACTGACCTTTATGTCTATTTCATTATTCGGTCGGGATCCGCCTGGATAAAGGCAGGTTGGCGAAACACTACTACTACACCCATGTGTGAAATAGGTGTAAACGGGTTTTCTGTCGGTTGCGCGTGTTAGAAGTGACTAAATGTTACTCCATCTCGTACGTGAAATGAACGGACTCGCTATCGTATAGAAGCCATTGGGTGGATGTAAAGTAGATGTGATTGGTATATTTTTAAGGAGTGAGTGATGTGAGGGAGAACAAAACAAGGGTGGTTCTGTTTTTTGTTATTGTATATTATGGGTGATTTGGATTTTGACGAGCCGTGATGCTTTTTGTTTTCGACGCATTCCTGCGGGTGGTTTAAATTGTATAGTGTAGATGCATGACACAATCCTATAGATGAAGTTTGTGGGAGGGTTTTCACGGATGACCTTTGATGGGTCCTTGCGGCTCTTTGTCATCCGTGAAGTTATGTTATGAGTGCGTTGCTTCGGGAGTACCCTGTGGGGGTCGAACCAAGTAAACATTCGTATGAGAGGCTTAAGCGGTTCGCACAAAATCTTCGGGGAGCGTTTATCATTTTCCGCTTGACTTTACTTACATTTAAATGATAAACTTGTTTGAACTTTATTGAGTAGAATGAGCTATAAGTGGGAAACCATAGGGACCTCTGGGTACCTGTGGTCTAGAGGAACACAGGGTGGAATAATTCTACTGAAATTACCTCCTTTTGCAAATACAATGTACGAGAGAAATAATCATAACACGAAAATTTTAGCAGTCATTCGGAAAATGGATCTCAGCTGTGTTTATGTGCAAACGGTTTCAGCGTCACATAACCCAGCCTACGAAACTACGAGAGAGAATTTGTTATCCACAGACCCTATAACACTTCAAGAAGCCAAATGTCGAGTTTATTTTGCCTGAAATACTGTATTGGGATCCTTTCACCGTACAAATGGTAATGAAAAAATGTCTCTATAGGGTACATTTTCTATGGCGGAGATTGAGTACAGGTCTCATCTCCCGATGTCTAGTTGTCCAGAGTTGCTAGGTTTCTTTCAACGGATTTTGACCTTAAAAGTATCCGTATTCTCCGAGAAAGTAGTTCGAAGATATATAACCATAAACAAATCTACCAAATAGATAACCTACCTTAAATTAGTCAGGTGATTGTATTTTGGGAAAGTAATTTATTCTTTGTATAGGGCTGTAGCATTCCAAAGTTCCTCCTTTTATTTATCTAAAGTGTAATCTTTATGAAAGAACGAATCATAGCTCATCGCACGGCTCTGAGAATCGTACGAGGAACAGCATTATCCTTTCAACTCAAAGGTTGTCCTAATTATTAATATACAATACTGTCCAAAGCTACAGAACAAGATACCCAAATTGAAATTTTCTTGAAGATACTCAAATTTCCAGGATAATTACCCATATTCTTGTCCAAACTCCCTCTCATAGAATAGCGGCTAAAAAAAAATGAGAAAAGTAATGCATATTTGAACAAAGGATACGTCCAAAAACTAGAGAACGATAAGTATAAATGCAGCCATAAGCAGAACACAACATTTTCTGATAGACAATTAAACAAAATATTTATAAAACGTATGCAGACCCTTGTTCTAAATAAGAACATCTTCGACTGCAGGATTTCAACGATTTGCTGCAATGTTCGGGCATGGTTTTATTTCCTTCTTTGCCAGAGATCTTCAACATTTGTCGGTTGATGAGCCATACCCTTCTCACCGAGTATCTTCCATAGGATTTCTATGTGGTTCAAATCAGGGTTCCGTACAGGCCAGTTCATCAGGTCGATATTTTCACCATTCAAGAACTGCTTTACCGACTTTGCTGCATGGCATGAAGCAGTGTCCTGTATGAAAGCAAACTCACGTACTCCTGATCGGAGAGAGGGGATCATATGTTCCTGGAGCAGATTCTTGCATATCATAGAGTTTACTCGGCCGTGTAAGCGGACCAGCGGATAGAATCCAGTGCTTGAAAACCTGCCCCATACATAACGTTGTCCTTCATTATTTTACAGGTACGAAGTCTTACATACTGCTTCTCATCTGATCCGAACAAATTAAAATTTCCTTTCGCCCCTGAAAAACACTTTCCTAATTTTCAGCAATGATCATTTGGTTCAGAAATTAACTGTTGAGGAAGCATTAGGAAATTGTGATTATTAGATAGTTCCTTTTTAACATGGGAACTGTAAAAGGTAGAATATCTGAAAAAGCTACGAAAGCTCCAATTTTCCATAAGGGAGATTATCGAAAGCTTCGAAACTTGTTAAATTTGGTTAATTGGGATGTAGAATTCAGAGAAAAGAATGTTTATGGGATAAGGATAATTCTAAGGATATATCCAATATAGTCCAGAAGCAATGTATCCCAAAAGGATCATTAGGAAGAAAGGTAGGAAACTATCATCGTGTAATCAGGAGATAGCTAGAAAAATTCCAAGAAGAAAAGGACATACGAGAAATTACAGGTAGATAATAATCTAGAAAACTTAAATTACTATAGATTCACTAAGAATGAGCTAAATAGAATTATAAAAAAGCAAAAGGGTGTAAAAAATTAAATTAGCTCAAAATAGCAACAAAGATCCAAGAAATTCCTTTGGTCATTATAAAATAAATAACAAAACTCGCAGAGATCAAATAGGACCAATTAAATTTGATGGGATTATGCGAGAAACTAATGAGGAAATAGTTGCACTTATGACCTTTTGCTTCAGTATTTACAGAAGAGAATATAAATAGTTTAATATATAATACTGAAGGATCAAGTAAAGAGGTTTTGAATACCATTAATATAAACAGGGAAACATTTAAAAGACTTGTAATCGAATTAAATGTTAACAAGACCTTTGACCTTGATGATATTCATTCTAGGATACATAAAGAACGGGTGGAAAGTATTGCAGTAGCTCTTGAGGAGATATAAATTAGATAAATGTAGTTTGGAGAAATACCCGATGAGTGGAAAAGAGAGAATGCAGCACTCATTTTCAAGAAGGGAAATAAAAACACCTAGAGACGGCCCGATCACAGGGCACACTTTTTCCTTCAGGTATATTTAATTTTCACCACTTTCTTATACCTACCCTTGTGCCCCATCCCCGGAAACAAGAGGGGAAGCCCTTAGCTTTACCCCCTTTTTCTACAAATAAAGGACTCAATCAGGCGTGGCAAATACTCCTCAACGCTAACACCTCTCAGGATCTTATCTAGTTTGGAGTCCGAAAGTTTAGGAAGAATAAGAAAAATCTTCGCTTCTGTTGTGCCTTTGATGTTACACACACACACACACACACACACATATATATATATATATATATATATATATATATATATATATATACTTGTAATTGATTTGTTCCTTGGGAATCTGATATGTAGTAGGAATATGAAGACCCAGGTGATTACACTAATCATTTATTGGCCGGACGTTTCAGACCTTTACTGAATTAAACTATTCACTATATAACCAACCAACACTTCAATACACTAACTAGCCAACCGACCAACCGAACAAATCTCGTTAGTAGTTTTTATATCTTTAGTTAGTTGATTTCTCAACTCCCACTATAAAGGTTAGTCCCTCTCTTTAATTAATTCCAATTTGTTTTCGGGTTTTTTGTTGTTTTTCTGTTTTTATTTATAATTTAATATAATAGGTTATTTTATTGTTTAATTCAGTTACCTTTAATATTTGATATTCAAATCAGGTTATGTTATAACTTCACTTCTTTCTATTATTTTTTTTTTAAATTACACTGGATAGTATTAATTAATTCTATATATTGTTATTTGTGTTTTTACTTTAATCTCAATAATTGTCAATTTTATTATTTTGACTTGTCTTCATCCGCTTTTTTAGCCATTATTTAATGCATTCTTTTAACCATCGTTAATATTCCTTGCCCTTCTCATTAGTCGATACAGTCGCTGAAGATGGCCCTAGTGAAGGTCCGAACGTCCGACCAATAAATGATTAGTGTAATCACCTGGGTCTTCATATTCCTACTATATATATATATATATATATATATATATATATATATATATATATATATATATATATATATATATATATATATATATATATATATATATATATATATGAAAGATAATGGTAAACTACAATGTTTGAATCAAGATTTTATTTATAACTATCGGACTAGTTGCGGTAAGATGCCATTTTCAACTAATAATGAAGAAACTAGGCAAGGAACACAGTATATATAAGGTAAGACACATCTTAAACAAAATGAAACTGCAGGAAACAATCTGGGAAAAAACTGGAGTGTATCTGGCGCAAACGACAAGCTAAACAAAATGAAATGAAACAGGAAACAATCTGGAAAGTTGCTAATCTCCGAGACCCATTGCTTACGGGGGTTTATAAATACGATTAGCGACTTTATTCGATATAGATTTATTAAATTTGTATTGTCCTTCAGATAAATTGAAATTATCAACTTTGTTAATGATGATGGATTCCGCAATTCTCCTCTCAATATAATTATTTGATTTATAAATGATTTTTGCTTGGTTAAAATCAATTCTATGATCGTGCTTTTGCATGTGCGTAAAGAGACTTGAAGAGTTCGTTCACCTTCTGAAATCAGCTAAATGTTCTTTCATCCTCTTATTAAAGTGGCCCGACTCTCCGATGTATGTTAATTTGCAATTATAGCATGGTATGCTGTATACTCCAGCACCCAGATTGATTGGACGCAGTGTAACGTTAAATATCAAAATATACCCAAAAGGTTACTTAATGCTTTAAAACTTTTACAGAAAGACCAAAACATAGTGATAACAAAATCCGATAAAACTAAGTAGATTATTGTGATGGATAAAACTCCATATTCGTAAAAATTAAATGACCTCGTAAGTGACAACACTACCTATGAAATTTTAAATTCTATTCCCATGAACAATAAGATGAAATCCTTTAATGACGCCATCCGAAAAATCTTAGGTTCCAAATCTGAATTAACCAAAAACTTTAAAACAATCAGCCCCTCCCTTCCCTACATGTACGGGTTACCGAAACCCCATAAAGAAGGTATCTCATTACGCCTAATTATCTCTTGCATTGGCTCCCATAGTTATAAGCTATCCAAATGGCTGCCTGGAATCTTATCAAATACGGTGGGTAAAATCTCTCACTCACATATTATCCACTCATCGGACCTTATTTCCAAAATTAAAAATCTTGACCTCAGTGGTAAAAAACTGTTAAGCTTTGACGTAAATAGTTTGTTTACAAAAGTCCCGGTCGAAGAAGCGCTTGACGTGTTATCGTGATTTCTTCCTAATTTATATATTAACCTACCTTTACCGATCCCTAAAAATATTAAATTAGTGCGCTTATGCATAGCTGTGCGTTATCGCGATAACGATATCGGGTTATCGGTTATCCGATTTTTTCCCGCGTTATCGATTCATCGGTATTGCCGATACTTTTGGTTTCAAACTAGCGATAATCGATAATTTCAGTTTTTGGTTCCAGTTTAGCACAGGGGCGAGCCGTGCGTGCCTTGGAGGCAGAAATAGGTAGGTCCGAGCTGGGAACCGAACGTATACTGAACAGGGTGCTGAGCGGCCGGTCTGACGTGTTCTCAAAACGCTACTGGTTTTACGTGCTCTTTGATGATTTTTTTCCCTATGTTCCTGTGCTTCTTCCGTTCTAATTTTTTGTGCACGTGTATATGAATGCATGTACTATTCGGTGCAATTCTTTAATATCCGTTTATTAACGTTTTGAACACTGACGAAGTTACGTCCCTATTCTAAACTGATCCTATATTTATTGTAATTTAGTAGTGCAGTGCTTTGCTATTTAATAGTATTGAATTAGTGATAGCGTCACAAGAGACTGTGCCCGCATCAAGCCAAAGAAACTCAGCGGAGTCTATTGACTCTGAGCTCACTAAGGTTGAGCCTCAGTCACCCTGGCCATTCTTTGGCAAGTGGGTGAAGTACAAGAAGATGGTTGGCGACAGCTACATCTTCCAGTGCTTGTCCTGCCTCCCCAAGATCACTGAGGTGAAGGTGAACAAGGGCACCAAGGCCAACCTTTGGCCTCATGGCCCAGGGTATGATGCCCTGGGAATTTTGGATTTATCGATTTATCAGTTATCACCTTATCGGGTGATACATTTAACGCCAGTTATCGATTATCGCCGATAAGGTTATCGTTATTGATTTTTCGGTTATCGTGATACATTTTTTTCGTTATCGCGCCCACCACTGCGCTTATGTGTAACTAATAATATATTATCAACTGAAGATAAGTTTTTTCGCCAAAAATATGGCCTTTGTATGGGTAACCCCCTTTCCCCCATCCTATGCAATCTATTTATGAAAAACTAGGAAACGACCCTCCTCTCTAGGATCCATTCTTAACCTCTTATCTTGTTCCGATATGTCGGCATGGCCCATAGCCAATAACAATTTCAATGAATTTTACAACAACCTGAATTCGTTACACCCATCGATAAAGTTCAAAGTAGAATGGGAACAGAACAATTCTCTACCGTTTCTAGACGTAAATATCCACCGTTTAAATAATCATATTCAGTGCTTAGTATATCGAAAGCCTACAAATTCAAATGCTTACATACATTTTTTTCTCATTACATGACAAATCCGTTAAGATATCTATTATTTCTTCCCTCTTGCTCCGAGCCTATAGAACGTGCGACACAATCTTCCTTCAGGATGAAATTAGTCACCTTATCTGCAATTTCATTGAACTAAAATAACCAATTCACCTCATAAATAGATGACATTCGAAAGCACGAAAAAACTTATATGCCATATCTACACCGCAAAGGGACGATTTTAAAACAAATGTATTAGTTTCCCATATTCCCTAGCCCTGCCCCCCCCCCCTAAAATCATATGCGAACGGAAATAACATAAATATTACATTTAAATATTCTAATACCATTCGAAAATCCTTAACTAGACTGAGTCCAATCAATCTCGATGCTGGAGTATACAGCATATCATGCTATAATTGCAAATTAACATACATCAGAGGAGAGTCAGGTCACTTTATTAAGAGGATGAAAGAACATTTAGCTCATATCGGAAGGTGTACGAACTCTTCAAGTCTATTTACGCACATGCAAAAGCCGACCATATAATTGATTTTAACCCAGCAAAAATCATTTATAAGTCAAGCAATTATATTGAGAGTAGAATTGCGGAATCCATCATCATTAACAGAGTTGATAATTTCAATTTATCTGAAGAGCAATACAAATTTAATAAATATATATCGAATAATGTAGCCAATCGTATTTGTTAACCCCCGGAGGCAATGGGTCTCGGAAATTAGCAACCTTCCAGATTGTTTCCTGTTTCATTTCATTTTATTTAGCTTGTCGTTTTTCTCAGATTGTTTCTTGCGGTTTCATTTTGTTTGAGATGTGTCTTGCTTTATATATACTATGGTCCTTGCCTAGTTTCTTCATTATTAATTGAAAATGGCATCTTGCCGAAACTAGTCCGATAGTTATAAACACAGGTGGGCGCGATAACGAAAAAATGTATCACGATAACCTTTTCGGCGATAACCGATAACTGGCGATAAATTTATCGCCCGATAAGGTGATAACCGATAAATCGATACATCCTAAATTATAATATAATATTGATTATTGACTATATATAGCGTTATTTAATAATACAATAATAATAATATTTGAATACTGTTTCTTAGTTTCTTACCTGGTGAGGCTCTCCTTCATCTCCTCATAGTTTTGAGGATCCTCCTTCCCAGCGTCCTCCTGGAGGGTACCTCTTTCTTAGGGTTGAGGGTGTGGACCATGTCCCTGAAGCTCTAAATGGAACCAAAAGCTTAAATTATTGATTATCGCTGGTTTAGAAGAAAAAGTATCGGCGATACCAATGAATCGATAATGCGGAAAAAAATATCGGATAACCGATAACCCGATATCCTTATCGCGATGACGCCCACCTATGGTTATTTTATAAAATCTTGATTCAAATATTGTGGTTTACCATTATCTTTCATTGATATACATCACGCCAATGTGATATTTACCATTATATATATATATATATATATATATATATATATATATATATATATATATATATATATATATATATATATATATATATATATGATATTGAAACCACTGTATAGGAGTATAGGATATATTTACGAAACTAGTTTCGGTATTAAGTTTACCATACCCTCTTCAGTCCTACCAAAACTATTTTCGTAAATGAAATTTATGCCCCCTATACCAGCGTGAGAGGAAGCCCTTCCCCCCTCGGAATACCCTTTTCAGACCCTTCGCTCTAAACCACGTGCTCCTGGGCGTGGGGAGTTTAGAATTTCGAGAAGGAAGCAGTTCCGAACTGAGTCACCCGACCCAGCACTATTTGCTTTCGGACGCTCCTCGCTCCCCCCTCCCCCGCGCTAACGCTGAGCTCTCGTCCCCATGCTTCTCAGGCATGTCTATTCCCCCACGAGCGCAGCCGTACTAACCCTACCCCCATATCATGAGGCAAACTTCGCTGTCCGATCCGACTCGTTATCTTGAAGTAAGTTTACATAGACTGAGGTCGATAAACCTCTAGGCACGGCCATGCCCTGGGACTATCTATTGGACCAGCCACCTGGCTATTTAACCCTGAGTCTTCTATTCCTCGAGGAGATTGAAAGTCTGCCAGTCCCTCCGTTCAGACCTTGCTTCTGTTCTCTCGCGAAGTCCCGCAACCCCTGTTGGAGTTGTACCTCATCGTTAAGATCTCACCAGCAGATCTTCCTTTGTGAAGATTTGGCCCCTGTTCAGAGAAAAGCTATCGAGCCACCTTCTTCCCGGAGCACTGTGCGGTCCCCCTCATGTCGGACCCCCTTTAAAACTCCTGTTCCTTCGTGTCTGAGACTCACTGCCGAGCCGCAGAACCATCTCGTGTTTGAGATTCCATCTCTCTGGAGTAGAGAAAATCTCGTTCTTCAACAAGAAATACTCAAAAACCCCATCTACTGGTCCTCCTCGTTAGGACTCCCCGAAGTATCTTCTCGAAAACCTGTGCCGTTGGTCTCCCCTCCCCCCCTCAGATCACTACCACGCTTCAAGGTAAAGCGATCTTGTGTTGTAATCCCCTGATTATACCCCGTTAATCGTCACCCTTCATCCACTTTTGAATTGACTTCCTCAATCGTAATTAATATCCCTTTTTCTAGTCAAATTTAATTTTGCTCCTCCCGCTTAACTCTGTCATATCCTAAATTGTTACAATCCAATTAACTATCTTTATCGAGTAATTTGTTCCCCCTTTTTTGTATATATATTGCCCCATTTATTATATATTTTAAAATTATATTTGGGGTTCTTGTTCTTTATATGTCCTTTGAACCGCAACTTGGCAAGCCATTAGATAAATCCCGGTCAACCGCCATAAATCGCACTCTGTATAAAAATCAAGGGGGCGGTCCCCCACTCCTTTAATTGCCTCAAAGCATATCGCAGGGGGCCTCGGGTCGGCTATCTGCACGTGCTTTTGTATGCGCCCTTGCGCCGAGCGAGTCTTCACAGGCCTACGTCGACAATATATATATATATATATATATATATATATATATATATATATATATATATATATATATATATATATATATATATATATATATATCAGTGGCGACTCCGGCACTCTGGCTGTCGGGCTTAGCCAGAGTATAAATTTAGTAAAGTGAACGTGTTTTGCAAGCTGATTTAATTTCTGCCAACACTGACTTCAAGTAAGTACTTGCAGCCAATAACTCGGGCTCCTTTTATTGAGCCTGGTCGCAGTTCATATATTTTGGCGGTCGTCTTAGAGGTTCCCTGTGTCAAAAAATATCCTTCGTAGCAGAGGTTCTCTCGACATCGTTCACACGCGCTTGACTCAGGCTCAGAAGGTACAGCCAGAGTTGTTATTTATAATCGTAAAAATTAAAAGTAATTAAAATTAAATGTTTTCTTGAAACAATATATTTTCATAGAGATTAGGATTTAAATTCAAATCTATGAAAAGTTTCCGGTCTACAATATTTTTAGAGGAATAAAAAATTATCCAGCATCTCGGGCTAATACGAACGAGCCTGGTAGGTGTAAAAGACTAACTGTCATCTCTTGTCAAGAGTACAGTACAGGCGACAGTCAGATCGGTATCTGACTAATGTTTGTTGTGCACGCTGCTGTTTTTATTTCATTGCCGTTATTATGTGTGTAAGGATCAGCTGTGTGTTGCAGGATTGTTTTATTTTTACCCTTAATTAGAAATGGAGAAAGAGATAGTGCTCGATATAAAAAATATGTCATTTGGGACTAGAAATATTGCAGAAAAGCGCGAAACGCCATCAAACAAAGACGAATGGAGTTCATGTATAAATGAAGTAAGTAATTTTTATATTAAAACTATATTTCTGTCTTTTTGTTAAATTATCACTGCACATTGTCTGCGGTGTGCATTACGTCTATTACCTTCTTTTATACATGTCTTATGCGAAATCTGTGATGAGCCCGAGTGACGATTATGACCTGGAGTCGCTGCTGATAATTGTGGGCGCTTTGTTATAAGTATCTCTATTTTTTTAAAAATACGCAAATTCTGTATAGTGCACATATATCATAGATATACATTATATAGCCTTTTCCCTAATTAAGGAGCGCAAATTTCTAATTAGGATGTTATGACGAAAAATAGATTGGCCGCCATCTTGTCATTGATATATTGTTTCAACTCACCGAAAAAATCGGTTACGTGGGAGTTGAGGTAATTTAGTTCTATTTATTTTTTTACAACACCTAAAACTAAATGTGCTTAAATAGCCTAATACCCCTATTCTTTTATATCGTAGTTAAATTTGTATCATTATTTTATAATATATATTTCCTGAATCGGTGCAATGAAACATTTTTTCCTAAGGCTTAATAACGTCATAGCAGAGGTAAATAATAGGGTTAATGTTCATTTTAAATTTAAAAGTGTTACACATATTAGGTCCGTAAAAAAAAATACAATAAAGGTAAATTATGTCTGTATCTTTTTTTTATAATCTAGTGCCTAGCCTAAGGCTTATGCTCCAATAGTCTAAAAGAGTTTTTACACTTACTAAATGTAAAAATAAAAGAAATAGGATCTCATTTGTTGTGTAAACGCAATAATGCAAAGCAAATCCTAAGTTATGCTATTACGTTCGCTTTGCTTTGCTCTATTACGTTTAACCAACGTCTGGCTATACATGCATTCCAGGTATATTTTAGGAAACCTCTCCTAAAATAGTTATTCGGGAAAGCAGTTTCCAATGTTCATTGTTTTTACATAGCAAAATTCCACCCTTTGAGCGTTCTTTGCTAGGTCCGGTGTGGCGCTTGTTTGCTTCGCTCACAAAATGAAAAAAATGTGAGATAAAAGGTTTTTTATTTCACAACATTTAAAATTGATGTGCAAGAAAAAATCATTTCACAATTTTTGTTTAAAATGTACAGACGGACACACAGACAGACATACAGACCCACGTACACAGACACGCTAGGATCATTATAATAAGAATGCGGTACCAAATGAAGGATACGCACGCTCTTGCACAATCTGACTGACTTATAATTGATTATAAGTAAAGCAAATCTTTTATCTAGAAAGTAAGTGAATTACGCCGGTATTGAACATCATCGTGTTCCTGACGCCTAAAAACGTCCGAAAAAATACATTTTAATGCCTGAAATTAATCGTGAGGATGTTCTTAAAATTTAACCTATATGATTCATGTATGCTTTTGCTAGAATTTTTTTAGTAATGTGGTGCGAGGTCACAATGTCATGATAGGAAACTGGTGTAATGAAGCAGTCTAGGTTGGATATTCAAAAGAATTTTGTGTCAAAGGGTGGTGGGGTTTTGGAACTGTTTTCCCACTAATGTGGTTCGCAGTGACACTTGGTTAGTTAAATTCAAGGTGGAACGCTATTTGAATTTTTATTATTGTATACTATGATTGATCTGGATTTTGACGAGTCTCGATGATTATGCTTTTTGTTTTTGACACATTTCTGGGGATGGTTCTAATTGTATATTGTAGCTGCATGATCTGACACAATCCTATGGATGCATTTTGTGGGTGGGTTTTGACAGATGCGGATAACCTTTGATAGGCCCTTGTAGCTTTTGTCATCCGTGAAATTATGTTATGCTATGTTATGTTAGTTTACATATGATTTGACGGTCCATTTGGTCCACTTTATTGTATATAGATAATTTAGTTCCATTTATGGATTGATATTTTTTAATGCATTAATCATAAGGTGTTTTGTGGTTGAAAATGTACCAGTACATTGTTTACCCTAGACAGGCCACCAAGGATTTTATTGAGCCAGGTTTTTCTTATGTTTGAGACCAGTCTGGGAGTAAGAATGTTTTTTTCTTTGCGATCTAACCATTGTTTTATGCGTTTAATATTGCACTAGAGAACACCATTTTCATCTTGGGTAACTATTTTGTCCATAAATTGGTCCAGAGCATTCGGGAAAATAGAGATTAAACATTATTAGCACGCTGTACTGTTGTCATTCAGCTAAATCATAAAGCGCCCGAACATCATTTTCGTAGTTAAAAAAAAGCCTAGGCATTTCTAGCTTATAAAAAGGGTTGGTCATTGCTATCTTCAGCATTACTGCAACTTATAAAAAATATAAGCATGACTGCAAATATTTTTCATTAGCTTGCAGCAAATTTAGAACAATTAAACTCTGAGAATATTTTTTTGTCTTCTATAAACGAGATTCATTTCCTGACAACCTAAGATTAGCAAATAATACTAGTTTTCTTTGAGACTCACCGTTTTCTATAATTCTTCGAACGTTGACTTAGCTACATGATTGAATACAAAGTTTAGTTTGCTAAATAACGTTTATTCCAGAACACCAAGCATAATTAGTATTCAGAGGTACCAAGAGAGTATTTGAATTTGGAAACCTGACCTGGTTTTATCAAGCCGACATCCATAGCAAGATTGATTTCGTCTTTCACGGGTTCACTTCAAAGCTGGTGGGTCAGACTCCAGCCGTTCCATGTATGTACAGCTGTTTCCATGTCTTGTTATATTATATGCGGCCATACCGTCGGCTCGCACCTTTTCCTAATGTGTGTATGTTTGAATATTCGCGAGGGAACACAGCGATTTCACTTGCATTCTTACAAAATATTCTGCTTTGCATTGATACATAGATTATTAAGTCGCGATTTAACATTATTTACAAGTATTTGCCTGTTTTTACGTTAGTTAATTGTAACAAGATGGCATATTATTTCAATGTTCGATTTGTGTGCCCAATTTTAAGATTTCATGGGGCTAACGGAGTGCTCATTTGTGAGGTTTCTTGTTGGTTACCTTGTAATTGAGACCTATAGTTTCTTTGATTAGAGGGTATGTGTGTGTATTTAGTGTACGCAAGTGTACAGCAAGAGAGTGTTCCAATTTGACAATCTGATTTCTATCTATCAGGCAGAAATTTGTGGTAAGTTAAAATTTTGTCTTTCGCGGGTCCTTGTCAACGCTGGTGGGTCAGTCTTCCCTCTCTATCAGACCCATTATTTGTATGCACAGCTGTTTCAATTGTCGTCATTATTGTCGAGCGGACAAAACGGTCGGCTCGCACCTGTTTTTTAATGTGTAAATCTTTGTGTGTTTACCGTGAGAGCACAGCAATTTCATTGCCTCCTGGTTTTGCATTATTTACAAATATACTCTTTGCTTTGCACTTGTACATTATTTATTGACTGGCGGTATAACATTATTTACAAATATACGGGTGGCTTCGCATTAATTGATTATTAACAAATAGCATATTATTTTAGTGTTTGGTTTGTGTCCCCATTTCAATATTTCATTGAGCCAACGGGGTGCTCAATTCATGAGGTTCATTGTTGGCTCTAATTCACTTTGTAATTGAGCTCTACAATATGTCTGAAGTCAAGAAACACAGCATAAAAACAATGAACATTATAGTACCTAAGGACGTTTGGCAATCGTCTTTAAATTCGAATCTAATGCTAAGATTTCGAATTGTGAATACCAATGGAATATTTAAAAATAGCGGGGGTAGGGGCAGAGCCGTAGCAATCGCCCCCTCCCCGCCCTCGCAGCAGGGGGGGGGGGCCCACTGTGGCAAAAAAATATTTTATTAATGAAAATATATAATTTTCGAATACACATTTTCTGTAATTATCCCGCAGCATTAGGACAGCTGAGAATAGTATTTGTCGTGCCTGGCACTACTTGTAAATGTATGATATATTGTTATCGGGGTCCCACACTCTTGATTTGGAGGGGGGGGGCACTAGACATTGCTACGGCTCTGGGGTCAAGCTCCCCATTTCGAAATTCATTTTAGAATGATATATACTCACAGACGATCTTCTTGAAGAGGCAATACCTGTGTTCAAGTTCTAAGGCACTCCCTGAGCTGTCTCCAGCTGTGGTGGTAGACACTATTTGAGCTCTATATTCAAACTTTTGTTCTTGGTTTTTCCCAAACTTATCGAGTTTCTTTTCGAAAGTCAATGCACTCCTAGAGTTATCCACCCAATCAGGGAAACTGTTCCAGTTGTTTACTACTCTATAGGTAAAGCTGTACTTCCGGACATTGAATCTTGCGTGTTTCTTAAATAACTTTTTGGTGTTTCCTCTTGTTTCATTGTCCCTCAGCTGAAACAGGCTGTCCGTGCTGTCTACCTCGTTAATACCACAAACTATCCTGCAAGTTTCAATCATGTCTACCCTCGATCTTCTATATGACAAAGTTTGAAAGTCTAATTTCCTTAGTCTCTTTTTGTAGCTGATTAATTTGAGTTCTGAAATTAATTTAATAGCTCTCTTCTGCACGGTTCCCTATGTGGAAGATGTCCTTAACCAGATGAGGGCACCATATTTGTTTGCGTAGTCAAAGTGTGGTCTAACCAGTAATGTATATAAAGTCTTGAATATTTCTGAGTCCAGATGCATGAAAGTTCTCCTTATTAATCCCACTATTCTACAATATGATGCGATTCCACTAATCCCACCGAATAAAACAAAAAAAAATAGGGGAAATTTGCCAAAGAAAAAGTTTAAATTAAAAACTACCTGTTTTTAAGCACAAATACGAGTATATATGAATTCCAAAAAAATCGAAGCTGGGCATATATATATATATATATATATATATATATATATATATATATATATATATATATATATATGAAAAAAAACTCACAGCTTACACGTGAGTCAAAATTATGATAAATAACACCCACAAGGAAAATGGAAAACCGATTCCGAGCGCTTTCGTCTTTATTTTAAAAGACCTCTTCATGGAATAACGAAGGTCAGGACAGACAATGTCTTAAATAGTAAGAAATGGGGGGTTAAGACCGTCACGTGCGTCAAAACCCTAACTAGGGTGTACAAATTCTTTAAACACTTTAAATTTAAAGAATTTGTACCCCCTAGTTAGAGTTTTGATGCAGGTAGCCGTTTTAACCCCCCACTCCTTACTATTTAAGACATCGTCTGTCCTGACCTTCGTTATTCTATGAAGAGGTCTTTTAAAATAAAGACGAAAGCGCTCGGAATCGTTATTTTATCATATATATATATATATATATATATATATATATATATATATATATATATATATAATTAGGTAAAAGGCCATGTTGTATGCATGTACTATTGAAGTCCACAGCTGTGGCAGCGTTATTAATTTTAAATTGTATTTTCTTAATATTTCTTACAAGTTTTTTAACAGGCTCTTCGAGGCGAGAAAAGCATCCGCGAATGACATTCTTTATTCCTAGACGTCTTTCGACCGTGTTAGGTCATCTTCAGGTAATGAACAGAACTGGAATTATGGTTTCCGCCCAACTCCGCACCGCAGGAAATGTTAAGAATCCAATTTATCGATGAGCCCCAACAAAAGTACACGGATAAAGATGAAGTAGCGAATCAGCACCAAAAAAGATGCGAGGAAGAAGTAAGAACGGTGGAAGACTTTGAAAAGAATGGAAACACGAAAAAGAGCACGAAGAAGAAAAACAAAAAAGGAAAAAGAAGACGGAAGTGGAACAAGAAACAAAGAAAGAAGAGGAAACAAATCAACAACAAGAAAACTCAGACGAAGACGAAATCCTTAAGTATCCGGGAGTTTTCCTCAAGAAGTAAAGGGATATCCTTCTGCGGGGCTGTTTCTTCAACGCCAATGACGTGGACCTTAAAATCTTTAGTCCCCAGTATGTCGATCCCCTAAAGGGGACAATGGGAAACTGCTTGGCGGCATCAACCGTGGCGAATACAAATGGACATACGAAGGACCATGGTCCCCGAAAGGAATATGTGGACTATTGATGGAGCACGCGATGTACATCCCGGACTCGTGCGTACACACCATCGATTTGTCTACCTATAACAAGATAGAAACTGGCCAAAGGACTTCAGAAATTGAATAAGTGTAAAACGTGATAGCAAGAAGTGAATAAATAAATTTGTGAACAAATCAAAGTGAGCAGAACAAGTAATCGACTGTGCAAATAAATAAATAAGTGAACAAATTAAAGTAACTAGAACAAGTTATCGAAAGTGCGAAGAGTGAATTAATCGAGAAAATAATAATTAAAAAGTACTAATAGCGAAAAATATTGAGAATAATAAATTAGTGAATAAGCTAAAAGTGACTAGATTAAAACAAACCATTATAATTAATTTAAAACGCGAAAAGCAAATAATTTACATAAATCAGTTAATTAATTGCCATAATAAATAGTAAAATACGAGCATGAAAATATCAGTGCAGTTAGTTAACAGATAAGATAATAGTTTAACCCAAGTGTATAAATAATAATAACATAAAGTCCTACTAAAATAAAGTGTTAAACGAAACTAGAGGAAATAATAAAACCAGAATAATTAATATATCCAGATATGACTAAAAGAACAACTCAATTAAAATTTTAAATAGTTAAATGAATTAAATCGAACTATGAATGTAGTGTGATTATATCAAAATTTAACTTGGAAAAATTATTCCTAAAAATTTGTACTAAGTTTATATAACTAAAATTAAAAACAATTAATATATTTTATCATAAGATAAGCAATATTTCGTTTTAATAAGATGACCTTCTCGATGATTCCGGGAGAATCTGTTTTCATACTTATACTTATAGCTTACCCTTGCCCGCTGAATTCTTCACAAAATATAACTTCACCACTACAGCTATCTATTTTTTTCTTTTTACATATATGCATTTAATCTTAATATTTGTAAAAATAAAAACTTATTCTATATTTATCACTCTAATAAATTTTGAATAATCGATGTTAGTTCTCTGGCAAAGGAGGCAAAGGTAAATGTGGGTTTGAAAACGTGTTTCTTTTAACGGCGGTCAACTCGGAGACGCCGAGATGTCCGAAGTATGGTTTCCAGCTGAAGTTGCACGTTAATTGCCGGTTTCTTCATTTGAATAATGACGTAGAAAGACTATATATAGTGTAGCAATTTGTGAATAATTCGATTTCTGTTCATTTCCTAAAGATGACCTAACACGGTCGAAAGAAGTCTAGGAATAAACAATGTCATTAGTGGATGTTTTTTCTCGCCTCGAAGACCCCGTCAAAAAATTTGTAAGAAATATTAAGAAAATACAAGTTAAAACTAATAACGCTGCCGCAGCTGTCGACTTCAATATACAAGTATATTTGGCACACAGACAAAATCTTAAATAAAAGGAAAAGTCTTCTATTAGGGAACACACCATAAGCTGTAAAACTGATATTTATATTGATAATTTTCAAGTATCAGCCTTTAACAACAACCAACATTGCCTAAGAACCCTCGAATCTTTATATATCAAACACTACAAACCTACACTCAATGAAGATTTAAGTGCAATATCTTTATGAATTAACTAATTTTAACTACAGTTTGTTAGTTGTTTTTTTGTTTTTTTACAAACCAAGCCTCACTATAACCTATAAATATAGCCCCTTGTTAAACCCATCATTCACTCTCTAGGATGGATCCACTTTAGTAAGTACCGAAATTTACCGTTTTTATATTAAATGTTTTTAACTCTTACAGTGTTTACAAAATTAAAAACAAAGTTTAAATTTATTATCTTTAACTAATGCCAGGTGAATTTCTCTTATAGTTTTTAATTAATTTCTGCAATAAACTTTAAATTTATTAACTAATTTTTAACTTATAGTACATTTTACTGATATTTTATAATTGGTCACCTTTTAAAATAATGTCTTGTTGGCCTTTTCAAGTTTTCTAAATATGTATTAAAAATAATTTGAGTCAGTTTTAAAGCAAATCTAAGTGTTGCCAAGTCATATTTAAAATTTTAACTTATAGTACATTTTACTGATATTTTATAATTGGTCACCTTTTAAAATAATATATTGTTTGCCTTTTCAAGTTTTCTTCTTATGTATTAACTTTGTGAACTTATTCTAGCCTGAAGATGAAAACTTGTAGCTTTGAAAGCGTTGGAAAAAATTAAAAGATGTTGCATCCGTTTCTCGTGGCTCTGGGATTTATCCTCAATATTAAATGCAGGCTTCACGGTCAAGCTCCATATGGATATATATATATATATATATATATATATATATATATATATATATATATATATATATATATATATATATATATAAGTGTAGATGGGTAGCAGTCTTTCTTGAATGCAAATTTTGTTGAAGACCATGGTGTATTTCGCCTTAGTTAATTTCCTTTGGTAAATTTCTATTCTTCTAACTGTCTTTTTTATTCCATCTTGTAGATGGTAGATCACTTGTCCTTTATTCATCTCTCTTTTAAATAAATGAGTTTGGTAAAAAACAAACTAATTGCTGAGCTTTCGATCTTATTCGATCATCTTCGGAGTGTCTTGATATATTCTTTCCTCCTTTACCAATGAAATGCGGAGTCGGAATCTGACTGAATGAAAGAAAATAGTCACCTAAGGAGAAAAAAACATAATTTAACATCTGAAGCGTGTAGGAAGCTTAGGCAGCCACGAGGTGTAGCTAAGTTTACGTCGAAACGTTATTTAAACTTTATTTGTGTTGCAGACGGCGTGAAAATCTGTAGATAGTGTGGTGATCTATGATTCATGCAACCTTATATGTATAATTACCTAATGGGTTACACTACATTATTTTGTTTACATCTAATTAATTGTGCTTGTTAACCTGATTAAAATGGGTATGTTTACTTATATTGCTTCTCTTTTATTTTCAGACTGTATTGATGTTTTGTTAGTTGAATAAAGCCTAGAGAAAGGTATTGACACATTATTATGATCACCACAATTTATTCAACTAACAAGCCCACCATTGCCGATCCAAAGGCTATACTGGTGCTTTAAATAAATAGTGAGAGCCCTATCATAGCTTTATAAAAATAAAAACAAGCTGCGTCTAATCTAAAGATGGATAAATTCCTGAGACCTGAACGCTTGGATGTATCTCCCAACTCGCCTACTACTGCACGAGAATGGAATCACTGGAATCGTACTTTCTCTGCATTCCTGGAATCCATCGCAAGCCTTATCCTAAAAAGCTTGGTACATTCATCAATTCTGTCTCTCTAACCGTATATGGTTACATTGCAGAGTGTACTACCTATGATTCAGCTATAGATCTTCTCAAAGACCTCTATGTCAAACCAAAAAGGGAAGTGTTCACGAGGCATTTATTGGCTACTCGTAGGCAGCATGAAGGAGAGACAATAGATGAGTATCTACAAAAGCTTCAGGTGCTCAGCAAGGATTGTAACTTTAAGGCTGCTACTACTTCACAGAATCGGGATGACTACATATGGGATTCTTACATCAATGGCTTGCTCTCTCATACAATCAGGCAACAATTGCTTGAAAACAAAACTTTGGACCTAAGTATGGCTATTGATCAAGCCAGGGCACTCGATGTTGCTCAGAAGACCTTCGAGTCTTATTCTCGTTATACTATCTCTGGTGTAAGTGCTGCTGCGACATCCGAGCCTGCTCGCACCGATGATGGGACCTGTGCTGCTGCAACATCTGAAACTGCTTATTCTGCCTAAAGGACATGTGTTGCTGCAAATTTGAAGTCCCGATGCTATTTCTGTGGAGGTCCCCGTCACAATCGTGGACAGTGCCCTGCAAGAAACGTCACTTGTCATAAGGGGAATAAGCATGGCCACTTTGCTAAGGTGTGTCGGTCTACTACATTTTCTACTTCTGCATCCACTCAGTCTTCTACATTGGGCGTAATCTCTGCTTCTTCCCGGGACTACTACGGTGAGCTTCTGTGTATGTTTTGGTTTGTAATATTGAGACGACCGCTCTTATCGACCCAGGGAGCTCTGAATCTTTCATCTCACATAGCTATACAAAAAAGCACAAGTTGAAGGTTGTTCCAGCGACTGGAAGCGTATCTATGGTCTTTTCATCACTCACGTCTCCTGTGAAGGGACACTGCACGGTTGACATCAATTTTAAGGGTGAGTGCTACTACAATACGTACAAGGCTTTCTGTGCTGTCAGACTTGTGATGTGATGTCATTCTTGGTCAAGACTTTATGAGCCAGCACACTAGTATTACTGTGGACTTTGGCGGATCCAAGAAAGATCTAAATATCTCCAACCCTGCTATTTGCAGTGTACTATCTGCTTTGGTGGATACACGTCGTCTCTTTTCAAGTCTCGCTCCTCGTTACAAACCCATTGAAACAAAATCTCGGAGGTTTGGGGACGATGATAAGAATTCATAAGGTCTGAAATTAACAAGATGCTACATGATGGTGTTATTGAGGAGAGCATATCTCCATGGAGGGCGCAAGTTCTTGTTGTGTCGAATGAGCGCCACCGAAAGAGATTAGTTGTTGACTATGGACAGACTATTAATAGATTCACTCGTTTGGATGCGTACTCTCTTCCAAGAATAGATGACCTTGTCACGGAACTGTCTCATTGCAAGTACTATACTTCACTGGACCTGAAAAGTGCTTATCACCAGATACCTATACGGGAAGTGGACAAGCTATATACTGCTTTTGAAGCGAATGGCAAGCTATATCAATCTGGCAGAGTTCCATTTGGGGTTACGAACGGCGTTGCTTACTTTCAAAGGACTATTGACAACATCATCAAGCAACACAATCTCCATGGAACTTATGCTTATGTGGACAATATTATTGTGCCAGGAAAACCCCAGGTGGAGCACGATGAAATCTTGGCGAAATTTCAAGAGGCTGCCCGGTTCCACAACCTTACATTCAACGAGACTAAGTCTCTCATTTCAAAAAAATCAATAGACTTTCTTGGTTACACAATAACCCACGGCTCTCTCAAACCAGATTCTGAACGTTTACGTCAATTAAAGGAATTACCGATCCTTAAAGACCGTACTTCCTTACGCCGTGTTATTGGTATGTTTTCCTATTATTCGCAGTGGGTTTCACGATTATCTGACAAGATCAAACCTATTTTTGCCACTGACACTTTTCCTCTGAGTCCAGAGGCCCTGAAAGCCATCGATGATCTCAAAGAAGAGATTGGGAAGGCTCTTGTGCACTCGATTGATGAAACTGTAGCGTGCGAGAAGTTCAGGCGAGTGGCTTAAATGCTTTGCTTGAATGAGTCTTTTTGGGGACTCAGGATGGCTTTCCCCAGCGAGTTCGAAACTCGTTTCGCTACTTTTCTTTTATTTATTTTTCTTTGCGCCCATTTCCTACTCTAAGTTATCTACATTGGTGCCGAAGACCCGGGAGGCCGGGGAGGGAGAACTTTAGTACTCGAATAACAATTACAGACGCCGTTCTCCTCAATCCTCGAAATACGCTCCGCTTCTAGTAGGGGGCTTGTATATCGTGCGAGAAGTTTAGGCGAGTGGCCTAAACTCTTTGCTTGAATGAGTAATTTTTTGTTCTCAGGATGGCCGAGTGGTTTAGGACTCTCGCTAACGGCTGTCCCGCGACGCGGGAAGCGCGTTCGAAACTCGTTTCGCTATTTTTCTTCATTTATTTTTCTCTGCGCCCCTTTTCTACTCTAAGCTATTCACAAAACTATTCCTTTGGTAGTTGAGATTGATGCCTCCTATATAGCCATTGCTGCTACTCTGAATCAGGCAGGCCGTCCAGTTGCCTTTTTCTCTCGCACCCACACACCTACTGAACGCAATCACTCTGCAGTAGAAAAAGAGGCATGTGTAATTGTGGAATCTGTAAAGAGGTAGTCTCTTTACTTGACAGGACGACGTTTCACCTTAGTTACAGACCAATAGGCTGTCAGGTTTATGTTCCGTACGAATCGGCTTGTAAAAATCAAGAATGATAAAATTCAACGATGGAGCATCGAGTTGGGGTGCTACAATTATGACATCGTGTACCGTCCTGGTAAATACAACATTCCTGCAGACACTTTCTTACGTGGTCACTGTGGAACTACTGTAATAACGAGAAACTATCTGAGCTCCACGCTCAACTTTGACATCCTGGTGTCAGAGTGAGAAATCTTCCTTATTCCATGGAAGATGTGAGGAGAGTGTGCTATGAATGCCCTCAGTGTGCCCGATTGAAGCATCGGTTCTACAAATCGCACCAAACTCCCCTTATCAAGGCCACGCAGCCCTTTGAACGTCTTAGTTTGGACTTCAAGGGGCTTCTACCCTCGAATTCCAGAAACCGCAATATGCTCACGGTGGTGTATGAGAATTTTTGTTTTCCGTTTGCATTTGCCTGTCAGAACATGACTACTAGTACTATAATCCATTATCTAAATCAGATTTTTGCGATATTTGGTATACCTTCCTACCTGCATCCTGATCGCAGATCCTCGTGTATGGCTATGATCTACGTGAATTCTTGCACAATCTAGGTTGGATTTAAGAAAATATTTTTTCACCAATAGAGTGGTTGACTTCTGGAACAAATTGCCGCGGAGGGTAGTAGATAGTTCAAATTTAAATGTATTTAAGAGTAGGTTGGGTGAGTTTATGGGAAGGGAAGGTTCTGATGGTTCCTAAGTTTTGTATATATTAATATTGTTTGTATATATCTATAGCTGCATGATTTAGTTCTTGACAAGCCTTGATTGGTGATACCCTTGTTTCTGGACGCAATCCCCTGGATGTAGTTTTCTTGAGAGTTTGGGTGCCTTAAAAAAGAGGCTGATTGACTCGAATGACCTATGATGGGCCCTTGTGCTTTTGTCATCTGTTATATTATGTAGTGGGGGACTTTGATTTCTTCTTCCCCTGGCGATGGTTCTTTTTGTGGGTGTGTTTTGACGGATGCGGATGACCTTTGATAGGCTTTTGTGGTTTTTGTCATCCGTGAAATTATGTTATGTATGTTATGTTTATCTGGTACTCCAGCTAATCATAAACGTAGGGATGAACCCTCCCCCCCATGCGCATGCTTGTCCGGAACAACTGCGCCGATCTACGCGGAAACGCCACAAGCCTCTTCGCTATATAGAACAATGATTCTTCAAGAGAGGGAAGAATGTGGTGATCTAAGCTTCATGTAACCTTATATCTATAATTGCATAATGGTTATACTACATTATTTTGTTTACTTATAACTAATTGTGCTTATTAACCTGATTAGAATGGATATGTTTACTTATATTTTTTTCTCTTTTATTTTCAGACTGTATTGATGTTTTGTTAGTTGAATAAAGCCTAGAAAAAGCTATTGACAGACTATTATGATCACCACAGATAGCAAATCAGCTCTACTTAAAGTGGGCCGGAAAAGCGACGTGATGGAATGTCAATGAGGTGTAATTTCATTTGGCCACGCCAAAGGTCATCACGTGAAGGAGGTGGCGGACTTTGGCAGTGTTTCAACGACTACGGTTATCCGGATTTACAAGCAATGGCAGAACTCCCCAAGCGCGAAAAACTCTCATCAGGATTGCAGACAGAAGAAGGTGTTGCGACAGGGACCGTCGTAGAATCTCCAGGCTTGTAATTGCAAATCGATTTGCTTCCGGGCAGGAATTTCTACAAAACGTCAATTTTAGTCCTTTGCCACCTATTTCAGAATGAACACTATACAGGGAATTCCATGGCATGAACATATTGAGCAAATTGGCGTGCAAGAGGCCCTTACTATGCCTACAAGTGACTAATTCTTTGTCCGGTGAGCAGTTTATATATATATATATATATATATATATAAATCCATTAAACCACTTTAAAAGAGAAAACGGAATAATTTTCCTTGCAGTAATATTTTTATTACCTTTTTTCGAAAAAATCCGTGCAGGGAAGCGATTCGAACCAGGCACACTGAGGCAGCGAGCACCGCTTTGATCACAGTTAAAAGTGTGCCGTTAGTACACTATGCTACGCAGCATGCGTAGCATAGTTCCTGGTTCGAATCGCTTTCCTGCACTGATTTTTTCGAAAAAAGGTAATAAAAATATTACTGCCAGGAAAAATTATTCGGTTTTCTCTTTTAATGTGGTTTAATAGATTCATTTTCATCATTCTCTCGCGCTACTTTGATATATATATATATATATATATATATATATATATATATATATATATATATATATATATATATAAAATTTCATCTCTAGAGGTGGTTCTTTGTTTTAAGTACGCGTTTCAATGATCCTTTTGTCTCATGGTACTGGTATATAAACTTTAAAACTCCCTATTGCGAATTTTGGACCGTGTTTTTGTTTAAGTACGTATATAAGTATATAGCTATATAATTATATGTGGAAGCCACATAATTTTATTAACATAATCCTCAACCTTTGTTATTTATATACACTATAATTGAACAATGAATTAATCCTCCAGCGGATTGAATAATCATTGCTATTGCGATACTAGCCATTTAATCTTGAATCATTGGCATCAACAATATGGTATCAATTCATAGCAATTATATAGATAATTCTGTAGATAATATTGATATTGCCGGACAGGTTAGGTGTGTAAGACAATGAGACACAGAACCTCTTAGCTTAGCTAATAGATTCAGTGCCCTGAGAGAGACTGGCCTGAGAGGCCACATCAAGTGGAGCCGCCTACATACCATGAAGAACTGTTTCTCAGTGAATTGTTGACACATGGAACAATCTACCAAAGGATGCTATTCATGAACCTTCTATAGAAACCTTCAAGTCTCATTATAATGAGTATATTAAAGCTGAATCAACTAAATTCTGCCCAAATTGGTATAACTAAGCACTCCTAACTACGGCCAACCTACTAATTTACATATACGATAGAGAAGGTCTAAATAAGCCAGTAGACTTTCAATATGACCCTACTTCAACGGTAGAAACAATATTGTTGGAAGTGAGTTTGGTGATGGAAGTGTAGTTAGTCTTAGTGTTAACCTTGGTAAAGATTTGGGTAATACTTCAGATTAGGGGTTCATGGTAGGTGGTGCTGTTATTAGGCTACAATATATGGTAACACTTCAGTTTCGGGGTGCATGATAGGTGGCGCTGTTTATAGGCTTCAATTTTGGCCTACAATATGTTCTATGATGTCAGATGTGATAAATTACGGCGTTATATTTTTTTGAATTTGAGTATATACTGGGGAGGCTGTTCCCCCCAGCCCCCCCTCCATTGATTGAAACTCAGGATCATCGCAGGGTGGTCCCCCAGCAGTGATATCCCCCCTATGAGCAGTCCCCTCAAATTTACTGTTTTTTTTCCCTCCAACAGCTTTTTACTGGCAGATAAACTGGTAACAGTTCAGTTTCGGGTCACACGGTAGGTGGTGCTGTTTATAGGCTACAATATATGTCTTATGACGTCAGATGTGAACAATTACAGCGTTATATTTTTTTGTATATGAATGTATACTCAGGATCATTGCAGGGTTGTCCCCCCGCAGTGATATCTCCCCCATGAGCAGTCCCTTGAATTGACTGGGTTTTTTTTTGCCAACAGATTTTTACTGGCAGAAAAACCTAACCTAATAAGAACATAAGAAAAGGAGACTGCAAAAGACCATTCATGGCCTACACTTGGCAGCTCCTGTTCCAGTCAACACACAAAAGATTTCTTACCAGAGAAAAGTCATCAAATTGTCACCCTTTACAGGAGTTTGTCAGATCTAATCTACAATATACATAAAATGCATCCAGAGGATTATGTCCATTCATGCAACCGCAAAATATAATCTCCCCACTCCTTAGAAAAATATATACATATGTATATAAAAAAAAAAGTCAGTCCCATCTAGCAGCTTCATCCATATATTTATCTAATCTATTCTTAAAACTACCCAGAGAGGAGGCCTCTATCACATGTCTAGTGAGCCTATTCCATTCATCTACCACACGATTTGTAAACCAATTCCTCCCAATCTCCTTCCTAAACCTAAGCACACTGACCTTCGAACAGGTAGCACGTGTTTCGTAGAGCTCTCAGAATATTTTGATTATTTGATATACTTTGGTGTGTGACTTAAACATAAATATTAAGTTATAAGATCATATATTTGGTTAATATAACGAAGTTAAATTGTGGTTATTTTGTATAAAAATTGTGGTTATTTTGTTTTGGTGAGAAAGTGACTTTTGTTTACTTCGGTGGCCATCTTGATTAGCAGGTTTTAAACTTGCGCGCACAAATTCGGGTCAAATTCTTGTTGTTTGTAAGTTTTTGTTTCTATTATTGTTCTTGTTTAAGTATGGCTGACTGTTTGGATGTAGAGAGTATGCCTTTTGAAAGTAGTGTGTATGTAGTGTGCGATGTCTGTGGTGTAGAGAGGAGAGTGAATGTGTCTGAGTGCCGTGTATGTGCTTTGACTGAGGAGGTGAGTCGATTACGTGCGGAATGCTTGAGACTGAATGATTTAGTGTCTGAAGTGAGAAGAGATGCAAGTGTACGTTTGAAGAGTCAGATTGGGACCAGGAGGGAGGAAGTTAGGCCTAGAACAGGGACTGGAGAGAAAGCAGTAAGTGAATTAAGTGATGATGAGTGGTGGGTGAAAGTGAACAGAATAGATAAGTTAGGACAGGTTAGGTGTGTGAATGAGAGGGACATGGAACCTGTTAGGCTAACTAACAGATTTGATGCCCTGAGAGAGGAAGAATTTGAAAGAGATTTGTCTGGTGTGGCCGTGCCTGAAAGTAGAATAGGAGGTCGAGTGAGTGAGAGCAGGAGGGAGGGTAATACTAGGCCTAGAGAGAATAGGAGAATGACTGAGGTGATTGTGATGGGTGACTCTCAGATTAGGTATTTAGATAGGAAGTTGAGTGAAAGTAAATGGAAGGGAGTGAGAGTTTGTCTGCCGGGTGCTTGTGTAAATGATGTGTGTGAGAGGTATGATAGGTTGGTATCTGGGTGTGAGAGGGAAGCAGTTGTGATTACACATGTCGGAGTAAACGATGTAAAGAAGGTGGGTACTAGTGAGTTACGACAGCAGTATAAAAGGCTGATTGAAAGGATGTGTGAAAGTAGAGTAAAAGGCGTTGTTTCAGGTGTGCTTCCGAGAATGGATGTGGGGATGGAATGGTTGTCTCGTGCAATGGGGTTAAATGAATATGTGAAAGGTTTGTGCGAGGAGTCAGGATTGGTGTTTGTAGATGTTTGGAGTGGGTTTTATGGGAATAAGGGTTTGTATGCGATGGATGGACTCCATCTGAGCCGAGATGGGGTTGAGGTTTTGTGGCGGGAATTAGATAGTGTTATTAGGTCTTTTGAGGCGGGAAACTAGGTTTTGATAGTGGTCAGGGAAATTTAATGGCTCAAAGTGAGGCAGGGATAGGAAGCAAACACAGATTTGTAGAAGGTAGGCAGGCTAATGGAAGTGTTTTAGGGTTTAATTACTTGAGTAGTGATAGTGGTCAGGGAATTACAAGAGTACAGGGTCGGGGAAGGAGAGAAAGGAGATGCAGAGGAGATAGGCCCTCAGGTGCTTCAGGGATAGGTGGGCTGAGTTGTCTTTACACAAATGCTCGTAGTCTTAGAAATAAGAGGGATGAATTATTTAGTTATATCATTCATGAAGATATAGATATAATATGTATAGTTGAATCATGGGTTAATGAAAATATATTTAATGATAATGTCAGTGAATTTGAACTAGAAGGTTATACTATGTACATTAGTCAAAGGAGAGATAGGACTGGTGGTGGGTTGATTATTTATATCAGAAATAGCATTTCTTCAAATCTAAATAACTCTATAAAGCAAGGAGAAGGTGAATCATTATGGATAGATATTAAGGTTGGTAAAAATAGGAAAATACACTTGGGAGCTTTTTATAGACCACCAGGACAGACTGATTGTATCGATGAGTTAATGATTAGGGAAATAAGTAAAGGATGCAAAGAAGATACAGTTATTCTTGGTGACTTTAATTTAACTTCTGTAGACTGGGAAAATATGATAGGAAGAGATAGAGCAAGTTGTAAGTTTATGGAGTGTTTTGAGGATAACTTTTTGACCCAATTTGTTAATAAGCCAACAAGGGGTGCCAATATATTAGATCTAATTCTTTCAAATGATGATCACTTAGTTCAAGGATTGAGTGTAGGGGAATCATTGGGAAACAGTGATCATCAGATGGTTCGGTTTAATTTGCAAATAGTTAAGGGTAGAACAATGACAAACTCCACAAAAATTCCAAATTTTTATAGGGGAGATTACGATAAGTTACGCAGCATGCTAAATCAGATTAGGTGGGATATTGAATTCCATGGAAAGAATACTTATGAGATGTGGGATATTTTTAAGACTATATTAAACATGGTTCAGGAACAGTGTATTCCGATGAAGTCTATTAGGAAGAAATGTAGGAAACCATTATGGTGGAATCAAGAAATAGCTAATAAAGTTTCAGAGAAAAAAAGGGCATACCAGAGATTACAAAGTGAGAGTAGTTTAGATAATTTAAACCATTATAGGTCAACCAGAAATGAACTAAATAAGATTATTAAGAAGACCAAAAGGACAGCAGAAATTAATTTAGCTAAAAATAATAATAAAGATCCTAAAAAATTCTTTAGCTATTATAGAATCAATAATAAATCTAACAGTGATAAAATAGGGCCTATTAAATATGAAGGTGTTTTGAAAGAATCTGATGAGGAAATAGTAGAGGTCCTTAATGATCATTTTGCTTCAGTATTCACAGAAGAGAAACCAGTTAGATTAATTGATGATAATTTTAGGTCAAGGGAAGTAGTGATAAATTCTATTTAGACAGAAAAGAAATTAAAGGGCTTATAATGCAGTTAAATACTAGTAAGGCATCTGGCCCTGATAACATTCATTCTAGGATACTCAAAGAAGGTGTAGAAAGTATTGCAGTAGCTCTCGAGAAGATATTTATTAGATCACTAGAGTCTGGAGAAATACCAAATGATTGGAAATTGGCAAATGTAGTGCCAATTTTTAAAAAGGGAAGCAAAGAGGACCCAAATAACTTTAGACCGGTAAGCTTAACTTCTATAGTCTGTAAAATTCTTGAGAAGATAGTTAAGAAGGAAATTTCTGATCATCTAGAGAGTAGCAGGTTAATTAATGATGCTCAGCATGGTTTTAGAAAAGATAGATCGTGTTTAACTAATTTACTGGATTTTATGGATTATGTAACTAAAGAATATGATAGGGGCGAGAAAGTTGATGTGATCTACTTAGATTTCAGCAAAGCTTTTGATAAGGTTCCACATAGATGACTAGTTCACAAATTAAAGCTGAATGGGATATGTGGGAACATTTTAAATTGGAACACTGAATGGCTGAAAAATAGGAAACAGAGAGTTGTACTGAATGGAGTGAGGTCAGAGTGGAGGAATGTTATTAGTGGCGTACCTCAGGGATCAGTTTTAGGCCCTTTATTATTTATAATCTATGTAAATGATCTTGGGCAAGGTGTAAATAGCAAAGTGTCAATTTTTGCTGATGACACTAAATTGGCAGCTGTAGTCAAAGAGGTTGAGGGTAGCTTTAAAGTGCAGGGTGACTTAGATAAGTTGTTAGCTTGGGCTCAGAAGTGGCAGATGACTTTTAACCTTAATAAATGCAAAGTTATTCACATGGGGAGAGATAATAGGGAATTTAGCTATGAGATGGATGGATATTGGCTTAATTCAGTTGAAGATGAGAAGGACTTAGGAGTGGTAGTAGATAGGTCACTGAAATTTTCAAAGCAGTGTATTGAGGCAAAAAATAGAGCAAATAGGGTGCTAGGTTACATTAAAAGAAATGTTAGCTACAAGAGTAAGGAGGTCATCCTTAAACTATACAACTCTTATGTCAGGCCACATTTAGAGTACTGTATACAGGCATGGTCACCACATTTTAGACATGATATAAACTTATTAGAGTCAGTACAAAGGAGGGCAACAAAAATAATACCATCCCTGAAGCACCTTGAATATGAAGATAGACTGAGGGTATTAAATATGTTTTCATTTGAAAGAAGGTGTGTGAGGGGAGATATGATTGAGCTTTTTAAAATCTTTTCTGGGATGGATAAATTGGATTTCAGCAAGTTATTTGAGTTAGAAGGTAGTAATAGAACTAGAGGCCACCACTTAAAGATTAAAAAACAGAGGTGCAGACTGGATGTTAGAAAATATTTTTTCACTAACAGAGTGGTGGATTATTGGAATAGTTTGCCACCTGAGACTATAGACAGCCCAAACTTGAATGTTTTCAAGCGCAGATTGGATGATTATATGGGGATGGAGGGTTAATTTCTTACTTTTTGGTATGTGGATATGTTTCTTGACTCATTCCTGTGGATGCAGTTTCTTTTTATTGTATATTTTGGGGGACTTTGATTTTGTTTTTGACAGACTCCTATGGAGGCTTTAAATTATATATTGTAGATGCATGGTTGAACATTCCTATGGATTGTTAAATTGTATATTGTAGATGCATGATCTGACAAAATCCTATGGATGCATTATATGGGTGGGATTTGATGGATACGGATGACCTTTGATAGGCCCTTGTGGCTTTTGTCATCCGGGAAATTATGTTATGTTATGTTATGTTAACCTATACTTATCAAGCTTAAACCCATTGCTACGTGTCCTGTCATGTTCACTAAGTATAAGAACCTTACCTCTGACTCTTCTCCTTTCCAATGTATGTAGATTTAGTTTTCTGAGCCTTTCACCATAAGGTAAGTTCCTTAGCCCACCAATCATCTTTGTCATCCTTCTCTGGGTAATACTTCAGATTCGAGGCGCACGGTAGATGGCGCTGTTAGTCGGCTACAATTTTGGGCTACAGCATATCTCTTATGACGTCAGATGTGAACATCACTGCGTTATATTTTTTTGTTGTTTTGTGGATTTGTAACTTTTAGTCTATTATTTACTAAATATCTATTATTTACTAAATATCTGCGTTCTGCTCATTTATAGTTTTTTTTCTAAGTTAGGTAAGGTTTCTTGATGTCTTTTATTGTTTTTTGTTTTGTTTTCGTATTTTTTGTTTACTGCGAATGATAACAGCTTCTTACTGGCAACATCGTAGCTTATAAATAGGACCCGTTTTGCAAATGTTTTTCTTTCGTTATTGTGTTTTCGTGCTCTCTATGTGCTTCTTTGTTATTCGAATTTGGCTTTACTTTGTATAATCGCGAAAAACTTTTAGATTATTTAGAGGCGCATAAACTAATCAAGAAACCTATAAAAGTAAGAATTGTTTGTTATTAGGTTAGGTTTTTCTGCCAGTAAAAAGCTGTTGAGGAGGAAAAAAACCCAGTAAATTCAATGGGACTGCTCATGGGGGTGATATCACTGCAGGGGACCACTCTGCGATGATCCTGAGTTTCAATCAATTGGGGGGCTGTGCCCCCCAGTATATACTCATACAAAAAATATTACGCCGATATTGTTCACATCTGACGCTACCGTCTGACGTCATAAGAGATATGCTGTAGCCCAAAATTGTAGCTGACTAACAGCGCCATCTACCGTGCGCCCCGAATCTGAAGTGTTACCCTTCTCTGCACAGACTCAAGCAAATCAATATCTTTCCTATAATATGGTGACCAAAATTGTACTACATAGTCTAGATGAGGCCTAACTAGCGCCAGATACAGTTTTAGAATGACCTCAGCACTCTTATTGCCTACACTCCTCCTAATGAATCCCAATATCCTATTAGCTTTATTCTTAGCATTTAGGCATTGCTTTCTAGGATGAAGGTCTGAACTTACCAAAATACCCAAGTCCCTCTCACAATCGGTCCTCCCTAAAATTCTCCCATTTAATTTATAACTATTCAATGGATTATGGTAAATATGTAGATTATCGGTGTGAACGATGGGACGTACTATTTCGTCCGTGTTCCAAAATGTTTCACGTTTTTGGAGTACATTTAAGTTGACGGCTCGTGTGGGGGTAAACACCATGGGGGGACTACACTACGATGATCCTGAGTTTCATTAAATTGGGGTGTGTGGGTCTGGGGGACACAACCCCCCAGTATATAATCCTAATTGTTTATAGAATAATAATTCAAAAAGGACTCAAACGCGCATGAATATTCCGACACGAGTGAACGATAATATTTACACACAAATTTTTTTTCCAGCTGGGCCGCTAATCTACATATTTACCTGGATTATTTCTACCTATACTAAGTAAACTACATTTGTCTATGTTAATCTTCATTTGCCATTTCTCGGCCCAATTGGACTGAATGGTCAATTCCTCCTGCATTACAACAGCATCAGAATCAGCCCTAATGGCCCTACCTAGCTTAGTATCATCAGCAAATTTACTCAGGTCACTACTTATACCTATGTCAAGATCATTAATATAAATTAAGAATAGCAAGGGACCCAAAACAGATCCTTGCGGAACTCCACTGCTAACACACCCCCACTCAGATTTAACTCCATCTATACTAACTCTTTGCTTTCTGTCACCAAGCCATGACTGAATCCACCTAAATATACTGCCATCGATCCCGTGTGCTTTAACTTTGCTCAGAAGCCGTAAGTGTGGCACTCGATCAAAAGCCTTACTAAAGTCCAAGTATAAAATATCATAGTTTTCATCATTATCTGCTGCTTCATACACCTTACTATAAAAAGACAGCAAATTAGTTAGACAGGATTTACCCTTACTAAAGCCATGCTGTGATTCTTTTATCAACTTATGCTTATCCAAGTGATCTGTAATATTCCTTGCTATAATAGATTCCATCATTTTCCCTACCACTGATGTCAAACTTACTGGTCTGTAATTAGACATATTTGTTTTATCCCCTTTCTTAAATATAGGTATCACATTGGCTTTCTTCCATGCCACTGGCACAATGCCACTCTCCAATGATTTTCTAAAGATGCATGCTAGGGGCTCACTTAACACATCCTTACATTGTTTCAAAATTCTAGGAAAGACCTCATCAGTACCGGGTGTTTTACTACTTTTGATTTTATCAATTTCCTTTGTCACTATCTCCTTTGTGATCAAGATATCCTTTAATTTCTCTTTGTCACTACCCCGAAAGATCATTGACACCTCAGGTATATTTAGAGTATCCTCCTGTGTAAATACTGAGAGAAAAAAAGTCATTTAGCATTCAAGCCATTGAGTCCCTATCACTCACTAATTCTCCATTGGAATCTATAAGTGGGCCTATTTTATCGCTGACCTTAGTTTTGTATAATTGATAAAAACTTTTAGGATCTTCCTTTGCCCTATTTGCCACTTTAATTTCATAATTTCTCCTTGCTACTCTAATTAACTTTTTAACATCTCTTGCTAGTTCATTATATCTCTGCCTTAAGTGATCCTCTCCATTTTTTATTTTCCTATAAATGCCCTTTTTAATGCCAATATAATGCTTAATAACATAACATAACATAATTACACGGATGTCAAAAGCCACAAGGGCCTATCAAAGGTCATCCGCCTCCGTCAAAACCCACCCACAAAAAGCACCATCACCAGGGGAAGACAAAATCTAAGTCCCCCACAATATAATATAACGGATGACAAAAGCCACAAGGGCTCATCATAGGTCATCCGAGTCAAGTGGCCTCTTTTTCAAGGCACCCAAACTCCCAGGAAAACTACATCCAGAGGATTGCATCCAGAAACAAGGGTATCACCAATCAAGGCTTGTCAAGAACTAAATCATGCAGCTATAGATATATACAAACAATATTAATATATACAAAACTTAGGAACCATCACAACCTTCCCTTCCCATAAACTCATCCAACCTACTCTTAAATACATTTAGATTTGGACTACCTACTACCCTCTGCGGCAATTTGTTCCAGAAGTCTACCACTCTATTGGTGAAAAAATATTTTCTTAAATCCAACCTACACCCTTGCTTTTTAATTTTCAAGTAGTGACCTCTAGTCCGATTTCCATCATCTAACTCAAAAAACTTGCTAACATCCAATTTATCTATCCCGGAAATTTTTTTAAAGAGCTCAATCATATCCCCTCTCACACACCTCCTTTCGAACGAGAACATATTTAATACCCTCAGTCTATCTTCATATTCAAGGTGCCTCAGGGAAGGAATAATCTTTGTTGCCCTCCGTTGCACTGACTCAAGAAGGTTAATATCGTGTCTAAAATGTGGGGACCATGCCTTTATACAGTACTCTAGATGTGGCCTAACATAAGAGTTATAGAATTTAAGAATAACCTCCTTACTTTTGTAACTGACATTTCTCTTAATAAAACCCAGCACTCTATTTGCCCTATTTCTTGCTTCAATACACTGCTTAGAAAACCTTAATGACTTATCTATTACTACTCCTAGATCTTTCTCATCCTCTACTGAGCTCAGCCAATGCCCATCCATTTCATAGTTAAATTCTCTATTATCTTTTCCCATGTTAATAACTTTGCACTTATCAAGGTTGAAAGTCATTTGCCACTTATGTGCCCAGGATAACAATTTATTTAAGTCCCCCTGCACTTTAAAATTATCATCAATATCTTTAACTACAGCTGCTAATTTGGTATCATCTGCAAAAATTGACACTTTATTATTAACTGCCTCCCCAAGATCGTTTATATAGATGACAAATAATAATGGACCGAGAACTGATCCCTGAGGAACCCCACTGATAACATCCCTCCACTCTGACTTTACACCATTTAGCACTACCCTTTGCTTCCTGTCTTTCAGCCACTCAGCTATCCAATTTAAAACACCCCCACATATCCCAATCATTTTTAATTTATGAACTAGTCTCCTGTGTGGTACCTTATCAAATGCTTTACTAAAATCTAAGTAAATTATATCTACATTCTCTCCCTTATCTACTTGATCTGTTACAAACTCCAGAAAGTCTAGTAAGTTAGTCAAACATGATCTACCTGATCTAAACCCATGCTGAGCATCGCTGATTAACCCCTCCCTCTCTAGATGTTGGCAAATCCCTTTTTTAACTATTTTCTCAAGAATTTTACAGACTACAGGAGTTAGGCTAACCGGTCTAAAGTTATTTGGATCCTCTTTACTACCCTTCTTGAAAATGGGGACTACATTCACTCTCTTCCAATCATCGGGTATTTCTCCATATTCCAATGACCTAGTATATAACTTGTCCAGAGCTATTGAGATACTTTCTACCCCTTCTTTAAGTATCCTAGAATGAATATTATCAGGGCCGGAGGCCTTGGTAGTATCTAAATCAGCTATTAGTCCTTTTATCATCCTCCGATCCACACAAATGTTAGTAAACACCTCTTTTCCTGACCTATGAGTACTATACATTGGACTATTTAGTTTCTCTTTTGTAAATACTGATGCAAAATGACCATTTAGTACCTCAACTATTTCCTCATCAGTTTCTCTCACAAACCCTTCATATTTGATAGGTCCTATTTTAACTCTGCCAGACTTGTTATTAATTTTATAGTAACTAAAGAATTTTCTAGGATCTTTGTTGCTATCCTGAGCTAATTTAATTTCTGACACCCTTTTGTTCTTCTTTATAATCTTATTTAACTCATTCCTAGCCATTCTATAATCACTTAAATTTTGAATATTATTTTCTACCTGTAATTTTTTATATGCCCTTTTCTTCTCTGAAATTTTTCTAGCTATCTCCTGATTCCACCATAATGGTTTCCTACTTTTGTTCCTAATGGCCTTCATTGGGATACATTGTTCTTGGACTACATTTATTATATGCTTGAAAGTATCCCACATCCCATAAGCATTTTTACCTCTGAATTCTATATCCCAGTCTACCAAATTTAGCAAGCTTCGAAGTTTTACATAATCTCCCTTATGAAAATTTGGAACTTTTTCAGCATTCTCAGTTATTTTACCCTTCTCCATTCCCAAGTTAAAATGAACTATCTGATGGTCACTATTTCCCAATGCTTCCCCAACAGTCAATTCTTGAACTAAATGATCACTGTTAGAAAGTACTAAATCTAATATATTGTCCCTCTTCGTTGGCTCATTAACAAATTGATTCAAAAATTATCCTCAAAGCATTCTATGAACCTGCCACTTGTTCTATCCCTACCTATCATATTTTCCCAGTCCACAGAGTTAAAGTTGAAGTCCCCAATAATAACTGCATCTGTTTCACATCCCTTACTTATTTCCCTTATCATTAGTTCATCTATATCATCAGTCTGCCCAGGTGGCCTGTAAAAAGCTCCCAAATGCACCATTCTATTTTTACTGAACCTAATATCTATCCAAAGTGACTCAACTCCATCCTGCTTTATTGAAGTATTTAAACTTGAAACAATGTTGTTTTTTATATAGATAATTATTCCTCCACCAATCCTACCTGTCCTTTGACTAATGTACATATTATAGCCCTGTAAATCAAATTCACTTATAGTGTCACTAAATTCTATTTCATTAACCCATGATTCAGTAACGCATAATATATCTATATCCTCATTGCTAATATAACTAAATCGCTCATCCTTCTTGTTTCTAAGACTACAAGCATTTGTATAGAAACAATTTAACCCCCCTATCCCTGAAGTACCTCTTGAAACTTGAATGACCTCACCTCTATCGCCTTGGAACCTATTTCTGTTATCTGCCAAGTCCATTCTACTTTCAGTATTATAATGTCCTCTCATAATTCCCTGACCACTATTAGTATCTAGTTTCCCGCCTGCAAAGACCTAATAACACGATCATACTCCTCCCACAACACATCTACCCCCCTCCTACTCAAATGCAGTCCATCCATCGCATACATTTCTTTCATTCCAACAAACCTATCCCACACATCCACAAACATGACACCTTCCATCTCTCACATCCTCCTCACATAATCATTCAGCCCAATTGCACGAGACATCCATTCTACCCCAACATCCATTCTTGGAAGCACACCTGTCACAACACCTTTCATTCTACTTTCTTTCACCTTTTCAATCAACCTCTTGTACCTCTCACGTAACTCACATGCACCCACTTTCTTCACATCATTCACTCCTACATGTGTAATCACAACCGCATCCCTTGCACAGCCAGACACCAGCTCCTCATACCTATCAGACAGATCTCTCACTCCAGCACCCGGCAAACACACCCTCAAACCATTCAATCTACTTGCATTCAACTTCCTATCTAAATATCTAACTCGCGAATCACCCATCACAAGCACTTCAGTCAGACTCCTATTCCTAACCCCCACAGACCTAACTCCATCCCCACTCTTATTCTCATTCAAACTACCAGTCACTCGAACTCCACCCCCACCCCCATCAGTCATATCACTTCCAGTTACTTCCTCTCTTAGGGCACTGAATCTATTAGTCAAGCTAATAGGTTCTGTGTCCCTCTGACTCACACACCTATTCTCCCCCTGGCTAACCACCTCAACAGAGGCAACCCTATTCTCACAAAGAACAGGAGAAGCCTCCCTAGCTTCATGTTTCCTAACCACTCTCCACTGTCCCCCATCCTCACTAGGCCTATTTCTAACTAATCTAAGGGGGCTAACTTCACTATCACTACAACTATCATATCCTACCTCCTCCACCGGCCCTCTACCTTCACCTGAAACATCTAACTGGCCTACCTCACCACCTAACCTATTCCCAAATCTAGGCCTAACACTAAGTTCCCTCCTGAGCTCAGCAACTAACCCCTCCAGCCTACATATCCTGTCTAAATCCTGCCTTCTCATCCCCTCTAAATCTACAATGCAGTCACGCAGCCCACATACAACACATGTATACCCCTCACCTAATACACCACAACCAATGCATACATTCCGACACTCATGCTCACTTTCATCCCCAAACTCCATCACTTATTCAAACAAAGAAAGAACTTAAGTAGCAATAAGAAAAAAAAGAAGAGCAACTTAGCTTTCGCTGATTGTGGTGAGAAAAAAACAAAAAACAAACAAACTATAGAAAAATCTGAAAAATAGATCAACAGACTGAGAGCTCTATAAAACATGTGCTACCTGTTCGAAGGTCAGTCGAAGACTGACATTATTTTTAGTCATTATTTTTAGTCCTAATCTCCTTATATGGAATGTTAATCATCTGACCTGTAATTAATTGCTCAATTATTCTTTCATACTCCTCTTCAATTGTAATCTCTTCCTCCTGATGATTATTGTCTCCACTAACTGATATCATTGAATCTATTCCTGATTTGATTTCATTGCCTGGATTCTGTACAACTGCCTCCAGGTAAGTCCTTAGCCCATTATAATTTGCTCTTCTAAAGTCGAATTTTAACATTGTTCATGCTACTATCAATACCATTCCATTTGATCTTGAATCTAATTTCACAATGGTCACTATTACCCAAATTTCCTCCAATCTCAGTATCCTTAATAACTTCTTCCCTATTTGTCAGAACTAAATCCAGTATATTATTACCTCTAGTGGGTTCGTTAATAATCTGCCTCAGAAAATTATCTTGAACATTCAAAAATTCCTCAGCCTCCTGATCACCCACAAGAGCTTCCCAGTCTATATTTCTGTAATTAAAATTGCCCATTATACACACATGCTTACCTCTACATGCCCGTTCTATCTCCTGCCACAGAAGATTTGAAGCTTCCTTACTAAGATTTGGTGGTCTGTATAATAATCCTATGACAAGCTTGTTTTTACCTTCCTTTACATTTAGCCATAATGACTCTGTGTTATCATCTAATTTAATTGTACTGTTTACACAACACTGGAGATTATCTTTAATATGAATAATAACCCCTCCTCCTCTCTTCCTATTCCTATTCGACTGACCTTCGAACAGGTAGCACGTGTTTTATAGAGCTCTCAGTCTGTTGATCTATTTTTCAGATTTTTCTATAGTTTGTTTGTTTTTTGTTTTTTTTCTCACCACAATCAGCCAAAGCTAAGTTGCTCTTCTTTTTTTTCTTATTGCTACTTAAATTCTTTCTTTGTTTGAATAAGTGATGGAGTTTGGGGATGAAAGTGAGCATGAGTGTCGGAATGTATGCATTGGTTGTGGTGTATTAGGTGAGGGGTATACATGTGTTGTATGTGGGCTGCGTGAATGCATTGTAGATTTAGAGGGGATGAGAAGGCAGGATTTAGACAGGATATGTAGGCTGGAGGGGTTAGTTGCTGAGCTCAGGAGGGAACTTAGTGTTAGGCCTAGATTTGGGAATAGGTTAGGTGGTGAGGTAGGCCAGTTAGATGTTTCAGGTGAAGGTAGAGGGCCGGTGGAGGAGGTAGGATATGATAGTTCTAGTGATAGTGAAGTTAGCCCCCTTAGATTAGTTAGAAATAGGCCTAGTGAGGATGGGGGACAGTGGAGAGTGGTTAGGAAACATGAAGCTAGGGAGGCTTCTCCTGTTCTTTGTGAGAATAGGGTTGCCTCTGTTGAGGTGGTTAGCCAGGGGGAGAATAGGTGTGTGAGTCAGAGGGACACAGAACCTATTAGCTTGACTAATAGATTCAGTGCCCTAAGAGAGGAAGTAACTGGAAGTGATATGACTGATGGGGGTGGGGGTGGAGTTCGAGTGACTGGTAGTTTGAATGAGAATAGGAGTGGGGATGGAGTTAGGTCTGTGGGGGTTAGGAATAGGAGTCTGACTGAAGTGCTTGTGATGGGTGATTCGCGAGTTAGATATTTAGATAGGAAGTTGAATGCAAGTAGATTGAATGGTTTGAGGGTGTGTTTGCCGGGTGCTGGAGTGAGAGATCTGTCTGATAGGTATGAGGAACTGGTGTCTGGCTGTGCAAGGGATGCGGTTGTGATTACACATGTAGGAGTGAATGATGTGAAGAAAGTGGGTGCATGTGAGTTACGTGAGAGGTACAAGAGGTTGATTGAAAAGGTGAAAGAAAGTAGAATGAAAGGTGTTGTGACAGGTGTGCTTCCAAGAATGGATGTTGGGGTAGAATGGATGTCTCGTGCAATTGGTCTGAATGATTATGTGAGGAGGATGTGTGAGATGGAAGGTGTCATGTTTGTGGATGTGTGGGATAGGTTTGTTGGAATGAAAGAAATGTATGCGATGGATGGACTGCATTTGAGTAGGAGGGGGGTAGATGTGTTGTGGGAGGAGTATGATCGTGTTATTAGGTCTTTGCGGGCGGGAAACTAGATACTAATAGTGGTCAGGGAATTATGAGAGGACATTATAGTACTGAAAGTAGAATGGACTTGGCACATAACAGAAATAGGTTCCAAGGCGATAGAGGTGAGGTCATTCAAGTTTCAAGAGGTGCTTCAGGGATAGGGGGGTTAAATTGTTTCTATACAAATGCTCGTAGTCTTAGAAACAAGAAGGATGAGCTATTTAGTTATATTAGCAATGAGGATATAGATATATTATGCGTTACTGAATCATGGGTTAATGAAATAGAATTTAGTGACACTATAAGTGAATTTGATTTTCAGGGCTATAATATGTACATTAGTCAAAGGACAGGTAGGATTGGTGGAGGAATAATTATCTATATAAAAAACAACATTGTTTCAAGTTTAAATACTTCAATAAAGCAGGATGGAGTTGAGTCACTTTGGATAGATATTAGGTTCAGTAAAAATAGAATGGTGCATTTGGGAGCTTTTTACAGGCCACCTGGGCAGACTGATGATATAGATGAACTAATGATAAGGGAAATAAGTAAGGGATGTGAAACAGATGCAGTTATTATTGGGGACTTCAACTTAAACTCTGTGGACTGGGAAAATATGATAGGTAGGGATAGAACAAGTGGCAGGTTCATAGAATGCTTTGAGGATAATTTTTTGAATCAATTTGTTAATGAGCCAACGAGGGGGGACAATATATTAGATTTAGTACTTTCTAACAGTGATCATTTAGTTCAAGAATTGACTGTTGGGGAAGCATTGGGAAATAGTGACCATCAGATAGTTCGTTTTAACTTGGGAATTGAGAAGGGTAAAATAACTGAGAATGCTGAAAAAGTTCCAAATTTTCATAAGGGAGATTATGTAAAACTTCGAAGCTTGCTAAATTTGGTAGACTGGGATATAGAATTCAGAGGTAAAAATGCTTATGGGATGTGGGATACTTTCAAGCATATAATAAATGTAGTCCAAGAACAATGTATCCCAATGAAGGCCATTAGGAACAAAAGTAGGAAACCATTATGGTGGAATCAGGAGATAGCTAGAAAAATTTCAGAGAAGAAAAGGGCATATAAAAAATTACAGGTAGAAAATAATATTCAAAATTTAAGTGATTATAGAATGGCTAGGAATGAGTTAAATAAGATTATAAAGAAGAACAAAAGGGTGTCAGAAATTAAATTAGCTCAGGATAGCAACAAAGATCCTAGAAAGTTCTTTAGTTACTATAAAACTAATAACAAGTGTGGCAGAGTTAAAATAGGACCTATCAAATATGAAGGGTTTGTGAGAGAAACTGATGAGGAAATAGTTGGGGTACTAAATGGTCATTTTGCATCAGTATTTACAAAAGAGAAACTAAATAGTCCTATGTATAGTACTCATAGGTCAGGAAAAGAGGTGTTTACCAACATTTGTGTGGATCGGAGGATGATAAAAGGACTAATAGGTGATTTAGATACTACCAAGGCCTCCGGCCCTGATAATATTCATTCTAGGATACTTAAGGAAGGGGTAGAAAGTATCTCAATAGCTCTGGACAAGTTATATACTAGGTCATTGGAATATGGAGAAATACCCGATGATTGGAAGAGAGCGAATGTAGTCCCCATTTTCAAGAAGGGTAGTAAAGAGGATCCAAATAACTTTAGACCGGTTAGCCTAACTCCTGTAGTCTGTAAAATTCTTGAGAAAATAGTTAAAAAAGGGATTTGCCAACATCTAGAGAGGGAGGGGTTAATCAGCGATGCTCAGCATGGGTTTAGATCAGGTAGATCATGTTTGACTAACTTACTAGACTTTCTGGAGTTTGTAACAGATCAAGTAGATAAGGGAGAGAATGTAGATATAATTTACTTAGATTTTAGTAAAGCATTTGATAAGGTACCACACAGGAGACTAGTTCATAAATTAAAAATGATTGGGATATGTGGGGGTGTTTCAAATTGGATAGCTGAGTGGCTGAAAGACAGGAAGCAAAGGGTAGTGCTAAATGGTGTAAAGTCAGAGTGGAGGGATGTTATCAGTGGGGTTCCTCAGGGATCAGTTCTCGGTCCATTATTATTTGTCATCTATATAAACGATCTTGGGGAGGCAGTTAATAATAAAGTGTCAATTTTTGCGGATGATACCAAATTAGCAGCTGTAGTTAAAGATATTGATGATAATTTTAAAGTGCAGGGGGACTTAAATAAATTGTTATCCTGGGCACATAAGTGGCAAATGACTTTCAACCTTGATAAGTGCAAAGTTATTAACATGGGAAAAGATAATAGAGAATTTAACTATGAAATGGATGGGCATTGGCTGAGCTCAGTAGAGGATGAGAAAGATCTAGGAGTAGTAATAGATAAGTCATTAAGGTTTTCTAAGCAGTGTATTGAAGCAAGAAATAGGGCAAATAGAGTGCTGGGTTTTATTAAGAGAAATGTCAGTTACAAAAGTAAGGAGGTTATTCTTAAACTCTATAACTCTTATGTTAGGCCACATCTAGAGTACTGTATACAGGCATGGTCCCCACATTTTAGACACGATATTAACCTTCTTGAGTCAGTGCAACGGAGGGCAACAAAGATTATTCCTTCCCTGAGGCACCTTGAATATGAAGATAGACTGAGGGTATTAAATATGTTCTCGTTCGAAAGGAGGTGTGTGAGAGGGGATATGATTGAGCTGTTTAAAATTTTTTCCGGGATAGATAAATTGGATGTTAGCAAGTTTTTTGAGTTAGATGATGGAAATCGGACTAGAGGTCACCACTTGAAAATTAAAAAGCAAGGGTGTAGGTTGGATTTAAGAAAGTATTTTTTCACCAATAGAGTGGTAGACTTCTGGAACAAATTGCCGCAGAGGGTAGTAGGTAGTCCAAATCTAAATGTATTTAAGAGTAGGTTGGATGAGTTTATGGGAAGGGAAGGTTGTGATGGTTCCTAAGTTTTGTATATATTAATATTGTTTGTATATATCTATAGCTGCATGATTTAGTTCTTGACAAGCCTTGATTGGTGATACCCTTGTTTCTGGATGCAATCCTCTGGATGTAGTTTTCCTGGGAGTTTGGGTGCCTTGAAAAAGAGGCCGCTTGACTCGGATGACCTATGATGAGCCCTTGTGGCTTTTGTCATCCGTTATATTATATTGTGGGGGACTTTGATTTTGTCTTCCCCTGGTGATGGTGCTTTTTGTGGGTGGGTTTTGACGGAGGCGGATGACCTTTGATAGGCCCTTGTGGCTTTTGTCATCCGTGTAATTATGTTATGTTATGTTATCTGTATGGAACATGTTAAAGCCCTCAATCTCAACCTCAGGTTTAAAGTGATTACCTGCCAAATCAAGCCATGACTCTGTTATCACAATTATATCAAAATTCTCTTCACTCGCTAACGCTCTTAAGAGATCTATCTTATTCCTTATACTCCGACCATTTGTGTAGTATATTTTTATTTTTTTTTTATTATTCCCATCTTCATTGCATCGTGCTTTTTTATTCCTAGTTATCTGCTCATTCACTTGTGCATTAGTCCCCCTATAACGCATCAGTATGCCCTCCCCCCTAGCTATTCCTCTATCTCTGCATCCCTTCCATTTCCTACACCTGCCCTCTATTCCTGTTATTCCCTTACCTCTAACAGCTTCTAGTTTCCCACCCGTAAGGACCTAATCACACTATCCAGCTCCCCCCATAGAACCTCAACACCTGCCCGACTAAGATGGAGCCCATCCATCACATACAACCTCCTATTCCCGTAAAACCCACCCCAGACATCCACAAACACCAATCCTAACTCCTCACACAGTCCTTTCACAAATTCATTCAAACCAATTGTACGCAACAACCATTCTACCCCCACATCCAATCTCGGAAGCACACCAGAAACAACACCTTTTACCCTGCTTTCACTCATCCTTTCAACTAACCTTTTATACTGCTCACGTAACTCACATGTACCCACCTTCTTTACATCATTCACTCCCACATGCGTAATCACAACTGCATCCCTCTCACACCCAGAAACCAGCCTATCATACCTCTCACAAACATCACTTACACCAGCACCCGGCAGACAAACTCTCATTCCCTTCCACTTGCTATCACTCAACTTCCTATCTAAATACCTAATCTGAGAGTCACCCATCACTAGCACCTCAGTCATTCTCCTATTCTGTCTTGGCCTAACATTACCCTCCCTCCTGCTCTCAGTCACACTACCACCCATCCTGCTTTCATCCACAATCACACCAGGCAAATCACTTTCACACTCTTCCTCTCTCAGGACATTGAATCTGTTCGTCAACCTAACAGGTTCTATGTCCTTCCTTTTCAAACACCTAATCTGTCCTAACTTATCTATCCTATCCATTTTCACCCACCATTCATCATCACTCACAACTTCCACGCTGTTGCCAGTCCTAGCCCTATCTTCCACCTTCTTAGCACTAATCTCACCCTTCAATCGCACACTTGCATCTCTTCTCACCTCAAACACCAAATCATTCAACTCTTACATTCCCCACTCAACCTACTAACCTCCCCTTCCAGAAAACACGTACGGCATTCAGTTACATTCACTCTCCTTTCAACTCCACATGCATCACACACCACATACACACTACTTTCAAACGGCATGCTCTCACCATCTATACAAACAGCCATACTCTCAGAAATTTACTAAGGAAAAAGTTAACACTCACCAAAAAAATTCTTGCTCAGGATTGCTGCCAGTTATCTTCCCCAAAAGTATTAATCACTAATGTATTTATTACACAGTGATTGATGTATTAAATAAATACAAGAAAAACTACACACCCAAATCAGTATTATATCCCAATCTTACAATGAGAATCAGGAGCTTCCTGTAAGACAACCTTCCAGAACAAAGCCAGACAGCCAACAAACAATACTTACTTTTATAGGTTTCTTGATTAGTTTATGCACCTCTAAATTAAAAGTTTTTCGCAGTCATGCAAAATAAACCCGAATTCAAATAACGAACAAGTACAACTAGAGCATGAAAAAGCCATAATGAAACATAAACAACTGCTAAGCGGGTTCTATTTATAGCTATGATGTTGCCAGTAAGAAGCTGTTATTGTTCACTGTGAAACAAAATATATGAAGGTAATACTTGAGATTCGGGGCGCACAGTAGGTGGCGCTGTTAGTAGGCTACAATTTTGGGCTACAATATATATCTTATGATGTCAGACAGTAGCTTCAGATGTGACCAATTGCGGCGTTATATTTTGGGGTTGATTTGGGGATTTGTAACTTTTAGTCTGTATTATTTACTAAATATCTGCGCCTCTGCTCATATATAGTTTTTTCTAAGTTAGGTAAGGTTTCTTGATGTCTTTTATTGTTTTTTGTTTTGTTTTTGTATCTTTTGGTTTGCTGCGAAGTATAACAGCTTATAAATAGGATCTGTTTTGCAAATGTATTTGTTTCGTTATGGCATTTTCGTGCTCTACCCGTGCTTCTTCGTTATTCGAATTCGGCTTTATTTTGCATAACCGCAAAAAACTTTTAGATTATCTAGAGGCGCATAAACTAATCAAGATAACTATAAAATGCCCCAAATGCAGTGCAAATTTATATTTTTCTGAAAATTTTGCTGGTTATCTTGCAACCGCACTTTTCGTGAAGAAATTTTCGAGTATCAAAGAGCGGTTCCACAAATTTCTGCTAGCTGCAGCAGAATTATACCCTCCTGCTTAAAGCAAGTATTGTTTGTCCTTAGGTTAGGTTTTTTCTGCCAGTAAAAAGCTGCTCATGGGGGAGATATCACTGCAGGGGGACCACCCTACAATGACCCTGAGTTTCAATCAATTGGGGGGGTCTGGGGGGCACAGCCCTCCAGTATATACTTGTATACAAAAAATCTAACGCCATGTTTGTTTACATCTGACGCTACTGTCTGATGTCATAAGACATATATTGTAGCCCAAAATTGTAGCCTATAAACAGCACCACCTACCGTGTGCTCCGAAACTGAAGTGTTACCATATATGAAAACAAAAAAAAACATTGAAAGACATCAAGAAACCTTAGCTAACTTAGAAAAAACTATAAACGAGCAGAGGCGCAGATATTTAGTAAATAATACACACTAAAAGTTACAAATACCCAAAACAACAAAAAAAATATAACACCGTGATTGGTCACATCTGAAGCTACTGTCTGACGTCATAAGATATATATTGTAGCCTACTAACAGTGTTACCTACTATGCACCCAAATCTGAAGTATTACCAAAAGCTGTTGTCATTTGCAGCGAAACAAAAATTGTGAAAAAAACCCAGTAAATTCAAGGGGGCTGCTCGTGGGGGAGATATCACTGCGGGGGGACCACCCTGTGATGATCCTGAGTTTCAATCAATTGGGGGGGGCTGGGGGGCACAGTCCCCCAGTATATACTCATATATAAAAAAATATAACGCCATGATTGTTCACATCTGACACTGACTTCATAAGACATATATTGTAGTCCAAAATTATAGCCTATAAACAGCGCCACCTACCATGTGCCCCAAATCTGAAGTTTTAACACAAATGTGTACAGTAATCTAAAAATGTATTTGGTAAATATGTAGATTGATGGTGCGAATGATGAGATGTAAACTATTTTGTCCATGTTCCAATAGGTTTCACATTTTTGGAATAAATTTAAGGCGACTGCTCGTATAAGGGTAAACATGTAGATTGGCGGCTCGGCCCCAAAAGTGGATTTTTGTGTGTTTATATTTCGTTCACCCCTGCCTGAATATTCATGCGCATTTGAGTCCTATTCAAAATAATACCGCCGCCATTTTTTTAATAAAAAAATGCCTGAAACTAAACAAGCGAAAAACGCTGTTTACTTACTTTATTGCGGTGGGTTTACTTCTGAAATAGTGATGAGGAAAGCATGGAATCTTTCTTTAATAATCGGTTTTGGTAAATGGGAATTGCTTGCCAAAAATGGCAGTTGCGAGATATGCATCAAACTGGTTGAGTTTTAGAACATGTAAATTCCAAATAAGGGGTAATATCTAATGCCTGGCCACAAACCTCTCAATCGATTTTAATTTTAAGTAAATTATGAAAGTCCAAAAAGGTTAAAAATTTATCTTGATCCAAAAATAGAGTTAATAATTCAGCAATAGATGATGGGCACTGTTTACAAACGGATTCCATTTTCAATCTGCGTAAAGTGCATCTTTACTACACCCAAATGGCTAAAAAAAAAGTAGTTCCTTTAAACGATCTAGCTAAGTAGATTTAAATGTCTAAAAAATGGTAATAAAAATAGTAAAATGGGGAAAAATATATTGACAAATAAAAATGACTACAAATGAGAATAATAAAAGGATATTAAGTGAAAAACAAAATAAAAATTCAAATCAGTCATTTCTGATATCAAACTCCACCCCCCACCCCCATTATAATTCGCAAAACAATTAAAGGCGCTGAAATGATTTGGTTAAATCATTCACCTCTGTAAATGTTAGGACATTATTCTATAAACAATTATGATTATATACTGGGGAGCTGTGCCTCCCAGACCCCCACAATTGATTGAAACTCAGGATCATCGTAGGGTGGTCCCCCCATTGTGTTTACCCCTCATACGAGCTGTCCCCTTAAATGTACTCTAAAAATGTGAAACACTTTGGAACACGGACGAAATAGTATGTCCCATCGTTTGAGCTGCCAATCTACATATTTGCCATAAACACTGCAGGGGGACCCCCTTATGATGATCCTGAGTTTCACTCAATTGTGGGGGGCACAGCTCCCTAGTGTATAATCATAATTGTTTATAGAATAATGTTTACAGAACTAGGACTCAAATGCACATGAATATTCAAGCATGGGTGAACGAAATATAAACACAAAAAATCCACTTTTTCAGGCGCCGCCAATCTACACATTTACCATTTTATTTTTCCTATGCAGTTTTATATGTATTTTTCAGATCTGATACTCGTTTTTCCTGGAAATGCATACTTTGCCCATAATTGGGTAATTCTGAAGATCCATACCCTGACCAATAAAACCTGGGTTTTAAAAAAAAAATGCTACAAGCATTAGAATAACATAGAAATAGAATAGGTATCTTTATTTTTTATATAATATTAAATAATTAATTAATTTAATAATTATATTATAGTAAGAATAGATTACAGTAACAGATCACTGATCGAGAATTTGGGGTACCCATATCCCATGATAGCATTACCTGTAGAAGGAGAAATGAATTATGAGTCAGTATCAAAGAAATAACCTTAATTTGATACATATTTGTTTAAATTATAAACATAAATATGAATTTTGAATAAAATAATGATAAGTAGCTTTCATTTATTGAAAAAAAAAACAAACCTGGGTTTTATTCTGGGGTTTTTCAAATCTTGGGTTTTTCAAAAAAACAAATGCTACAAGCACCAAAATAACATAGAAAAAGAATAGCTATCTCTATTCTTATATAATATTAATAATTATTTAGTTTAATAATATTATAGTAAGAACAGATCGCTGATCAAGAATTGTGGGGGACCCATGATAACCATAGCTGTAGAAGGCGAGATGAATTATTATGAGTTACTATCAGAGAAATAACCTTAATTTGATACATATTTGTTTAAATTATAAACATAAATATGAATTTTGAATAAAATAATGATAAGTAGCATTCATTTCTTCAAAAGAAAAGTAATTTTGAAAAAACCCGGTTTTATTCTGTTTTTTTTTTTTCAAAAAAACAAATGCTTCAAGCACTAAAATGACAGAAAAAGAATAGCTATCTCTATTTTTATATAATACTAATAATTACTTAGTTTAATAATTATATTATAGTAATAACAGATTACTGATCCAGAATTGTGGGTACCCATGATAGCCATAACCTGTAGAAGGAGAGATGAATTATTATGGGTCAGTATCACAGAAATAACCTTAATTTGATACATATTTGTTGAAATTATAAACAAATATGAATTTTGAATAAAATAATGATAAGTAGCTTTTATTTCTTGAAAAAAAATAATTAATTTTGAAAAAAAACCCAAACCCGGGTTTTTTCAAATTTAACTTGAAAAAGCCCCCAAAAACCTGTGAATAAAACCTGGGTTTTTTTATTCACCCACCCTGCCTAAAGATGCTTACACAGATCACCTCCAGATCTAAAAGGCCAGGTCTAGATAAAGAGTCAGGCCAAAAGTTGAAGTAATGAGGCCAAAAATGATGCAGAAAGATTCAAATTTAGCAAAATTACAATATATTTTTGAAAAGTGAATAAATATGTCAGTATTAAGTTCTGAAGTTAAAAATAGCATCAGTGGGCATCATTTTTACAATTAAAAGTTTTACATTTGTCTTTGAAAATTACAAAATTGTACCTATTTGTATTAAAACAAATCTTCACCTTTACCCTACCTAGTGCTAGCTAAAGCTGTTACTATTTATGACATTCTATGGCAACTTATTCCACTTAGTTACTACCCTTAAGGGAAAGAACATGGTCCTCTTGTGGGTGCGGTATTGAGGCAATGGGAGTTTTTTGGCTATGGCTCCTCATCTGTTATGGCAGTGCCTGGAGGCAAGCCTGACTAGATCTCTGCCTTCACGTACACAGTCATATCCCTTAAAGATTTTAATACTTCAATCATGTCATCCATGGTCTTCCTCTGCTCCAGGCTGGTGAGATTGAGCCTGGCTAGTCGTTCGTTATGGGCAGATGGGCCAGAGTGGTCCCTCCTCTGGACCTTCTCAAGCCTGTCAATGTCCTGCTTGGTGTATGGGGACCAAGCCTAGATGGCAAACTCCATCTGGGGATGGACCTGGGACTTGTAGATCAGAGGCAACATCTAGTTAGCAGAAGCTGCTGCCCTAGCTACTTGGGTAAATTGAGATGATGATAGCACCGTCATTCCTAGGGTTTTAGAGCCTTCTAATCAATAACAGTTATAGAAGAAATGTTGGTGAAATTTCAGAAAACCTACACATGTTTTTTGTAGTAAAAACTACTAGGGTGTTTTTAGACATTCTAGTCATCATTTATGGCTTTGGTTAAGCACTGAAAGCATTTATTTTTAAGATAATAGCATTCTGAGTACAACTATTTGCAGTGATGCCATCTTAAAAATAACTGCTTTCCGTGCCAAAATAAAGCTGTAAATGATGACTAAAATGCCTAAAAACACCATTAGTACTGTTTTTACGTACTTAGTATTTTTTTATAGATTATCTGTGTATGCATTTGGTTACTAGAAGCCATTATCGAGCTGCGCTGTAAGGGGGGGGGGGGCTTCATCCCCCTACCCTCTCACTCGCTCTTCTTGCGCCTCATGAACAAACAAGTACTATATTGAGACCTTATCTAAAAAGACAAGTATTATTAACAATTTGAAAGCCATTAGGTTTGAATCCAAAACCAAAACAAACTTATTTTTAGTGCTGAGGATATTATAATCAAGCTGCACCTGTCGCAATGCTTCACTTTCTAAGTTCTGACAAAAGAAAGAGATAGGCCACCATCTTGGGAACCTATCATGCAAGGAAAGGTAGTATATCACATTTTTTCTATTTATGCGCCACAGATTGGGTGCTCAGCTCAGGAAAACCAACAATTTTGGGAAGTTTTTGAGGAAGAGATAGCTCGAGTACCTGAATCTGAAGGATTGATTGCTGCTGGTGATGTCAATGGGCATATCGGAACAGATAGAGCTGTATATGAAGAAATAATGGGCCAAAACTGCTTTGGAGCTCAAAACCAGGAAGGAAGAAAGGTGCTGGATATTTGTAAAAATCAACAATTGAGAATAGTAAACACATATTTTAAGAAGGACAGAAAAAAGTACATAATATATAGGAGTGGAGATGCAGACTGAAATTGATCTCATTCTTGTAAGGAAAAGAAGAGGTCTGAAGTTACGGATTGTAAAGCCATCTCTGGTGAAGCGTATTTAACACAGCACAGGCCAGTGAGAGCACATCTACAAATAGTTGGTATGAAGAAAAAGAAATGGAAAGGTATCAATTGAAGAGAAACTGGATAGAGGGGACAAGTATCTTTCACATATACTCAATTTTTTTACAGATCTCTCCTTACAAATATTCTTTGGGTCATACCTTCATTGTCTCACAATGCAATGCCCATTAGACTTTACCTTGTACCAGGAGGAGCCCCTCCCCCCCTCAGCCCCATTGCCTCCATCAGTTTTCTAGATTGAGAGTACCTCAGATTTATTTATTTTTTTAAAGATTTTCCTTAAACTCCTTTCAGCAATTGCTTTAATGGCCTCTTTTCACCTATTTTCTTACCCAGTAGCTAATTTCAGTCTAGTCACTGTCTACCTTCATCCATTCATCCCTTTTCAGGGCCTAGAGGAGGGGGTTCACCCCTGCCTTTTGGGTCTAATTGGGAGTGTTGGTTTTTAACTTGCCTGCATTCTTTCCTTTTTTTCTCTTTCTCCCTCCCCCCCATTTCTCTCTTTATTTCTTTTTATGAACATTTGTGAGCAACTTTGCTGCGGCTGGCTTCTGGAGGATTGTCTCCTCCTGCTCTCAATACCTGCAAGAGGATCTGTGGTTATATATCTTCCACACATTTTCATTTTCTCTAGTTTCAGCATATTCTTTACAGATCTATACTTACAAATTTCCTCTGTGATGCGCCATCTTTGGTATTGCACCTTAAATTTAAGGCGGGGGAGAATATCCTTGCTGGTTTTTGCTTTAAAATAACATACTGCCCCCATCTTTCTCTTTTCCACTTTTTACACCCTAGTCCCAATGATGCACCATGCTGTGGAACATTAAGTCCCTGGGCAGGAAAGATAGCCCTATTGGTGTCAACTGGTCCAAACAGTGAACTGTGTGCATTGTTACAGATTGCATCCTGCTTGTCCCTCTTGCTAGGGTCAGGTTCCTGTGTACCAGACTGTATTGTGAAGTGGATCTCCTTCGTAGGATATTAATTCTTTTCATTGTACACTCATTTGTGTGTCCATGAGGGAGGCAGTTTTTCATGATATTGTGGTTAGTGGAAACCAATGAATGATACTGCTGCTTCTTATAGCACCCCGGGTGACGCTCTAGCGGACCTCAGCTCCACTAGAAATGAGTGACAGAAACTTGATCTTCCCTGATAGGGACTAGGGTATCGCCCAGGGTGTTATAAGAAGCAAGCTGTATCATTCATTGCTTTTCATTAACTGCACCATCTGTTATAATTTTTCAAATGAATGATATTGTACAGATGAAGCAGATTAAGAACATAATGTTTTGAGGGCTAAAAAAACTCAGGGAGTGATCAAAAGCATTAGTGAATGCTACAAGTTTGAGTACCGAATATGTGAAGAAATTGGTGATACTGTGAGTATATGGGAGCGAGACTATGATATGGAAGGAGAAGTAATAATTGAGGGGGATATTAGTGCAAATGGTTAATTTGAGAGGGACTCTTAGTATTTGAGTAATGGGTAAGATATGTTCATGTTATGAATAAAGTTGTGATTGAGATGGTTCTGAGTAAAAGAAAAAGAAATGAACCTGTAAAAAAAGAGAAATAAACTTGTGAGAAGAATATGCGAGAGTGAGTATCAGTGTAAAAGTTTGAACGATAGGTTGATTATGTAAATGAGTGTTTTGAGAGAGAGAAAAAGATTATCTAGGAGCAAGTAGATAATAATGTATATGATAAAAGTCTGTGAAAGGGGTCTGCTTGGGGCCTTGTGCCCATGGTTAAAAAGCCTGAGAGTTTGTTACTGTAGTATTTGAGTTTCACTACTTGGTCATTCGTATTTAAATTACTAAACCTATCTTTATCACAATCTCTCCAAACACTTTTTAGCAATTCTGTATTAATGTTCAAATTTTGCTTTAATTTCAGCTTTTTTCACATAAAGTTATCTAACAAATAGTGTGTTTGTTACTCATAAAATGACTTAATGTATTATTAGATCATGAATTCATGTAGATCCAGTTCAACTGTAGAAGGAGGTTCCAGCAGTGCCACTCGTTCACCTAATCTCTCAAAGCGGGCATGGAAACTACGTAAGTACTCAGTAATACCCTAGTTTCTTAAATTTTTATACAGCATCTTATGCCCTTAATGGTAGTTACCAGATGATGCTTTAAATTTTTTTTTTTAATTTTTAGCCCATATTCAATAGTAATTGTTTTGTTATATCATTTTTACCAGTTGCATGTATTAATGTATGTTATACAAACATCACAAACACTATTCACTCCCCCCGCTCCCTCCTGCAACCATGAATCAAAGTAACATCCTACAATTAAACTAAATGGAGAAGCCCCCGCCCCCCTTGAACAAACCGCTACACTCCAAGGCATCATGTTTAGCACCCATGTGACTTTTAAAGAATATGCAACCAAGATAATAAACAAAGCTACAAAGAAAATTAATGCCCTCAAAACACTAACCAACTTTACTTATCTGCAATAGAAGGCATCCCTCATTACATTGTACAAAGCACCTTAAACTATGCTGCATCAGCCTGGCACTCGACACTCAAAACGGCTCCAAATTCTGCACAATAATTCACTCAGTCATCACAGGATGCACACAAACCACACCAAGCCCACATTGAAACCAAAATATTACTCACTAAACTACACCTAGACATGATAGGAAGCCAACACTCGAGCAGAGCATAAAACCCTCCTCATGCCAACCAACCACAACGTTACAACACAACCACTAAAACCCAGACAAAAAAGATATCTCCAGCTCCTTACTTCCAAGCTAAACTTGATAATCTTCCCCTCATCCCCCAAACCACACCTTAATAAAACATATCCACGGAGTCCACACTCGCCAACACTCACTCACTGCCGCTCATAACCACATCCTAAATGAGCAGCCCCCACAAATCCACTCCACAGAAAACACAGTACTCCTATCCCAACTACGAACCGGCCACTCACTCATACCACAACAATACACAACAAAGCTCACACAAACACCAACATGGGCTAGGTGCAATTGAGCCCCAGAAGACACAGAACACCTTCTCCTTGATTGCCCTAATCTCACATTCTCACGCAATCTCTCTTACATCACTAAGGGACCTGTGGACTGGCCCTGGAGACATTATGGCATTCCTGGGAGCCACCCACCTCACTGAACATAGGAAGGCAAATAAGTCGAACATTTTTGTTGAATCTTCCTTGAATATGAAATTAATCAATATATGGTATTTGTTGACCTATAATTATATTTTGTAAACTTTTTAGTTAGCCACTTGTTTCTTAGCCTTTGTTCCATTTTTAAAAATCTTTATTTGTTATTTACTTGTTTTTTTTTAATCTAGCCTTTGTTCCATTTTTTTATCTTTGTTTTTTTTTAATCTAGCCTAGTATTGGGCTTTAACGTGATTATGGCAACTCTTGCCCTAGTAGGGTCACCAGATGGGCTTTAAAAAAAACCCAGTTAATTTTTTTATAGTTTTTATATTCCCGATTTAAAAAGTTTTGGTTTAAGGTCTCCTTATTGTAGATAGGCCAAAGAAACCTGGTGCCTACTGAAAATCATGTGTATTGCACAGTGCTCCACAGCTCTGAAGGTAAAAGGTGCTATATTTTCTCAGTTTATGAAAGAATTATGTTTTTAAGAATGCAGAGACTTTCTGGAAAGGTGCACTATAGATAGCACAAGGAATAATGTCAGGGTATGTAGTCTTTGTCAGTGCTCTCCTAAATGGTTATATTGAAAGAAGTTCTGAGATGGTTGCGAGAAAGGCATGATGAGTAGTGTATTTGAGTTGTAGCGGAAGCAATCAGGGTAGAATGTCATGGTTTATTGGTTTTTTTTATTCATGGAGGAAGGGGTGGCGGTCTTATTGTAGATAGTCCAAAGAAAACTATTAATCCATCCTGACTAGATATGGATGAGTGAATGTTAGGTGGGCTGCTTTCGAGTAGGTCATTGTATGGCTGGTTTTGAAGTGAGATATTTGGGTAAAGTAGGTGTTTATATGTCTTATTGTATTTTGGCTTGGTTGGTTTGGAGGAGTCTAACTACTAATTGTTGTTGGCGGTGGTAGAAATGGAAAGATTGTGTAGTGATTATGAAGGGTAAAGCAGCTTGCTGAAAAAATATGGCTATCATGCTTTGGAGGTATTTGGTGTGGAGAATTTTGGTTTCAGCAGGTGGTGTATAGAGTTTTATGCAGCCACTTGTGATGTGATGTAGAGGACTGTTTCTATCTTGTGTAGTTTTGTGTTAATTATGGATTTTGTGCCCCCCAGGCTGTGGATGTTTAATTTAAGGTGGTGTAGATAAGCTGTATAGTATGCTGAACATTCTTTTGTGTTCCCCAAAGTTGTTTGAATATTGCCATTGAGATAATATTTGTGTGGGATGGGATTATGCCCAGTAGTGTGGTAGAGGTTGGCTGTGTAGCATGATGTGTGGGTGATGATTTGATTTGATTTTTGTTAGGGGGATTTTATTTCTGTGTGTGTTTTTTTTTTTTAATAAATAAATTTGTTAAAATTCTTCCAAAATCGCATCTCCTTAATTTTATATAAGTGCTAGATTCTTAAATCAGTCATTTTCAAGTATATTTCATTCATAGATAAATGTTCTTAAAAAAAAATATGATACTTTATAAATACTTATTCTCATTACACTTATCTGCACACTCGCTTTCACTTCCGGAAGATATGCTACATTGACTGTGATTTAGTACTTGGATGGGAGATGCTTGGCCCTTGTGCTATGATCACATGATGTAGCATTGTAAATCCTTGTTCTGATTCCACATTAAGCAGTAGGTCTCCACTTCGATAAAGTCTAGAAACACTTTAATAGGGGTGGCAATTTGCCCCTCAAAAATTACCCTCAGTTATTAATGTGTAGCTATATTTATGACTATGCAGTATATGCAAACAAATGCACAAAGGTAATTGCAATTAACTTATATGCATTCAAAATTTGCATCTAACTTTTTCAGTGCAGCCGGCAAAGCTTTCCGTAAGCTTTAATGTGGCCCGCTGCCTAAAATTATTGCCCATTGCTGGAGTAGTGGGTCATGAACAAATTACATTGGTATGTTTGGGATGGGTGGTGATTGTCTTTTTTTTATTGACCATCATTGTTGGGACCTATTTATTTTGTAATTGATTAATTATTTGCGGATTATTGTTTCAATCTATTTTATTGTTTGGTGGGGATGAGGGTATTGATTTTTGTGTTGGTGTGAATTTGTTGGGAGACAGACTTTTTATCCTTCTAAACCTTATTGTCTCAATCTGTTTCATTTGTACAACTATAATTCATAAATAATCCTAGATATTCCTAGATATAAGATATAAAGTACCATAGCTGCCAAAAGACCAAAGAAAAAAAATCAGGAACATTAATAAAAAAAAAGATAAAGGGGTTGCACCTCTTTAGTATGTGGACTGTGCAGTTAGTCAGGCAGGGTGATGAGTACTGAAATTACCCCTTAAGAAGTTGTTGGGCTAGGTTGTGTGAGGAGAGCGGACAGCAGTATATTTAAATATGTTGAATGCTTCTGTTGTGGACACTCTGCAGAGCGTGCCCCATTTAGACTGCCACACCTGGTTCCTAGATGAATGGCATGCTCTCCCAGTTCTAGTGCCCCTGCCAGTCTCAAACTAGATTGACACTACCTAGCCTTTACTCTTAGAAATTTCCTTTTCACACTTCTTTACAAGCTTCTTCTAATCTATTTTCTTGGTAACGGCTAATATCGCAGGCATATTGCCTACCAGTTTTTAGCCATTCATCTCTGGTGGGTATTAGGAGGGAGGGGTCTGGTTCAGCTTCCCCTTTTTGGCTCCAGTTTAGGTGGTTGGTTTTAACATGTCTACATTCTTCTCGCACTTTTCTCTCTCTACTGCCTCCATATTTATTTTCCTTATCTATCCTTTTATGCACCTGCAAGGAGATATCAGGTGATCTCTGGAGGCATGTGTACCTTCCCACCCCAGCACCTGTACTCCTGGCACCCAAGTCTAGGAAGATATGAAGCTATATATCTTCCACACATTTTTATTTTATCTTTACTTTTGCCTGTAAGGGGCATGGGGGTGTGATTTACTGGCTGCTATGCTGATGGGACTCAGCGCCCCAGCTTATCCTTCTCTATGCCTTCTGCTAACAGCTGCTTTCTCCCTTTCTCTAGCACCTCTCCTCCTCCTCTCCCTCAAAAGCATTTGTTTTAACTAGATGGTGCTACTCCCTCTGTGTTTGGACCTGGGCTCCAAACTAATCACTCGGAGGCCTGATTCTTTGGGACTGGTCTTGTTCTTCCCCCCCCCCATGGACAAGGTAAGGGATAAAAAGACCCACCAGGATACATCTTGCAATCTGAATAAGTTAATGCTTATGTCAAGATATTCATGGCCCATCTACATAGAACCCAGTGCCTGTGCCTGCCCACCACCCATTGTCTATGCCAATGGGTATCTACAGTGACTACTGGAAATCATTCTTCCAGTGATTTTTTCAGGTTTCTGGCCCCTTCGCTAGCTAAACAGACCATTCATGGATGGAGCCAGCCAATTTTGTCTTAATAAATTCTTTATTTCTAAAAACATTTAATCTCAAACCCTATGAAAATGACAACTGTCCCCCACGCATCCTCAGTTACAAGGAGTTACAAGGAAAGAAGGTACCCTAGGAGACCTTACGGTCCATTCAAAGAGGGTACCTTTGTACTAGCAATCGAGCGGGCACATGGCTGCTCAATTGTTTTGCGTCCCTAAACGGCCACTTTTCAAGACTTTGTCTAGTCTTGACTTGAACTGGTCAACAGATTCACTGTTGACAACTTCCACTGGAAGTGCGTTCGACTTACCGCAGATACTGTAAGTGAAAAAGATTTCTACACAGATTGCGGTTGTAACGCTTCAGTTCAAGTTTGAAGCCGTGATTGCGCGTTCTGTTCTCACTCAGTGTGAAAATATCCCGGTAGTCAACATTGTCGAACCCTCGAAGTATTTTGAAAACTTTGATGAGCTGACCACGCAGTCTACGGGTTTCCAGCGAGAACAGATCTAATTCCCTTAGTCTATCCTCATAACTTTTATGTTGGATAGAGGGAATCAGTTTGGTTGCCCTAGCTTGTACGCGTTCCAACCTTGCGATGTCCTTTCGAAACGAAGGACTCCAAAATTGTACGGTATACTCCAGGTGCGGCCAAACCAGGGAGTTGTACAGACAAAGACTATTTCCCCGTTACGGTATCCAAACTGGCGCTTTATGTAGCCTAGCATCCTTTGGGCTTTCTTCTCTGCCTCGATGCACTGTTTCGAGAACTTGAGGTCGATAGTGATAGTAACACCCAAGTCCTTCTCAGTGTCACTCGATTCAAGAGCAGTGCGCTTAAGGATATAATGAGATTTGGGGTTTCTGTGGCCGATATGCATTAATTTGCATTTGTTCACGTTAAAAGGCATTTGCCACGTGTCCGACCACTCCCCAATCTTCCCAAGATCTTCCTGCAGGCGGGCAGTATTTCCATCCTTTGCAACGTTCATACCAAGCTTGGTATCGTCGGCAAATTTGGAAATCTTGGCAACCATGTCACAGTCAATGTCGACGTAGATGATGAATAGTAGTGGTCCCAGGACAGAACCTTGAGGCACCCTGCTAGTAACGGGCACCCACTTAGAAGCCTGTTCATTCACCACCACCCATTTCCGTCTGCCACTTAGCCAGTTCTCGATCCAGCCGGCTACTTCCTCGTCTATGCCCAGCGCTCGCACCGGAGAAGGCGGCAGTGTGGTACCTTATCAAAGGCTTTCTGAAAGTCTAACTACACCACATCCACCGCCTTGTCCCGATCGTGCTCACTGAAGACGAAGTGGAAGAATTCCACAAGGTTCGACAGGCATGACCGTTGCCTTCGGAAGCCGTGCTGGGAACTCCTCAGTAGCAGGTTTGACTCTAAATACGACGTCATTTTGTCCACCATCATGCTTTCCATGAGTTTACCGACTATCGAATTCAGACTGATAGGTCGGTAGTTTGACGGATGGCTGGGGTCTCCTTTCTTGAAGATCGGAGTCAACTCCGCCTCACGCCAGTCTCTAGGAACACATCCGGTCCGGATTGACATGTTAAAGATAGTGCACAGATGTCGTAATACTTCATCGCACACTTCCTTCAACACCTTGGGTAGAAACCCGTCCGGTCCAGGGGACTTATTCGTCTTTAGGTCAGCGATCTTTTTCTTTATTTCTCCTTCGGTGAAGTCCATTGCCTCCAGCTTTTCCCCCGAGTAGGAATACGTGGGCTGGGGGATGGGACCACACTCTTTAGTAAACACTGAGGAGAAGTAGTCATTGAGAAGGTTAGCATTTTCTGCATCTGAGTGAGTTAATGCACCCTCCTCGTCCACTAAGGCCCCAATCCTACGATGGATTGGTTTACGGCTATTTACATAACCGAAGAACTCCTTGGGATTCTCCTTGCAGAGTCTCGTCACTCGGAGTTCCTCAGTACGCTTAGCTGCCCTTATGCTGGACTTCACTGATCTTGGTGCAAGGGCTACCCTCTCACCACCTTCAACTGATAGAGGAGCTTCACCTCTATCCCCTTTTGGAGCCACCCTCAGGTAGATCGACCCCTTCTAACACCCCCCCTCCCTCCACTGTTCCGTCTTAGGGGCGCTTCCAAGTCGCTCCTAGTGGAGGTATTTCCCGTTCTCCACTTAATGCAAGTTCACTGGCCTCCCCCTTATTTCCTTTGTGTAGAGTTGCCCCTTTGGGTGACTGTTGTCTAGTGGTAGGTCCCCCCTGTAGTTTCTCAAGGGTCACCTGAAGATTCTCTTAGTGGAGAGGTTGCCTTCCCTCTCCCAAATCAGCTTCGGGGAATTTCCTCCTTCCTTTTTCTGAGTTGCCTCCAAGTGACTTTCCACTTACGATGGCTGCCCCTTTGCTTTCTTAGGGGCCCATCAAGAACACCTGTGGCATATATTGCACCACCTTGGTTCTTGAGCGCCCAATTGCGGCAGGTGAATCGTCTCTACTTCTTTAGATGGGTAAGAAAGGCATTGTCTCCTGGGTATTTCCAAGACACCTCTTTGACCCGAGGTTTGTTACATTAATAGCAGTCGGCATGCCCACTCCAGTTCTCTATTCCCAATTCTTGTCAGCATGCCGATCCGAGTGCTGTACATGATGAGCTATAGACCATTTGAGTCCTCAGTCGGGATACCTGCCCCTCGTGAGGTCGAGATGGTCCTGGAGGTGACCCTGCACCTGATAGCAGGGTCTTTCAAGAGGAGGAACCTTGTGTAAATGATCACATTCTGGAATTTTCTGATCTTATGGAGAATTTTCTCTTAACATCCCAAGTCTTTGGGGTGTTCATAATATCTCCTTTCATGTGCCCTTTTCACTTTTTCTACAAATATGGTGACAATGCAAGGTAAGAGTGGGACTACATATGAGGATCAACCTCCAGGCACATCCTCCCCCTCCCTAGGTGTTGTGGACACCGAGGTAACATGAGACACCCCTTCAACTGGTAGAAGGGCTTTCCTCTCACCATCAGCATGCGGCAAAGGAGCTTCACCTTTGACATCTTTCGAGCTGCTCTGGGCAACTCCACCTCTGAAAAGGAGGTGACCGAGTGCTCTCTCAGGGGCTCTCCAACCCTCTTCTACCAGAGAGGACGCTTATTTCTCCTAGGCCTAAGGGTGCGGTGGTTTCTCCCTCGTCCCATCTTTGCAGTAGCCCATGGATGATTCCATCTTCTGACCAATGGAATTTCCCCCTTTTCTGTCACAGGGAACTTCCAAGAGATTAGGCATGTGGCCCAAAAATCAACCACTGCCATTGGGAGGGATTTGATAGAGTCAACCTCCTTAGAGAGTAAGGGAAAGCTGTGTGCCTGTCAGGCCATCTTCCTGCAATCATGTATTTTGACTTTGCACAGGGTTGGTGTGCCTCTCCCCCCTCTTCCGCAATGGAGATCGGTTTGGCGGCAAGAGACTTGACTCCGACTCAAGGTACCTCTAATGTGATCCATGATCCCTTATTCAGGGGGCCGCATGTAAGTCCCCCTTCCCCCCCTGGCCTTGGTGTCAAAAACCCAACCTAAATCCACCCCTGTGCAAGGTTCCCTTCACGTGTCTCTTCCCCCCGGCTGGTGCCCCTTTGGCAGCCAAGACCTCCATTTGGAGAAGGATCTTGCTAAGGCCGTTCCGTCTTGCCTAGGGCTCCTTCCGGCGGTGGAGAGAAGCAGTTTCATTCCCCATTCTCCTCTCCTAAAAAGAAAAGAAGTAAGAGGAAGAAAGAGGACTAAGGGTTCCTCCCTCCCCCAGGAGCTCCGAGAACGGACGGTTCTACTGCCGTTTCGGCAAGCCACCAGGCCACGATCGGCACATCCGGCCCCGAGGCGCCCTCATTTGAGGGTGCCTAGACCAAGACCAAATTCGAAAATGTGCTGATCGGACCCTCGATTACCGCGGCCCCCTTCATTGAGAGACTACCTAGCGTTTTTGAGCTCGCTAGCTTCAAACGCTTTCTGGTTATTTGCTCCGCAGATGGCAGCATGTTGCCCAAGGGCAACATGATCCAATAGAGGAAAGCATTAGCTAGTTTGATTGGTAGAGAGCCGAAGGCGACCCGTTTCTCAGACGGAGCCTTTTGTAAATGTGTCGGATCCCTCCGAGGCGACCATGATTACTGCCCTTCGCGGTAACTTAATGGCTCGCCGTTGAGTGTGACGCCACACTTTGCCATGAACTTCGCGAAAGTAGTGGTTTACGCGAGGGAACTCGTGGACTACTAAATAGATAACATCACCTTAGAGCTGACCGACCATGCAGCGGTCAAAGTCGAACGTTTGATGAGAAAACAGGGAGGTCTTTTATGACACATCCCATAGTTGATGCGTGCCGGTTGTTATCGTTACTGCGTAAAGGCATTCGTGTCACTGCCGATGAGGTGCTACTATTGTCACCGCTTCGGTCATACAAATAGCCCCTGTATACGTGCAAATTCGGGTTTACCTGAAGTCTGTGTAAGTTGTTCCAAGGCCGTTCACGATAATTCCCTAACGTGCATGGCCAAGTTTGTCAATTGCGTAGGACTGCACCTCGTTTCCTCGAAGCAATGTGCTGCGGATCTCTTGAAGAAGGAAATACTTGTCGTTCAGGCTATGGATCGTCTTTCATTTCGCGAGGCTAATGACTTTACTCGCCCATTCGGACCTGCGGTTTCTACTCACCCCCAGGCCCTCCCCTGGTAGAGCTTGCGGCACAAAGGGTTCAGACCCAACCTCAGATAAAACCAGAGCTCTTGAAGGTGGTCGTGAGACCGTCTTCGGTGGCTCCTAAAGCTGCATCCGAAAATAGGACAGTGCCAAAGTAACTTCGGCTCATAAACCACCATTCAAGGATAGGCTGGATGGCTCGGAAGCCGCCCCGCCCACCACCGAGAATTTCGAGGCGGAGAGGGAGGAAAAGACTTGCATAGAGAGCCAAACCTCCCAAAATAAGTTTTCGAAGGAGACGTCTTGTTCATCCAACAGCGTCCGTAATTCTGCCTTCCGGATGCGCACGGCCATTCCCGTGAATGTCTTTCAGAAGGCCCCGTATCTCTTCGGCGCTGGCCTGGAGGGCATATTCCTTAAATGAAATTGCCGCGGACTCCGGGACAACCTGGAGAATCTGCAGAGGCTTGTCTCCTCCCGTTCCCCGTTAGCTACTTTTTTGCAGGAGCCCATGCTGGGCGCCCACCCTTACCCACCCTCCTGGGGTATAGGGGTTGTTCGACCCCACCACCACGGGATGGGAGCCGGGCAGTGTAGCTCGGGCGGGTGGCGCCTCTGGTTTTGCCCAGGACGCCACCCTGGTGGGTACCAACTTTGACTATTTGTCACCACATCTCTGCACCCAAAATTTTGACAGCGCCGGGAGTATTGCGTTCGTCCCTTTAGAGCACACTTCGTGTCACGCTGTATCCCCTCTATTTGAAGTCACACCGACTACCTGAGCGTGTTTTGTAGATGTTTTATTCGTTGATTGTTTTTATTTTAGGTTTACATTAACCTAAGCCTGTAATTTCGGGGCTATGCCCTCGCTGGTGCCTGCATTAAGAGAGCTTATAATTGAACAAAATAATCCAGCATCTGAGCGCACCCTGTTGATGGGTTAGGGACAACGATTCAGTGCCGCCGAACCATCGACAGCTAACTCATCGCCATAGCTATATTTTATATAATAAAAAAGTGTGCTTAAAATATAAAGAATCTAAAATCTTATCGGTGTAGATTTAAATGACAATCATGTGCTATATCAGTTCAATTGCCCCTGGTGACGATTAACACACTAATAACCAGAGCACAACAACACCGCTTCAAACCCAACAAAATTAGTTAAAACTAAAAAACACTACATGGACAAGCAAGAATAAACGACATATCAGAAAACTTTAAAATTATTTACAAATACAGCAGCGAACCCGCCCTAAAACAAGCAGAAGCAATTCTAATTAAAGACAAACATCAAATATGATGAATTTCCTAAAGCCTTAAACATACAGAGTCACCCCACAAAAACGGGGCCCAACTTTCGATAGGCCTCATTTCTTAATTTTCTGCAAGGATTGAATGAAACTTTGGTGATAACTAGTTTATTGTGTTTAAAAACATCATATCAAAACATGAAAGTCTTTGGACTTTTCTTCTATATTCTAGATCACGTGTTCGAGATGACCTCCATTTAGCTCTGTGAATTTCTTGAGGCGCAGCACAAAGTTGTCCATCACGTCCTTACAACCCGACCGACTAATGGCTCTGATCTCCTCCCTGATGGCTTCCTTGAGTTCCGTGATGGTCCTGTGTCTCCCTGCGTACACTGTCTTTAAGGTAGCACTGGAGAAAGAAATCTGGGGGAGCTAAGGTCTGGGCTGTGAGGTGCCCACTCAAAATCAGTCTTTAGACTGATCACACGGCCACCGAAGTTCTCTTTCAGCCAATCTCGGGACATGTTTGAGGTGTGAGAGCTTGCTCCATCTTGCTGGAACCATAACTTCCCAATAAGCGACGTGAACAGGGTCTGCAGCTACCTCTTGAAGGTTTTGAGGACCTCAACATACCGCTCTTCGGTGACTATCACTGTCGCGCCAGATTCCTCGAAAAAGAATGGACCATCCGATGATGCCTCTGGCGGCTGAGATTGGAGTCCATACCGTGCACTTACGGGAGTTTAGGGGCTTGGTGGCTACCTCATTTGGTCTGGAGGTCCCCCAGAAGACATTTGTCTTCGAGTTTACCTTTCCTTCAAGATGGAAGTGAGCTTCATCTGAGGTCCAAAGGAGGTTAAGGAAAGTTGGGGTCTCATGAATCTTCTCCAGAATCTTGACTGCTATAGTCTTTCTCTGCTCCTTGTCTGAGGCTGTAAGGGTCTGCTTAGTCTGTATTCTGTATGGGTAGGCCTTTACATCCATTACTAGCACTCCCCTGCAAGTCTCACGGGATATACCGAGGGACTGACTTCGCTTGCGCACAGCGTTTTGGGCTCTGCTTAACTGACTCTCTCACGTTCTAGACCAGCTCAGCTGTACGCTTCCTGGGGCGTCCTGAATGGTTTGGACGGTTGTCACTGGCTGCATTGAGGTTCTCCACTGTCCCATAGTTCTCGAAGTGGTCCACCCAGTCCTGAATTCTGCTCTTGGAGGGGGCTTTTTTACATTCGAACTGATGCACGAAAGTGTCCTGCACTTTCTTGAACGAGCCTGTCTTGTAGTAATGTTTGACGCAGTATATTCTTTGCTGGAGCTCCCATTGAGACTAGTTGTGTTCACAGGCGTTTCTTCTGTCATGTCCTGAATCAAGTATATATCACAAAAAGTGTGTGCATGCCCGTGTTTTTTTTGGTGACCCTGTATTAATGACATTTCTACCCATAATATAAATTATAGAGCTCAATAAATTTCTATAAAAAAAAGACCACGATAAAATATATAGTGGTGCGCCATTTAAAACGTGACTCTGCATTACTATAAATAGCGCATATATATTATATTATTTACACTGCAAATGTTATTTGTATAATAACGAAAGGTCTTGAAATAAATAAAAATAACTAGAAGATATTCAAATCAAGTTGCCTATTTTTATCAAAGATCATTTTGAAGAAAATGATATTTATTGGTAAGTAAACATTTCACATCTTGATTCACTTAAAGAAAACAATAAAGTAATAACTTGATTTCTAATTTGCCATATATAAGGTATACTTTTTTAATAAATACATATTTTTTATGTCTCATTTCCTTTTTTTATTCTTTATACTTTACGCACTTTTTATAATCTAAAATATAGCTGGCTGCGAATTCTATTCCCGTGTAAAATCTATTCATTGGGGATTATTGCCGTTTTTCATTTATTTATGCTTATTAATTTGGGTTTAGATTATCTTGGCTTAATGATACTTTTTATTCGTTAATGATTATTGCCATTTTTCATATTTATTTTAATTATTAGTTTAGGTTTTTATCATCTAAAGAGAGACCTTTTGTAATTTGTGCTGCTGTTCCCTCGATTGGCAGAGGAAGCGTAAAATGAAGCCGGCGGACCCCACTTTATGGTGAATGTTGTAGTTTGGTTGAGCTTTGTGTGCATTAGCTGTCTCGGTACCGGGATAGCGATGATGGGCGCTACCGTCTATCCCTAGCGCTGGGGGGAGGGGGGTCCATTGGTGTTTAATTTTTAGTCGCGAGCGACTCTTTCAAATTATATAATTGCCAAAGTCCCCCCAAGGTTATCCTGGGAATTATTTTGTTTTGGCAATAACACCATAACTTTTCGTCCGATACTCTGCTAGACTAGACTAGGATATTATAGGCTAGGCTATACTATGCTAAGATAATGTACAATAGTAAAATATACTATGCTAATTTAGACTATAATAGGATAGCATACAGTACATATGTTAGGATAGACAATAATAAGCTATGCTTGACTAGGGTATAATAGTAAAGTATAGGCTATACATGTCTAGGATAGTTAATGTTAGGCTAGGCAGGGCATGAAAGCATATTCAAGGCTAGGCTACGCTATGGTATGCTAGGTCAGGCTATAATATACTAAACTATGCTACACTAGGCTAGTCTTCGCTATACCAGGCTAGGGAAGGCTATGTTATGCATGCTATACAACCCTAGACCAAGATCTAATAGTCTAGGGTAGGGTAAGGTAGGCTTTGATATACTATACTAGGCTATGCTAGTCTAGGCTCCAGTGAACTAGGCTATACTAGGGTAAGCTAGGCTAGACCTAGTTTTAATATACAATTGTAGGCTGCGCTATGCTGGGATACACTGTGATAGTCTCATGTATACTATACTAAGCTAGGTTATTTTAATATCCATTGCTAGGCTTTATATACAAGTCCATACTAGGTTATACTATGGTATCCTATGCCATTCTATGCTATGATATACTAGGTTGGGCTATGCTGGACTATACTACGCTTGACTAGGCTAGATTATAGTGTACCTTGCTAAGCTAGCATAGTCTAGACTATGGTCGGGTATGCTATGCCAAGATATCCCCGTATAGGATAGGATATACTATGCTAAGCTAGATTAGGGTAAGGTAGCTATGTTAGATAGGCTTTGCTAGGCTAGGCAATACTATGTTAAACTATTCTAAACTATTTAGGTTAAGCTATACTATGGTAAGCTTTACTATCCTATATATGATAGACTATGTTAGGCTAGGCCTTACTATGGTTTCTATGCTAATATAGGCCATGCTATACATTCTCTGCTAGGCTAGGCTAGATTAGTCTGTGCTAGCTACGCTAGAGTATGGTATGGTAAGTTCTCCTATTATAGGGAATCATAGGCTAGACTTGATTATACTAAGCTAGGCTAGGCCAAACTATGGTAGGTTATGCTATGACAATCTCCTGTTATACTATGGTAGGCTATCCTACGGTAAGCTAGGTTTTGCCAGGCTACTTACTATTCGAGACTATACTAGGCTATGCCATAAGATGTTATACTATTCTAGACAATACTAGGATAGGCTATGCTAGGAGATACTATACTTTACTATGCTATGCTATAATATGACAAGCAATAATATGCTATCCTATTTTATACTATGCAATTAAGGTGTGACCATTTTTTCGCCTTTCTAATTCCATAAATGAGGTGTGACAAAAAGTTAAGGGTCGCCATTTTAATTAAATAATTGTTTTAATATAATTTAGTTCTGCTTTTTAATAAGCTTTTAGAAAATTGTGACTTTTTAGTCGCGGCGCCTCTACATCTCACTATGTCGGTCGATCCACGTTTTGCTTCTTTTTTAATAACATTGTAACAATTCTGTCAATTCTCTCGAAATTTGAAACCATGGTGTTGTTTTACATTCTCTTTCGAATGATACAATTGGCAAAGTCCTATAAAGGTGATCCAGGGAATTATTTTGTTTTGGCAATAACATCATAACTATTCCGACCATTCTAAGTAAATTTAAAACCCTTATATTGTTTTAAATTATATTTTGAATGATATATAATTGCCAAAGTCATCCCAAGGTAGCCAGGGAATTAGTTTTTTTTGGCATTAACATCATAACTTTTTGGCTGATTCTCACGAAATTTGAAACCCGTATATTGTTTTACATTCCCTTTTAAATATTATAATTGCCAAGGCCACTCAAGGTTAGGCAAGGAATTAGTTTTTTTGACAATAGCATCATAGTTATTCGGCCGATTTTAACAAAATTTGAAACCTTTAACGTGTTTACATTCTCTTTCGAATGGTAAAATTGCCAAGGCCCTCCTAAGTATTACCTAAAATTATTATTGTTTTTTTCTATTTTCCTTGGCCGCCAGGCGGCCCCCCCTCAAATTAATAGAAATGTAACCCAATTAGTGAGCGAACCCTTTATTTTTTTTTTGTTTTGTAATAATTGTAAATTGCAAAGATTGAGTTAGATGAACTCTGTAGCCATCATCCCCAGGGCCGCAACTTAATGGTTACGACCACAAGTTCCTGAGCGCCTGTACTTCGTGTTGTTTTTAGGGGTTGTTGCACCGTAATATTGTTCCATTGCGCTGTTGTTTTCCGCCCGCACGTGCGTAACTGCGGTTTGAGCTGAAGGAGGATGGCGTTTAATGCGCGCTTTTTAAACGTTGCTGTCAGTTGTTTCTTTGATGGACGTCAATGAATTACGGATTTTTATGAGGGTGGATTTAAGTATTCTGAAACGTGAATTAAGGATTAGACACAACTCTGGTGAGAATGCGTTTGTGGACTATCGCCTGTCGTAAAGTGGCTTCCATTTCAGTTAATTCGTAATTATTCTGCGTATGACCTCGCGAGGAGACACTTTCGTTGCGGGATGTGCGTATGTCGCCCAGGAGAGTTACGCGCGCTCCTTGTCCTCGGTGCTACAAGTAGTCTTCTTTTTGACTTCTCGGGTTATGTGCCTTTTACGCATTTTTACACCATTTTCTTTTCGAACACAAACTCATTAAACCGACCACACAAGGATGAGGGTTCCCGTGTCCGATGTGTCATCGAACCCAACTTTCCATTTCCAACTCGTCTGTCCTTTACCCCCCCCCCCAAAAAAAAAACAGTGTTCACGGGTGGCTAAAAAAGCAGAAGGGTGTCGGCTCTCACGCCGCCTCCTCCTTGTATGGAGTCGGTGGGTCTCTATCGGGCACTGTATCTGTCTTCACGACCGAGCTGGTACCAATATAACACTCAATACGGTAGATTTCGCATCATGCTCGGTTCTAAGACCAGATTATGATTCATACCGACTCGCAGAATTCCATGATTATTATCGAAACATTGTAATCTGCATCCTCTGGTTCACAGTATTCGTGACGCCACGGCTATCTCGCTCCGGGATGAGGTTGAAATCGTCGGTTCCTTGACATGAATAGAGGGATTACGGGAAATGAGCACGCTGATAAGGACGTCAAACTGTCCGCGAGGACAGGGCGACCAACCTAGCTTTCCGCTCTTCCTCACATTGACTAAATGGCATGAATCAGTTTAGCCGTGGGACCTCGTGGCAAAGAAGATAGGAGGCGGTCGATGTGAGCTTAAATTTGCGTGTCATCGCGCTGCAACTGTTCCCTTAAACATAACCACCGATGCCTCGAGGGCTTCAGGACGCTTTTTCATCTTCAAATTGGGCGCACTTGCGGGACGCAGCCCCATTTGATTGAACACTCGCCCGGACCTTACTGCGACGACTGCGTTGTATCCCAGACATTTCGGCACATTTTTGTTGAATGTCTGAGTCTGAGGGATCTTCGCTTACGTTACCGGTACAGGGATGATCGTGATCGCGATCACTACCACTTTGTGCACACAGACTGTCAGACTCCCTGGACGAGGCTGGGCTCCTTCATTTTATTTGACCCTGTTATTGGTCGCATGCTCCGGCACCGGGAGCAGGCGGGTCGTCCCCCCTCCTCCCCGACGTCGGAGCGTGTTTCATTTTTCCCGCTGTTTCGTTTCTTGTTTGTTTTTTGGGGGCTTGGGTTTTTTTATTTTAGCGACTTATGCCCTTGCTGGGAGTCGCCAGATTGGTACCTTAAATGAACAAAAAAATCCAGTACCCGGAGGCGTGGGGTCGTTACCACTTGTCCTTTATAATCGGGACTTGTTCGTGCACACCATCTTGGGGACTTTTATGAGCAGCCAGGCTTCCAACCTCTGCCAATTGATCATACTTTTTTATCTTAGTCTTTGTTGTTGTTGTTTGGATCGTTTTAAACTTTTGATTTAGCGGAGGAAGGCGCTAGCATTTATTCACTCGGCGTCAGTCGCTAGAAGGGCGCTTTAAAATGACCCCCGCCCCTTTATATCGGCTTGGGCTGGGATGGGTTTTGACATCTTTATTCTCCTTCCCCCTTCTATTGCAGCACTTTGCCTCCGTCCATTTTCTCTCCTACCCATAAGTCCCCCCGCAAGGAGGTGTTAATGCAGCTGACATCTGTATGATTGCGTGCTCCAATACCCGCAGGAAGAAATGTGGCTTATATCTTCCACACAGTTTTAGTTCATCTATCTCCACAATTTTTCAACTTTATAGCTCTCCTTGCCATCGCCCTTTGTTGTTTTTAAGATTATTTCCAACAGATTCTCCACGATACCCCCCCCCTCCTCTTTTTCAGCTTATGCCCGAATATTTCTGGAAGTTCTTCCCTTTTTGGGTCTCAACTACGGTGGCGGAATTGGACTCTAATTATAATTCCTGTATATTACACGATTCAGGGTTTGTTATTGCAGTCTTTGTCATTATTCATGTTGTTTTTCTTATCCCCTTCGCTCAATGGACATAACTTCGTTAGTTTTACGTGATTCCTTTGTTGTTTTTTTATCATTTAAATCCAACTGAATTTTAGAACTCATGGTTAGAATGGTGGTTTGAATAGTAAAGTTGTAATAGTCCCCGCCCTGACGCTGCCCAATGCAGTTAATACCACAGCTTTAAAATAGCCCAACACTAGGATGGAATTTTAATTACGTTGACTTATCAGATCGGCGAATAATAATAATAAAAAATTAAGACCACAGCAGTTAGGAAACAAAAGATAAATGAATTTGTTGTCTCTAAACGCGTGAATTGTTTACCGCTCTCTCTCCTTTCAAATGTTTTGTCCTTCGATTAGCTTCAAATTGGTCATTCAAAATTCCTCGTCGTCTTCGATTGGGCTGTTGTTACGTGAGATGCAGACTGAATAATTTATTGCCATTTCTTCTCGAGTCAGATCGCTTCTTCACACAATCACTTCCTTACAAATGATTGTCTGAAAGTAGCCCGGTCACGTAGGTATTGGGTCTAATGGCTAGTTGTTTGTAGGCACCACTCGTTGTTTGTTAAACATATTGCGGAAAACGAATGTTATTTGACTGTTGGAACTATTTGGAAATTGAAAGGTTGGAGTTGGTATTCTCAGGCGTCTTCTGGCTTTAAACGATTACGTATTCAGTTCTTGCCATGTTTCCTTGTTTGTGTTTGAGCGTCGTCGAGAGGTCGTTTCAGTTTCTCGATGAAGAAAGAACACCGTGCAATCCTTAAGGACTAAGTGTAACTAACTGCTGGGTCATCTGCGTGTAAGAAGATCTACCTTAAATAAATCTGAAAAGCTTCAGGATATTATAGTTGTATTTTGCTAGGTTCCAAGAAAGATTGTGGTTCGTTTGTATATTCAAATTAGCTATCATCTATAAGGTCATCCCATAAGTAATGCGGCATTTTTTATCGATAGAAATAATCGAAAGTAGGTTTGTTTTTACACTAGCCTAGTCTACTAAGTTTGAACCTAGTATGTCAGCCTAACACAAGGCTTACATTTCGACATCCTTAGTCCACCGTAAGGGTTGCACCCTGTGCAGCCTGTTACGTTTGGTACCTCGAAGAGCTGCGCATCCTCCCTGCCTGAGTGCAAATTAGGGAAACCTTGTCACTAGGTTGACTTGAACACACTGATAGGGCCTGGGAGCTGTTGGTGCCCTTCTCCCTTGCTCTCAGCACTACTTATTTTTTTTCTTTTTTTACTTTACGACTATTCCATCGATCTTTTGTTTAACTGCACTTGGTACCAGCAGAAACTGTTCTCATCTGGACAGCATGTAAATAGAGACGCCCTGCCTCCAGGCTGAATAGCACTCTTTGATGGGGCCGAGGTAAGGTGTAGGTGCGCTTCCACCTCGCTCACTGCCAGCATTCCCTTTCTCTACGACTATCCCCCAAACCTCTGTCTAGGCTTAAGGACCTTGGTAGCTACCTCATGCCTTGTGAGAAGATAGGTTTTGGAACCTATATTAACAACTCCCTTTATCATCTGCAGGGCTGCAAGAGACCAGGCCTTGAGGGCACCCTGGCGTTGTGGCGCGAATAAAGGGAATATCGGTGTTGTTCCGTTAACCACTCCCTGCGTGTAAAGGTTCTCGGGTGCATAAGGCTGTACTGTTTGTGGTGGGTGGGTGGGTTACTGTCTTGTTGGCTGCCCAGCCAACTAAAGGTCTTGGTTTTCCTCTCTGGGTCTGCCACAACAGATCTTCAAGATCCTGGCCGTCCTGTCGGGTATTAATTAGTATGTCCCAGAGAGGATATCCGTCCTGCCTCCGACTGGCCCGTTGGGAGCTGCGACTTTTAGGGAAAGACTGGCCACTGGGTAACTTCTGGTCGGTGTGAGTCGCTGTCCTAGGTTGCGAACTCCATTCGTTGACACACCCAGAGCGGACCCCTGTAAAGTCTGAAAACCCAAGATGCGGGGTATAGCCCATGACCCCCTTCCTTTTTTTCTTTAATGGTCACAAGTGTAGGAATTTACGATTTTTGGTTGGTTCTCCAAAGTGTTCAACATTTCTCACTACATTCCTGTGTCTCAATCAATCTTCGCCGGACCTTGTTGTTGGGGCGGTCGGTGAGCAAATATACTGCACTATGACAGGTGGAAAGGCTCCCCTCATAACTTACGAATGCAGCTAAGCTGTTTTCCCTTTGTCATCTTCGGAACCGCCCTCGGGCAGCTCCAGTTCTGAAACGTAGGTAGCCTCCCATGTGCTATATCGGGGGCTCCAAGATTTATAGCGGAAAGGGCGCTTTTTCCTCTCCTTTATGACAGAGTCGGGTGTTTCTCCCTTACCCCCTTTTGCAGAGTTGCCTCCGGGCGACTCTCAGGTGAACCACCACAAGCGCCTTAGAAAGGTAAGAGGCGGCATCGTCCCTTTTGGCTTTGCCCACCAGATATGACAGGGTATTCCAAAGGGGCGAACCTTGGCACGGTGCCTGACACCGAACCTGAGTCCGCCAATCTGCTAGGTTTTCACTTCTTTCCCATCTTGGAGAAAGATCTGGCCGAGGCTGGTACGACCATCCTTAGAGCGCCTTCCAGACATGACGGGAGGGGGTCCACTTCCACCCCTCAAATCGAAAAAAAGGAGAGGTAAGAAGAAAAGGGGATTCTTCTTTCTTGGCGGATGCTTCGATGGCGGACGGGTCTGCTGCCGTTTCGGCTAGTGACCAGTTCAAGAACAGAACTCCCGACGTCGAAGCGCCATCCGGTTGGGAGACAAAGATCAAAGTCGCAACTGAGCGCAGTCTCGTTTACGTCGGGACCCCTTATTCAGAGATTACCTATCGTTAGCCAGTCGGCTTCAAGCGCTCTTTAGTTATTCGTTCCACAGTTCACAGTAAGTTAGGTAAATGCAAACTAGAGCTAGATTGACTAGTAGAGAGCCTAAAGGTGACTCGTTTCTCGGACGGGAGCCTTCTGGCGAATGCGGTGGACCCTTCCGAGGCGTCCATTGTTGGTATCGCTACCACGTGAAGGTATTCGCGTCGAGGCCGCAGAGGTACTACTACTGATACCGCTTCGGCCATAATAATCGCTCCGACTATAGACTTGCAAAGTCGGGTTTACCTAGCTAAGTCTGTATAAATTGGTCCAAGGCCTTACACGATAAGACCCTATCGTGTATGGCCCTACCCCCAAATGCCGCGACGGCTTCAGGTCGCTTTCTGTCGTCTTCTAATTGTGTACACTCGTGGAAGCACCGCCATTTTATGGAGCGCTCGCTCGCACTTTATTGCGACGACTGCGTTGTGCCCCAAACTGTTCGGTACATTCTTGTTGAATGCCCCACTCAGGGTGATCTTATTGCACGTCAACGGTCCCGGTATCGCGATGAGCCGGGTTGCTACCGCCTGTCCCCATTATTCGGGACAAGTTCTTGCACACATACTTTTAGACTATGTGACATTTTGGAGGAGGTTGTCCTCCCCTATTTTATTTTACTATCCCTGGTGTTGGCAGCATTCTCCTGCGCCAGGGGAAGGAGGGACTCTCCCGACGTCGAAGCCTGTTTCTCTTCTTTTTTTTTTTTAGGGGGTTACTATTTTGATTTTAACCTAGCCTAGTATTGAGTACGGCGACTTTGCCCTTGTAGGCAAAGTCCTTCCTCGTCATTTTGTATTATTGATAATTCTACATATTAATGATTCCAACTTTTTGTAGGAAATTAGTATTTTACGAGGCATCGAGCTTTTTTTGGCCGCTTCTAGCCCTGTTTGTATGACCACATAAGCCGCTGAGAAAGAGCGATTAGACGCATCGATTTAATAAATCCCCATTCCCTACAATAATGATTACCATCACATTTTGACAAGATTATAATTTAATTAGGATGTAGAATGTTCTGTGTAGTAGGTTATTTAAAGTAATCATACGAGAACGCAAAATCCATTGTATCACAACCGTCACAAAGATTATCCATTTCGAACTCAACGCTCTGCCCCTGCAAGTTCGCTAGAATAGGCTTTGTTTGGTTCCTTTCCGGCCGGGAAAAGGACACAAACCTAACAGTACTTAGTAAAAACGAACCCACAAATATTAACCCCCCCCCCCCAAACACACTAACCCAAGCATTTTTTTTTATCCAAAACAAACTATCGATGACAGGATGGTTGTCAATCTATCAGCATAAGTCTAAATTTCCGTTGTATAATTAGTGAAAGTGCTATGTTGAATTTTGCGTATTTTTTCAAAATACAAATATAACCAAGCGCCTTCGATTGTGTTGGAGTCATTAATCTGTATAATTACCGTATTATTATTGGCCATTTAATGTGTCTTATCGTTAAATAATTAATATTATGAGTCAAAAGACCACACATTCATGCTTTGGGCGTTTAGAAAAGACAACCATACTAATTTAAATAGTAGAAAGTTTGTGTGAAGTATACGGTGAAGGAACAATTAGTGTGAGCCAGTGCCAAAGATTGGTTTCAGAATTTTCGCTCGGGAAACGTTAGGCTCAAAGATGAACCCCGTTCAGGAGCACCACTGTAATTTGATCAAAGCTCTTTTGAAAATAACAATGCAAGAAAATCCGATTGTAACTGTTGAACAATTGACTGAACAACTCCATTCAACTCTTTCCACTGCGCATTGTAATTTAAAGGAGATGGGCAAGTTTTTACGATTGAGTGAATGGATTATGTTATTATTCCTCCTGGGCTGTCACAAGTACACTTTGCAACAAAGAATCAACATTCGTTTATCTCTCATTTCGCGATTAACAAGTGAACAATTTTACTAGTATTATTACAAATGAAAGATTTAAAAACTACCTTCCCAACACCAAAACGATCGTACCTATACCAAAATACAAATAACTCGAAAAATAAAATAAGAAAACAAGTAGTAAAACAACAAACTAAATTAGAATAAATAAATAAAAAAAAAGATCCCGTCGTGGGACACCAATACCAAAAAAATAGGAGAAGGCCCGATCACCGGGCACCATTCATTTATCTCTACTACTTCCTTCCTCTTCTATCTATTTTGACATCCCCTCTCTTCATACTTCTTTCACATCTTATTCTATCTTTCTAAATAAAAAGTAAAAAAAAAAAGAAGAAGAAATGCTCTTTTCCAGCTAGCCAACGCGCTACCTCCTATCGCAAGCGATACCGTACAAAAGCTTAACAATTTTGATTGGGAACTAATAAGTCGTCCTCCATATTCACCCGACTTAGCCTCATCCGGTTACTAGCTTTTTACGAGTTTAACTAATCACTTTAAGAGAATGAAGATGCCGACAACAGAAAGAGGTTGAAACCACTTTAAAGAACGTTTTATCTTTTTAAGTCAATGTCAAACGATTTTTACAAACATGGTATTGACCAGTTAGTAGAAGGATGGAGACTAAGGGTAGAAACCGGTGGAAATTATATTGAGTATTAAATAAATAAATACTTATTTATATATAAATTACTTCAAATTATGGTTTGATTTCTATCAATATAATAATGATAAACATGAAAAAAATGCCGCATATTACTTATGGGATGGTCTTATGCCCCGATGCTCCTTCAGTTTTTCCTCCCCATTTACGAAGTAGCCAATGGCTTGAGTTATTTATTATGTAGAGGGAATTGTTTACAAACAAACTCGTGTTCACCAGGGCGGGAGTTTGTTTGGACGAGTCCCGAAGATTGGGCATATGGACTGCAGCTAATTGGAGTTTATAAAAGTGTGTCCTTATCATCGAGTGTTTGGTTCTTTGACCTCCCCCTCCAAAACTGACCTGCATTCACCGCAGATATTTTTGTTGTGTTTGTTTAATTTTATTTTAAATTAGATCCTTTGTTGTTTATTCTTATTTCGGTGGCCTTCCCTTCTTCAGGAGATGTCAGAAGGAAGGTTAATAGTTGAAAAAAGTCGTTGCGGAATGTATTCCGGTTCGGGGAGTTGGGCTACATCCCCCATTCCATCCACACATTTCCACTTCTACCGACATTTGTTCGCAAAACCGTGAAAAATCCACCCCCTCCTTTTTTTAATATAAACAAATAAATTTATTATTAGGGCATTATGACCGATTTGTACTTTTAAAAAAAAGCTTATTATTTTCATTAAGCCTTTTATTTATCAGTGGAAACTTAAATGTTTGTGAGATCCGAACCTCGGTTCACCCACTGTATATGGGAATCACCGTAAATGAGAGTCGAATAGGGTCTCCATTCTGCGATTAACCGCGCTTGATGTGACTAACTTGGCTCATATCGAAAGCGGTGTTTTAAATTACTAAACTCGGCACCCAAAGTTGCCGCGAGAGCCAATTAAGGCTGCCGGGTAGCGACCAAGGAATCATTTTTAAAATGCCTAAATTGCCCCCCAAAATATGAACTGTGTATCACGCTTTATTGCAGGTCAAATTTTGGGCTGATATTTTGAATATTAAACATTGTACAAACGTGAAACTTGGTCCACTGAAACATCCTAGGTAGGTACGTACGCAGTTAACATTTGCTCCTTTGTTCCGAATCACTCGGTGTGGGATCCTTAATGTTGCAATTATAAGCTTAGGGGCCCTAGCGTGAGCATAATCTAAGGGTATTGTTAATGATTAATGGCTTCTTGGCGCTCTAATAGTTATATTTCACTATGAGGCCTCGTTTCCAGAGTTTTTAGGTCTTTTGAAGGAGTGACTTTTTCAACCCTTTATTTTTTTATTACTCTTTAATTATTTTAGCTTCAGATTTTCTGTCTATTCGACTTTTGCAAATATTTACCTGAAAAATTACTTTATTGGAATTACTTTTCACCCAGGGTCATTTTCAGTGAGAAGCAGGAAATCAATTTATTATTGAAACAGGCCGAGAATGAGATTTTCCACACCGAGATTGTTTTTTGTATATTGTTGTCCCTCTGACGTCATCTCGTGTAGCGGTTGGGCAGGTTCCTGTCTTCAATGCTGATTGGTGGTGGTATTTAAACTTTACTTATTTTCACCTCTGTGCGAGCCTTAATTAAAATCTCAGACATACACTCGTTGTTTTCTAATTTGATTCCAGAACCTTCGTTCTTCCGATCACACCATGTTTGTTATCAATTGACCTTTTTCTTCTGTGCAAGGCAAGGGCGATAAAGTACCTACCTCTTAGTCTAGTCTGAAGGATTCCGTGCTTTCCTTGCCCCAATGTTGCGATCTAGCATCCATACATTTTTACTTCCTTCATTTTCACCACTTTCTTTACAAATATAGCTTTAGTTTTTCTCTTAAATTTTTTTGCAAAAAATGATTCTGATTTTGTTTCATCACTGTCCTTTTTTCTTTTCTCGCCCCATTTTCCCCATTGAACGGCCATTTCTCTTTCCCGTAGCTTGTACAGGGCTAATATATATTAGCCAGTCCCAGATGACTTTTTTGTTTTTACCATTATGGGTAAACCTGCATCGCTCGCAGTCTTCGCCCACGCCCTCTGTGTATTTCCGCCCATGTGTCTCTGCAACTTTGAGCCTATTTTAGCTTCTTCCATGGAAGGAAGTTTAGGCCTCTGGAGCAAGATAAAGTTCGTGGATGCAGGAGGCACTTGGAGTTGTGCAAGAGAGACAGAAGTGCGTGTGTGTGCACGAGTGAGTTCTCCTTGATGTTTTTTTTTGTTTTTTTTATTTCGTGTTTGAGGTAACTGTCACCAATCACCTCCGTTGATTGGTGACAGTTATATCTAGCGTCCGTTGCACCCTTTGGGGACCCTCCCTCAAGGTAGGCTAGTTGGTGAAGCTCCAGAGGATCCACGGGGTTAGTGAACAGCAGTGCCCCTCGTGGGTTGATTCGAACTTATATGAAGGCGGTTTTGGTCCTGACTCATGACATGCGACGACCAATTCAGTTTTGCGGGATCTGCGTTACGATGAGGTTTGTTTTACGCTTCGTGCCGTCGCTTGTCTCCTTCCTCGGAGCTGCATGATTCTGTGTGGGGAGGGGTTTGGATCGTGTTGAGATCTATGCCTTGGCTAATTAATGAGTGGTGTTTCGATCTGATCCAGTGCCGCGAAGGTCAATCTTGCCTGAATCCCCAAACAATAACTTTTTTTTTGCATTTGCGTGCACTTTATCGCTTTGACTGATATTTTGGGGGTCGTTCGAGGGTATCTGCACTCGTGTATATATATATATATATATATATATATATATATATATATATATATATATATATCCGATAGACCTGAAATAGAAAAAAAGGCATTGACCCCCATCTCTTTGTTAAAGTTCTTATTTTTTGTTCGATCTTCTTCACTTTTGTGTGTGGAAAAGTCCTGGTTGTGTGAAGAGCCCCAGAAAATGGTTCTTGGGATTTGATAAAAAACGGTTCTTGCAAAGTCCACCTTTGCTTTTCACTACAGTGAATCGTTAATCATGTTATGTTGCTTTCCCGTTCGCTGCGTTCTGTTGTTCGGTAGTTTTATTGGTTTTCTTCGCGTTGATTGTGGTGGCAGCGAATTGCCTCTTAATGCGACCGAACGTTTCGCACATTTACCCCAATTCCCATCTCTTGTATTTATTTCGATGATTTTTGTTTTGTTTTCGGTTTCTCTTTTCTTTGATAGATTTTTTTTCTCATTCTATTTCTCTTTCGTCGGCGTTTATCAATAAATGTCAGTAGTATCCCGAAATTTCTGGCCCCCAATCCTGCTTTATTTCATACCCACTTGATAACTATTCATACACCTCTAGCTCCCTTACCCCCATTATTGCAACTCAGTCAAATTCGTACTTTTTGGATGATTGGGGTCGAAGGTATGGTAGTCCTTTAGTCCCGTTTGTTTGTTCTTTTCTCGGGTATTTCCTACTTTGCTTGCCCTCTTTGGATTATACAAGTTTCTTTTACTTCATTAAAAATATAATACCTACACATTATTTCCTGCCCATTTTCGACTTGCCACACACACCCTTTCCCTGATCCTGCTTCCCCTTCCCGAGAAAGTTGGTGTTTGTGTTTGATTCTTCGTAACTGCTAATGCTCACACCTTCATGTGCCGGACACCTTCAAATCACTCGCTAATGTCCTGGAAGTCCTTCCTCTGTTTTCGGATCCAGGGCAATTCTTGTCGCCCGTGAGGATAGGTCCAGGGAACCCTTATATCATTAGCCAGTCGTTTCCCGAGCGTGAGTGGCTGATATGCTCGGTCATTATCGACCAACTCACGTCAGAGTCGTGTTCGTGATTTGGCTCGTCTGTTTTTTTTTAAGGAGGATTAGGGGGCTTCTAATTTCTTTATGAGTGGTAATTGGGGCTAGAGTTCCTTGCTGAGACTTGTTGAATGTCGGTTAATGCTTTGAGCTTATAAATTAACGGGGTTAGGCGGTCCTTGAGCCTTTCGTTGCGGGATTGAGTGGGTGACGATCAGGGAGTTTCACCTTCCTATTTCTGCCGCTCCAAGTAGTCTCCACTTTTGGTTACATCAGTACGATAGCAGATACTTTTTGGTTGAATATCCTAGTTTAGGAGAGCTTCCTGATCGGTATTTGCGCCAGTACTGCCTATACTCCGACTCCTTGGGAGGAGTCGAACCTCCTCCATAGTATTTAATCATTTAAATTGTTGGGTACTTGCTCAGACATCTGAAAGTACCTTTGTCCTCTTTTTAGTTTATTGGCGGGGCATTTTGTTGAAATAGTCTTAAGGTTTCTGGTCGGGATACCTTTGTTGGTTTTCATTTTTTTAATAAGGCCCGATTTCCCAAAACCTAGCATTATATCGATTTTAATTATTATTATTTGCCGTCATAGTGACCTAATGTTCGCATCACTGCAAATGATTATTAATGTAATTCTTTTTGTATAAATTACTTGTGTTGATTGCTTTATGATGTTTCGTAATACATTATTTTTGATCGTCACGTCTTCTTGAATCTGGTCTGATCACTCGTCAATCATGACTGGAAGCGGGTGTTTACATTCCTTCACCAGCTCCGTGTCGAATATTGTCATTTAATTGCAAAATTTCCTTCGAGGATTAATTCTGCAGACGTGTCTTTATCAGCCACCTTATGTGATTAGCTCGCTCTTTTGTACAGATGCCCTGAATTGATCAGATGCATTATCTGCTACATTATTCAATTCTGCTCTTTCCCTTTTCACGAACAGATGCTAAGAACATAAGTAATAGTACAACAAATCCACTAGGACCCATTTAATGCCTTTCTCTAATGCCCTCCCTCCCCTCTCTCTCTCTCTCTCTCTCTCTCTCTATATATATATATATATATATATATATATATATATATATATATATATATATATATATATATATATATATCTTTTCGGGCGTCCTTTATCATGTGGAGTCCAATCGGTAATTTCTCTGCTTCATCTATCGTCTTTGAATCTTGCCAGCCTCAGCTCTATTTCAAGTTTCTTATACCTTCCACTATTTCCTGAAGTTTCGTTTCTCCACCTATTCATTCTCTAGCTCCTGAAGATGGGCTAAACTAACCTAAACAATCTCAAGATTACCCAACTATATGTTGTATATTTATCAAGCAACCAGTGAGGTACTGTTAATCACCACTGATTGGTAAGCAAAACTTCATTCATTTGTTCATTTTCTCTATCTGGAAGGTTTTGCCTTAGGACAATCGGCTGAGGAAATTCCGTGATCCTTGGGATTCTTATTTTTTTTAACATAATAACATCCGGAGTATTATTGGTACCCTCTGTCAGAAATGGTGTGATAATTTCGCATGTGTTCCTTACGGATGGCCACTTTGAGGTTGAATTTCCACAACTGACCACTGAACTCATTCGTGAGTTGGAGAGAGCGAACTGTCTACGGCGTTTCAAAGGCGTCTTTGTTTCTTTAGAATATACAGAAAAGTGTTTTTTGGTCTTCGAGACTGAACTCTAGTGCCAGAATTTGTGGTTCTCAGTGCCTTGGTTCCCGTAGTTTAAACTAGTGATTTTTGGAGGCGTTGTTTTCGCGAAAATCTGGATGCCTTGAAAGCGGCGACCGACCCCTCGCCCTCTCACCGGCCCGTCGTTCCACGTCCACCATTTCCTCGTGTCGCGAAGGGCCCGAACGGCCGCTCGCCAAAATTACGGTCGGACGCTCCGCCAGCCTAAATTTAGGCAAGATCCCCTCTGGAGGAGTTGTGCCCGCCAGCAGCCGCGGGCCTCCCCTCGGGGGTGGGGCTGGGGGCGTCATCATGGGCAGGCGGGGTCTGGTGGGTGTTGGGAGCGGCTCCCAGACCTTGGACCGCAGGTCTCGCTCACCTTTAAAGAAGAACGACCCTAAGAGGGCCCCGCTGGTCATCACCCGCCGACGTAAGGGTTCCATCGACGAAGGCAGACAAGTGACCCACGCTTTCAGTAAGTAGCCTTTGGGGCCACGACCCTTACCCCCCACTCCTTTGTGGTAGGAATTAAGAGCTCAATTTGGCAGTCTAGTGCGCCTTAATCGATATTTATCATTATTATTACATGTGTCCATGTTGGAAATATTTATTATTATTGATAATGCTTTTTTTTAGCAAGTATGGGTTAACTCACTTTCTAAACTTAATTCTCCTTAAAATAAAATTACTATTTCACCTGGAAGTCGATTTTGTAAAGGTGTAATTGCTCCTTATTTATGTTTAATCTTACCCGTAGAATTATTCTAAATTTCATTCGTAAAAAATCAGTTATCCACAGTCACGTTTTAAGAAATGACCGACTGCAGCTTATCTTTGGTTATATATGGCAGTGGAGGAAGGAAGTGGACAGATAGAAAAAGAATTACAGCTTAAATTTCATTCGTAACAATTTGGATTGTTTTTAAAGTGGAGAAAAGAACCAACAAGGAAATCTTATGTTTCTCTGGAGTTTATGAAGAAAATGGTGTAATTGGAAGTCAAGCTGGGCATGTTTACACGCTGTAAAATATATCTCGTTCAGTGTCCCAGTCTGGTGTATCTTCGCGCGTGTTACCTGTCCCAGTGTCGGGCCGACGGGGTTACTATCGCTTGTCTCAAGTACTCAGGACAGGTTCGCGCAATTGTGACACTGGACTGACCGATTTATTTTTTTAGGAGGCTGGTCTCCACCATTTTTGTTTTCTTCTTTATAGTGTTGAGTGCATTCTCTGGTGCCAGGGAGAGGCGGGCCTTAATTTGACGCGTAACCCCGCAGGGGGAGGAGGGTGCTACCCAGAGGATCTACGTCCTTCCGGCCCGAGTGCAAATTAGGGAAGCCCCTCGCTCCCTCTCAGCATTCCTTTTTCTCTCTCTAGTCTTAAGGACCTGACCAGCTACCTCACTCAAAGTCAGAAGAGAGGCTTTGGAACCTCTATAAACATCGCCCCCGTGTCTCAAGAGACCCTGGCTATACATAAGCTAAATTGATTACAGCAGCGTATGCCCTTGGAGGCAGTCGTCAGATAGTCCCCTGTTTGAATGGATGATCACCACACGGATGTCAAAGATCTTGCTCCAAATGTGTTTCTCATAATTGCAAACGGGATGGTTTCGCAAATGGAAATTGAAATTCTATACTTGCTAACTGTGTGGCAACGTTAATGGATTTTGTCTCCATGTTGGCTGGATGTTCTAAATTCAGTGTTTTTATGGTTAGTTCCATTGTCTGAATTATATCGCGTGTTATCAAGGGTGGGTTGAACCATTCGTCTGCTGTGATCGCAAAGGCAACGGTTAAAATAGCTCAAATTCAAACGGGTCTTTTTAGGATTGGTTAGAATCACACACTTGCTTCGTGATGCTGAGAGGAGCATCTGCCAAGTATGCAAAGTTAATTCACTGCAAGCTACAAACCTAAACCAATCAGTATATCTCTTTGCATAAAGGTAAGAGTTGCTCGTATCGAAAGTAGTGAAAGATGGTACACAACTTTACAGAACCTGCCTAATCTCCACAATTAAGGCAGATCTCACTGCGGGCATTGGGGCCGGGAGGGGCACAGTCCACCAGATGTCATGGGCAGCATGCACTGACCGTCCATTTCTACAGTCGCGGCCAATGATTTGGGCAAAACAGATAATTATTATTTTTCATCAAAATTATGCATGTATAGAGCAAAGTTTTGATTTGGTTTAGTGCATACAAGTGTATTAAGGACTAATAATATAATATTGGAACTATATAGATAATTTATTGTGTATTACACAGGAATTTATTTTCATCTCAATATTTGGAATGATGACCCCTATCTTTTAAAACCTCCTCGATTCGGCTGGGCATACTGGAAACCAATGATTTGACCTTTTCTATGTTTAAAGACGTCCATTCTTGCTGTATGAGCACTTTCAACTGTTCAACATTTGTTAGGTTTTCTCTATCAACCCGTTTTTAACGATGGATAACAAATTTTCGATAGGATTTTGATCTGGAGAATTATTACTCGGTCAGGGCTTCAAAATTTCGATCCTTTTACCTCCAAGATACTCTTTAATCCTCTTAACAGTGTGACAAGTGAGATCTTGTAAAATGCAATTATTCTCGTCAAACTGCCTTTCAATGGTTGAAAGAAGATGGTCATTAGGGACATTTTTGACCATGTTGAATTCGTAGAAGTGTTCTTTGGCAAAATTGATATAGAACCGACTCCCCTTGAAGAAAAGTATCCCCACACATGAATAGTTTCAGAATGTTTGACCGTGGGAACAATGCAGGCCTCTTTATAGCGTTCACCTTTTCTCCTTCTGACAAGCCTTTTTCCAGATGTGCCAAACAGGCGGAATGGTACCTCATCTTAAAAAATAACTGTATCCCATTGCTCACGTGACCAATTATTATATTTCTTGCAAAAAGCAAGTCTGGCCTTGACGTTTTTCTTGGACAAAAACGTTTTTTTGGCAGTACTCCGTGAAGCGAGACCCTTTACAAGAAGTCGCCGTCGAACTGTTCAAACGAAGCGCCTAACACCATGTGATTTCCATTCATTAGCAGGCTGTTTTCTACTGGCACTTCGATTCTTCAAAGAACTTCGCACCAAAACTCTGTCTTGGCGATCAGAGGACGTGCGTTGACGACCAGGTGCCTTTTTCACATTTATTGAATGCGTCTCTTTGAAAGTTTTAATGCTCCTGTATACAGTTCTTTCACATGCAATGCCTTTAGCAACAATGTCCCTTGGATTGAGGCCAAACCAAAATTTTACCAAATAACTTAATTTACAAAGTTATACTGAATATTTAGTAGTCACACAAATCATATACAATATTAATATCGAATAAATGATATTCGAAGGTATTTTACACGTAATAGGCAAAGAAGAGTTTTTGCCAAAATCATTGGCCGCGACTGTATAGCAATGGAAAATGAGCAGGATATTGTCAGAAGAAACGGCCGAACGAAAGAACTAAACCACACAACTTAAAGATACCCAGAAGCCAACCTCGTAAGAGGTGGAAGAATGAAATTGCCCCGATGGAACGTAATCAGTGGAAGTTCTTTGTGTATGTGTGGGGGTGTCTTTGCCGAGTAAAGGTTGGATTCGTCTCTTAAGAACTTCGTGTCATTTTGTAACCGTGACGAGTATTCACAGATGGCTTCATGTCCGAAGAGGGTATTAACTTCGATGCCGTATCCCCCTCTTAAGTCTCTGGGGCTCTTAACACGCCCACTTCCCCATTGTTTCGTCGATCCGTTAATTGTTCCCTGAAGACATGGTGGGGGGCTATGGAGGCGGCTGATCACTTCGTCGTTGTTGGATTATTGAATTCAGCCCTTCTGATCATTCGAGGAGGAGGATATTCTCTTAATGCTGAAATCGAAGCCAAGTTCCCAAGCAACTGGGAAAAAGGCCGCGGGGGCAGGGGGGTTATTTATTTCCATTCGGGGGGGGGGGGGGTTATTGTCGGATAGTAGAGACATGTCACTGTGTTGTCAGATGGAGTGACTTAATTAGGTTGTAACTGAGATGGTGGTGTATTGAAGCATAACGGCGACCGTTTATTTGAAGTCTTCCCCTCATAGGGGAGGGGGGGGGGGACACACTCTAATCGTTACTTATTTTGCCTCTTTTCAAATACTGATTGCCATGGGTGTCCTCGTTAGTTATTTTGCCTCTTTTCAAATACTGATTGTCATGGGTGTCCTCGTTAGTTATTTTGCCTCTTTTCAAATACTGATTGTCATGGGTGTCCTCGTTAGTTATTTTGCCTCTTTTCAAATACTGATTGTCATGGGTGTCCTCGTTAGTTATTTTGCCTCTTTTCAAATACTGATTGTCATGGGTGTCCTCGTTAGTTATTTTGCCTCTTTTCAAATACTGATTGTCATGGGTGTCCTCGTTAGTTATTTTGCCTCTTTTCAAATACTGATTGTCATGGGTGTCCTCGTTAGTTATTTTGCCTCTTTTCAAATACTGATGGCCATGGATGTCCTCGTTAGTTATTTTGCCTCTTTTCAATGACTGATTGCCATGGATGCCCTCGTTAGTTGTTTTTTTTCTGTGTATTCCAATAGTTATGCCAACTTTTGTTGCATTCCCGGTTGAGAAGTTTGTCAATATTTATTCAGTACTACTTGTGTTTCTATTCATTCGCTCATCCCCCTTCCAGAGAACATGTTATCATTCCCCGTTGGATTACAATAAAACGAACTTGCCACTAAATCATTTTGTCACGTGGGCAGGCGCGAGTGATTGTTGCTTTGTCCTCGAAAGAACCGCAGTTCAGTGTGATTTTCGTGATTAGGATCTGGGATTTAACCATCGTTCCAAATCGAGTTCATAACTGCCATCGATCCCGATTGTCCAACGCGCGACCTCGTTCCAGTCTCACTCGTTTCCACGATCTTAGATAATTATTGGTAGGGTAATATTTTTAGAAGCGTCAGGGAACGGGCCACCTCACAGGAGGTATTTGAATTAGTTTGCAAAGGGTGTGGTGAGGTTAGGGGAAGCGAAAGTGCGTGAAAGGTACATAGACCTAGTAGTCTAAAGTGATGTGTGTTTTGATACGATTTAAACGGCCTTTGTTTATCCCAGTGGAAGCCTCTTGTTTTGAGAGAGATCAGTCACAGTCGCTACAACAGCTGCCTAAAGTCCACTGACCGCCACTGCTTCATTCTCTTTGGATAGTCACCTACACGAACCCAGGGCCGGCCCAAGCCTTTATGGAGCCCTAAACAGATTTCATTTGTCCCCCTCCCCCCCACACACCAGCACAACCACACTAGATGCTTGATCACTTCATAGGCTGCACTGTCAGTGTAACACATCCACTATCATCTGCATTATTCGTAGTTGGTTTACATCATACTGTCATTCATGTGTAATTCTGGCTATTGCCAGAATGACACATGAATGCTGACTGCTACACAGTGGCAGCAGTCAGCAGCAGGATTAATCTATTATTGTACCAACTCTGCAAATGATATAAAAAAATTTCTGTAATACCTGAAATATCATTTGATTTATATTATTACTCATTGTTTTTCTTTTATTTAAAAATGTTTTATCATGACGTCTTGACATTTCAAGCGCTCGTGGGGGCCCCTAAGCGACGCTTAGTTCGCTTATGCCTCGGGCCGGCCCTGCACGAAGCGATTGGGGATTCTAAATTAGCTATGGAAGCTTCCAGCTGTCCCATTTAACGGGGTGCCACACATGCGAAGGGGGAGGGGGGTACGGAAAACCCCGAGTAAACGGAAATCCCAAAGGAATTGCCTCATTAACCACATGCCTTTCATCGGGGGCGCTCGCCGTTGGGTCTTGTGTATCTTATTATAATGTTTGTTTTCATAATAATTCACGCGTGTTTCATTTAAAAAGTTCAAGAGTAGCTTTCGTGGTGTTTTTTCTCTATTCCAAAACGTTGAAGTGGATTCAGGGAAGTGAATTCTAGACTGCTCCGTGAACAACGAATTGGAATGGTCAGTAATTTGGTTAATAAGTAATCAAGGGTTCTCAGAAGCTAGTTATGGATTTGATTTGTTTTTGTAGTTAATAAATCGTACATATATTTTAATCACTTGCTTTGCCAATTTACTTTGGAAACAAGTGAAAACTAATGCAGAAAATGTAACCAAAACTGAAATCCACGCAAAAGGTACTCCAAAGCAATCGAAGACGCTTTGTTATAAATATTTATATTTATGATGATACGAAAAAAAATAGATTGGCAGCCATCTTATCATTGCTAGCGGAGGGGGGGGGGCCCTCCGAAATAATGATTAGTGTGGTTGTTTTTTTAACTTTGTATTTAGGAGGCGATTAGGTCTTGTGACTTGCTTTGATTTTTTATTAGTAAGTTATGGTTTTTCCCCGCCTTAAAGGAACCAAACAAAAAGCCTATTCAGGCGAGCTTAAAGTTTCAGTTCAAAATGGCTGATCTTTGTGAAGGTTGTGGTACGATGGTTACTTGCCTTCTCGCCTGAATAATAATCATTAATCTGTGGAATTACCAAAACTAAAGTGTGGAGGTATCCCCTTAGAATAATATTATTTCCCCACCTCCTAAGATACTACTTCGGAAGAAAAAGCGAGCCGTTACTCCTCCCCCCCCCCCCTTTTCCGACCTTCCCCTTTTTGGACTCGCCGCCAGGTCTCCGCGAAATTCCCACCGAGGCATGACGCTGAAATTTGGGCTACCTCCCGGCCGTCTCACCCCTCCCCCCTTCCTCGGGTCGGGAGATTACTTTGTAGGATTCGCCGTGAACCGCTTTTATTCCTCCCGCCGCGGTCGCCTGTCTGGCCCGCTGATCCCTGCCTTTGACACTTCACCGCAATGAGACGCTCGGGTTGTCACGGCCGATAACGAAGGTTACAGAAAGTCTCAAGGTCTCCCTGTTTTGGAGAACTCCGGGTATATATGCACCCGCTCCAGGATTACAGACAGATTTTGTTAGACGAGACTTCCCCCAAAGGAGTGCAATTCAACGAGCTCTCTCCCAAGAAGTGTGAGTGACGGTCGCAAGCCACAGAAGAGCTGGCCATCACACCCGTATCTTCGGGTCAAGGTAAGGGAGAAGTCTCGTAAGGCAACGTCAGCCTTTCTCATCCGCCTTCGGATCAAGGATTGGAGAAGCCGTCCTCCAAAGTTCTTCTGGTGACCTCTTAAGGACAAGAGTCCCGTTAGTTCGCTCAAGCAGAGTGTGGAGAAGTCATCCCTCCCCCGCCCTTTCGAAGTTGGTTCGGTGACCTCCTGAGGACAAGAGGCCCGCATCTCGCAAAACACAAGTTCGAGAAAGTAGCCCCACCCGCTGCAGGTTTGTGGCTACCGCCCGTGAGTAATCATTATCACCAAGACCTCCCCCAAGTCTGCCCCCACCTTACTCTTGAGGTTCAAAGGAACTAAATCACTCACTACCCTAAATCTCCCGTTATAACCATTCAATAACCCAAGTTATCAAATTAGTATTCGGAGCTTAAGTCCGTCTTATTTATGTACCCATATATATATATATATATATATATATATATATATATATATATATATATATATATATATATATATATATATCCATATTTATTGTTGTGCCTTTTATTTAGTGTGTATTAAAAATCTATTTTATCATTGTGTTTGTTATATTCCTTGGTCACGCAGCTGCCGCTTTCTATTCAAATCACACTCTTAGAACAATAACAGTTGTTACCTTGCTTGGCCTACCTTAGAGCTTGTGTGCGCATATTCCCGTACACTTGGCCATACTTCGACATAAACATATCCTTGATCTACATCGTAGTTAAATTAACATCCTACCTAAATGTGATTCTGTCATCATGGGAAATTGTATTTATTGAAAGTACACCACGCCCCCTCCCGAGGCTCGGAAAATACTACTTTCAAGTGCTAATAACTCTAAAAATAGTGCTCTGCGCCTCGAATAAATAGCAACGCACAATTCAGATAGGCCTATAAAATAGATTGAAAATATATTTTCTGTAAAAACTGTAGTCGTTAATTGTAGAATTACTCACACAGGTCCTATTTCCCTTTCTTTAGGAGGAAAATAAATCCGAGCCCGTAGCCAAGCCGTAATTTTTTTTGTTGTTGTGGGGGGAGTGTAATTTGAACTTGAATAACACCTCCCTCGCTTTGTAATAACCAGTATAAGGCACAGACTGGCGAGAAGATAGTAGGCCTACTGATTAAACATTGCAAGAAAGAAGAAGCATGTTCAAATAGTCAATCCCTCCTTGTAAAGGTATCAAACGAAAGATTATAATTTATTTGAATAACAATTTTAATGCATATCAGAAGATAAAATTATAGCTCATAATTTATAATTCAAACAAGCTCTTCAAATGTGAGAAATGGCTAAAAACAATTTTATTACTTGTAAATTTCCCTGTTTTATATCATCACACAAATATTCATACATATAAAGGCCGACTCGATCGCCGAAACATCTCAAGTAGTTTAGCCACAGACAGTGCAACAGTTTTCTCTTTTTCAAAGCTCAAGAGGGCGAGTTGGCATTTCCGCTGATGGGTCATGCATCTTCTTTATGGAGTTAGCAGTCTTGTCACCATTGAAAATGTGGCTCGACATTTAGCTGAAGATGCTCCAATAGTCAAGGCAGCACAGAGCAATGTGTGCAAGTTTTGGGAAAGGTGTAGAACCATTCCATAAACTTGTTAATGGCAGTCCTGCTCTCCTGACATGCATCTGTCCAGAGCTGCTTCTGAAGCATGTTTCCAACAACCTCCACCTCATGTCGAAGCAAAAATAAGTCAGTAACCGCTCATGATTTTTTTTGCCAAATCAGTAAGTGGTTACAATCAATCAAAATAAGAAACCTCTCAGAGTATGATAGTAAAGTATAAATAGATGCCATCAACTTGTTGTTGCACTCCGAGAAGTGCCTCTCCAACTCGCTGGTGAGTGAATCCAGTATTTGAAAATATATAGAGGTGAGTGGTTACTCTTCGTCTTGTCCTGTAGATGCGGTTACAATCAAGGAATCCAGACTGCGGGGATGTTTTCGAACTCGTTTTGTCAGTTGTGGAGCTCTTTCGTGTCCCTCAACATGTCCACAACATTTAAGCTGGCATGCTTTTAGAAACTCTGAAAACATCTTCTTTAGTTCGCATGTTGCGAATGATATGAACTGTTTAACTAACAATTTGGTAACCATTGGCGAATGATCACTCCATAGATTGCATCATCTTATCCGCTGGCTTTAATGCACTATGTACTTCACGCATGACAGTATCTGATAATACAAACCTCTCTTGGGAGAAGAGCCTTTTTAACGCAGTAGCAGTCACTAATAGCGAAAAAATCCAGTGTTGGGATAATAATGTTGTAGTTTTTCACAATAGTGTTAGTAGTCTTGAAATGCCCACTCCAGTGTTGTTCCAGTAGACGAGCCAAAGGCGGGGAGCACCTGACTTGCTGTACAATGTGTGAACTTTAGGCTTTGCCAAGAAGTCATTCAACTGCTGACACATAAAAAACTTTCACACTATGTCCATTTCCCGACAAACATAAAGAACAACAAGGTGAAGTTGATGGCTAAACCAGTGTATGTACGGGATATTTCTCTAAACATGATCAGATGCCCCATTATAACACTGTGCCAATAACAGCTTAAGATCGAAATCTTTCAGCGCCTGCAGAAGGTGATCGGTGATGTAGTTTGCATCAAATCATCTCCAACTCATAGAGCTCAAGAAGAGTTTCAGTTGGTGGTCCATTCATTCTGACAAACCTGATCACAACAGAAAGAAGCTGGTCTCATCATATTAGATGGTGAACAATCCCTGTAGTTGTTGTTTTGATCTCCTGTGCAATTTTCTCCCTCACCAACTGCGCCATCATTCCAGTCATCATTTTGAAAATATGGAGATGTGTATTTTTCATTTTTTGATTTTAGCAAATTTTGCGTCAATACCCATGGTATATTCCATCATTTTCATAAATAATCCTAAATGGATTCAACCAATCTCCTTCTCACTCCCTCTGAATGGCAACTCATTTGTTGTGAGGAATTTTATCACGTCAAACACACTAGAGAGATAGTATCTGTTATTATTTACTTTGGTATCGCAGAGAGATTCAAGTGAACCACCTTCTTTCTCAAACTTTTTATTATGATCTTATGATCTACCCATGCAGCCATAACAATATATTGGACTTTGATCCAGTAAGTTTGGAAAACCCTTTTTCCCTCTCTGTTGCATTTTTCCAGTTTTTGAAACCTTCCGTGGTGTACACCTTATCTTGATCGTTACCAGCAAGATACTTACGACAAAGAAAGCAGAAGCATGACTTTTTTTCCACAGAATATTCTAGCTTAGACCAGTCAGAATATAATGTGTTTGGAACGAGCGACTTTTTTTCCAACATCAGACGGATGTAGGTTGATGGTGAGAGACGCCACCAGAATTAGGGGTAAACGAAAGCTTGTTTGAAGAGCAAGTATGGCTGTTGAGAAGAGGGAGAATCAGTTGTAGTCACTATCGCTGAGACAACATCAGTGGCCCTCTTCGCCCTTTTGCTATTAAAGTAGGATCCTATATTGTTTAAATATAAATCAACAGTTTTAACTTTACTATGGTGGCATTAAAATATTTAACAATACAGTAGGACTCACTCATTTCATGTTGATCTGCTACTCCATTTTTCATTCCTTTCACTATAATATATAATTTTTCACTCATTGTATGAGTTGAAAGACTTTTACAGACATTGTATTTACTATAATATATATTTGTTACTCACCCATAAACGGGGTTGTAGAGCGAAAATTCAAATAGAAGAAAAAATAACTGTTTAGGCCCACAAATCAAAACAATAACATTTGTAAAGCTTGCCATAAAAGCGATTACTGGTGAGATTTAGTGAATTTTTCATTTTATTCACACATATAAAACTTGCATCTTGATATATAGGGATTCGGTTCGCCGTAATTACATATATCTAACGTTGGAAATGGAATAATAAGAAAAAGCCACTTACCAGCGAGTTCGTTATTAGGTACCACGTCTACCAAGCCAACAAAACTTGAAAAGTCAGAGTCCAAACGTAGCATTATTGTTGTTGTATTTTTTTGAGTTGAGATTATAGGATTTAGTTATGATAATACATACAAACACTTTTATTTTTATCGTAAAATTGATTTATAAAATGATATTTAATATAATCAGTTTGGAAAATAGAATTGCAAATGGGTTACTGTGATTTGAGGACTGCCCTCTTGTGAAGATGTTTGCTAAAAAATTATTGGAATGAACTTCCAGACTTGGAGATAAATTCTTTCAAGGTTTAAGTGTCTTTTAACTTATGGAAATGGCAGAGGCAAAATACAATTTTAGAGCTTTACTTTGCAGTCAGTTCTTCCAACTGGCAAGCAACCAAGAAGTTCACAAAACCACAGTGGTAATATGAAGCTGGTGCCATAGGCAAAATAACCTCCTCCAGAAGATATCTGTGAGTAAATGTAGGTGCATGCTTGTTGTGTAATGTTCTCCCTTGTGTGTAACTGAAATCATATTATTTTATGTAAAAAAAGTGTAGGGGGGGGGGGCTTATCTCCCCCGTGGCTACGGGCTTGAATAAATTGCATTTTTTGGGAGAGAATAAAAATTACTGTTCTCTAAATTATAATGTCGGTGGCCATATCAAAACACTCTAGTAGGCATAGGTTTTAAGTGCTGCTATAAACGATAAAGCAAAAGCCAAGAAGTTTATGGAAAACGAGTTGACAACTTAGACTGCAAGGGGCGAGTTAGTTTTTGGTCGACTTGAGCCATCATCGCAACTTCAGGCCATGTATGTATCTGTTTCGTTGATTATTATGGCTATGTGGCTACGTCCACCACTTTCATGCGAAGTGTAAGGGGATAAATACTCCCTTCCCCACACACAAGTGAGCCGCTGGTCACTTGTCCACGCATCCTCCCCCTCCTGCCCTTAACCTAATTGGGTGACGACGTATAAAAGCAAATATCTTTGGAAAAAACGAAGTAGATTACGTGAGTCAGCCAGGCTACGAAGTCCCCTGCAAGAGGCCGGGCTACCAACAGAAGGAACTAAGAAGAAGCTCATCCGGAGCTAGTTCCTGGTGATCACACCGAACTTTAAGTTAACTTGTTCAAGTTCAACTTACTCTCTTCAGAGTAACCCCCTATCCTGGTGTATCCCAAAGCACTGAGATAGTCCTCGCCCTTGAGGAATACCTGAACTAAGAAGAAGTTCATCCTCGAGCTAGTTCCCGGTGGTCACACCGAACTTTAAGTTAACTTGATTTAAACATCAAGTTCAACTTACTCTCGTCAGAGAAACCCCCCTATCCTGGTGCATGCCACAGCACAGAGATAGTCCTTGCCCTCGAGGAAGACCCCCCCCGAGTGAACTCCCTCCAGCACTCCCCTGAGTAATCCGAAGAGAAGAAAGAAACATTCTTTCACTGTCCCGTGGTGATATCAGTTCCTGCCGAAGGTGTGTGACTCCCCCATCTGCCACACGCGCCAAAAGCCTCCGTAGCTTTAAAGCTATTTCGCCCGTACAAACACATCTGAACAAGCGGCACGCGTCACCCAAGCAACAACATTCTTGAGTTGAGGTAACCATTGAGTCCAAGGTCAGACTCAAACCCGATTCTAGTAGGAAGCTACACATGTATTTAAACCCCGGTATCCGTTTCAGTAAAGTCCGTTTGCATTTTTTTTTATACTAAAGTGACTGTGGGTCAACCATCACTAATTTCCAGTATGTCATTTTAGAAAGCCTCACTTAAAGTAATTAAATTAATTTCTGTGTAGTTAAGGTGTCAAATTTCGTTGGTTCAGTTTTTTTGTGTTAAAGTTTTAGTTTTTTGTAACAAATTTTTATTCAATCCTCGGAACGCTAAGCAAGGCACTAGGAACCCTCACAGATTTAAAGAAGAAATAATAATCAGATAATAATAATAATCAATTATAATAAAAAAATATAGTACTCTTAGAGATAAAACGTAATCGCGGAGTTGTGAAATACGTAAACAACCCATACGTACGAACTCCAGCCATCACTCGGTCCTTCCTATACCACGACACGAAGGTTGTTGGAAAAAGAACACTTACCGTTTCCTCCGAATGCCACTTTGAACTCTAGTATGCTAAACTAGTTTAAGGATAATTAAATAGTTTAACATTATTTTTAAAAACTCTACGCAATTAAAAAATGTAAACAACTTATAATCATCATCATCATCACAATTATATTTTAAGAAGGGGATTTTTTGGAGTATTTGAATAATAATTTCATCTTAAACGTTTGGTTATGACTTATTGTTTTTATCAAAGTGTTTTCTAATCATTCTTTTATAATATCAAGAAACAAAATGGTGAAGTTCAGAATATTTATTTTTATATATCTTCTTCTATAACTATATTTTAGCAACGTGATATTTTGAAAGGGGGAAAATTTAGTTTAGAGTTCCTTTTTTAAATTATTATAATTGGCGAAGTTCAGAAAATTTATAAAAATTAAACCATGGCTGCTTTTTTTTTAGATTTCAAATTTTAATCTTAGTAGCGAAGCGCAAGTTCCCCCGTAAGGAGGAGTGGCGAAGCCATTGCCTGGTCACTATATAAAACTAACAAACCCAAATTAACCTATATATTTTTTAAAAAACTTAGGAGCCCATCTGGCGACTGCCTACTTGGGCATAAGTTAACCTTCCTAACACGCCAAATGGCTCAATTATGCAAATAGTAATAACAAAATTGAACTGTGAATAAGCGGAACTTGGTCATGCTGCATAATTATTGCGTTGCAGAATCGGGTTGAAATGTTGACTTTTCGTAACTTTATAACAGGTGATACTGCACCCATCAAAATGCCGGCGCCTGACTTCTTCAAAATTACCATGATTTCATCTATTGTTGGCGTAACGTTTACTTAATTATATTTGGTTAAGTTGCTGATTGAAGGATTACTTGCGTCACCTGTGTTCGTTTGAAAGTTTTCTTTGTATTTGTTAATTCATACATTTTTTATTAACAGTTTACTCCGTCCGGTTTATGAGAGTTATCCTTTTTGGCAAGCGGAGAAGGAACCTATTAATGTCAGTTTAGGGATTTTCTGAGACGTTGGGTCAATCCTCCGACATCTTTAAATTTGTATATTAAATTTCTGGTCCGAGTCAATGCGGCCAACAAGTTCTCTGTTGGGGTTATTTACGATTCCATTCCGTGCTTCAAGATTTCTTGTTGATCGCGATCTTTTCCTCCCAGGTTTGGCTGTACTGCATTGTCAAGTAAAAATATTTTTCATAACACGTTAGGTTGTAAAATTGATTATAGGGATAAAAATAAAAGAAATAACCAAATGTTAATACTAATAATTTTGTGATAATGAAAAATTAAATACAGTATATTAAGTTCATGTGGAAAAATTGGGGAAATTTGGCACCACTGTTTTGAATCGAACAAAACAGTTTCAAAATGTTTCTACAGTACTGTTTGAAATATCGCAATAGCGTAAATATGTTCAGTAAATTTAATTTATTTTACTGGTAAATGTCCCTTCTAGTTTATTTATAACTATACTTCAAACACTCCATTTCTCCTTAAATAATATATTTGTCACATCGGAGTTCAGTGTAAATTGTGACTTGACTAATTGTGGCAACCGAACATGTGTGTATATTTTGGGGTTCATTGAGGTCCATGGCGAGTATGTGTCTGCGTATATATATATATATATATATATATATATATATATATATTCTCGTTATACCCTTATACATCGTTACCTTTTTTTTTTAATCACGAAATCTGCCAATTTTAAACCATGATTTGTTTGGGAACTTAATTAACATAACTAACGCTCAACTAGGCGATGGATGCATTACTTGAAAGAAATAGTTTCGATGAAATATAGACATATCACTCCCCAACTACCTCGTTCTCCCCTTCCCCTCCCCCCCTTACCTATTGATATGCTGTTGCGGTGATCGAAATGAAGGATAATTTCAGAAGGTGCGAGAAGGCTTTGAGAATGTGGAGGAGGAAGGAGAACTTCCGAACCTAGGTCAATGGTCGTTTTCTTGGTCCCACGTTCCACGTGAGAGCACGCGTTATTATGGAAGACGAATTAATCTGGCCTTCTGCTACCCAAGATAATTCTAATTTAAATCTTAAATTACTCTGCATTACCAGAGTTTTTTTTTCAAATAGTTTATATTAGTAATGAATTATTAAGACATTAATCTAGAAAGTATTTTTTATTCAAAATGAGGCGAGAATATAATGGATAAATCATGTTCTTTGAGCAGTAATCCCGCAAGGGACCCCGTCCAGCCCCAGCTTAGCCTCTTCTTTCAGACAGCCTGTATTTCTCCCTACTTCCTCACTTCCCCTACAACCTCTTCCACAACTTTCTCTGGTCGGCTTATTTTTTCTCAGGGTAGATGCTGCCCTTAGCCAACTATCCCGGATCGAGGCTGAGGGGGGAGGGGACAATGTTCCCAAACCCCTGAGCTCCGGTTTGGGATGGTGGATTTTTAACAACCCGCTTCATCCCTACCCATACCGTCCTCACATCCCCTCTCCTTTCCACTTCACTATTTTTTTTTACGCCGTGCCCAAGGTGGAGCCGCCGTGCTGAAGGGCTGCCAGGTCACCAAGAGGGAGGGGTGGCTTAAATGGCGGCACCTGGCTCTGCCAGCCCTGTACGCACCCCTTGCAGAGCGGGCTACTGCGAGGGGTGATGGGCGTGTGCATCCCGTGAGAAAATTAGGGTCACCATGCGCAATGATGAAAAATTTAAAAAAAAACCCTTCCCCTTTCCCCCTCACAATCAACGGAGCCGCCTTCGAGCAGCTCCACATAAAAAAATGGAGGTTCTCCCCCCCCCCTTATGCTTTTGCAGGAGACCCCCCCAAATCTCTCTAACCGGAGATGAGGCTTACTCCTCTCCCTCACCTACGGGTGTAGGGGACTCGCCCTCTCCCCTTGTGTGGAGGTGCCCGCACCTCCCTCTTTACAGCGGCAGTCCCCCCTTTACTTTCCAACGGGAGTGCCAAGAAAGCCAGCAGGCAGCCCATAGCCGACCGCTCCCCATTGAAGCGGCTTGGTAGGGCAAAACTCCTTAGGAGGGAGAGGGAAGCCAGGCCCTTTCGGTCGCTTCCATAAAAGACCTGCTGGCTAGAATACTAAACCTAGCGGGGGTCAAGGCCTGTGCCTCTCAAGACAAGACTAATGACACTGATGCCAATAGGACCTGTGATGTTCTAGAGGAGGGGGGGGGAATGGAGGCCCCACCCGAGATAGACATGGTCCTTGAGGCAACCCAGCCCTAGACGGTAGGGCCTTCCATGGGAATCCGGACTCGGCCTTAAGCACCGAACTCGAATCCGCTCCTATGCAAGGTCCTCAAACGGCTAGGGTTTCCAAGGCAATACAAGGAAGGGAGGGATCTCCTCCGACCGGTGCCCCTACGACTGCCAGGACCTTCTCCATATCGGAGAAGGACCTTGCTGAGGCAAGTCCATCAAGCCTGGGGGCTCCTGCCGGCGGAAGGGAGAAGAGGGTTCATTCCCTGGCATCCTCCTAAAAAGAAAAAAACTAAAAAGACTCGGGGCTCCTCTCCATTCGCAGGGGCTGCGGGGACGGATGGGTCTGCTGCCATTTCGGTAAGCGTCCTAGCCAAGATCGTCACACCCGGCCCCTCTGCCCCCCCGGGTGCAGAGCCCTTGACTATGACCAAAACTGCTAGAGTGCAGGCCAGAGCCTCGATTACATTGAGGCCCCTCATTCAGAGGTTACCTGGCGTTTTCGAGCCCGCTGGCTTCAAACGCTTCCTCGTTATTCGCTCAACTGATTGGCCATGTTGGTTAAGGGCAACACGAACCATCAGAGGAGAGCTTTAGCTATTGTGTTTGGTAGAGAGCCCAAGGTGACCCGTTTCTCGGACGGGAGCATTCTGGCGAATGCGGCGGATCCCTCCGAGGCGGTCAAGATAAGGGCTCTTCGGACACTTGATGGCACCCCGGTGAGTGTGACGCCGCACTCTACCATGAACTTTGTGAAATGAGTAGTTTATGCGAGGGAACTCGTGGACTACTCCTTAGAAGCTATCACTCTAGAGCTGCCGACCACGGGGCGGTCAAGGTCGAGCGTGTAATGAGAGAACAGGGAGGGGCCTCGAGACCCACCCCTACACTTTTCGTTACGTTCGACTGTGACAAGCTCCCTGAGTCGATGCGTGCTGGTTGGTACTGCTACCGCGTGAAGGCATTCGTGCCACTGCCGCGAATGTGCTATTACTGTCACCGCTTCGGCCATACAAATCGCTCATGTAGACGTGTAAAGTCGGGGCCACCCGAAGTCTGTGTAAATTGCTCCAAGGTCGCACACGATAAGTCCAAATCGTGTGCGGCCAAGCGTGTCAATTACGGAGAGCCGCACTCCGCTTCTTCGAAACAATGTGGTGCATATCTTCTTGAGAAAGATATCCTGGCCGTTCAGGCCCAGGATACTCTCTTATTGCAAGAGGATAAGGACATGGTCTTGGCGCGCCTGGCTCTGCCTGGAACGTCTTACGCCTCAATGCTTAGAAAGACACCATCTGCTCCTGGCCCATCCAGGCCAACGAGCACGGTTGTTTCCGCTCCCATTCGGCCTCCTTCTGCGGTTTCTACTCAACCCGGGCGCTCCCTTGGTAAAACCAGCGGGACAAAGGGTTCATACCCAGCCTCGGCTAGAATCAGGGCTCCCCCCTTCCCCCAGCGTGACCGTTTCCCGCAAGGCGAAACGGCCACGGAGTCGTTAGACTCACAGGAGGCAACACCCCTGAAGTTAGTCGCTAGGCCATCTTCCGGGGTTCCTAAAGCTGCCCCCCGAAAGGAGGACAGCAACAAAGGAGTTTCGGCTCCTTCGCCCATGCCTAGTGGTTGGTTGGGTGACTCGGAGGCGATGGATCCTCGAAAAGAGGGCCCCCGCCTACGAAGCCGCAACGCCTGCCTAAGGTTTCGAGGCGGAGGGAGGAAAATACTCGCATGGCGAGCCCACCCTCCTCCAATAAGTCCTCGAAGGCGACAGCGCCTTCAGCGCATTGTTCGGCCATGAGCGTCGGGGAAGCGTACGGCGATTACCGTGAGAGTCTTCTGTTCAAAGAGGGCCCCCGCGTTTCCGAGCTAGGCTTGGAGGGCATATTCTTTCAATGGAATTGCCGTGGACTCCGGGCCAGCTGGGAGGAGCTGCGAAGGCTCGTCTCGTCCCGTTCCCCGTTAACTATCTTTTTGCAGGAGACCATAATGGGCGCAGGCCCCCTGCCCACTCTCCGGGGGTATAAGGGTTTTGTGACCCCACCACCACGGGATGGGAGCCGGGCGGAAGGATGTGCGATTTATAGCCGGCATGATGTCTCCGTTCTTCTATTCGCTTTAGATACCTCCTTTCAGGCAGTAGCTGTGCAGCTGCACCTTGATAGGAGGTATACTGTTATTTCCGCGTACATTCTACCGTCAGCAGACTTCGACGCGGGGGACTTCCGCCGCGTCGTGACACGGTTGCCGAGGCCCTATCTCTTGCTCGGAGCTCTAAAGGGTAGACATCCCCTCTGGGAAGACTACTCTATCAATTCCCGGGGTCAAATCCTTACTGACCTGATCGACGAGCTTGAGATGGTTGTCCTAAATGTGGATGAGTTTACGCATTACTGCCCGAGAACCGCTTCATTTTCCTGCCTCGATCTATCTTTGTGCTCCAGATGCACAGCCCGATTTTGATTTGGGAGTGATCGACTATTCCATGGTATGATCACTTTCTCATTCAAATATCATTTTCCGGGCTGCTGCCCCTCGAGAGCCCGCCCCTGTGGTGCATGCTCGGTGGTTTGCACTTCAGGAAATGACTGAATTCCCTATCTCAGTTGAGGAGTTTAGGTCGTTAGATTAGGCCGTTGAGTTCTTCTCCGGCAACCTCATCGCCACGGGCTTGGCTACTATTCCTAGAAGCTCTTACTGTTTTGCACGCCCACCACTCCCGTGGTGGTCAGCTGAGTGTGAGACGGCCCTCAAGCAGAATCGCTATGCCTACATGCGCTATAAGCGCCTCCCGAGCGATTTCACTATCGGTGAATTTCGTCGCGCTAGGGCTAGGTTCCTGTATATTTAGCAGCACGCCCGCCGCTCTTCTTGGCTGTCATACGCGTCTTCACTTAACGGGAAGACCCCTCTAGCAGAGGTGTGGAATCGAGTCGAAAGGATTCGGGGCAAGTTCTCGCAGGACGCCCCCACCCGTTCTCCCTGAGAATAGGACCGCAATCTCGGACCCCGTATCCGTGAATGAATCCTTCGCGACCGCTATCTCCGCATTCTCTATCCGGGATGCTGCTCTGCCAGGATTCAATGCACGTCGTGATGTCGCCGAAGGCCGCCGACTGGACTTTACCTCCAGAGGCGGAGAACCCTTCGTGCGCAGACACCGCCCATGGTCCGGACGATGTCCCGTACGCTATGCTTCGACACCTGGGTGAGCGAGGCATGGCCTTTCTGTTAGATTTGTTCAACAGGATCTGGGTGGAGGGTCTCCTCCCAGATTCCTGGGGAATCGCTACTGTGCTTGCTTTTCGCAAACCGGGGAGAGATCACTCTACTCCGTCCGGTTTCCGCCCAATCTCTCTAACTCCTTGCGTGTGCAAATTGATATAGAAATTGGTAACTGTTAGATTACCTTTTTTTCTGGACAGCTCAGGCCATCTATCTTCTGTACAGTGCGGCTTCCTCTAGTTCCACTCCACGTCGGATGCTCTGCTCCAACTGGAAAATGCCGTGTGCGAGGCCTTCCTTCCTAGGTATCATGGAGACTCTCCACACGATGGGGGCGAGGCGTCACCTCCTAATGTTTATATCGGAATTTTATCGAGATCGTCGATTCCGCGTACGGTGGAGGGTGCTCTCTCCGGCCCAATGGAGCAGAAAGAGGGTGTCCCGCAGGGAAGTGTCCTCAGTGTCACACTATTTGCTATGAGCATCAACCGCATCACCTCGGTGCTGCCGGAAGATGTTCTCCCTACGCTCTACGTGGACTACCTTTCGATCTCTTTTGGCGCGGCCCAGATGCCAACTCTGGAGCGTCGACTCCAAGAGGCATTGAACCGCGTCTCTCGCTATGCCGAAGCCCACAGGTTTCGGTTTTCCTTGGCCAAGACTAATGTGGTGCACTCATGCCGCTATCTACGGCTCCACCCTGACTCAGACTTTTTTCTTAATGGGGTACGCCTGGAAGTGGTTGAATCGCACCACTTCCTTGGTCTTGTATTTGACCGACGCCTCATCTGGGAGGCTCATATTCGCAGCCTTAGGGTCTCTTGTATCCGCGCCATGGATATTCTCCGTTCCGTGACGTTCAACGCTTGGGGCGCTGATAGGGCTACTGCCTTACTTTTTTTATCGATCTTTTATTCGTTCGAAGCTCGACTACGGATGAGAGTTAATGCATCCGCAGCCGAGCGTGAATTGCGGAAGGTGGACTCGATCCAACACACCGGCCTTCGCCTGGCGACCGATTCCTTCCGCACTTCCCCCATTGAGAGCCTACTAGTCGATGCTGGGGAGATGCCCCTCGCTCTACGCCGTGTACAGTGCCTTATTCGCCTGTACGCGCGAGCCCGGTGCCTCCCTCGGTCGCCAACAATTCTCACTGCATCCGTAGCTTATTTCGATGGTGCCTATGCCGCCGAGAGAAGCCAGTCATACCCTAAGCCCTTTGGGTTTAGGCCCAGGAAACTCCTTCGAGAGCTAGGTTTAGCTCTCGAGACGGTGGCGCCCCTGGTTCTGCCCAGTACGCCACCCTGGGGGGTACCACATTTGGCTATTTTTCGCCACGCCTCTGCTCCCAATGCTTGTACAGCGCTGGGAGTATTGCGTTCGTCCTTTTTGGAGCACACCTCGTGTCACGCTTGAACCGTGCCAGTGTATACGGATGGCTCCAAGTCCCAAGAAGGGGTCGGCCTAGATGCCGTATCTCCCGTTTGAAGTCAGCTGGCCTCTGCCAAGCGCTGCGTCTGTTTTCACGGCCGAGCTGGTGTTAATACACCACTCGGTACGAGAGATTACGCGACGTGCCCGGTTCGGAGACCGGATTGTGATCTATAGCGACTCACAAAGCGCCCTGAGTGCTCTCAGGGTATTGGAATCTCCGCATCCCCTGGTTCGAGATATCCGTGACGCTACGGTTTAGGGAAGCCTGGCGGAAGTCGAGATTATCTTCTGCTGGGTTCCTGGACATGTAGGAATTTGCCGGGAATGAGCGCGCCAAAGAGTCCGCGTGGACTCTGCGACCGGACCAGCGTTTCGCTCTTCCTCACACCGACTACATGGCAGGAATACGAGCAGCTCTTTTGGCTACTTGGCAATGAAGATGGGAGACGGTCAAAGGGAACTTAAAGTTGCGTGCTATTGCGCCGCGACTGTTCCCGTGGACCTACCGCCCAATGCCGCGAATGCTTCAGGTTGCTTTCTGTTGTCTCCGTATTGGACACACTCGCGGGACGCACCGCCATTTGATGGAGCGCTCGCCAGGTCCCTACTGTGAAGACTGCGTTGTTCCCCAGACTGTTCGGCACATTCTTGTTGAATCTCCCAGTCTGGGCGATCTCTGCACACGTTACTTGTCCCGCTACCGGGATGGGCGGGGTCGCTACCGCCTGTCCCTTGTCCTCAGGACGAGTTTGTGCACAGACTGGTGGACTTATCGACTTTTTTGGGGGAGGCCGGCCTTCACCCCTATATTTAACTAGGTTTTGTTTTTTGTTGTTCTTTTCTTTGTAGGTCGTATGCTCCTGCACCGGGTGAGGGGGACCTGCCCCCCGACCCCGGAGCTTGCTTCCTAATTGTTGCTATTTTCCCTTTTTATTGTTTTTGTGTTTTCATATTCTTATTTTAAAGTAGTCTAGTGCTAGGTTGTCTTAATTGCGTCGACTTATGCCCAAGTGAGTAGTCGCCAGATAGGCTCCTAAAATTAAAAAAAAAATCCCTCAAGCGAGTCATGTAGCATGTGCCACGATGCTGCAGCTGACATTTGTATGATTTGATGTCCTTTCGTCCCAACTGATCTGGGTTTACGTGTTCTCCCCGTTATACCTCCCGCAGGTTGATCTGCGTCTATATATCTTCTGAACATTGTCACTTTATTACCTTTACTATTTTCTTTACAGATCTCCATACAAACTTTCTGCCTGAGTTGCCCTCTTGGTTTTCGCTTTATTTTTTTAAGTCTTGTCCTAAGGTCATTTGCTACACGCTTCTTGACGTTGTTCTTTGTTTTTATCTCCATTTAGCCTTCCTATTAATTGTTAAATGCGTTTTTCATTTGTTGCGAGCGGTGTCTATGCCCAAGTTGATTTGCGCCAGAAGGCTGCTGCTAAATGATTGGTGCCACTCTATTTCATAGAAAGGCAAACAGTTAATCATTATTCTTTTGTTCGGTTAATCCGAATGCCTAAGGGGCGGGGTGTGACGCTGCCTTCTTGCAGACGTCTTTTTGTCTCCGACGCCAAACGATAGATTGAGTGCTGCCACCGCGGCCGGGCCGAATCGGTCGGTACTTGGTCGTCACGCTCGATACTCGGGTTCTTCGAAGTCCACCGCCGCCGCCGAGGCATAGCTATCTTCCTGCTGCCCGGTCCGGTGACTGACCTCCCCTGCCCATCACGACACGTTAGACATCATGCCTCCTCCCCTCTCGAGGGACGTTTGCTTGATCCTATGGCGTCTTGCGGTGAAAGAGAGGGAGAACAATACGGGTTGATTGAGAGTAGTATTGTGTCGTCGCCAATGGCTTGGGTCGTGTGAGTCAGTTTTCGTGGATCAATTTTTTCTCTTTTTATCTCATTTTATGTGGTGAGAGTTTCCTGGATGAATTGGTTGTTTGTATTGATGGTCTGCTGTGTTTTGAGTTTGAGAGTTTTTGTTGGTCGCTTATTCCCCGGGTTCTTTTTATTCGCCATTTTAGTCCCACACTATGCGTCTTGTCGCGTCACATTCTCCCTTCTTTCTCGCTTCAAGGTATGTTGTTGCTTACGTTGGATTTAACGATCGCTGATAAAATGGTTGGCGACTTCATTATTCTTCCACGCGGGATTCGGTCTTTATTAGGAAGGTTTGGTTAGCGGTGGAGAATTGCGCGTCCTCCCACTCCAGAGCGTCTCTAGTAGTCTCCTTTAAACCACTCGGTCGATTTACCTCCAAACATTTTAATTTTCCTCATTCCTCCACCACTTTGCGAACCTTGATTCACGAGCTTTTACCTAGTGGGAATGCCCTCGTTTTTGGCGTATTAGTTTTCAAGTAAATAGAAACTACAAACTTTAAGCTTTTAACGTCTGTAGTGCACATTTTCACACCCTCTTAACCTCCACTTTACTTGAAACCTCAAAAACTTTGACGGTGAAACCATTTTGGAAATTTGCTTACTACTACGGGCGGAAATTATATAATGCCCGCCTTAAAGCAACCGGGAGAAAACATCTCTTAGTGTGTTCGGTTTACCCTCCCCCCTGAGCTGATGTTGAGAAATATTTCCCCCCCTTTTGTAGCCCCGATTACCCCCTTCCCTCGTTTTGGGTTGCGTTGCTCTCTGCGATCTCAGGGTTCAATGGCACTATTGCCCGTGCCACTGATTCGGGTCGATGAATAAAAGTGTTGTGCGATGCAGATCTTTGTGGTTGTGCATTATTGAATACTTTTATCTGGTTGTTTTGGTATGTCTTTCCGTATTGGGTGGTTCCTGGGTTTCCAACAAATTAGAATTACATAGGCCGATTTTTGCTTTAAGCTTTTGTTATTTAAAATTGACCAGGAGAGTTGTGCACCTTCTCGTTTCCTGGCATTCACAGTATAATTTTGTTTAGTTATCCCGGCTTTGTATCTTGCTCACTTTTTTCACTTTCCCTTTTGTTTTCGCTTTTTTATATGTAGTAATAAACTGTTTGTCCTGTAATCGCTTCATCCCTGGGGATATTTAGTTTTCGTGTGTGATTCCACGCTCAACCAGGCCCAAGAGACAGCAGGCCTCCCTCCCGACACTTGAGCGCACCTTTCTATTGTTTTTCTTGGTGTTGTCTATTTTGTTGTTGGCTTTGTTTTGTTTCGTTTTTCAATTTTTGTTTTTGATTTAAATTAGGCTTGGTAATACTTTTGTCTATATGGCCCTGCTGACATTCGTCAGAGGAGTGCTTCAAATAATGACCTGTGATTGAATGTCATTGGTTGCTACGAGATGGCGAACTTGGTTACAAGGCGACCTCGATCGATTCCTCACCAATTGGCTCTTGTTACTCGAACGGGCTAATGAGTCGAGCGGACTGAATTCGAGGGCGTGTTGTAAGATTTAATAATGATGTCGATTGTAGTATATTTGTAGGATTGGGTTCAAATTGGCACTGCAAGGGATGGAGTTGGTTGCCCTTCCTACCCCACCATTTTTGGCGTATGATGACCCTTGTTTAATTAGTTGTTAGCAGTGATTCTGTCTTTGGCTTTTGGGGAACTCCGCCTCTCTCGATTATTTAAGATGTGGGGCTCAAGGTAGAACTTCTGAGTGTTTGCGTGTGCCCCTTGTACGGACGTGTCCCTTGGAGCTTTGCACCCTCCTGGCCCTAGTATTTAAGGTTGACGTCTATTGTTCCATTCTTTGCGTGAGTTGCGCGCCCTAACCAGCTCATAGCGCCCCGAATAGTTTTCGTAGGAGCTATCTTCCTTATATGTTTACTTTCCACCACTAGCAACTTCTATAATGCTCTCGTCGGTTTGGCTCTATTTTTTTTAATAGACGATATGTTTCAACATCGCGATGAGGTCCTTGGTGTCCATTTTTGTTTCCTCAAACTCACATAGAGGCAATTTATGGCCCTCAAGATGATCTCTTACGGTCTATGTAATATTAATTATTTTTAGCTATTTATATTTTGAGTTGAAACAATCCAATAACTTATAATTAATAACGTATATTATCGCTTATATTATTCCGTTTCACAAGCCCTATTGCAGCCACAAGTCGAAGAGGTTGCCTATGCTCGTTTTATACTCACTGGCACCCGCGTACGTACCTTCCATGCCCCACTGCTCGCAAGAAGATCTACGGATATATATCTTCCACACATTTTCGCTTCCTCTACCTTCACTACTTTCTTTACAGATCTCTCCTTACACACTTTATGCAGTAGAGGTCCTCAAACTTACGCGATTTCCCTCTTCTGGCTTGTTTCGAATTTCCTCCCGAGATCAGGAAGATGCGAAGGGGTAGTAGGGAAGGTCGTTCCTGTTAAATGCGCCGTAGATCGCAGCTTTGCGGCTCTCGCTCAAGCTATCCTTGAGATGTCATGCGTGGGATGCTTTGGGAATTGCTTGATTTGAAGAGCTAGTCGTTGGCCGTGTAGTCGCTTGATTAATTTAATTTGGGCGATGCTTGATATCATTTAGTTTTGAGTTCCGGAGCGGTGTTTTGGCACGTTTTGTCCTTGTGGATAGGAATATAAGCAAATTCTGTGCCCTCCTGAAGTTTGGGGCGAATCTTAGACATAAACGCTTATTTCCCTGCCCAATGCATGTATTCATGCGTTCATATTCTGGCATTGAAAAGAGAGTTAGACATCCTTGACGATTCCCCCGCATGCGGTTCCCTGTTGAGGCAAGTTAGGCACATCGGGTCAGGGTTGGTAAATAAAAAAAACAGGGTTTTTTTTTTTTGCTTTGTCAAATGAAATTTGAAACCCCCCGGATTTTTTCAAAATTACACTTTTTTCAAGAAATGAATGCTACTTATCATTATTTTATTCAAAATTCATATTTATGTTTAGAAATTCAATAGATATATGTATCGAATTAAGGTAATTTCTCTGATACTGACCCATAATTCATATCTGCTTCTACAGGTTAGGGCTATCATGGGTACCCACAATTCTCGATCAGTGATCTGTCACTGTGATCTTTTCTTACTATAATATAATTATTAAACTAAGTAATTATTAATATTATATAAAAATAGAGATGGCTATTCTTTTTCTATGTTATTCTAATACTTGTAGCATTTGTTTTTTTAAAAAAAAACAGAATAAAACCCGAGTTTTATTGGGGTTTTTCAAAATTTGGCTTTTTTTGCCCACCCTGCATTGAGTATGGTTAGTCGCCGGATGGAGTTCCGATTGAAGTTGACTTTACTGCGGTGATCGTATGCTGTAGCGACTGGTGGGTTCGATCCCGCGTTAAACTGCAATTCCCCACGGATAAAGTGTTGTATGACCCAGTAAGGGTATCAACCAGACATAAGAAAGGTCCTTTTCATACGTTATTTCATGACACGGAGAAGATATTTATTGTAAAATACCCCCCTAAAATTGAATTTAGGCTATTGTTCTGCCCCTGTATTTCTGTTGATGATTTGGATCAGCTGTTGAAGTGTCGAAGAAGCAGTGAAGATGATTTATTGGTTTCCCTTTGAAATCTCCATAGCTGTCATCAATTTCCTGATATTTTTTTAAAGTTTATTTTGATTTTAAATATGTCTGGCTACGAACTGATAAATACTCGATTTGGTTCATGCTTCTTGAACTAATTTTCGGCAGCTTGGGTCCGGTGATTCGATGCATCATCATGCTGGAATCTTCCATCGTTTTAAGGTACAAGGAATTGGTGAATATATATGTAAATAATAATAAAGTATTGCAACCTGTGTGTGTTAACCTGTCAATCACGTGTTTAGGTGAACAAGCGAAGCTAACCCATCATCACACATGAACACACCCACACCAGTATTTAACAACCATCACCACCACCCTGAACTGCGTCTTGTTAACAACTAGGGTTCATGGCACAATGGTGTCTGTGCCACATCCGAACTTTAATATCAGTCCGGAATAAGTGGAACCGTGACTCATCGGAACACGCTACATGTTTTCAGTCCTCGAGGGTCCAATTAGCGAAGTCACGAGCCCAGGTTCGGTGCTTTCAAATGTTAACAGGAGGACTGATTGGTCTTCTGTTCCCATATCCCATGAAAGGTGAAGCCCGCTGTACTGACCTGATGGACATCCGTCTGGTACCTCTTGCATTGAATGTGGGTGCGATTTGAGCCAGTGTTGCTCGTCTGTTACCGCCGAAGACAATTCTAGTAGGACGCCGCTGGTCACGATCATTAAGTATTTTGACACTGCTTTCGAGGGTGGAGGCTTGCGCCTTTTATGGGGTTTTCTCGGTACACACGTGACACCGTACATCGAGAGATGTTGAACGTCCGCGCAGCTTCAGAAATGGAATGTCCCATCCGTCTGGCCCCGTTCTAACTCATATAATTCACGTCGCCTTGCCATGAGCATTTTAGCTTGTTTATACATACACCCTTGGACAAAAGTATAAAGCACATATGGAATTATATAAGTAGGCATTCTAATAAATGAATACTATATTTATTTATTTTAATTATTTTAATAGTTCATAGTACCCATTTTGCTTTAATTACAGCCCTAATTCTTCCTGGCATGAATTTAACTAAATTTTCACAAATTTTTGACCATATCTTTCCTCACTCAGCTTGTAATTTTTCATAGTTCTGTTTCATTTGTACTTGCGGTACTTCTTATTGCTTTTCCAAGCACTTTATAGGGGGTGATCACCATGTCTTTGGATGTATGGCATGAGGCATTGTCCTGCTGAAATATAACTTCATTTTTAGGTTCGGTGGGTTGCAATTTCTGGATATATAGCTCTAAAACATGGTGGTTTGTGTAGTTCATTCTTTCCTAGCATAACATTCCCTGGCCCTGATGAAGATATGTAGTCCCATGCTTCACAATTGATACCACACAAGCAGGGTGAAATGCTTCTCCACAAGTGATGAAAATCTGCAAAATTGTTACAAAAAGCTAATTATCTAATTAATTTTATTCAAGTTATATTTAAATAAAATTATATACCCGATAATTTCATCTGACCAGATAACTCCTAGACTCTGGAATGCTCTTCCTGCCGAAGTCCGATCCTCTTCCTTCCCTTGCTACTTTTAACCGTCTCGTGAAGGCTCATCTCTTCAGAATTGCCTTCTCTCCCATGTAAACTTTCTCTACATTCACTACTCGCTACACAACCTGCTCTCTGTGAGGGCTAACAGCCCTGAAGGGCGCATTATAAATAGTTATTATTATTATTGGTTGTGTCCATATTTTGTGATCTTTGGCCCACTGAAAACGGGTTTTTTTTTGTTGATCACTGATATCCATGACTTCTTTCTCGCCTTGTATCATTATAGCCCTTGATATTTAAGTCTTCTAACTGTTCTGAATGAATTAACTTGAAGCTTCATTGAACTCCTCAGCAAGTTCAGAAGATGATTTTCTGCGATTCTGTAGTGAAGCCGCAATGTTAGATTCACCTGACATCGATGTTCTAAGACTTCTTCTGTTACTTATCTTCTTTGATACAAAGCTCTGGCTTGGTATCTTTATGTATATCGTTTTATAGTTGTTTGGAAAGCCTATCTTTTAGTCCCATTACTTATTTAGAGCGATATTGAATATACAATAGTTATAAATTTAAGCTAAAACAAGAAATATTGGTCGAATTCTGATTTTAGAAAACATTAATTAGACACCATTTAGGCCCAATAAATAACTCAAACATATTAACAAAATATTCAAATATATTAGCAAAATACATTTATCATACATATGAATAATATACTAAATTCTAAAAAAAGTTTTATTAAATAGGTTAAATATATAATAAATCTATGAGGGGTGCTTCCTACTTTTGGCCAAAGGTCCATGTCAGAATATAACTGCTACAAGTCTGGGAATTGCCATGCCGTCGTGGTACGGTAGCGAGGCCTATCATTACTTTTTACTTACTACTTTCCCATGGATTTTGTCACTTATGGAGTTAAAAAAGGAAATGGCTTATGGTGCTAGGCACCATGAGGGCGCGCAAATGAATCTCCCCCCCCTCGTTTCACCAAGAATAGTCCCTTACGGGTTATCTTCATAATAGGGGTTTACTCCGTTTTTATGCTATATATTCAATTTACCATTCTGCCCCATAAATAAGTGGTTCCGAGCTCGACCCTGCTAATCTACGTATTGCACTCCGCAGTTCCCAAGATGCACTTGGCTCTCCGTGCCATTTTAACACGCAAAATGTATATACATAGGTCTGCGTTGAGCGCAGACCTATAATAATTAATTAAAAATGCCTCATTTCGCATGCGACTATATTATACGGACAGTGGCATTATGCCTATGAAAGGTGGTTCAGTCTTCCTGCCTAACACATTTTGTAGGCCCCAGCGTTTAAGTGCAAAGGGAAGAGGTATTCGATCGTTGCGATTCTATCGCCTCTCCAGGATTTGTTTACGTCAGTTTTCCACTCATTAACCCCTCATGTTCCCGATGTTGGGAGGTGTGCCCCCACCTTATTTTCATTTAATTGCCCACAAGATTACGTTTGTGCCCCCCCCCCCACATAAATAAAGAATTAATTCAAGGCAATATACGAGTATATATATTTTTTTACAAATTTCACTGAAAAGATTTTACCCGCCTTCCCCCGTTATCATTAATATTTTGGGAGGAAAAGAAAATGAAGGTTAAGATCAGATTCCCCTGTTTTTGGAGGTTGAGTAACTAATCCCGGATGGGGGTCGCATTCTGGAAGTGGGCGGGAGTGTCACGGCCAAGGTCACAGTCTCAACTGTGGCATTGCTGTGGGCTCGTGGAGGGGAGTGATCTCCAAATTATGGGGGGGGAGGGAGGGAGATGTCCATTAGTCTGTGACAATTGCTAACTTTGGTGATTGTGGGTGTGAAGTTGAGGGCCTGGAAATGGATGTTATTTGATCCTCTTGGTTTTCCGCAAAGGGACTTTTCTCCCGTACTGGACGAAGGCAGGCTGAGGAGAGTTGCGCACCCTAGTTGTCCATATATCTCCTCTTGACCTAGGGACTATGTACCTCCCACTTTACAAATGTCGCTTTTAAACCTCACAGGAATGCTCTCGTTGGTTTTCTCTTCTTAGTTTAAATTAACGAAAGACCGACCTCGACTCTTCTCTTTTGATCTTGGTTTCAGCTGCTATCTTTATTGAGACCTCATCCGTGCCCCGGCCCTCCCGTTTTTGCTCTCGGGACGCGGTTCGAGTCTGGCTCGGAAGAGCGCCGTGTTTTACGCTACTTCCTACTTTTTATTTATCGACTTCTTCGCTTCCGGCATTTTTTTTTTACTACACAGACAGGTCTGGTATTTGGGCCGAGGATGTTTTCGGATGTAAAGGATAATCGTACGTGGGAGGCGACCTTGTCTTGTTTTGGTTTCGGCGGAAGACTCTTCCTTGTTTATCGCTTTTTAATTAAATGAAGACCCCTCCCCCCGTTCCCCCTCCCCTCTCTCTGCTTTGGCGTCTATCATTCATTAATTTCCCGTGTGTCTAATTTGTTCCATAGAGGCTTTGAATGCTCCCTCCCGGCCACACACACTATTTAAGGCTTTATGAGGTCATCAGTAGTTATCTTTTTCCTCTGTTACATTTTCTTGTTTCTTTCCGTTCTTTTTCCCCGCCCATTTATACCCGACTACGGGTAAAAAGTCGGGGTTAAGCCGCCTTACAAAAATAAGAAGTCCGTTTGCCGTAAACTGTGGCCTTCACAATAAATTTGCCGAGATTTTTTTTAGTGTTTTCTCGTCGTGAGGGGGGGGGGGCAGGGTGATCTCCTCGGTAGTAAAGCAATTTTGTTTCACCATTTAGCCTTTGCGGTTTGAATTTCGAATGTTAAATGCCCGTCAATGACCCTCGCTGCGAATTAATATTCTTGAACGACGACTATCTTCTACTTTTACCGGAAGATGTCGATAGCAAAAGGCGTTGTTCCCTTAGATGTTGTCTGACAAGTGACAATTAGGAGAATTAAACCGCAGTTCCTTCGGAAATTTGTTTCAACAAATTGGATGGAGTTAACAGAAAGTAGTTTCCAGAGAATTGCGGCTTAATATTACTGCTTCAGATTGAGAGATAAACATCACTTAACCTCTGTTATGATTCACTGGGACTTTAACTCTAGCTACGATTTGCCAGGGTATTATTATAGAGGGGTCTTGAAAAGTTAGTGTACTACAAAACCCTATGTCAATCATCTGATTTTAAAGTGTTTATTTTTCAAGTTTCTTGTGTTGAGAACACATAAATATAAATTCCTCTCATAGTTCAATGAAATTTCAATGGCTTTTGGTGTTTGAAAGAAGTTGGGTTTCAAGTAGGATTTTGCACCAGCGAAAACCAGTCTGGCCCGTCTTCCATAAGTTAAAATCCCAAAGGGTGTCCTTTTCGCCCCCAGAGGAGATATGGAGTTATCCGTCTTCCTAAGACCACAGTACTTCAAATACTCTGTTCTTACCTTCGCGTTTTTTTTATAACAAACTATCTGATTGCAAGTGAACTGGCAAAGATGCCCGATTGAAATGTGCACCGAGACCAATCTCTAGATCCGGGGATCTCTTGGGTTTGAAGTACGCGTGATTCCATGCCCCAACGGGATGAAATGCAAGTGGGGCGAATGCTTTTTAAGTCACAAATCCTTCGCAAGATTGATTGGGTCGTGTCTTGGACTATATAATTACCCGTGTCGGTCTTGAGTTTGTCTTCCATTGGCCTGTTTTGGCTATCGCTTTACCCAGAAGAATTCGTGGTGTTCACCGAATACGATCGCGTCATTGCATATAACTTTGTGGGTTTATTTGAAGTTTTCTGTTTCGGTTGTCATGAATCATGATCAATGAAGCCTTCGAGTGGAAAATGTCTACAACGAAGTTTGGTCTGTTTGGTGGTATTGGCGAGGGTAAGGGGTGACAGTTATAATATTATCCGATTGGTTGTATTCCTGCTGTATTTCTCCCGACTCGACAAAATTTGAGTACGCTTTTTAACCACCAATTTGAACTGACGTCTGCAGCATATTTCACTCGAAACAACCTAAAAAGTGGGTGCCAACATGGCAGCCCCCCTAAAGTCGAACCAAACGGGTTGTCATCCAACTTCTATTCATATCCAGTGTGACCTGGCCATGTTGGGAAGCGTTTCTTTCCCCTCCAATCGCTTACTCTTGACAACGTATATGAACACCTGGGATTTAGCTTGATCAATATAGAATGTGTAACGAACTTTTTATAAATTGACATAGTTTTCAGGAAATTCATTGTAATATGAATCGATGATGCTAATTTAACTAGGATATATAAGGTTAAGGGCAGTAGATTAATTAAACAAGTTTAATTTCAATCTGAAATTTCCCAAAGTGGAAAAGATGATATTTTACCCTAGGTAAATTTGACGGCGAAAATTATTGACATCTCTCTAAATCTAATTCAGCCTTACTACCGCACCGTTCACAAACCTGTTATTTTCGGATTAGGTCGTGTATTTGATTAAAATCAACTAGAGCCTCGAAACGGCCATAAATTTCACGTGAGAATGTAAGCACCGTTGTTTCACAATACTCATAAAGATCAGCCATTTTTAACTAAAGGTTATTCCACGGCAGTCGCTAAAATAGTCTTTTTGTTTGGTTCGTTCCCGGCGGAAAACAGCACAAACTTTACAGAACTTCTAAAACAAACACACCAAAATTAATCTAGCTTAAACATAAATAAAAAAAAACTAACCGAGACCAATCCCCCACCTCACCCTAGCAGCCAATCTATTTTTCGTTATATGTAACAACATAATTAGAAATTTCCGCGCCTTAATCTATTTTTTCAAAATAGAAATGAATACTTATAACAAAGCGCCTTCGATTGCGTTGTAGTTTTTTATCTTTGGAATTATCTCTTTAACTTTTATTTCTTTTAATTATTAAATAATTGGAAACTAACGGAGGCGTTTCGTCAGAAAGTTGAATTTTTATTGCTGCGAAAGGAAGTACAGTAAATGTTGGATGGTTGATGCATACAGTATCCGAAAGAGGGGCGTTATGCTTTAATAATAATGATAGACATTTATAATGCGCCCTTCAGGGCTGTTAGCCCTCCCAGAGCGCAGGTTGTGTAGCGAGTGTAGATCAAGCAATTCTTAATAGGGGGAACGAGGTATATTGGAGAATATTCTCTTGTATGCAGTTGACACATGATAAGTACACACCCGAGAAGTACAGGGTGTCCATTAAATATACGACCCGAAAGAAAATTCAATATTTTGTAGTTTTATAAATAATAATAATAATGCTTTATATATTTAAAAAATTGAACTTTCGGGTTCCGTATTTAATGGACACCCTGTAGTTTCCTCTTTCAGCACTCATTCTATGTAATCTCTACATATTTACACGTGTAACGTTGCCCCTTTCAGTTCAAAGGTAATTGCTTATTTCAACTCCACTTTCTCTATGGTCCGTTAATGGTGGACTGGTTGTTATTGCTGCTTTGGTTGTTTATGGTTAGCAATTGGCCTTGGATGGTTGAAAATTGCCCCGCAAGACGATGGTGGGGATTTTTTTACTAATGGAAGGTGGGGGCGTTTGTGTAGACCATTGGGGCTTCACTTAACGGAGAAAGTTGGTAAATAGAAGAAGACCAAACGAATGAAGATAGAGAGGCAAGGAAAATGCAATAAAATATAATCTCAGAACAAATATTATGTGGTCGCCATTTGTAGTTGTGGTCTCCAATAACGAGTTCGGTTAAAATAGGATAGGAATTTGAAAATGCGAACTTTGGGGTCTCACCTATTGAATGCGAAAGGATTCAGGTGGTGACCCCTACAACTCGGTTCTGGTTAGTGCCAGTCACTGCCCGGGGAACGAAACGGGGGCCTCCGATTGTGGAGCTCGGGGTATCCTCCTCCCTCCCCATGAAACGCGTCTCACCAGTGACAAAAAGAATTTTGCCTTATTAGTGAAAATTGGCGCAGGTTCTGGGGAAGTGTGTGCCTTCCCGGTTCCAAACTTCCCCAGGTTCTTGGCTCATTAGACAAGTCGGGTTATATTATATTCCGGGGACGATCACCTTACTGACCTCCTCAGAACCTTTCTGACAAAGATGCCCTCGTTGGTTTTCATTACCTTTAAATACCAAAATTCCCGAATCTTATATTTTAATAATGTGAATCCCGGTCCCGTTTGAAATGTCGCCCATTACTTTAAATGAGTTTTTGGCTGTGATTTGTGCCGTATACCACCGCTGTGTCGAATGGCGGTCGTGAGGAAACGGCGCTGCGGTCTTTGACCGCCTTCGCAAGGCTCCTCGGCCGTTATAGGCTGCTCTTCTGCCTCCCACAAACGCCTCGTGTCACGGACCCGAGCGATGCACTCTTTACGCGCCGTTTCTGGACTCGACCCGTTGCTGAACCGGGCGTTTGCCATGATTCCCCGATGCCTGTCTCCAGGCGGGGTTTGAAGCACGTAACTAAAAGTGTTTGAATTCTCACAAGGAGTAGAATCGTTAGCTTAAAACAGAGGACAAGTGAGATAGGAGGCCGCAGGATCTGCCTCCCCACCTCCATTAATCCCATGGAGTTTGTGCTTGTTCTTGAGTATTAAAAGATATTTGATATAGTTGAATATCTGCATGGGTGCTATTTCGTAGTGGATTTTTCCCTTGTAAAGGGATGTACTTCTATTGAAAAGGGTGGTCAGGCTTAAGGAGAGTTGTGCGTCGTTCCAGCGCTGTGTTCCAAGTAGTTTCCTCTTTAGGTATTTGGGCTATGCGACGTATACGCATTTCACTTCTAGCGTTGCCACTTTCCGTACTAACCTTTCTTTTTAAAAAATGCCCACGTTGGTTCGAATTCCAAAGTTTTGATTAATATTCTGGGTGAACATGGTTTGCAAGTGTGAAAACTGTGTGGTTCTAGTATAGGAATGGTGGGATAATAGAAGTGAGGTTGATCTTTTTGAAATGACTTGGACGAGTGGCGGATATATTTTTGAATGGTATTGGTTTGTCGTTATTGGAGATATAAAGGGACAAATTGAAGAGAGTATGAAAGATTGAATCTCAGTCTTTTGGTACACCTCGTGAGTGGTTGGTTTCTGTGTTGAGAGGAACTTGTTTGGTGCACACGTTTTTTTTCCAGCACAGGGATATACATAGTTACACATGAGTTGGGTAAAGAAGATGGTGAATATAAGTGTATGGTTTTATCTGCCTCTTGGTGAGAAAAATATAGGGTGAGGATGCGAGTTTAACTAGAGTCCGTGGTGTTCACCTTAAGCATGCACTGTATTAATTAATACAGTAATTAATTACAGTAATAGTGATGCAGATTCGGGCGACTACAATAAGGTTTGAATAGCAGAAAAGTCTCATGGGCGATCAGAGCGATAATGAGTGCCCTTGGAGGAGTCCGGCAGTGAGCTATAACTTTTCTTCCCTTGGCGGTTGCCAATTTTTATGCCTTATCTCTCATTTCCACAGTCATATGAAATTCTTTCCATCATGTTGTTCATTCTAAGTTTCAGTCACTTAAATTGAATACCATTCTGCCCTATTTTATCGAAAACCTTGGGCACGTCCCGACACGCTCCACTTGACTCCGGAGCGGGTTAGTGTTTTCAACATGCTTGAATTCACCCTACCCCTTTCTCTTCCCATTGCCCCAATCTTTATGTTCCTTATATATCCTTTATGTGCCCCCAAAGGGCATGTCTAGCATGGAGTGCCTTGCTGCAGCTGACATCTGGACTTGTGTGCATTTCCGACCCAAAGCCTGCGGAAGGATCTGCAACTATATGTCTTCTACACATTCTCACTCAGTTTCACCACTATCTTTACATATCTCTCCTTACAAACTTACTTCGGGAGATGCCCTCGTTGGTTTTCCCCTTTAAATTCGAAGGAGTATTGGTCTGAATGATTACTTTTAATTGATTGATGTCCATCCTCTCTTATTTTTTAAGCTTTTTTTTCTAACCCTTCGATTTACAAGACCTTTGTTTACATTCGTATTTCATTCTGGGTCCAGAAACGCATCGCGATTCGTATTTGTTGGAAAAGGAGGCAGTGGCCGTTCGAACTGCGCTCTTCTGTCGTTTGGGGAAGCCAGGGAGGTCTTTGTTTTGTTGTTTTATTTGTTTGGGTTTTAATCTAGCTTAGCATTAGGCTCTAAGTGAATCTAGTCACCAGATAGATGCTTAGAAAAAGGTAGTCCTGTCGCGGTTTGTGCAACTAGGCACCTTCTAAGATTCCTGGGTTAAGCCCCTCCCCCACACACCCCTCCTTGTTCCTGGCTATTCAAAGTACGAGCATGATAGCTCCCGCGTCCAATCAGAACCCTTAAGCGGGCCCTACCTTCCTTTGATGCCACCGCGTTCCTACTTGAAGCAAAAAGTGTGTACCCTCTGTCTGCTCTTGACAATGCCGGGGCCCCGTCCCCCCCTCCCCCCCGTGTGTGACCGCTCTGAGAAATACGAAATGGCTACATTCCTCCACTGAGTCGTTAGACTTAGCGGATGCAAAACTCACTAGTAAATCTTCTGAGGCAAAAGAGGCAAACATCTCTGTCGATAAATACCCCCCAGATGCCTGTCCCTTGGAAACCTATGACCATCGCTGCAAGGATTTCTTCCTTGAAGGCTGCTTTCGCACCACCATGAAGATAGGTCCATGGGGGAAATCCTTGAAAAAATGGAATTGTTGTAGAGTCTGGGCTAATTGGGAGCTCCTGAAACTAGTCTCCTTCCGTTCCGTTTTCGGTTTTGCTCTCAAGAGACCATGTTGGGTGCGTCCATCCTACTCATCCTCCCTGACTAAAGGGTTTTACAACCCCACCTACAACGTTGTAGTACGTCAGGTGGTGCGCAATTTCACCCTTAAGTATCCGCTCGGTCTCCGTCTTTAAATACATGCTTACAGGAGGCGGTTGTGCAACTACACCTAGACCGGAGATACTCTGTTGTTTTTCTCTCAGAAGATGCGATAGTCCTATAATCGCTACAAGCGCTGTCTCACCGATTGCACCGTGGGGGATTTCAAAGGGCGAGGGCCAGATTGCGTCTCATTTCGAAGCACTTCCCCGCTCTTCATGCTAGATATACTTGTCTTTACTCCTATGGTGAGGCCTCTTCCGGATGTGTGATAATTTAGCAGAATGATTTGGGGTAAGTTTTTCCAGGATCATCCTGCCGTCTTCCAGGCTAAGGATCCCCCATCTCGGACTTTAGCATCGGGGGGGTCCTTCGCGATTTCTTGCTCCGCATTTTCAAACGTATTTTTCAAATTAGGAAAATACCGAGTTTTCCTCCACACCAATCGTCTATTGCGGACAATATAATCAATTCACCACACCGGTCTCTCCGTGGCGACTGGTGCCTTCCCTACTTCCTCTTTAGAGAGTCAATGCTAGGGAGATGCCGCTCTCTTTAACCGTGCATTATGTACGCGCGGATGCATCTTCTTCCCTAGTCGCCAAAGGGTCTATCTCATCGGTGCCAATGTTTATGCGAGACTCCAATCGGGCTTAGGGCTAGGAAACTCCTTCTGAAGTTTGGTATAACTGATAGGTGGCAATGGTGAATTGCCCAAGACGCCACCCTGGACGATACCACCTTAGAACGTTTGTATCCACGTCTGCTACCAAAGTTTCACAGCACCGGGAGTATTGCGTTAAATGCCATTGGTATCCACGCATCCCCTACTTGGCACTATTTCTGAGGTCAAGGCTACTCCAAGTCGGGAGGATCCCGAAATTGTCTTCTGCTGGTTTTCTGGACAAGTAGGGTTTGCGGGAAAGGAGCGCGATAACCAGGGCAGCAGGTTATCAAGATAGGCTGAGCAACCCGAGCATCGTTTTTCTATTCACCACCCCGATTGCATGACTAGAATCAGGACCACCCTTCGGCCTATATGACAAAATGGGAAACGGTGGACCGAAATTGCAAATTGGGCACTATTGCGCCTCGACTGTCGTCGTAGACCGATCTCCTAATTTCTCACAGAAATAAATCCTAATTTCTCGAGGGTTTCTAGCCTTTTTTGTTGTTCCGAATCGGACACACTCGTGGTACGCAACAATATCTGATGGATTGCTCCCTTGAATCTTTGTCAATATTGTTTGGTCCCTTAGACGGATCGGTTGAGTTATACCTGTCCTAGGCCCCCAGCATGCGGAGTCTTACTCGAGTCCTTGAGAAAGACTCCTGCACACCGGACTGTGGTGTGATTTTTTTTTTGTTTTGTTTTTTGAAGAGGCGAGCCTCTTTCATCGTATTTAATTAAATTGTTGGATGCGCGCTCATGCCCCTGGGGTAGCGCACCTTCCCCGGCTCCTGTTTTTTTTTCTGCCTTCTAAAGTTTTTTTGTTTTTCTTTTTAACAGCATTAAGATAGGCTTGTGTCTTTAATTTGGGCAAATGTGGCATTGATGGCGGCGCCAGAATGGATCTCAAAATCCCCCCCCCCAAAAAAAAATAATTGTGGAGGGGTTTCTTGAGATGAATCTGGAATCTAGAATCGGCGTGAGCAAAATGGTGAGTGGTATTGTGGCGTTTAGGCGCGCCGCCCCGATTCTATGGGGGCGAGGAAATCCTGTGTTTCTACTGAGTGATTCCGTTTTCATCTCTCCTCGAGGTATGAGGAAGTGTGTATACGTGCAAGTGTTCTGTGTGTATCGTTCTTCTTAACCCTTCGTTTCACTTCACCACATTTTTTTAAGTGGTGAACATTCACGCATCAGTGAATTTACCCCATTTGTATGAGCTTGGGTTGAAGGATACTCCTATCTTATTACACGGCTAGTTCCACTTGAGGGACGTGTGTTTCTTTAGCCCTGAAAAGCCTGTCTGTGTATATTGTCTGATGTCTCTATGTGTATTTTTGAGGGAGTTTTATTCGCATAATTTTTTATGGTTATTTCTTGTATTATTACCCACGAGCAAAAGACAAACGGGAGAATGTGATAAATATTTTGGGAATTAGTGTGGTGTGGCCTGGGATATTGATTGTGTAGAACAAATAATTGATGTTCTGAGTTGAAGTGAGCTAGGTTTTATTCGTATAGGTTTTTGTTCGGTGGCAGTGGTTTTTAAAAAAAAACTTGTTGGCAAAAGATTCGTATTGTTTATGATTTTATGGATTTGGACCCATCCCAAGGTTCAGTAGAGCTGTTGTTTGGGCTGTTTTGACGAAATCTGGCGCTGTGGTATTTCATTGAAAGTAAGGCATGTGTGTGACGGGTGTTTTTGTGCGCTAGGGGTGTGAAATATCGCCCAGGTTTTTTCGTGTCATATAACGCGAAGGTTCGTTTGAAAAGTTGATTCTTCTTGGCTCATGAAGGCCTTGCTGTATGATGGTGATCTTGTGTTGATATCTGAATTTTTGTGTGAACTGGTCAGTAATTGAAATGCTTGCACATAAAAGTAAAGGATTAGGAGTGACGCAGATGTCTCCATAAATGATGTAGAGCTAGTGCGTCTATGAATTATGTTATCTTATAAGTATGGTTACTTCCAAAGAAATGAAGTTGAAGTTGAATTTAAAATAAGAGAGTTAAGAAGATATCGGTCTATCAGAGCATTGTGAGGGTGCCCCTTCCCCCGGGGCACCTGAGCGTGCCAGATGCGATCGTCCCCTCCCCCCTCCCGCAAAAAAATCGCGTCAATTATTATTATTTATGTATAGATACGGTATGTTTAAATTATAAAACTAACTTTTATTTGAATTTCATCTGACTTGCCACGAGGTGGCGTTGGGGGCAACATAATCTACTTTGCTCTGTCGCGTTGTTTCGGTTGACCCGGCACGCCTGGGGCTTCCGGCTCTGTGACCGGCACCGTTAATCTCTGTAATCTGGGCCATGTCCAAGAAATTTCAAGTCTTTCGTCCCTTCTCTTTACGGGCATCAGTTATTTTTACTTATTTCATTTCCGCCTTAAAATAAAGCAGATGCTGAAGATATTTTTATGATTTTTTTTTATGGCGGCAGAAGCTGGGATTGGATGTGGGTGTGGGGTCTTCATTTGTTGTTTTGTGGGTGTTTGTTCGAATATTTGTTCACTTTGACAAGTATTATGGAGGGCGTGAACGTGAGAGCTTGGGAAAAATGAGGGGATAATTGTAAAAAAAAAATAGGGGTGAGTGAAACAGGCTAAAACGAAAGACCTCAGTCAAGCCCTACTGAAGTTATAGAAACGTGTATAGCGTGTGCGTAAATAGACCTACTTTAGACACGGGAACATACGACATCGACTGGGAGTTGGTGCTGATGAGTAGGGTGTGTGTAAGATGAACTGGCGATGCTTTGGAAATGGATATTTTGTGCTAATTATTTAATGGGATGAGCGTAGCTTCGCTTCAAAGACCACCGTTTAATATGGGCGGGGACAATTAATGAAGGTTTGGAAATTGGGGTTTAGGATCCGGAATTTAATAACCATGAAGGCATTCGCCATCATCATGTTACAGGACCTTGGGAGAATTGCGCACATCTGCTCTCCCTTTTTCTTTTTCTACTGGGGTTATATTGTACCTTCCGCCCATTTTTAGTTTCCCCTTAACTTTGGTACTTTCTGCGTCATGGCCATTTAGAAACCCTTAGCCGTCTGCGTTTTCCCTCGCAAGGGTTAACGTACGTGGCGAGGGGTAGATTGTGAGACCTAGATTCTGGAGAGTTGCGGACTCTTCGGTCCGTACCGGCCCCCAGTAATCTACTATAGCCGCGTCCTCAATACTTTTAGATTTGCTTACTTTCACCACTTTCAAAACGAGTCAATCTTTCAAGTCATTTTGACAGATATTCCTTCGTAGGTTTTCTCCTTTTTTTTAAATACAGGGTGGTCCGAAAGTGTTGTCACCCCCTACCGAAATGTAATAAGGATGTTCTATCGCACATCCTTCCATCCTCTCGAGTATGTGCGCATACACTTGCAATCACCCTCTTCCAAACTGTAGGAGCTCTTGTTAACCATCTGAAATAGACAATTAAAACAATATTAACTGGAGGTGACAAAACTTTCGGACCACCCTTACAATAATTTTTTTTCATTAATTCACTGCGGGTATTTGACTAGTAGATGAATTTTAAATCATTAGCCTCCAATAACTTCCTATTTTATAACCTTCTGATCCCAATCCAGACGTGTTAATTTAGTCGAATTCTCGGTATCCCTCACTCACTTACATCCGCCTTATTTTACTGACCTGATTTTGGCTTTTTAGCTGCTATGCAATTGGGTCGTTTTTATCTCGCTGGAATTTTCTTTGTCTCTTGCGATAGAATATAACTTTGGGCTTTTCAGCGTCTGCTGTTTATTTGCGTGGCCTTGCCATTCAAGGTAACCCCTCACCCCCGAAGATAAGTAACTTGTCTCCGTTGTTCCTATGTTTAAAGCTGTTGTGAGAAATTTAGAATGTTTTGACTTGAGATCCATGGAAAACCGGGGGTGACGAGGTTCGGCCGTGGATGAAAGCTTATCTGGTGACCTTGACAAATGAAAGGTTTTATGGTTTTAGGTAAAAAGATAATGGAATCACTGACTCGGGATATTGTTTTGGGGTATATGTGCAAATGAATTGGACTGGTGGGGTTTAGTTACCCCCCCCCCCCCACCGTTGGAGATTTCCATTTTTTAAAATAATGAGTTTGTTAAAATTACGCGATGGTGCTCGTTTGACTAGAGGCTCCGGCTATCTGTTCAGACTAATTAACCGGAACGACGTTTCACTCGTCCCCACATTTACTGCATGGCAAAGAATCAGACCACTCTTTGACATACGTGGCAAAGCAGATGGGAGACTGAGCGAGGATTTAAAGTTGCTTGCTATGCCGCGCCGACTCTTAATGAGCCTGCCTATCATACAAGACCTCAACGTTATCGAATGCTTTTCTGTCGTCTCCGAATCTGATACGCTAGCAAGACACCGCCATCCGATCGAGTGCTCTTCCTAGACTTTACCCCACATTTTGGTTGAATGCCTTAGTGCTGGCAGCTTCTTGCGCGTCACCTCCTCCCAATACCGTGAGAGACGAGGAAGCTACTCCCTGTTTGTTTGTGCTGCGGGCTGGGTTCTGCACAACAAATTGAGGTGTGAATTTTAATATTAGTTATTTGCACTTTATAAGAGTAAATAACCCACCGTTTTCCACTCATATGTAGTCCATTGAGCATGTTGCTTTGCCCATTCATAACCGAACTGGTCTTCCTAAGCCGTAGTTTCTTTCTAGGATTTGCTCGCAACCCAACTTCTTAGAAGTCTCGCTATTCACTTTCGGTGTGCAGATTCACCTCCTCTTGCCAACAAGCTTTTAATATTCCTGCATGATAGACTTTTGTTCTGAAGAGCCATATTTACTTTCCATTCACTCTTGGTGTAGTTTTCTTTTTTCTGCTACATTTCCTATGTTTTTTTTAGTTCATATCTAAACAATTTATTTTAGAAATGTTCAGTTTGGGGGCCCTTTTGTTTCTGTTTCATGTTTGCTGCAATAAAACCTCTATTTGTCCAACTTTTATCGGACTCAAATCTTTATTCTTTCCTATTTAAAAAAAAAATGCATAAAAATCGGCCTCTGAAATCAAAACGAACAATTAAACTAGAAGATTTACAATTGCCTCAAATAATTACTTATGCCAATAATTTTTGCAATCAGAAAAAAAGGTAGCACATACCCACACTCTATTTAACACCACTAAGGGTTCAGAATCGATATGAATTCAAATATGTATCCTGCTGTTCAGCGTTGCCACAAATCGGTTAATTTTTCATCAAAAGCTTAAAAGAAATATGTGTGAAAAAAATAAATATATATTAGTCTCAAAACTTTTGCCCATTACTTCTCTGGTCTGAAAATGGCTTTCAATAACAATCAAAATTTAAAATGATCATTTTCAGTACTACATATCCTCAATTATTTTCATTATTTTTTCTTTCTTTTGTCCTCGACTACTACTGTATGACGCATACAGTTTTTCTCGCATTGCTTTCCCCTCTGAAACATTCTGGTTGATGTAATTGACTTTGACTTGACCTCATTCCTTTTCAATTATTTTGTCTCCCGGGCGCTTGTCTCGTATCTGGGTTCCAGGAGTCGTTCTGTGTTCGGCTCCCAATAAAACAAGAGTAGCATCTGTCGCCTCTCCTCTTACTCTTCCATCGGTTATATTATGGAGCTGGTTGGTATCGCTACCGCGTGAACGCTATCGCACAACCAAGTGTGTGAATTGCGATTCGTATTCACTCCTTCGGGCTCTCGGGCCGGTGGCACCTCTGGTTCTGCCCAGGACGCCACCCTGGAGGGTACCACATTTGGCTATTTGTCGCCACGCCTCTGCTCACAAAGCTTGCACGGCGCCGGGAGTATTGCGTTCGACCGTTTTGGAGCACACCTCGTGTCACGCTGGAACCGTGCCAGTGTATACGGATGGCTCCAAGTCCCAGGAGGGGGTCGGCTTCCACACCGTATCTCGGCCGTTTCAAGTCAGTGGGGCCCTGCCAGGCACTGCGTCTGTCTTCACGGCCGAGCTGGTGGCAATACACAACTCGGTACGGGAGATTACGCGATGTGCCCGGTTCGGAGAACGGATTGTGATCTATAGCGACTCACAAAACGCCCTGAGTGCTCTCGTGGCATTGGAATCTCCGCATCCTCTGGTTCGCAATATCCGTGACGCCACGGTTTTGGCAAGCCGGGCGGATGTCGAGATTATCTTCTGCTGGGTTCTTGGACACGTAGGAATTGCGGGGAAGAGCGCTAAAGAGTCCGCGAGGACTGGGCGACCGGACCAGCGTTTCGCTCTTCCTCACACCGACTCCATGGCAGGAATACGGGCTGCTTGGCAAAGAAGATGGGAGACGGTCGAAGGGAACTTAAAGTTGCGTGTCATTGCGCCGCGACTGTTCCCATGGACATACATCCCAATGCCGCGAAGCCTTCAGGTTGCTTTCTGTCGCCTCCGAATTGGACTCACTCGCGGGACGCACCGCTATTTTATGGAGCGCTCGCCAGCGCCCTACTGTGAAGACTGCGTCGTCCCCCAGACTGTTCGGCACATTCTTGTTGAATGTCCCAGTCTGGGCGATCTCCGCGCACGTTACCTGTCCCGGTACCGGGATGGGCGGGGTCGCTACCGCCGGTCTCTTCTACTCGGAACGAGTTCGTGCACATTGTCCTGTGAATTTAAGAGACTTTTAGGGGAGGCCGGCCTTCTCCCGTTTATTTAACTAGGTGGGTTTTTTCTTGTTTTCTCTGTAGGTCGCATGTCCCTGCGCCTGGGGGAGGCGGACCTCCCCCTGACCTCGAGCCTGCTTCGTGCTTGTTGCCTTTTTTCTTTTTTATTGTTGTTATTCTAAAGTAGCCTAGTACTAGGCTGTCGTGGTGAGTACGGTGACTTATGCCCAAGTAGGCAGTCGCCAGATGGACTAAAAAAAAATCGTATCCTTCCGAAAGTTCCTGGCCTTTCAAGCTAAGGGCCCAAGTTCAGATTCAAGGCTGAGGTAGTTCTCTTCCGGTCTGAAGGTCGAGGCGCTCGCAAGGAGGTGGTCCGTGTAGTCTGTTACACCTGGCTACGAACTGGTTTGAGATTACTTGGCCTTTATTCCTAAAACATTTACAGCTAACCTTTTTTCATCACTTTATTAGTTGCTTCTCACCTATTTTCTTGATCGGTGGCGAATATTACAGGCTAGTCGCCGATCAGCTTTCGTCAATTCGTCCCGAGTCGGGACCGAAGGGAGAAGCTGATTCACCCCCTCCTTATCTCCTGTTACGGTGGTGTTTTCACCCTCGCCACCTTTTTCTCCTCCTCTCCACCTCTCTCCTACTCTTCCTTTCAATGGAGCCTCGCTACTCTTCTTTGCACGCGCGCGCGTGTTTGTGTGTGTGTGTGTGTGTGTGTGTACATGCGTGTACCTCTGGGCGTAAATAGTAAATCAAGGTCATTGAGGGATTGTAAAATTAGGAATTTCTAGCATAGGAATTAGCATCTTTTGTTGCAATGCCGCGGCGGACGGCGTGGGATTGTTTTACTTAAGTAAAGAGTTGCCAGATGGGCTCAATAAAAAAAAATTTACTTAAAGTGGAGTTAGCGAAGAGTAAATAATGGTGGTGGTTTCTTTGGGTGACTAGTGCGGGAGATTTGGGGTCTTTAGTTCAAAGTGCAATAACAACGAGGCCGTACCACGCAGAAAGTCTGTGTAAGGTTCGACCATTCAAGAAAGTGAAGTTAAATCCTTACAATTCTCCAGATGCCAGCGATATGAGGGGGTGGGGGGGCATGCTACACATGCTATACACCTTCGCTGACCTTCCCTATGAAAGTGGCTCTGAATTAGTTGTCTGGGAAGGGGGGTCATAAGAACATAAGAAAAGGAAGAGTCTGCAAAAGGCTAATCAATAGCTTAGAGGGAGGAGAAAGCTACTGGGTCTCTTAGAACGAAAATTCACCCTGGTTTGGAATTGTCTCCTGGGATCTCCATTCTTTTTTCCCGCTTTTCCCTTTAATATTCAACTAAGCTTTGTGAGTTTGACGGTTACCGCGAGGCTTATTATGCCTCTGGATCCGCAGTCCTTTGCCGCTACTGAAAGGACTCTCGCTCGCTCTTGTAAGCAGTTCCAGAAAAGAGGACCTGTTTTCGTTGCGAAACATGGGAAAGTTCTCCACATTTAAGCCCCTCATTCACTGTCTCTAGCCTTCTTCATGAATTTGTGACCTGTTTTTTCTTGCATTTTTTTTTTTACCTTGAACCCTTGAAAATAACGAGATCTTTCCATAGTGAAGGATGCAATTTGCACAATTCTTGTCCATCCCCGTCTCTTTGGAGTTGGGGTGGTTTCGAAAGTGAATTTACCTATTTATGAGGTTGCTTTTATTTTCCCCAAACGATTATTATTCCTATTGTTTGAGTGGCGTGCGAGGAACTTACGCGGTACACTATTTCCAAGTCAGTTGACTGACGTCACTATCTCATCGATGTCGAGGGGCGGGGGGGTATTGAGACTTGACTTACCCCCCATCACACACACATACACACACTAAGAAGGTTGACTTTTAAATACGTGAGATTACCAATTGTATAAGTTTTGAGACCCCGTTGTTGTGGATGGTGTTGTGATGAATTCGAACACGTTTCGGCCTTGTCCCCTTTTTTTCGCGTTCCCGCACGCCTCTGCCCCTCGTTCCTCTTACGCCCACGGAGCCCGTAGATTAGGGGCGGGGAATTAGATGTTTATATGAATTCGCGAGTGCTCGTCCTCGGGCATTGCCGTGGGTAGTGTGGGCGATGTCTTTCGTGCGTCCTCCCATCATTTACTTGGGTACATCTCTTTAAGCTCTGGTCTCTGGGGCCCAATCGAAGGGAGGGGGTCTTGTTTAATGCCACGCATTTTTTCCTCGCTCCATGTCACCACCTGATTGCGAAAAGGAAAGGGACTTTATTTCTTATGATCTTGAAGCTACGATATTAGCTGTAAAACGAATGTGGCTTTAATATCTCCATTAATTCTACCGCCCCCCCCCCACCTGTTTCCCCAGGCTAAAGGCCTCAATAGTCCTAGGAGTAATGTCGTAAACAGCTTTAGGTAGATTTTATTTCATTCTTAATTATTTTGTATTTCCTACGATTGGCATTCATGGTGTTTCAGATTCCATTGTTCTAATAACTGATCAACATTCAGATTACCGGATGACTTTCTATTTTCGATTATATTTCTCTGGTGAAAAATAAAAGTAGGAAGGAATGTCATTCATTTGGCGATCCAGAGTTAACTCTGAGCAGATGTGTTATTATGCACTGGCTAAGGCGGAAACAGAGGTGGCGATTACAGATCAACTTGGATCAAATATTTTATCCCTATCGTCAGCTATGGTTTTCGCAAGTGCTTTTCTTGTTCTCTTGGTCTTTATATATTTTTTTATTTTTTATCTCTACCTGTTTATTTCACCTTGTCTAAAATATAATTTTGTTGTAGGGAAAACTTTTTCGCACCCAATTGATGTGCGAGAAAATTATTACCCCCGTTATTTGAGTGGCGTGAGAGAGCGAAGGCGGCTCATTCTTCCCAAGAGGGTCGCCGTCCGTACCTTATCGTTGTCAGGCACGTGGACGTGCAGACGGGTTATTCGGACACCCCCTCCCTTCCATTAACAGGGTTAATGTATGTACTTGTTTTGTTCTTCCTTCGAACTTGCTCGTTATCCGTTTGCCCTCGCAGGAGGGTACCTTGTGTAGCCTGGTACACTTGGTACCCGGTGGAGCTGCACTTCCTCCCGGTCTGAGTGGAAATTAGGGAAGCCCTGTCTGTCATCAACTCTGATGAGGCCTAGGAAAATTGTTTGGTGCTTTTCCCCGCTCACGCCATTTGATGGAGCGCTCGCCAGCGCCCTACTGTGACGACTGCGTTGTCCCCCAGACTGTTCGGCACATTCTTGTTGAATGTTCCAGTCTGGGCGATCTTCGCGCACGTTACCTGTCCCGGTACCGGGATGGGCGGGTTCGCTACCGCCTGTCCCTTGTACTCGGGACGAGTGCGTGCTCTTTGACTGGTGGACTGGTAGACTTTTGGGGGCAGGTCGGCCTTCTCCCTTTTATTTAACTAGGTTGCTTGCTTCCTAATTGTTGCTATTTTCCCTTTTTATTGTTGCTTTTAGATATTCTTATTTTAAAGTATCCTAGTGCTAGGCTGTCATGATTCCGGCGACTTATGCCCAAGTGGGCAGTCGCCAGATAGGCTCTTAAAAAAAAAAAAATCCCCGCTCACTCCCTCTCAGAGCTACTTTTTTCTTTTACTCTACGACTATCCCCTCTCGCTTTAAGGACCCGACCAGCTACCCTATGCCGTATCAGAAGAGAGGCTTTGGAACCTCTATCAACAACGCCCTTTAACGCTTGCAGCAGGTTGCAAGAGGCCAGGTCTAGGTTGCGAGCACCATTATTTAACGCACCCAGGGCGGACCCCTGAAAAGTCCGAAACACCTAGACACGATAGGCGATAGCGGCTGGACTCTGGATATACCCCCCCCCCCTTCACCACCCACCAATATTCTTATTTTTCACTGGTCACAAGCTTAGGAAATGTGCGTATGTTGAGAGGATTTCCAAAAAATCTTCAACAGTTCTCAGCCTTTCGACTAGCTCCCTCCCTCCCTCCCTCCCTCCCTCCCTCCCTCCCTCCCTCCCTCTCAATGCTCGCCCGACCTTGGTGTTGGGGCGAACTTGAGGAGCTTAGATACACCACCATTCTGACAGGTGGAGGGGCTCGCCTCCTACCTTCTTCTGAATGCGGAAAAGGGCTTCCCCTTTGCTATCTTCCGAGCCGCCCTAAGCACCTCCACCTCTTTGACGGGGATGCCCCCCCCCATGTCCTTTCTCAGGGGCTGCTCCAAGAGGGCGCTTCTCCCTCTCCATTTTTTGACGGGGTCGAGGTTTCCCCATTACCCTTTGCTCTCTCAGGGGCATGCATAGAACAGGGCAAGACAGAGGACGCGCTACCTCGCTCTCCGTCCTTCCCCTTGGGGTAAGGTGACTCACCACAACCCCTTTAGGGTGATAAGAAGCGGAATCGCCCCCTAGGCCATTTCGACGCACCTCGTATACCCGAGGTTTGTCACGTTGGTGCGAGTGGGCATGCCGGCCCCGCTGACTGGCCATAGGTCCCATGAGTCCCCGGCCAGTTAGATGCCCCTCCCGAGATGGAGATGTTCGGGGAGGTGACCCCGACCCAGATAGTAGGGTCTTCCAAGGAGGCAAAACTTGGCTCGTTGCCAGACACCGAACCTGATTCCGCCCCTCTGCATAGCTTCTTCAGGTGGCACAAGACCCCAAAGACTCGCAAGGAGAGGAGGCATTCCCGCCTGGTGCCCCTTAACGGCCCGGCCGTTTTCCGCCCAATAACTCCAACTTCTTGCGTGTGCAAATTGATAAAAAAATTTGGCTAAATGTTAGATCATTCTTTTTCCTAGACAGCGGAAGCTCGGAACGTCTTCCGCAAGTTCCAAAAATTATCCTCTACTACATTAAAAATTCTTCAGTCTCCTCATCAGAACTTCCCAGTCTATATTTCTGTGAAATCACCCATTATACACCCATGCTTACTTCTACATGTACGTTCTATCTCCTGCCACAGCGGAGACGAAGCTTCCGTGGCGGTCTATACAATAATCCTGTCAAGTTTATCCTTCCCCTTTTTAACGTCTACCCATAATAACTCTGTTAGTATCTTTTAATTGTAGTGTTTTCGCAACACTTGAGATTATCCCTAATATAAATAATCACCCCTCCTTGTGCTAAAGATCCCCCTCCCCCCCCTCACCCTCACTAGACATCATCATGATCCGAGTTGTTGAACTACTTTCTTTCCCACAAGGAGTAACATGGTTTAGCTGACATCTGGCGAATGCGAACCCTACCGGTCTCGGTGCTCTCGGGGTGTATCGACATTTCATTTACAGAGCGCGCCTTCGTTGTCTTTCGCTTCTTATTCTTAAGTAACATGTGTTGAAATATCTCAACTTACAATTTCCGAATTCATTAATTTATACCTGTAGTGATTGCTTGTTTTATGGTAACTATATCGTGTATTAATTACTTTAGTTTAAACTTTTAGAACTTGTTTGGGCGTATATTTTTATTAATAATATTGTTTCGGTAAAATCTGTGAATTTGTTTCATTTTCATGTAAGATTATGTGGTGTTCGTCGTATGGTTTATTGCGCGTGCGTGAATCGATGATGGCGCCCGAAGCACCCGTGGGTCAGGGAATTCTCGTTATCTTTGTTCCCTATTACATTTTACCTTTACGGATTTTACTGCGCTTTCCATCTGCTCCATTTTCTCATCTAGCATCCAGCTAGCTACCCTTTGGCAGAATCTATGAACTCATCAAACTTGAAAAAAAAAGGTGTTATGCTCCGAAAAGAGAGTGGATGGTGGTTGGCCTTTTTTCATGCTTCGTAATGCCTCGTTTCCTTTTCCACCCACGAGATAAAACCCGTTTTTTTTTAGCCCCGGTGTAGGGCGTTATCCCGAGTGATTAGCCCGTTTTCATTCGGAGGTCATGCGTAGGATGTCCATCTAATGTTTTCTTTTTTTTATTTCAGGTAAGTATTCGTGTTGACGAAGGCTCACTTCTGCATGCAGATGTGAAGGTAGTGTGATTTAGTCGTATTTATTGCGATACTCTAAAAAGCATTTGATGTTGTACTCTTCCTTTGGGGGGGGGGGGTACTCTTCCTTTGGGGGAAGGGGGGGGTCTCAACTCTCTCCTGACAGATTTGCACCTGATAAGGCAAAAAATAAACAAGCAAGGTGGAGTGAGTCAAACGGAAATGTTTAGTTTTTACTTGAGGGTAATTAATTTTTTTTTTCCGACTTTATCCAGGAAGTTGTTTTTTTTTTTGCTATCAAAAGCAGGCACCGTGGTCCTGCACTCGACTGCCTTTAAAACAACCAAATCTCGTCTCCCGAATACTGTCTTTAAAGGCAAACTTGGGCATTTGTTTTTTATCGATTTTATCTCTTTTTCTCCTTTGAAAGGAGGGAGAAAACCGCTTAGGCCGTCTGTTTTAATGGTCTAGAGAGAGATTGCCTGCTGGCGGCGGCTTGGAAGAATCTTTTTAATGTGACTTATGATTTAAAGAATCATTATTATTATTTAGTGAGAGGCGGGTGAAAGGAAAGTGATGCAATTTGGGGAAAGAAAGAGCGGCTGGCGTGACGGGGGAAAGTGAATTCGAAGAAAGAACAGCAAGAGTGCTGAAGATTAAGACTGAAAAAGACTTTCCTAAATATATATATATATATATATATGATGAAAATTAATGCAATATCGCAAGAAAAGATGAGGAATTAAACCACATTCTCCGAAGACAATTTAATTCAGAACAGTTTCGGTGTATCTCACACCCTTTTTCAACTGACACTGGATAGAAAATATTAGAAAAGTGCTTACAAACATAACACGGGGTCAGGTCGTGAAAGATCCCCTCTTTTCCCCCAATCCCCTACTTGTGGCTAATCGGGGGGGGGGGTAGGCCTAAACATATTGAAGGGCTGACATTTTACTATTTTGTTTATTTGCTTTCTTATTACAGGATTAAAAGAAAATTGGTCCTCAGATAGATTTAAATTAGAAACTGACGATATCAAGCTCGATTCTACGATTCTTCTCTTAACATAGTTAGCCGATTTAAATACCATTTTACTTCCATTGAAATCGATCGAATGATTCAAGTCTCTAACATGGCAAAATATTCCACTGCTTTGGCTGCCCACTCTAATATCTCTTTTGTGTTCGTACAATCTCTTGTCTAGATTTATCCCCGTTTTCCCTAGAAAAACTTTCTGGCAATCGTTGCATGGTATTGCATATACTCCTATGTTTTGGTGTTCTTTGGGTTTCCTGGCAATCATCAATTGGTTTTGGAAATTATTATATTTAAAGGCTAGATTAATACCTGCTTTTCCAAATATGTCCTTTAAACTATTTAATTTATTATTAAATGGCAATATTATACATTTGTTGAAGTCATTAGAGCATATCAAATATGTCATCCTTCCTATTTAGATGAGGAAATTGTCATTATCAGACCATTTTTTCTAATTTGTATTACCCCGATTGGTTCATATCGTCTGCCCATTTTGCAGCTAGGAAAACATTCTATGGTAATATGCCTTCCCGCACTAATGACTTCAACAAATGTATAACATTGCAATTTAATAATAAATTAAATAGTTTAAAGGACATATTTGGAAAAGCGGGTATTAATCTAGCCTTTAAATATAATAATTCCCTAAACCAATTGATGATGGCCAGGAAACCCAAAGAACATCATAACATAGGAGTATATGCAATACCATGCAACGATTGCCAGAAAGTTTATATAGGGGAAACGGGGATAAATCTAGACAAGAGATTGTACGAACACAAAAGAGATATTAGAGTGGGCAGCCAAAGCAGTGGAATATTTTGCCATGTTAGAGACTTGAATCATTCGATCGATTTCAATGGAAGTAAAATGGTATTTAAATCGGCTAACTATGTTAAGAGAAGAATCGTAGAATCGAGCTTGATATCGTCAGTTCCTAATTTAAATCTATCTGAGGGTCAATTTTCTTTTAATCCTGTAATACGAAAGCAAATAAACAAAATAGTAAAATGTCAGCCCTTCAATATGTTTAGGCCTACCCCCCCCCCCTGATTAGCCACAAGTAAGGGATTGGGGGAAAAAAGAGGGGATCTTTCACGACCCGACCCCGTGTTATGTTTGTAAGCACTTTTCTAATATTTTCTATCCAGTGTCAGTTGAAAAAGGGTGTGAGATACACCGAAACTGTTCTGAATTAAATTGTCTTCGGAGAATGTGGTTTAATTCCTCATATATATATATATATATATATATATATATATATATATATATATATATATATATATATATATATATATATATATATAGAGAGAGAGAGAGAGAGATAGAAAGAGAAAGAGGAGAGAGAGAGAGAGAGAGAGAGAGAGAGAGAGAGAGAGAGAGAGAGAGAGAGAGAGAGAGAGAGAGAGAGAGAGAGATAGAAAGAGAAAGAGGAGAGAGAGAGAGAGAAATTTGCATAAAAATGCTAATTTTAATATCTTTGCGTGAGCTCCCAAGTTTATATCCCTGAGTGTCTATACGACTTTTAGTTTATTATAGGTCGCCTCGATTCCATGTATTAGGTGGAGTTCAGCTTGCTCTTGCCATCCTTAATAAACCCTACTATTTGTATCGCGTAGCAGCTGCCGTAAAGGCGTCGCGAATCAAGACTATTCGGTGGACTAAAGATAATACTTTGGTGTTCTTATCGCCGATCTGCGCTCCTTTTCTACACCGCATGGCAGCCGCCGTGCAGACGACCTGAATCGGGAATCTACCCGGTGACTAACTAACCACACTCGACTTGGTTAAACTTTGCTAAAATCAGATGGGGGTGTTTCCACTCAGTTAAGACGTATCCCATTAACATGGGGTTCCGAACCATAGATACTCATACATCGTATTTCAGCCTCCGTGCTCTGTCGTCGGTCAGCGCTATCGCACTTTTTTCTATATAATTTAAGGATACTAATAAAAGAAAACCCTTCCATGATTAGGCCTAGTTAAGCATATTTCCCTACCATTTTTCGCTCTGCTTTCTTTAACCGACCACGTTTAACAAAATATATTTGTACTTTTTGCCGCGTTCTGCGCGTGGGAAGGAATATTAATTTTAATTAAATTTGGGGATCTTTCTCAGTTTCGACTCCGCGTATGGCCGACCGTTGCCTATCTTTTTCACTCAGAATGTTCTCATATGGAAACGGAAGGACCGATAAGATAAGCGGTTCGTTTCTTGCCCGAAACGTGTCAATTTAAACGCGCGCTGTGAGGTTTGGAAATAGGCCGCGATCTGGGCGCTCCGATGTCATTTTTTTTTGTCGGACTTAATTGGGAGAGGGAGGTGCGAGATGTCTCCTCAGGCGTTGCAAAACTGGTCTTTTCGATGCTCTGGCTTCAATTATTATTTTTTAATGTTTGCTTCTGCGCTTGCCTTAATCATTCGCTATTACTGATTATCCTATCTCCCCCGCCAATGGAAGGCATTCAAGTTTGTGCTTTTTACTGGCCTGTTCCCGGGCGTTTGTATTACGCCCCTTAATGAAATTTTCTAGTTGTCTTTTATCCCCATCGACCGTTTTCCCGTTCTTTTTATTTAATCACATTTTTCCTTTATTTCTCGGCGCATCCCAGCATTCTCGTTTCAACGAAAATACCGTCTTTGTTTATACCAGTTTCTTTTCTTAAAATTAGAGTACTAATGGATGATTTGCCGCTTTCCTATTTAGCTACATTCGCTTGGACAGACCACCCTTTTTCTATTACAAAGAAAAATCAAAATCAACCGAAATCTAATAAAAAAGCCAAGAACCGTTAAAAAATAAATTACAACGGATTTGTAAACCCCAATAACTTCTACACAGAAGTCAAGTAACCTTGAAATATGGAGTTGACCTTCCCCCTTACAAGAGCTGTCTCGTATAGGCTATTGATTAGCATTTAACAGACTCCTATATGTTCCTGCGAATATTTGAATGAGAAAAGTGCTGTCCTCTCACCTTTCCCTCATCCAGTTAAAGTCTCACAATTACCTAAAATGTCTTTTCACATATCTTTCGACTTATTACTTTTGCGCTTTTTAAAAATTTTGAATTGTTTCAGATTTGTATTTCAAAGCTAGACGCGAAATGCTTTCTTTGCTTTCTCTCAATGCAAATGCTTGTTTGTTTTCTTTTTATTTTAACGAACCTCTGCTTCAATATAATCAACTGCCGTCCAAAAGAAAACGCGATATAAGGGTAACTCACATATATGTTCCGTTTTCTGTGCATGAGCATTTTTATGTACAATGGTTTTGCTGCACTGTCATTTTAATAAATATCGAGGCCTATAGCAACCATTGTTTTTTAATGAATAATGAAATGTTTTAAAAGAGTTAGTATAGTCTGTCCTCGCAATATTCTTGCATCGTGAACTTAGAACTGAACCGTAATGTTGCGATAATATGAGGCCTCTTGCTATTTATTAGCATCCGTGAAAAATGACACGTTAATTTAGCTCTAATTTACCATTGCATATTATTTTTTTCATCCTTCTTCCTCGGGAGAACTTACAGATTCTCACTAGTTCAAAACATTCATTGCTGTGGATTAGTTCCGGGTTCACACGAGTACTTTCCGCAAAAGAAGCCTTGGTTGCGCAGAATGGGATGGGTTACGGAGGTTTGCGCATCCTCATGGTCTCGATTATCTCAGGGAATTTTATTTTGGGGGTTACCCCGCTAGGGTTGCCGAATGAAAGATAGGAGACCTTTCAAATTAGAATGCAAATGATTTCAAATTTGAATATTCATGTGTATATTGAGTAAAATAATATTACTAGATATAAAAACTTTTATACTAAAAATATTTGCACCAGGGTCATATAGATTAAATGCAGGACATTTAGGCAACCTTTACTCTCTTTACCTTCCAGATATTTTCACTCCCCTATAATTTCACTATTTTATTAGCACCTTTCCAAGGGGGGGGGGGGGGTCCTAGGTCGTTTTCTTTTTTTTTTAAATGAGAGTTCCACTGTTCAGTTCCCCCCAATTGGCCCTGTTCTCATTGTTTGCCTTTATTTGATATTGAAAATAAGATGGAAGCGATGGAAGAGCCTTCCTTATTCAATCCCGCCCCTGGTTAACGGCTTGTTCGCACTGAATAGTCGGTACCGGGTCTGCAGGCTGGCGTACCCCTCCTGCTAAAGCACCGATTTGTCGTTGGACAAATATTCGAATGTCTATGGAATTGGTCTATTTGAAATGAGGGAGGGCTGCAGCGCACTCATTGGTGAAATGGGGCGGTCTCGTTGAAACTTGCCCCGACGGAACGTGTCGTTAGGACCCTGATGGGTTTGTATGTTGGCAACAACCAGTGTTTTATGGTTATGTGGCAGTCTAATTATGAGGCATTTATATTGCTACATTTGGAACTTAACGGAATCCAACATTTTAGTTAGTGCTTTCGCTATTTGGCTCGTGCTTGTAAAGGGGGTGGGGGGGGCTTGGATAAGAGTAAATATGTTTTTTTTTACTTCTTCAAGGGTGGGGAACTTACGGCAACTTTTTTCGGCGCGCCAACCTTTGGCTCCATCTTCACTTAATTTTGGTGTTTCACCTTAATAAAATATAATTTTAATAAGAACAATAAATAAAATCTAATAAAGAAACAGAGTAGTAAGAAATAAGTGATTAAAAAGAAACCTGCTATTCAGAGCCACCTAACTAATCCCAAGATTATAATGACGATATATTGATGTTGTTTGTCCTATTTAATATAGCTTTTTTAAAAATTGCTAAATATCAACTCTTTTATCATGCACAAATTGGAGTAGATGCGAAACCCCTCAGAATTATTGCTTACTTTTTTGCTCATGTTAAGAACAATGTCTTCCACTTGCGTGGGTGTATGTGCTAAAATTACATTCTAAACGCTATTAAAAATATCCATGCAATCAGCCAGTTAAAACGACCTCTAATTAACGAATTATCGACTAAAGTCGCTAAGTCTTTCATTCATTCAACCTTACATGACCTACAATAATTGCTTTCAATATTCCTTGATTTTACCGCCCCCTTGTATGTTTTGATCATTTTAAAAAGATCCTCCAATCCTTAAATGACGCCAAATAATGCTTGCGGGCTCTTCACAACTTCGGATGGGCACGTTGCAATTTCTTGTTATAAAGATTATGACGATTTTGGCACGCACACTTAACAGGTCTACTTTTTAAGCGACTCCATGTATCTTCCACATATTTTCACCTCTTGCTCCTCCACTTTGCTTGCATACGACATCAAAAACTTTCTCTTGGTTTTCCCTTTGGTTTTTACCTCTAAATCATTTCTCTGAATAAATTGTGGTCGCGACGTGGTCGCTTCTCTTTTCTTATTGTTAGACTTTTGCAGGGCTGAAACAAAAACGTGAATTATAACGTTGGTTTTAATTGGTCTTATCCGCCCATTCTCTTTCTACGCCCTCCCCCCTCTAATGTTTTAGAAGGGGGGGAGGTTAATTGTCCTACTTTCCCATTCCCTTCGAACGATCCTGGATTCCAACCCCATATATTTGTCATCGTTTGTTCTTGTTCTAGGATCGTTGCTCATTCGCTTTAATGGAGCTCTCGCTCGCTACATGACATGGCGTTGGTTTTCTAGCGTCTAGGTGTCGGGTTCAAACCCAAGCTGAGAGCGGACACAAATATTCGCGCACGTAGACGTCTGGCCACTGATTGGTGGACGCGCTGGGTTTACCATCATTGGGATATGTAGATCTTAGATAGGGCATCACATATAGCCAATCACACCGCTATCTCCCCTTCCCCGTCTTCACAACACAACACACACGCACTTTTCTTCCAAGGAATCTTGCCGATGGGTATAGTTGTATCTAGATACTCCCTGCGTATAACGCGTCAACCTTCATATATATATATATATATATATATATATATATATATATATATATATATATATATATATATATATATGTGTGTCATAGTCTCAGACTTTACTCTCTCAGTCCATGCGAGGGAACTCAAGCTCGTTCTACACGAGCTATAGACTTTCCATACACTTTTGGATATAAAAAAGTTCGGTGACGTTGTTTCCCCTGTTCGCTTTCCTTCTATTTAAAATTAATGTCATTTACTTTTGTCACTTTATTTCTCCTATCCCCTCATTTACCGCACCCCTTACTTTACATCAAGTGAAAATGTTTTGTTAATTGCCCTAATTTTTTTTTCTTCCCCTAATTAAAAGAAACCATTTTTTCTACACTGTTACCCTGTAACTAGTACGTGTTTCTCCCTTGTTCTGTCACTTGTTCAATTCCTACGGGCTTATATGTGGCACGTTCTCTGTGGATAAGCAAATGGCTGTCTTCTCTTCAGCGATTGGACATTCAAGACGTGTTTGGCATTGTTCTCTCTCTTACAGTCATTTTTTTTTTAATTCTTTCCTTCAAATTACCCATCATATTCAAATAATGGCACTAGTGATAAAAAAAACTGGTAAAATGTAAGGTGTGGCTATTCGATCATTACCTGTTATTGTGCAATAAGTGAATGTTGAAAAATATATTCCGTATTTGCTCGAGAATTTCAATCTGCAGTAAAATGAAAATCCTGAAAATATTGGGGCATTAATGGCCTTGATTTGAAGCTGTACACGTGATGACGGTTCTAGGGATCATAATCAGTAAATATTCGATAACCCCATTTTGGGGTTATCGAAGGTAGAGAGAGGGACGTGTATGCCGTGGGTTCAGATACACGTACCGTTATGATGAGTTATGTGGTTGAGCAAACGGTATTTCGACGATGCTTTACCGCCAGGTGCTGAGTCTTTGTCTCGTTGGTTTTATTTAATTGCTTTCACCCGCTTGAGGCTGGACTGTGCAGGATCGTTGCCAGCCTTCATTATATTTTCGGTTTGGGAATTAATTTTCCCGGCATCGGCAATGGAGGGAGTTGCAATCCACTGGCTTTGGCCTATTTTTCACCTGCTTCCGCGGTCTTCTCTGTACTCTGTTTACCTCCTCCTGTCCACGAACACTCTCATATAGGAAAAAGCAGATTCAGAAGGATTACGCGTCTTTTCGGGTCTTAGCGTCTAAATAGTTTCTCCTCCTTGGTTGTTTGATTGCTTATTTTGATTTACATAACTCACTTTTAGTGCGAATCTCTCTCTCTCTCTCTCGTCTAAGACATATTTACCACTCTCCATGCCCCCGTAGGTTTTCGCCTTTTAAAAAATGTAACTTCCAAGTTCTCGATGTATTGTCAGGTGCAGTGTGAGACCTTTGCTGCAGGGTTATGAAGGCTTGCGTGCCTTCCGGCCCGCAAGTAGTCTCCTCCGTAGACTACTCTGAATATGTATTTCCGTACATTTTCATTTCCGCAATCATTTTTTTTCATGGACCTTTCCTCATTTAAGACGGAGATTCCTTCGTAATTTTTGCTTCTTAGTTTTAAATATTAATAATAATAATTATCATCGATGGAGCTACATGCACCAAAGACCGTTGGGAAGTAATCCCTTCGAAGGTATTTGGCTTCTAAATTCAGATCGATTTGGTATGCTGGTCACCCTGTCCTTGAAGACCCGCGTTTATTGTTGACTCTCGAGTCTTTTATCGGCGGCGTCTGGATCAGTTCATCCCGTCCCCCACCCCTCTTGTCAGATCCCCATACGGAGGGGTCGCGTGCCAAAGAGTGCTCCATTAACAGGGGCGAAATGGACCCGGAACCCCTCCCCCCCTCCAACTTCAATTAATAGATCGATACCAGATATCGTAACTCATCCCGGGAGATTGATTTGTGGGGTAGGGTGTGCGTGTGGTGATTGGGGGGGGGGTATAGTCTAACATTGCGTTTAGTAGGTTGTGGGGGGAGGGGGGAATTATTAGCGCCATGGCTCCTTTAATTAGACGGATTGGTGGCGGAAGTTGACCGGAATTGTTGTTTGTTGGATGGCTATTTTTTCTCTCCTGATTATCGCGTTTTTATCGTGTCGATGAAGTGGATTTATTAAATGAGTACCTAATCCATCATAGTTCTCACTTTGGGGTTTCTTTTGTTGCCATCGTCTTCAAATTTAATGCTGATGATAATTTATCATTACCAGTCCTTGTCATTTGCCCCAATTCATGATCTTCAGTGTCTTCGCGATTGTTCCCCCATCGCCAGCTCCTAGCCTGATGCACAGCTGCGGCGATGATGGGGCTTTCTTTCTCTGATTAGGGACGCTCTTCTTTCTTTCCCTCTCTTCTTCGAACCGACTTTGGGTAATCGGAGGTCAAGGGTCACTGGAACTTCGTATGTATGGAAGTGGACAAAGAAGAAGCATAACGGGGTGGGAAGGAGTCCCGTATGGTCTCGAGTTGGTTCAAGGTACTTTGAAAGGTCCCGTCTTTTGGACATCGTTCCGGTTAGGCCAAGAACCGTCACTGACACTTGTGTATACAGTTGCGAATGGAAACTAGGCGATTTTGAACTGTGTTTCCCCTGCCCTACTGTGAGAGAAATAAGAGTTGTAGAGTGGTCAGTCATACCCAAGTAGATATGGCTCGATCACACCGACTAGATGTAATCTTGGAGTTTGACCGCCAACAACACTTGGATGTATTCCACGAGAGGTTAAGTTGCAATTGAACTTCCACTTCCTAACCCTTGCATAGAGCGCTAGCACAAAAGGGGTGCTATAGAATTCCGCCAGCATGCAACAGCCTCACTTAATTGTGGTAACGTTGATGGGAACCTACAACACAGGCTGTAGAATCAAAGGTCTTCTCCCTTAATCCTCCCAAGCGGTCGAGGAGAGCAGAGATGCCATCTTTTCCCGAGGTGCTATAAACTAGGTTTAGGGATTGGTCAGGTTTGTGGCACTAGTCCTTGTCACTAAACCTTGTTTTTCGGTCTTGTTATATTATAACCTCAAACGGGGAATGCGGGTATCTCTAGTCTTCCTTCCACACGGGGGAAGGGGAGATGGCGTAGCAAGGGCTTTTTTACCCCTGATACACCTGAATCCGTGAGGAGGGCATACCCTCCGGGGACCCTGCCTTACAAGGGATTGCCAGATGTAGCATGGACCAGAATCCCCATGATGGCATCTGTAAGATTGCGTAACCCCTTCCCCCCAATACCCACAGAATATCTGCCGGTATATAGCTTCCACACATTTTGACTTCCTCGATCTTTGTGCGATTTTCTTTCCAGATCCATCCTTACAAACTTCTGCAGAGGATGCCCTCGTTGGTATTCATTTTAAATTGAATTTGATACTACATCATTATTTTCTAATCATTACTGACTTCTTCCTTATCAGCGAGAATTTAATGGTGATCCATTTATTGCATCCTTGTTTATCTGTTAATGCCCAGTGCGTGTGTCCCTGTTACCTTGAAAAGGCCTTGGTAATCGCCCGATTTATCACCGGCTCCGCGTTTGTTTATTTGTCTTCAGTCTCGAATTCCATCACCAATATAAGATTCGCTTCGAGCGATGTCCTTGCGTACAATAAGTGATGGATCGCGTCCATACATGCAAAGGGATTAATCCCCTTTTTAATTCCCGAACATAACCATTGTCTTTTTGTGTACCAAACCGTGGAAGTCGCAAATCCGGCTCGTTAAAGTTAATTCAAGACTGCCTGAATGCCTTTGTCTCACAACATTGACCTACTTTCCTGCCCGACCGTCTCCCAACCAGTTTCGACCTACTTTTTCCCTTGCTGGAATAATTTTTCCCCTCATGGAGGTCTTTATCCCCTATATCCCTTTCGCCCTTTCCCCTCTTGGGAGTCATGGCGACAGAACGTGCTCGGCATGAAGACGCTCGCGACCAACCTACCAACCAGCGATTACGCTCCAGGCAGTCTGGATGTGAGCTCTCCGAAGACGCTTGTCAGTGCATGACGCGGTCGCGCAGACTTACTCCCCTCTTATCTACCTCTCGGCATCTTATGGTAGCGGTAATGGTATTTTCGTGGGATGTGGAAGAACGTTGCTCATTCTTTATCATTGTGAAAACTCGAAAACACCAGACCGGGCAGTTTTTGTGGGTAAAAATCCACATTTAGTGTGTTGTATCGTGTTTATACCTCGCCCAAGCCATGATTTGAGCACTTAAGGGTTCATTTTATGTGGAAGAATGCGAATAATTTAGTAAACTGTTCAAGTTTTGTACTGTGACTGGAATATAGAAGCCACGGGACCTTTTTGCTTTTATTTGGTATCAATCTTATCTCTCGTTGGTGTGTTGAACGAGTAGAAGGGGCGACGAAACGCCGTATAATTGAAAAGCGGTCATTTCTTGATTGTGTCCGTCGTCAGTTGGTTCCTCGAAAAGATATGATTCATACGTGGTTGAGGGTGAATTAAGAGAAATTCGGGCTAATCTTTCATAACATTCGTTGCTTTATTCAAGCCAATGCGCTTGTATTCCCTCCGGCAAGGAAATCTCATTAGCTAGAGGAGAGGTTAGGGGTGGTGTGTTTTATTTCTGCAAGAGTTGCGTTTTTCCTCTATTAGTCGGTAATGAATAACTTTGGCGCGAGGTCATCCATTGTCATATAACCATATTTTGTAGCTAAAACTCCACGTGAACACACACTGCTGTAGTACGCCTTTCCTAAATGGGCGCTGATATGGTTAACAAATTAGAATTGCCTCTTAGCCAACTCCATCCGCGGGTAATAAACATTCGAAGGAGGACGAGGCTTTACGAGTAAATAATTATTAACCATACACAATCCCGCTTAACTACCGGGTTCTTTCTGCACCTCGTGTAGCAGTGTCCTTAATTTGTGGGTCCAGCAAGTTGGTTCAAGTTCGTACTTTTGAATGGGTGTGCTATGTACGAACTGGTTCCTGAACCTTTATAATACCATATTGACACCAAAATTTGTTTAGGGTTGAGGAGATCTGGTAATATGGTGTTTATTAATTATCCTTGACCATTTTAGTCTTTTTTCTTTTTTTCTAAGTGTGTCCTTGTTTTTTTTTTCATTGAAAATAGTCTCTTTGGTGATACGAATTTCTTTTCTTTTCACGTTTTTTTTAATGGTCTCAGGGCCATTTGGGGACTCGGGCTTCTCATATTAATTCTTTAAATATTTCTTCTTTTTTTAAGTGAACCTGTTAGTGTGTCGTATGGCTGAGGGACGAATGTCTGGTAGCAATTCTCGTTGCACGTGATTCCATATCTTTTTCATTCTCCCTTTATTTACTTTTATATTAAGTACCTTTCATTTTTACCCACTCGCAGTGCCCACGCCATAATTAATTTGCCTTTATTCATTTTAATCTAAAAAGAATAAAGAGTCATTTATAAACCAAATGATTTCATGCGCGAGACCAGGTAGCGGTCGCCGGTTTCCCACCACCCGTATACCTTTTACGAAATCCTGTTCATAATTCATGAGAAGTGTCGGACTGATTGTACAACATATCGATTCCTAGCCCCTCCTTCCTCCTCTACCTCTCTCTCTCTCTCTCTCTTTTCACACACACACACACACAAACACACATTACATAGTGTGTACGAGCACGATACAAGTTAAAATGTTTTCGTACGTTTCTTTTGAATCTAGTAATCCCCCTTTTTTAACGATCAGTTGTTGCATGCTCGCTGAATTCGAGTTGGAGAACTGAACTAACAGGATTATTTTTATCCTCTAATTTGTTTTCCATTCTCCACGAATCTGTGTACCTAGAACTGTCTTTGTAACGCGATGTTGGGTTTTTATATGTAGAACCTCGCAGTTTGGCATTTCTTGAGAGAGGAAAAAGAGAGAAGTTTGACAGTGGGTGCGAAAGAGAAGGGGAAAAGGTGAGGTTGAAGTGAATTGAAGAATCTTCTGAATACGACATTGTGATTCATTTTTGCACCTTGGATCCCGTCAGTATCGAGCGAATGTGCAGTCGGTTGGACAATTACTAAACATATATCATTTACTTGTTTTTTGTTCTCGTTGCCTTGTTGAAAAAAAAGGGACGCGAGTTTTTTTAGTGGTTTCAGTTCAACCACTGTGAGTGGCTGACGGTTGTTAACCACTCTTAGGTGAGGTTGACTACACGAAAGCGATCTGCCTCGAGTTGCGTTAAACGGTGCATCACGCAATCGTATCCCATTTCCCCCCCGGGGTTTTGTTGGAATTGTCGATATCACGTGATGTTTAGGCTTATTTAGTAACTGCTATTGACGGAAAGTTTGGGAGGAGAGGGTCGTAGTTTGTGGCGAAGAAGGGGAAAGTATCATAATTTATTATTGCTTAAAACTAAAAATGAAAACCGACAAGTGTATCTCCACCAGAAGGTTTGTAGGGATAGATCTATAAAGAAATTGTAGGTAGAGAGAGTGGAAATGTGTGGAAGATAGCCTCTGATCCACCTGCGGGGTTAAGGCCCGGAGGGTAACGCAGGTACACAATCCTCCAGATGTAGGTTGCAGAATGCTGGTCCATGCTACATCTGACACCACTTTGTTGGCGAGTACTTTTAAGAAGAGACTGCTTGTAGTTCTGGGGACAGTGAGGCCGCGCAACTTTCCAGCACCTGTCCATCTCTCTACATATGAGCATTTGAAGTTTAACCCTCTCTGCCTGCGTTGGATCGAGACGGAGGGGGGGGGGCACACATGAACTCGTCTGTGTGTGTCGTCTGCAACATAGTTGCCCATGTTGACTTACACCTTGCTGAGTACTAATGTCTATAAAACGCGCTAAAGCCTAATGTGGGGGAGTATAATTTATAGGCTTTCTTCTTTTGTGTGTAGTCTGTGGTTTTAGTATTTCTTTGTTCAATTCTCTTTTGTGTAAAAATGAATGTTTTTCATGGGTTTAAATCCTTTGGAAACTTAAAAAAAACACAAAAGGACGTTAAATTTAGTACTCTATTGGATTTTTGTGGCTCTATATTTCAAATGATTCCATTCTCTGTATACCAACAGGGGGCGGGTTCACTCTGGCGTATAAGTGTCTTCTTGAAGACTAGAGAACCTTCAAGAGGACATACCACCTTATTTAAATAATGAACCCCGAGATCGGACGGGTTCTACTGCGTAAGAATGGTTGATTGTGAGCAAAGCTTTGTATTCTTTGCAATCAGGAAGCCAAATATGTCGCTTGCGAAGAGGCGATAACGTTGCAAAAATGTATTTTGGGATGTATCAAAATGTGGTCTTTATGACGTTGTTCGTGGAATTTTGCAGCTGCAGTTGGAATTTAGCATTTAAACTAGAGTTTTATCTCTCCGTATACTCGTTTTTGTTGCATTGCCAGACGCGCGTGATTGTGGTCGACAAATAATTAAAATTTATATTCTCTGTCAATCTCTAATGACTCGTTGAGACTTTAGAAGTCATGGACCCATTGCTTTACTGCGTGTGTAAATAGGTTCCTTCTTAAATGCTTATATAGTATGAAAATATAGCCCTTGATTTAATTATCTTAGGGCGCACCGTATATAATTTGGGAAATACATGTACACCCTGTAAGATGTCGGTTGTCCTGATCTGTAACCTTTGCGCACACCACCTTTATCAGGCAGCATAACCCTGAACGTGGTACAAGTTGTCCGGGTGTTAACCACCACAGGGCTTTCGCCATATTTATTTTCTGCCTTTCCAAATAATTTTGAAGACAGAAAGAAAGATGCAGAAACTTTGTATTGCAGACTATATAACAATATAGTACAAGAAAGAGAAATTAGACGCGAATAAGCAATGAGACAAGAAAGCTGAGTTTTTCAGAGGTAAGAGAAAGGGGCATTAGAAGGACATTAAGATCAAAGAGAGCAGAGGGCGGCACAATGAAGACAATCCGTTACTGAAAAGACAAAAATAATGGATGATGAGCCTTTAAATTGTGAGCGGGTAAGAAGATGTGGTATAAAAATTCCTTGTAGGTTCCTAGCTTAGGGAGATAGTGGGTTTGATCGGGTAACGCTTTGGGCGAAGTAAAGCCACTGTGCCTGGTAGCTTAACGGTAGAGCATCTGACCGGCAATCAGCAGACCCGGGTTCGAGTCCCGGCCAGGAATTTCAAACTTTTTTCCCCTGGCGTTATTTCTGTCTTTTCAGTAATTGATGGCTGCTCAAACCATCACTGACCCTCCTCCGTGCTTCGCTGCATGAAGAAGACTCAGGATTAAAAGCTTTCCCGGGGTACCTCCACACATAAAGTCGCCCTGCAGTGGGGAAAATAGAAAAACTGGACTCGTTGGAGAATATTACTTGCTTCCATTGATTGATCTGTTGACCAGCCCTTGTGATCTCTACACTAGTTCATCCTTTTCTGAATGTTTTGATGAGGAAGCAGAGGTTTCTTGATGGCGGCTTTTCAATGATACCCGGCTTTATTGAGCTCACGGCGAACAGTTTTGGTCGAAACTGGGCAAGTGAGATGTTGATTCAACTCCGCAGTCACTTTAGGGACAGTTGTCCGCAGATTTTTCACCACTGCTTTTCAACACTCATCGGTCTCTTTCAGCGAGCTTCGAAGTCCTGCCGGAATTACTCCTCCTGCTGGAGGTTTTACTCTGCTTCTTGAATTTTGTCATAGTCCTTGATATGGTAACTCGAAGAACCGAGGAGTTTAGCTGTTCTGGTGACGGAAGCTCCTGCAATTCGAGCTCCAACAATTTGCCCTTTTTCGAACTCCGTGAGGTCACGCATCTTGGCATCTATACCACGATCTGAAAAAAACCCAACAAATAATCATTAAAGTTGATAAATAAAACTATGTATTTACAATAAAAACAAAACAAACATTCACAGTGAAATTTGGATGGATATTCGTAATATATATATATATATATATATATATATATATATATATATATATATATATATATATATATATATATATATATATATATATCGACAATAAATTGAGCGGGAAGATAAGATAAACCAGATCTGGTAATAGGTTCTTCTTTAATGTCGTTTTGCTTCAGTCATTTAACAAAGACCGAAGTAGTTCTTTACTGACGTTTCTCTCCTGGAGCAATTTTTTTTTTTTTTTTTTAAATTGCTCCAGAGGAGAGAAACGTCAGTAAAGAACTACTTCGGTCTTTGTTAAATGACATGTTTGTGGAGGAGGGACCTAGTTTACCTTGCAAAGACCTGGTCCCCATTCATTTGGTGCTTATTGAGTACGACGACTTATGCCCAAGTAGGCAGTCGCCAGATGGTGCTCCTAAAATTTAAAAAAAAAAATAGAAATCATCTGGTGCTTCTCTGACCTTTTCCCGGGTCAGTGAAGCTTTAGCGTTTTCGGGCGAATGCTCTTGATTGACATTCGCTTACCACTTCCAAAGGGTTTACGATCTGATGCCTCGCAATTTTGGTGGGATTTTGTTGGTATAATGCTGCATTTCCAGGGGCCTTGCGTAATGGGGTCTGCCTTTGTTTCGAAATGAGTAGGCAGGTATAGAGTTGCAGGCCCTCCCGTTTCCTAGCACCCCAATTGCAGTCTCCCTCGCCAGGTGTAGTGCCTCCATTGACCCAAGATTTAGGGTTTTGCCATTGCAGATTTTGTGTGTCCTTTTCCTCTTTATTATTTATTTCCGCTTTTCTCGGTCCTTCCCCTTATTCGGCAGTGAATGAAAATGCTTCTGTTAGTTAAGCCAATTTCTTTATCACCAAAACCTTTTACGGCGGACAGATTTTTCTCTTTGTTTCTGGGGGTCTTCAGCGAATTGTCATCTGTGCAATGAACGTTTTGCGTTTGCACGCGCTCTTTTACATCCCCCCACGCCCCCTAATTTGAAACCTCAGATTTGCGTTCATTGTGATTCTTTCCTCCTTCCCTAGCTGTATTCCCCAAATGGGCGCTGCTGTATTAGTTCTTTTGGGGCTATTCAGCCCCGTTCCTCACTAGTTGACTCTAGGCGCTGAAGAAATAAAAAGTAAAAGCTGAAAAACTACAGGGTGTTCCCCCTATCTCCATACATAAGGAAATTAACCTCACTTTTTACTCTTGCTGATCTTTTTAGCCTTTAAGAATGGCTTTGGCAAGAGAAAAAAGACATGGAATCCTTCGTATGGTGCGCACCTCAAAAAGATCGAGCACAAGGATTATCTAAAGGATCGCATTCGACGGTCAATTAATCAGACAAAATACCGCATGGGAGAGGACCGTTCCGTGCCATCCGTGTTCACAAAGAAAAACAAGCTTGTAGATTGTACCGGGTGATTTGTGAATGACGTTGTGCGAGTGTTAATTTTCCCTATGTATAGAGACTGGGAACACCCTGTATTACTAAAGGATTGAGGCTGAAAAATGGAAAGCCCTTGAGTAGCGAACTTCCTGCTCGACTTCAAGAGAGTGCATCATCATAAACCCCCAAGAGACGTTCGTATGAATAGACACCCGAAAGTATTTGATTGAATGCCCCCCCATCCCCTCCCGAGGGATTGAATAAAATTCACTCCTTCCCCCCTCCCTCCTCACACTCGTACACGTTCGTCTCTTCCCAACCGACCCCTCTCTCACGCTCCCCTAGTAGTTTCCTCTTATAGCTATTCTGGCTATGTATAAACTTTCCATCACTTTGCGTATTTAAATACCTTTTTTTGCGGATTTGTTCCCGTTTTTTTATACGTCCATTTCGCTTCTCTTGCTCCCATCAAGCCTTAAAAAACGGGTTAAATTTGTCCTATCTCCCTACTCCCCCACCTCGTCCCTCTAATATGCTCCTCACCCCTTAAAATTCCCCATGTCCTCCTTGTTAGAAATGACATGTTCGCCTTTTCCGCAGACTGACGTCACCCGTTGATGTAATCATTCGCAAATCTTTCGCCAATCAACTAAAAGGGAGGCTTTGGGCGTCTTAAGCCCGCGTCCCTTTTGTTATTTATTCCTGTTTATTCAAATCTCTCGACTGGGAATCCAAAAAGTTTTTTGCATGAATTTGACCTCAATTTGGGAATTAGGGGGAGGGGGGCTACTGTTCGAGATAGGATTGTGCCAAGGTTAATTCTACCCTTGATTTTGTTTACAATAAATTGCACCCTTACCTCATTTGTTTCGTATGGATTCTCCACATTTGGCATGGTTTAAAGATGGGCTTCTGCATACTTTTCTGTTTCTTAGGTGAGGTGTTCTTGTTTTTTTTTATTGACGTTTATAGTTTCTTTTATATTATTTTTTCCCTGATGTTCACTGCAAGGGGAGGTGGGTAAGCTCGTATTTTTTTTTAAACGAAATTAATTAACCTGTTCTGTTCCTGCTTTGCACCGCTCTCATAATTCCCCGCTCACCGCTGTCCCTTTTTCCTCTTCCGATTCTTAGATGCTCGCCAATTCGTCCTTGTCCTCCTTTGCATCCTATTTAGCTTCGTCCCGTTGGAGCTTATAGTCGCAGGTGCTCTTTTTAATTCACCCTAATGGCTTTTTGGCATTCACTACACATTGATTGCAATAAAAGATTATTGAAGGAGCCATTGATTGCTATAATCGATAAGTGAACCTAGCATTGATCGAGTACCTGTCGTTTCGCCGGGGGTTTTTTTGTGACTGATTTTGGGCGGATTTAGGTCACGTATGTCTATATGGGAAGAAATCCTCCATGCTCGTCTTAGAATCAGAAGGATTAATTGAGGGTGGTGGTAGCGAGGGCTGGGAAGCTTAGTGTTCACCGACGAAGAAAGTGTGGTAGAGGGAAGATAGAGGTAATGAGAAAGAAATGAGCAGAATTGAGAAATTGGGTCTAACAAAAGTGAGCAGATTTTTATTGGCTCAACTTTCCTATCGTTAATCAAAAGCTCTAATCGTTTTGATAAACTGCCATGCATGCACTCTGGACAGATTATGGAGAGTTGTGCGTCTCTCGGTTCCCATGGGTCCCCTAGGCTTCTTGAGCTATCCCCAGCCCCATAACTTAATAACGTGTTTAAAAACCTTTTGAAAGATTTCTAAGCTGGTTTCGCTTCTTCTTTACATAAAATAATGATAATTCCATGGTTAGATTAGGTTAGCCAAAATTGTTAATATCGGGATTATTTCCTTTTCGGCTTCTTCAGTCTTTGACTATTTCGTAGAAAACATCTGAGGATTCGTCAAACATGATAATGGTTTCTGAAAGTAGTCTTGACTGTTAGGGTCTGTCTTGACCACAACTATTACATTTCTTTTCAATCTGACATACAGCAAATAGTTAGTATAGATGGGATTAAATCTAAGTCGGGGAATATTACCAGTCGGGTTCCCCAGGGGTCAGTGTTGAAACCACTGTTGTTCTTGATTTATATTAATGATCTTGACTAGGGTTTAAGTAGTGACCTGAACAAGTTTGCGGATGATATTAAGTTAGGGTAGGATTATGAGGTCTGTCTCTGATGCTCAAGTATTACAAAATGAATTGACCATACTATCCCAATGTACAGAGAAATGGCAAATGAAATTTAACATAAGTAAGTGTAGTGTACTTAGTATAGGTAGGTTCGGCAGGTCAGAGAACTGTAAAGTGCTAGGAATAGAGCTAATAGGATATTTGGGTTTATTGGGAAGAGTGTAAGAAATAGTAGGCCCCATCTTGACTCTGCGATGCATTTGTGGTCACCATATTATAAGATGGATATTGTTTGCTAGAGTCTGCAAAGAAGGTTGATTAAGATGCTTCATGGGTGTAGGAGCCTACCTTCTGGTAACAACAAGGAGTAACAACAAGGAAAGAAGGTACCTTTGGACTAGCAATCGAGCGGGCACATGGCTGCTCAATTGTTTTGCGTCCCTAAACGGCCACTTTTCAAGACCTTGTCTAGTCTTGACTTGAACTGGTCAACAGATTCACTGTTGACAACTTCCACTGGAAGTGCGTTCCACATACCCCAGATACTGTAAGTGAAAAAATTTCCACACAGATTGCGTTTTTTACGCTTCAGTTCAAGTTTGAAGCCGTGATTGCGCGTTCTGTTCTCACTCAGTGTGAAAATATCCCGGTAGTCAACATCGTCGAACCCCCGAACTATTTTGAAAACTTCGATGAGCTGACCACGCAGTCTACGGGTTTCCAGCGAGAACAGATCTAATTCCCTTAGTCTATCCTCATAACTTTTATGTCGGATAAAGGGAATCAGCTTGGTTGCCCTAGCTTGTACGCGTTCCAATCTCGCGATGTCCTTTCGCAATGAAGGACTCCAAAATTGTACGGCATACTCCAGGTGCGGTCGGACAAGTGAGTTGTACAAGCACAGTACAATCTCCTGGTTCCGATATCCAAACTGGCGCTTAATATAGCCTAGCATCCTTTGGGCTTTCTTATCTTCTTCGATGCACTGTTTCAAGAACTTGAGGTCACTAGTAATAGTTACACCCAAGTCCTTCTCAGTGTCACTCGATTCAGGAGCAGTGCCCTTAAGGATATAATGAGATTGGGGGTTTCTGTGGCCGATATGCATTACTTTGCATTTCCCCACGTTAAAAGGCATTTGCCACGTGTCTGACCACTCCCCAATCTTCCTGCAGGCGGGCAGTATTTCCATCCTTTGCAACGTTCATACCAAGCTTGGTATCGTCGGCAAATTTGGAAATCTTGGCAACCACGTCACCGTCAATGTCGTTGACGTAGATGATGAATAGTAGTGGTCCCAGGACAGAACCTTGAGGCACCCCGCTAGTAACGGGCACCCACTCAGAAGCCTGTCCATTCACCACCACCCGTGGCCGTCTGCCACTTAGCCAGTTCTCGATCCAGCCGGCTACTTTTCCGTCTATGCCCAGCGCTCGCACTTTCCGGAGAAGGCGGCGGTGTGGTACCTTATCAAAGGCTTTCTGAAAGTCTAAGTACACCACATCCACCGCCTTGTCCCGATCGTGCTCACTGAAGACGAAGTGGAAGAATTCCACAAGGTTCTTCAAGCATGACCGTTGTCTTCGGAAGTTGTGCTGGGAACTCCTCAGTAGCAGGTTTGACTCTAAATACGACGTCATTTTGTCCACCATCATGCTTTCCATGAGTTTACCGACTATCGAAGTCAGACTGATAGGTCGGTAGTTTGACGGATGTCTGGGGTCTCCTTTCTTGAAGATCGGAGTCACCTCCGCCTCACGCCAGTCTCTAGGAACGCATCCGGTCCGGATTGACATGTTAAAAAGATAGCGCACAGATATCGTGATACTTCATCGCACACTTCCTTCAACACCTTGGATAGAAACACGTCCGGTCCAGGGGACTTATTCGTCTTTAGGTCAGCGATCTTTTTCTTTATTTCTCCTTCGGTGAAGTCCATTGCCTCCAGCTTTTCCCCCGAGTAGGAATCCGTCGGCTGGGGGATGGGACCACACTCTTTAGTAAACACTGAAGAGAAGTAGTCATTGAGAAGGTTAGCATTTTCTGCATCTGAGTGAGTTAATGCACCCTCCTCGTCCACTAAGGGCCCAATCCTACGATGGATTGGTTTACGGCTATTTACATAGCCGAAGAACTCCTTGGGATTCTCCTTGCAGAGTCTCGCCACTCGGACTTCCTCAGTACGCTTAGCCGCCCTTATGCTGGACTTCACTCTCCTGGCTAGCCTCCGGTACTCGTCAAAGGCACCCGAGATCTTCGATCGCCGGTACGCATTTCTCTTCTCCCTAAGCAGTTGGCCGATTTCTCGATTAAACCACTGGTTGAACAGAAGACCGACGGAGGCATTTCAGAGGGATGCAACTTGATTGAAGACTCATGAACTTATTTTTGAAATTATTCCACGAATCCTCAACCTCTTCGCATACCACTAGCCTTACATCAGTCAGCCCAGCACGAAAGCTCGCAAAGTCTGCTCTTCTCAAGTCAAGTTTCCTTGATTGACTGGCAACAGACCTTACCTTCGGGATCTTGACGCTAAATCTAACTAGCTGGTGATCACTGCCACCGAGCTCTTAGCCTACAGAGAGATCCTCAACGATATCATCCTCAGAGGTGAAGACCAAGTCGAGGATATTGTCTCCTCTCGTCGGTGAAAGGGTTAGGAGACTAAATCTTCATACGTTGGAAAGGAGAATAGTTCAGGAGACTCAATTGAGGTTATAATAAAAGAGACATACGTAGGTGTAAAGTTCTTATATTTAATGTACTAGATAGGACACGTAGCAACGGTTTAAGCTGTGAAGTTTAGGTTTCTGAAAAAGATTGGTAGTAATTGGTTTACAAATCGAGTGGTAGATGAATGGAATAGGTTCACTAGGCATGCGACAGGAAGCGTCCTCCTTGGAGAGTTTTAAGAATAGATTTGCGGAGAGATTTATTGATGAGGATGCTGTGAGGTGGGACTGAACTGGGTGATGGGAACAGGAGCTGCCTCGTACAGGCTATTGATTAGCCTTTTGCACACTCCTCATTTTCGTATGTCATCTTAAAGAACCTAGAAAAGAAGATTGTTTCAAGGCTTTTAGAAATTCGTACCATAATAAAACATGGGGTCAAAAGTGTGACCTGAGGTTTTTCTATGGGAAAAGGGATGATGGATTTGTCGCTCTTCATTTGCAACCGAGGAATAAGCTCGAGAAGTCACTCATTTTCTTTCGTTTTATTTATTTCTCTACCTCATTGTTAACATTGGGAACTACTTTTGGGTTACTTTTCATGCCTACTAGTTTTAGGTTAGTTTGAATTATTGATTCTCAAGAAGGTTTGGGTTCGTTCTTAAAAGATCCCACCGCCCCTTAAGTATTTCTTTCTCCGTGTATGGTAGTTGGAGCCCTTCCAGGTATCTTGCGCCGCGCGTGGTTTACTCGTTCTATGTACCCGGTTAAATTTTCATTCTCTCTATATTTTACCAGTTTTATGACCCCCCCCCTAACAAAAACCTATTCCAAATTGAATATTAAGACTCCCGCCCCCATTGGAGAGTCGCAATCATTTATCAGGGCGTGTTTTATGGAGCGAATGCTTGTCGTAAATGCGTACACGAGAAAACTGCAATTAAGATTGCTTCGGGCATAAGAAAATTCTTCTCTTCCTTTCATTCAACTTTCTTTGAAGGTAATTGTTTAGGTGTCGTTGCCAAGCGTGTCTCATTTTCGTGTCTCCCCACTTCTTTCCTTATTGGGAATTGTGTGCCTTTTGCGGATGGCGGCTGTCGCCTTTGAATGCATTTGGAGGTTGCAGTCTGTCGTTTTACTTAGTAGGGGTTTCGGGTTTACACTCCCCCCCCTTTCACTCTTTCCCTCTCTCTCTTTCTAGTTTTGTAGCCAGGGTGGTACCGCGGTCCCTTTCACATTTCTACCACGTCCGAACTTTTACTTTCTTTGCCCCCCCCTGTTATCTTGGTCCCTCGCGGTACCGCGCAAGATTTACCCTTAAAGATCTTCGGTGTATCATCTGACCCACGTGTGCAAGTTGGGCGACCCCTTACCCCTCCCTTCCCTTCTCCATCGTACCCCTTCTCTTCTTCCTCCAGACGGTGGGACTGTGTGTTCAATGACTGACAAAGTGGCTATCCTGAAGGCCCCCCCAATCTTCCAAGGGGGGGTTTAAATATGTACATTAATTAGTCCAGGTTCACCTCCACTGTTTTCTGTCTCCCGCAAAGGAACTTAACTACTGTGAAGGGGCAGGTATAGGAGAGTTGCGCGCCTTCTCCCGAGAGCCGCTAGGGGCTTCTTCTCTTTTCTTACCTGGTTAAGTAATTTCCACCGACTTTGACTTCACTCGTCTCTACCATAGTAAAAAATGCCTTAACTGAGTAAGAATAGTTAATAATATATGTTTGTCTGATAATTTAAGTCTGCATTCGACATTTTTTTGAGCTCTGTTGTCTCCCTGTGGTTATCCATTGGGAATACTAATTCTGGATATTTCTGGAGTCTTGATTTCCGCTGAGATCCTGGATGGATTTACGAATGTCTCTTTTTATTTCAACGACTAATTTATTTTCTGATCCATGTGTTAATTCATTGACGTCTGTGATTGTTTAGTTTCTGAAATCCTGTGTAACGTCGCTACCAACTAACCCTTTTGGCTCGTAGAAATTTGTTCCTTTTTACATATTTTCACTTTCTAACTTCACTTTGTATTTGGGAAGGTTTCAAAATCTGTGGTTTAGTCTTTTTTTAATTAGTCTTGAAATCCAGTCTAGAGCTCTAAGGCCTCACTGTAAATTTATTTAAATTCGAGAATTATAGACTTCCCCCGTGTGTGTGTATGTACGCGTCTTTATCGGGATGAGAGCATGCACATAGACAGGGGATGGCTTTATCTTTAAGTTTTCGGTTCGTGCAACTTTAAAAAGTCATGTGCAGATTTCCGCTATGGGAACAATGTCTGACCAAGGACTCGAGGCCAGTATTTATGATCGAGTGAGAGAAGTTTTATGGATACTTTCACTATCGATATTCACGCGGGAAATCTATAAATCTCGAATTTAAATGAAGTTTCAGCGTCGGCGTCAGAGCTCGGGAGAGGATTTCAACACTGGTTATGCGTGCCTAGGATTAACGTAGTGTACCAATGCAAATGGGATGCTATTTGTTAAGACGATTTTTTAAATATTTCTTTATCACAACTGCACAACTGAGAAATTTTTGACCTAAAACATGTCTTATACACGAGAAAGAAAAAGAGCAAAAACAACAAATTAATGATAATAACGCACGAGAGATCGAGAGAGAAAAAAAAACAAACAAAAAAAAACATAGAGGGAATAAGGGGTCAACGAAACCACATATTTAAAAACCTTCCTAAATACAAACAAATAAGGAAGTTGGAATGTGTGAAAATGAACCTACACTACCAAGGAAAATAAGAGAACGATTTTCCTTTTATTAAAATAGTTTAGAAAATATGAGTAGGTAAATGAAATTTCCATGGTACATAAAGGCATGCATTTAATATATTTTGTCAAAACTTGAAAGGAAACAATCGTATATTCAAGAATTTTTATTCAATAAACTAAAGTAAGGGCCACATGCAAAATAAGAGAACGATCATACTCAGAATTGCTTATCAATCAAATAACCTATAAACAAAGCAAGATTTGACAAAGATGAAACTTAAACACTTAATATGAGGTGTTGAAGCCTTTGTTTTCTATTAATTCGGCGCAACGACTACAGGACCTTACAAGTTTCTTGAAAAATTCTGGTGTTATTTTGTTTCATTCTAGATCAATTTTCGTTCATAAATCCGTCGCAGTTGAAGGCTTCTAGTCTCTAGCTTTGTTTTCAATAATCTTCCAGAGGGTTTCAATTGAGTTCTGGTCTGGGCTTTGAGCAGGTTATTACTTCGATATCTTCTTGTTCGAAATAGTATTTTACTCGTTTTGCAGTATGGCATGGCGCGATATCCTGCATAAATACTGCTAGCTGGTTCAGAGATGCTCGAAGTGAAGATATAACACGCTGTTGTACGAGGTTTAGGTACATATTCGCATTTACTGTTCCATTCTTTTGCACTAGTGGACCAACTTCTTCAGACGAAAACACCCCCCCATACCATACACTGCCCCCTCCATGCTTGACAGACTTTTTAACACATTTAGGGTCAATTCTCTCCACCTGAAGCGTGTCTAACAAAGCGTCTGTCATCAGATCCAAATAAATTAATCAATTTACTTTCGTCGCTGCAAATCTTCATCCGGATCTACAAACAACATGACCTTCACCATATTTGAGTCTCACCTTCTGGTTCTTATTACTGATTATTGGTTTGGTTACTGGAGAAGGAGCTTTTAAACCAGATGGAATGAGGCGACAGGACACATTGAAAGGGTTCTCTTCTCTTGCAAAAGTTGACCAACTTTTGCAGGAAATGTATAGGTTTTGCTTTCATTGTATAACTTCATAACACGCGAACTCACACTCTTGGATCTTTCTAATCGCAGAAAGTGCCCCCCCTCCCTCCCTCCACTCCCCAAGTATTCAAGTGAACAATTCTCTGACGGAACTCAGGAGTCACTTTCACGTTTGGTGGCATCTCTGGAGAGTGAGTACGACAACAATGGCGGTTGCACAGTCCTTACCCACTGAGCAAAATGGGCCAGATGATTTCAAGAAACTTCTAGAATGTTCCTGAAAAAATCTTCTTATTTTGTACGTGTTAATATTTTATTTTGTTAGTTTATTTAATATAAATTCTTGAATATACGATTGTTTCATATGAAATTTTCACAAAATATATTAAATGCATGCCTTTATGTACCATGGAGATTCATTTATTTACTCATGATACGTTTGAAAATATTTTAATTAAGGAAAATCTTTCTCTTATTTTACTCGGTAGTTTATCTTTACGAGCCAAAAGGGGAGGTTGTTGGTGGCGTTTCACAGGATTTCAGAAACTAAACCACAGACAAAGGCAATGAATTCTTAACATATATCAACAAACGAAACTCGTTGGAGAAAAAAAAAGCTTTAAAATTTGAGAACCAACTGGACGCCTCAGAGCTTCGTTTTTATTGTTTGGTTTTCTTAGACTTCGCTTTGTTTGGAAATGACTTGTGTGTATAGTTGCAACATTGATCCATGTGTGAATTTGGGGGAGAATTCAAATGAACCGAGATGGAACGCATTGGCTTGTCATTGTTGCCCCGTTTGAGAAGCCCCGTTTTCAATCGGAAATGAGAGATTCAGATTGGCGATGTAACTCATTATCTGCAATGTTTGATGGTACACCCACTCCACCATGTCTTTGCATCTTTACTTATATTTTAGCGACAAGATCTACGAAGTAATATGACTGATTACCTTCTTACCTTGAGTTGATTTAAGACTACTCTTCTATATAGTTTAAAAAATGCGTTGTTTCCACATTAAGCAAATATATGGAGACTTTTGGATTAAAATCACTAACTTCCCTTTCCAATGGGAATATCAATTGAAATTCGTTAAATTGAAAATGATTGCAATAAAGTAAACTTTACCGCGCAGTATTCACATAATGGGTGTTTCATTTGTTTGTCATGTTGCTCCTGGTCATTTCTTTTTTCTCTCGATGTAAAACCGTTGTTTACCGCAAACTCTCTTGTGATTGATAACTAAGATTAAGTTGTCGATTTGTGAGGATCGAATGTTGTCGATAAGGACGCCCGTCTCGCGTTACCACATCGCTTCGAGGACTGGTTCCTGTCTGAAGTCAATTTCGAGCAGTCGCAGCCGGGTTATGGTATCAAGGGGCTTTTTTATTTTCGCCTTTTGAAATATGGGTATAAAATTACTTCCTCTTTAGCTAACTTGACGTCTGCCAAAAGTCTCTCGTAACTTATGAGTTTAGGGTGGATGTATGATGGTTTTTCGTGTCTCCTTTCCCTCTTTGTGCCTCTACGGATTCCAGACAATCCCGGTAATGTTGCTATAATTTCCCTGGTGTCCTTGGTCTTTATATTCTTGTTTTTACGCCCCTGCAAAGAAGGCTTGATTCGTATTTTGTACTCTTCCAGGCTCATAAAATCTCCCATTTGTCTTTTGGTCATTCTTCTGTTTGTGTCACAAGAAAAGAGACCTTACAGAACGGTACAGTTTCAGTTGCGTAGAATTGTGCCCTCCCTATAGCCATTTAGTCCCCCCACCCCCTCATGCTTTGGATAACGCACTCATTTTCCACTTTCCAACTATACTAAAAAATGTTCTGGTGGAAATATCTCCGCTGGTTTTCGCTTTATTCATTAATTATATGTTTGTATTATTGTGTTGCATGAGGAATGATTCAGCCAAAGGTCATTTTGAGTCGGAGCTGGTTGGGGGTGAGAAGGAAGCGAGACCATGAATCGCGACATATGATATGATCGAGAAGGCGAAAGGTGTCTAATTTTATACTGGGGTTGGTTACTTCTCGCCGCTTTTTATTCAAACGATAAATCCCCTCTTTTGACTATATTAGTCCAGGTATTGCGTAAGGAAATCGCGCAACAGTGGACCATGTCTTCCTGTTTCTACGATTTTGGAGTTAAGAGGGCAAAAAAAAGATGGAGGGGATTGTATTCCGCGTAACAGCGATTTGACGAGTTTATTTTGATCGAAGGGTAAAGGTTGAATTCATTTTGCGGGGGTTTTTAATGGTATCATCATGAGACTGGCGGTGTTTTATATATTTTAGCACTGCGGACACAGAATATATTATTTGTTGAGCAGTCATAGGAATATAATGAGTTCAGGCATTATTACTAATATTTTATTGTTATAATTTATGTAAAAAAAAGATTGTAATGGGGCTGGCGGTTATTTTGTGATAGGTTTGTTTTAGACGTTCTTTGAACTCGTGATATTATGATTCAATGTCATGATGACCCCAACCGGGGCTAGGGAATGGAGGGTAATTTTTTTAGTCGATAGTAAAAGTGTTTTTATTCTGTGGTTCTGTGCGCCCCCAGTAGTTTCCTCTTTAGGCTCCCCTGGCAGTGGTAGCCATGCTGCGGCTGACATCTGAAAAATTGCATGCTTTCCCGGTCTCAATCCTGCAGGATGATTTGGTCAGATTGTGGGTGTTTTGAAGCGCCTTCGAGCGTTGCTCGTCCTCCAGGCCCCAAGCGCTCCAGGTAGTCTCCTCTCTTGAATAGGGGGGGGGGGGCGGAGGGGGATATATACCGCCCAAACGTAAGTCCTTTAGCCATTTCTTTTGACAAAACTTTGTAGCACGGATTTTCCTGTTGGTTTTCGCTTTGTTCTTTTTAAATTAAAACCAATCCGCATGAATCCACCTGTGTTTACAGATGAACTTCGTCTTTTTTAAATCTTATTTCCATGCATGTATTGTTGATGTTGGGATTTTTAATTGTTAGCGTGGCAATTCGGCGGTAAATAAAGTGTTAAAAAAAATGACTTGTCTGCTATATATTTGTTCTAAATGTCATTTTAAACAGGAATTTAAATAGGGTGTATATCTTAAAACTCTGAAATTCTATTAATGAGGTTCTTTTTAAAATTTTGTTTAATGAGGTTCTTTCTTTTTAATTTTGTTTAATGAGGTTCTTTCTTTTTAATTTTGTCTAATGAGGTTCATTCTTTTAAATTTTGTCTAATGAGGTTCTTTCCTTTTAATTTTGTTTAATGAGGTTCTTTCTTTTAATTTTGTCTAATGAGGTTCTTTCTTTTTAATTTTGTCTAATGAGGTTCTTTCCTTTTAATTTTGTTTAATGAGGTTCTTTCTTTTAATTTTGTCTAATGAGGTTCTTTCTTTTTAATTTTGTCTAATGAGGTTCTTTTTAATTTTGTCTAATGAGGTTCTTTCTTTTTAATTTTGTCTAATGAGGTTCTTTCTTTTTAATTTTGTCTGATGAGGTTCTTTCTTTTAATTTTGTCTAATGAGGTTCTTTCTTTTTAATTTTGTCTAATGAGGTTCTTTCCTTTTAATTTTGTCTAATGAGGTTCTTTCTTTTTAATTTTGTCTAATGAGGTTCTTTCTTTTTAATTTTGTCTGATGAGGTTCTTTCTTTTTAATTTTGTCTAATGAGGTTCTTTCTTTTTAATTTTGTCTAATGAGGTTCTTTCTTTTTAATTTTGTCTGATGAGGTTCTTTCTTTTTAATTTTGTCTAATGAGGTTCTTTCCTTTTAATTTTGTTTAATGAGGTTCTTTCTTTTAATTTTGTCTAATGAGGTTCTTTCTTTTTAATTTTGTCTAATGAGGTTCTTTCCTTTTAGTTTTGTCTAATGAGGTTCTTTCTTTTTAATTTTGTCTAATGAGGTTCTTTCTTTTTAATTTTGTCGATGAGGTTCTTTCTTTTAATTTGTTTAATGAGGTTCATTCCTTTTAATTTTGTTTAATGAGGTTCTTTTTAATTTTGTTAAAACATCTGCAATTTCAGAATGATTTTTTGAGATTAATTATTTCAATCTTTGCGCCATTCCTTATCTTTTTCGTTATTCCTGGCCTTTTCTATACTCGTTTTTATGTACAGTGGAAATGCCCTTGTTGGTTACTCCAGTTTCTCATTTTTTTATTAATTATTACAATTCTTGGCGTTTTTTCCGAGGAAACTGACATCGCGCTCTGATACGCTTTTTGTTTTTTAATTGGTTCTCTTTAAAACGGAGGCCTGTCAGTCTTCACTGAGTTCTATGTAATCCGGTTATTTACCCCCGAACGGCCCTCGGGGGAGGTGATAGCAAACGGCCAAATTTAACAATATAGTTGGCAATTCCCCCCCCCCCCCTCCTTTCTTTTTTCTGTTGACGTCATTCGCTCACTTTTCGTCTCTTCCCAGCCTGACTGGAGAGGGCGAGGCAGAGCGGTCGTCAGGTTCATACTCTCGCTCACCATCTTCGTACTCGTTTGTTTCCAAAAGGGATGGAGAAGGTGGGGGGGGGGTGAGCAGAAGGGTTGGGAGAGTTGTCTCAGGTCTTGATTATTTAAGTCATCTAGCTGCGATATTCCCCTTCATATTTTCATTTCCCATGCTTTATTTCTTTTTTTTTCTTTTTCTTTTTTTACAAAATATGTAGACACTAAAGAGCTGGGGAGGGAGGATTCAGGCGAAAGCCGTCAAAAGGTAGATATTTTGTTCTATGCTTTCATTTTAATTGTTCTCTTGTAAGACAAAATAAAGGAAATACATAAAAAAAAATTAAAAAGTAGAAGAAAATAGTGAAAAAGGAAGGTGACTTCTTGATTTTTTTTTTTTCGAAATTTAAAGCGCAATAGCAACGAGGCCGTATAATTGGGGTAGTTTGTAAAGGGTTGTGGGGGGAGGTTCTGTAAAGATGGTGAAACTAGAGAAAGTGAAAATGCATGAGAGGTATATAGGGGCGGAACTCGGTTCCAGCAAGAAGGCATGGAGGGTAAAGTGCAGGTGTTGGGGCCGGGAGGGCACAACCTCCAGATGTGACCTGTCATCCCCATTTTTGGTGCGCAAAAGGGTAGATAAGGAAAAGAAAGCAGGGGGGGGGGGGCTAGTAAAAAAGGCGGGAAGAATGCATCCACTCCAACTGGAGCCAAGAGGGAACCGTTGATCAGTCCCCCCCCCTCCTCCTCCCTCCCTCCTATGATCAGGGATTAATGGACGAAAGCTGGTCGTCCACTAGCCGACGAAATTAACTGCGACTCCTAAAATATCTGAGAAGAGTCTTGTAAAAAAAGTGGCGGAAAAGGGGGTAAAATGGAAATGCCTGGAACGAATAAAGTCCAAGTAGTGTGTCAACTGTGTCGGGGGGGGGGGGGGGGCAGGGTCACTTGCCGCGTGTAACGGTCCATTGCGAGCCCCCCCCCCCCCCCTCCTTGCAGGGTTGTTTGTGAGACTCACCAAGAGCCATCGGTAATTAGAAATTGCCCTCTTTAAATGACCCTTTGATTTGTACATTTTATCCATTCGGCCCTCCATGAATCCATTTCGCTACTGCCCACACCGTTGTTTGTTTCAAGAGGATCGCCACTCGGCCTGCCCGGGGCCTTTTTCCGGTCTCCGTCCCAAACACCGGTTTTCCGGCTGCATTTGCTCGCGTGACTGCGTTGGCGGGAGAGGGAGAGGCCATGTTTGAACTCGAGGGTCAAAGGCGCGTGTCAGGGGAAAGGAGGTTTCAGCCGTGGGAGGGAAAAATCAAACGGTTTGTGTCCGCGCGCAGGTAAGGGAAGTGTTGTTTTCGTCCATTGACGGTTTTCATGGCAACGACTGTATGACCTCATCTTAATAATTTATCGTTATATTTCGTCTGTACCGTTCGTAGTATCCGCAATACCACGGTCACCTCATTTCGGGGGGGAGAGGGGTCCCTGGAGATGTGGGAACGAGTGCGATGATGACAAGTCAGGCTGTATCCACAGACTGATCTACCTGACTTGCGTTTTGCTCTTCCTTGTATTGACTATATGTCAGGGGTCAGACATCCTTTCGGCCTGCATGGCAAAGAAGATGGGAGACGGTGCGTTAGAATTTAAAGTTACATGCCGTCTCACCCCGACTTTTCTCCTGCGCCTCCTTAATGCCTCCACGGTATCGAGACATTTTTGTCCCCTCCGAATTGGACACACTCGAGGGACGCAGTGCCATATGATGTCAACACTACTCAGAATCCTTCCATTCTGCGGGAATTGTTTGGTACCTCCGACTTTATGGTACATGGTTGTGTCCTAGTCTGGGAGAGATTCGCACGCGGCACCTGTCTCGCCAACGGGAGGGTGGAGGTCGCTGGCGTCTTTCTCTGGCGAGTGTGTAGCTCCCTGCTCACCCGGTTGCGGATTCAGAGAGATCTTGCAAGGAGTGGGCCTCATGCAGAATAGATTAGCCTACCTTGAATCCAATAGCTATTTTTAGTTGATGGAGTCGAGTCCTTTGGGAAGTCATAGCATGATTTTTTTCGTCTTTCTACTTTTATGGATTCCGCCATGATGAGATCTTTATATTTAAAATCAAAACGTTATTAGAAATGGTCGGCCTATTGAAGGTCCGATTTTAGTCTTCGTGCGTTCAAATGAGGAGCGAATGCAAGTTTTGCCTTTCTTTAGACCTTGAGTGGTAGGCTCCAAGTGACCTTTCTCTTTTGATCGCGAAGGGGATCCGAATTTATACTTCGAGCACATGTACTCTTTTCCTATGTATGAACTTATTCGTAAAGTGCATCCATCTGGCCCTAACATTTAAAGTTGTTGGTCTTTATCACCCTTGATCTCTTTCACCTACTTTAAAAAAAATTACACCCTTTATTCTCTCCACGCAACTCCGCAGTCTCTCTTTAGATTAGCGCAACTATGCTCCAGCTGACTCCAGGGCGAATTTCTTGCCCTCTCGGCCCCAACCTCCGCAGTTGCGCGCGACCTGGTCCCAATGCCAATATGAACTGCGGCTACCACACATTTTGATTTCATCGCCACCTTTCTTTGCAGATTTATACTTTCAAGCTTCCTAGGGACATCCCTTCGTTCGTTTTTGTTCTAAATTTATTATTAAAAAGATCCTTTGAGCCGTGGAGGGAATTGATTTTATTTTGAATCGGGTGAATCACGGTTAAAGATGGCGACTCGTATTTTATAAATCGTGGCGGCATCTTTGTACAAGTCGGCCCTTGTGGAATTGAGGACGAGAGGAATCTCGGGTGTTGTTGGCCAATGCCGCCGAGCTTTGTCTACCTCGCCCCATTTAGTCTCACGAACTGAACGTATTTGTACCAGGTTCCAAACTTTCCATTTCTTTTCCCCCCGAGTTTGACTCGCTATTACTTCTTCCCCACCTCTCTCTCCCCATGTACTGACGAATGCCAATGCCCTCTGCTCAATCATAATAGTTTTTCACTCTAACGCAAAAATCTCGTTTAAATTCGCCCTGAGGTGAACACTTTGATTGATTTTGACTCGACATGCACACTGCTCGCTTGGTTCATTCGACACCATTTTGGCGTTTTCCAAAATGTCGAAAGTGAAGGTGTGTGTGGATTTGTAAGTCTAGCCTCCCAACGTTATCTTGTTTTTTGTTTTTTTCTCCCTGGGTAAAATGCGTCAACGAGGCATCGAGTTTCATGACACCTTCCGTGTGATATAATCGCCGAACGGGGGTCTATAGATTCCCAACCCTTGCCATTCAATGGCCAGAAAGTATCATTGCGTGTGGTCGGGAGAACTCTCATGGAGCAATTTAAAAGTCGAAAGTCTTTGCGAGACCCTTCTAACATATCCAGTATTCATTGCTCAGAGAATCGTAGAAACCCGAGAAGCGAGGATGTTGAATAGGGGAAAAAAACATATTCAAACCACGCTTCTTTTTTTTATTCAGTCTGTCCATTGTCACCGTTAGACTTTTTCTGTCCATTATCACCGTTATGACTTTTGAATGCGACACTGGTGCATTCGATATGTTGCCAGCATTGGGTGAGTTTCGCTTTTCGCGGTCTAAAATGATCAGGGCTCAGTCCTTGGTCTCCTCCTCTTTCGCATCTACTTACTTCCTCTTGGCTCCCTTCTTCGCGATTTGTGCCTGTCCTTCCACCTCTATGCTGATGACTCTCAGATATACCTTTCCTCATCCTTTGTGTCCTTCGCCCCATCAATTACTAAGCTCCTTTCAGCCGACACCTCCATAAACGAATGGCTGTCTGCCAACTTTCTCAAACTTAACCACGATAAAACTGAAGTTCTCCTTGTTGGTACCGCTTCGATGGTGGAGAAATCTAAAGCTCTCTTTCCCTCCCTTAACCTTGGGAAAACCAATGTCGCCTTCTTTTTACTGTCAGTAATCTTGAGTGTTATTTTCGATGAGCAACTCTCGTTTAAACCGCACATCCATCGTATCTGTAAGTCTTCCCTCGGTTTTCTACGCAACTTTTCACGTGTTCGATCCCACTTTGATCGACGAAGCCCTGAGACTGCTATTAATGCCTTCGTCATCTCACGCTTAGACTACTCCAAATCACTTCTAGTGAATCTCCCTTCTTCGTCACTTCGCCCCCTACAACTAGTTCAAAACTATGCTGCCCGGCTCCTCCTTGGCCGCCTCCGGTTCTCTCTTTCGATGCCCCTGTTACAGGAGCTACACTGGTTACCTATTCGCTTCCGTACCCACTATAAAATTCTTATCATCACCTACAAGGCCCTAAACCTAGAGGCTCCACCTTATCTCTCGTCTGCCCTCTCCCGTCGTCAACCTCGCTCCCATCCTGAACACTCCTCGTTCTGTCCTCTGCTCGATGGGTGACCGTTCCTTCTCAGTTTGTGCTCCTAGACTCTGGAATGCTCTTCCTGCCGAAGTCCGATCCTCTCCCTCCCTTGCTACTTTTAAACGTCTCTCGAAGACTCATCTCTTCAAAATGGGCTTCTCTCCCCTGTAAACTTTCTCTACACTCGCTACACAACCTGCTCTCTGTGAGGGCTAACAGCCCTGAAGGGCATATTATAAATTCTCATTATTATTATTTATGTATCCCATCACCACGAGGAGTCTCCTCTTTGCTACCACTCGGACAGCCTTCCACATTTTTGTTCACGTTCCCTCTGCTAATTAAAAAAAAAAACCCCTTTCTGGCTGACTGTTATTACTACGAGTTCTGTCGGCAGGTATTTTTTTTACTCGTTCTTACTTAAAAATTCATTTGCTACCCTCTCCATGAATTGGTCTTGGGCGGTTTGAAATGCACCCTCACCCCAGCGTTTAAGGGTGATAGTCTTTTCTCCTGCAGTCCTTTGTAAATATTCTCTTCATCCCCCTTTATCTGCCATGTCCATTATGCCCTTTGTTTTTTTTCTTGAATGGCATAGGTTTGTTATCCTTCCCTCATCTGGTTAATCAGCCTTTTTGAAAGTGAGAACTTTTTTTATTTTTCACATTTTTAAATTATTTCTTTCTGACGATTTCCCCGAATCATTTAACCCCACAGAATGGATCGAAATATCGATGCTGATTTTTTTGTTTTCATTTTCGTCGATACGCGACTAGAATTATTCCTAGCACGGAATCTACCGTTTACCTTTGGTCTGTATCAATATGTGGACTGAGAATGGAGCTTCGCTTTGGTTTTTGTAGCCAGACTGTTCGTGGACACAGACTTGCGGACTAAATGACTTTTGGGAGGAGGCTGGCCTCCTCCCCCTTTACTTGACTCTGTTGTAGGTCGCATGTTCCTCTTCCCCTGACCACGAAACGCGCTTTTCTTCTTTTTTTTATTTGTTGTTCATAGCTTGTTCTTAGCCTTTGTCTGTTTTTTATTATCTTTGTTATTTACTTGTTTTTTTTTAGCTATCCTAGTATTAGGCTGTAGCGTGATTACGGCAACTTTTGTCCTAGTATGCCCTCGCCAGATGGGTTCTTAAAATAAAAGAAAATGATTTTGTAGCTATGTAGGCTTCTTTTCCGATCTCTGATGGACTTTTTTTAGAGGATATTGGAAGGACGTTAAAAGGGGACAAAACTGCGATGGCATAGCTGTCGAGACTCGGTCGATCTGCGAATTCTTCTGGATAAATATTTTATTTGTGCTAAGGATTTGTAATCCAATTGGGTTAAAATCTTCTCGAGGGAAAGGAATAAGAATTACTTAAAAAAACGAACACCCCCCGAGGGGGGTACGTGATAGGATGGGTTCATAGACAAAAGTATAGTGTGCGTGAAGGGGGGGGGTAAATTGCGGAAGGATAATAGTAGTGCCGAGTATACTTTTGTTCTTTGGAGCTGGAGGGCATGCAGCTCTCCTGTGTCTGCTCTTGTCACTAAAGTTGTTCGCATTAAAGGGGATGAAATAAGGAATAAAAGAGCAATTGAAAGTTGAGAAAGGCAATGCGTGACGTACCCTAATGATTGCCCGGAAAAGTGGGGCCAGAAGGGCATATTTTTGACGTTTAGGACCCAGTTGGGGTACGGAGGAACGCGAGCGCTTTAGATGTCGAATCCGAGTCCCTTTTCAGGTATTCCAAACATAGTTTTTCTTGTCTTCTGCTCCAGTCGTGTGTCCCTGCACTTAATAGGCCCCTTTTCATACACCCCTTAGCGGCGGTGACCTCGTTGGATTACGCTTTTAAAATAAAGAATGTTTTTTTAGATGGAACGACTCGTCTGTGAGATCCGGCCTTGGGGGCGCTTGACCTTGCGCGGAGCTATCAATCAATGCAGAATTGATTGAGAGAGGTGGAGAACGAGGGTTTAAAAGCAAGGGGAGGGGTTTGAGCCCTCTCATCCGCTGATAGGACCAAATCAATGTTTGGTAGAATTAAATGACCTCCCACCTGGCAGCATTCCAGAATAGAGATACTTCCCACGGCACACACGGGTCCCCATGGCAATGTTCCGATGCGGCCATAACGCTAAACTCGACACCGCACCGTCCTAGACATCACAGCCACAACCCAACACGTATTCACAACATATCTAAGGTAAAATTTCGAAATGCAGGTTGTTGGTTGGATCTCTGCGCAAGCCACCTCCGTTCTGGGGCATGACCCTAAGTCGCAAACAACTATGGATACATCAGTAAAGGCAATAATCCAAGTATAGCACGGGTAGCCATACTGAGGATTGCGTGTCCTCCAGTCCCCAACCCCACAGGTGGATGTCACTCAATATCTGCCACAGATTACCTTTTTACAAATTTCTCCTTACAATTTTTATGCTGGAGATGCCTTCGTTGGTTCTTTTATTCCTAGTTTTAAGGAACAATGAAGTATACATGCAAGTAGTCTAACTCCATTTAGACCAGGGAAAATATTACTATTATTAATATATATTATATAATATATTAATATTTATATTATATTACATTACATTATATTATATATGCCATGGCTTCGCTGCGCTTGCTATTAGCCTTTCGGGCTGTTGGCCTTCGGCCTCTTTGATCTTTCAAAACGATTGTGATCATCTCCTACCCCCTCTCCTCTATTTTTCACTACCCTCTCATATCCATCTTCCTCTACCCCTATCACCTCATCTACTACTCCATCCCCTCACCTCCCCCCATTCCTTCCCCCTAGTCCTCCATATGTTCACTAACACCATTTTACCCCTCTTAGTCCACCTCTCTCTCTAATAACACTGGGGAATAAATTTCAACTTCTTGTTTATTAACTTAGATTTGACAGTTAATTATACGTAATTTGGGTGCGCTGAGGACGAATTTTTACTCCGGTTTGCTCTATCAGGTCCTGACTTTGTTCAACACACTTCCTCTTTCATCATATTCCTAAAAAAGGATATTTTCTCAATATTTGCTAATTCTTTGTGCAGTTGTACATTATAATTATCTATTGGTGCCTATTTAAACTAATGTTTATTTTTATATTTCATATTTTGAAAATAAGGAATTGAAATACCTTTAAAAATTGACAAAGCAATAAAGTAATATGTCATCAAGCACTAGAAAGTTCATATGCAAGAACTCTCCTAATTCATTTTGCTACATATGTGGAAATTTTACACTTCTACATCACGAGGAAATATAACTGACTTCGTGAAAAGAGCTTACTTAGCTTATTTTGGCATAAAACGGGGGGGGGGGAATCAAGATAAATCATTGGGTTCCATATAAAGCCTGCACTGTATGCATCAGGACATGATAGAGCAAAGCGGAGTAAACAATCGTCCTCAGCGCACCCAAAAATACCTTTTGTAGTTCCGATTGTAATTTTATGATTTCATAAAACTCATGTGCGAGCAAACGTTTCCCCGCGCATGCTCGGCAGTTTACGCTCGCACGTTACTGACCGTTAGTTATGAGAGAACAACTTTATGGCCACAGAAACATATCCAACATCTTATCTATTCTTCTATAAATCTATATTTTAAGAAGGGGATATGTTTTTTTCTCTTGATTTTGATGTCCTTTCATATGGGGGAGAGATTGAGAAGATGGTAAAAGAGGGGGAGAGGGGGTAGAGTGATAAGAGGGAGGGGAGTTAAAGAACACTGTAAACTCATAACAGTTTAGACGTCCAATTAAAAAAAAATCAAAACCACGTAATATATATATATATATATATATATATATATATATATATATATATATATATATATATATATATATATATATATATATATATATATATATATATATATATATATATATATATATATATATATATATATATATATATCCATTAAACCACATTGAAAGAGAAAACGGAATAATTTTTCCTTGCAGTAATCTTTTTATTACCTTTTTTTGAAAAAATCTGTGCAGGGAAGCGATTCGAACCAGGCACACGGAGGCAGCGACCACCGCTTTGATCACAGTTAAAAGTATGACGTTAGAACACTACGCTAGTGTACTAACGCGTTTACCTATTCCTCATTTATTCTTTGAATTCCCAATTAATTTTCTATTTCTTTCATAGTCTCCGTTCCAGCTGGCGAAGGTGTTCCTTAAAAGCTATTCTATTCAGAGAATTTTCTGGTTCTCTGCGTAGCGTAGTGTACTAACGGCACACTTTTAACTGTGATCAAAGCGGTGCTCGCTGACTCCGTGTGCCTGGTTCGACTCCCTTCCCTGCACGGATTTTTTCAAAAAAAGGTAATAAAAATATTACTGCAGGGAAAAATTATTCCGTTTTCTCTTTCAATGTGGTTTAATGGATTCATTTTCATCATACTTACTAGCTCTTCATCAAAGCCCTCGGAAGGAGCTCGCTCTTCTCACATACACGATAAAGTAACGCATAAAATAAGCTTTTCTAAGACAGCCACCACTAAAAAACTGTATTTCGATCGGCCCTTTTAATTGTTACCCCTGCTTGCAATAACGCAATCATAATAATGCGGTTATGAAGGCAATTTGTGGCTTCATAATAGAGTATATTATAATAAATTATATTCTATATTTTATATATTATATTATATTAGGTATATTATTGCTTTAAACTGAAAGTATTCTGGATGATCAGAACAGGGAAGGAACGCAACTCTCCAGAGCTTACCCAAGCTCTATAATTAAGGAATGGGGTTGAATAACTGGTAGTTATCGGTGATACACCGAGCCCCCAAAAGACCGCAACCTTTTGGACTAGTAATGGGGGGGGGGGTTATTGGTAGTCAAATTGCAATGTTTACAGAGATTTAACTGGCACTTGTAACATAAAACGGGCCCCTCGATGGGGTGATCCCCCCCTGTTATTACGACGGCAAAAAAGAATGTTAAAATAGCCAATTGATTCCCTTTTAAGGGGTTTATATTGGTCAATTGCCTGGCATGGATGGGGAGCATCCCCCAGTCATTCGCAATTCTTTTTCGTCCACAGTTTTTTTTTCATTTACTTGGTTCTTTCGTAGAATTGAAATAGTTAAAAAAATAGTTAAAAAAAAGAAGCTTGATCTACTAACAGTAGATAGCGGTAGTTTAACACCGTCTGCGTGAGCCTTCTGGCTTTGAGTGAGTCTTTAAAGTCTTTACTGCTCCTTGTTTCTGTAGTTCTGTAATTATATTTTCTGCTATGAGCAACTTTTCTATGAACTAATTTTGGTTCGCCCTCGATATCACCCTTCAGTTTCTATATCTCGAGCGAGCGTCATTTTTAGTAAGTGCTCACTTTCATTGAGGGTTGTGTAAGGGGTTAAATAAAACCCCACTTCGGGACTGGAAGAATGGCGCGGGCTTCTTTGGGGGAGGGGGTGTCTTCTAACTCGTGTGGCGGGTTATCAAGTCCTCCTAATACTTTCACTCTCCGCGGAAGGAGAGGCTCGAGGAGGAGGCTGATGTAGGTCTCAACCAATTTTGTGTGAATTTTTTAACAATTTGTGGATGGAGATTGAGTGATCACTAAGAGGCGATTTCATGGCCCGTGTCAACCTAATATTGAATATTAGGAGGAGGTAGGGTCATTAATTAGTAGTGGAGGTCATTCAGAGGTCGGGTCATTAATTAGTAGTGGATTCCTAATCGCTTTCATCTTCCCGAATTACGACCTTGAAATTTGAGAGCGGAGACTGCTTAATGAGGGCACGGACCCGTAGGAGGGGGCAATTATTTTAACTTAGTTGATTAACGAGCGATTGGGTCCTGCAAAGAGTTGTAGGGGGGGGAGGGGGTATAATTTTGCGCAGTTTGGCGGTCGAGGCAGCTAAGACGCTGCTAGAAGACGCCAAGGCGTCAGATTGGATCGAACCCCACCACCGCTGAGGACAAAAATGTTGCAAATAGAACGAAGCGAGGAGGATTTCTCTCGTGCAAATGGTCCCCATTTCCTCGCTGTGCCACATGGAGGCGTTAAGTGTGGTATAGGTCAGCGTACTGTAGCTGTCTGTAGAATTTCGTGCCCTCCCAGCCCCAGTCTCAGAAGAAAGATCGGTTATATATCTTCCATAGAACTTCCTAGCTGTTACATCGGCTGCTAGCACTGGGGCGTGCTGTGGCGTTCCCCCACCATGCAACATACCCCCTCCACTGTAATCTAGTCCCCCAAGACAGCCTTACAGAAAACGCCGTCCTACTTAATTGTGGTAACTGGTAGGATCTACAGCACAGGTTGTAGGATCAAAGCTTCCTCCCTTAATCTCTCGAGGGGTCGGAGCAGAGATGTCATCTGCTCCCGGGGGAGCCATGAACAAGAACAGCAACATATCTTCACTTCATCATCTTCGTCCCCTTTACAGTTTTCTGCGGGAGATGCCATCGTTGGTTTTCGCTCTTAATATAAAGAAAAATCCTCTAAATACGTCCCCATGATACTCTCAGATGAGCTTCTCTCTTAGTGTATTTTTTAGGCTTTCTCGTCGCCGTTTAAGGACATAAGGAAGGCGGTCAAGGTTAGGCTTATCGTGTGAGCGCCTACGCCTGGTTGTCACTTTCGTTCTCTTTGGGTATTCTCGAATTGGTATCGTCGTCCAAGACTCGACACTGATTTGCAGGAAGAGATTCTTTGCCAGAATAGCCCCGGAGGGAGGGAATATTGGTTGAATTAGGACCCCTAACTTTCCTGCGATTCGCGGCAGTGCTGAGATAAGTTTAAAGCTATGCCCCAAAGGTACTATACTCGCCGCAGCGAGAAATGGACGATGGGAGAGAGAGAGAGAAGGCGGGCAGCTGATCTGTGGGGATATAGCATCAGTGGTGGGGCACACCTGTGACAGTGCTTGCCGCACCCCTATCGTCCATTTCTCGCTGCAGCGAGTATAGTATTTTGAACACAAGCGCCCTCATGCTACGAATGTTTTCGCGTCACTCGTAGATATTATAGAAAAGTTTCATATTCCCATTGGTCCGTTATTCTTTGCGAGCTCCTCTCCGGTTCCTATCGCCTTTTGTAGTTTGCCTAATTGAGCTATGTTGTTTCCATACCACACACTACCACTTTCCGAACATTTAAAAAAACAAATTCGATAACCCCCATTGATTTTCCTTATGTTTAAATAAGATAAAAATAATCTTATGGCGTTGAGAGGAAAATGAAGAAAAACTAGTTTCATAGTTCCTCTTTGTTACTTCTTGCGGAAGCGAATGAATGTCCGTTGGGGGGCGGAGAGTGGCCTCCGTCTGTCGTATTCCGACCGACCACTTTGTCTAGCTTTGTAGTTTAGTACTCGAACTTCCAAGAATTTTCCTCGTCTCAATTGGTTCGGGAGTTTAGTTGTCACCTGTGTGCGGACAATCATCTGTCTTGTTCCGCGGCCTTGTATTCGGACGAGGCAATGACTCGTCTGAAACTACCTTTTTTTTGGTGATGCTGTCAGAGTTTTTGCTCTCTCTGGAATGACCTTTTTGTACGACTGGAAAGACGTTCATTGGAATTTTTTTTTACACGGGTGCTATGCGTGTACTTGTCCATCTGCGATATCTCCATGCACATATATCGACCAAGTTGGTTTGAGAGTTCTTTAGGGTTTACCACATGGTGCGATTCGCCGCTTAATTGATAGGTTCGGACTATTCTAAATCCCCGAGTTTATATAGTTTCTTAAAATCTTTCTATATTTTTTTTTAATACATGTTGTAAGGCCGGGTTAGGAAAGTCCCGTCTTTTTATTTTGAAGGGCACGCCATTATCAGCTCGTACTTTCCATCTAGCTATGATTGAATGCACATTCGAGACCGCTGCATGACTACGAATATCCACTGGGATTTTATCATGGCGGCAGCCAAGGAGTAAACCTCCCCCCCCCCTCCGTCCTCCTGCTAAGAGATGTAACTTTCGTCCCTTAGAGTGTCTGTTCTCTATGCACTACGCTTGTTTCTGGAGATTGATGGTGCCCATCCAGGCCCCTTCCATTGAATAAAAATACCCTTAATTGTTCCCACTGTTATCTGGCATAAGACGATACCGTTCAATTCCCATGCCGGTTTTACAGCCCGAATATTCACTGCCAGGGTGGGGGGAGTAGGCAGTTGTAGCAATACAACCATGCTGCATTTGACATGTAGAACATAAGAAAAGAAGTCTCAAAAATGCTAATCAATACCATATACGAGGCAGCTCCTGTTTCCATCACCCAGTTCAGTCCCACCTAGCATCCTCATCCATAAATCTATTCTTAAAACTCCGTAGGAGGGACGCTTCTATCGCACGATTATTGAGCCTATTCCGTTCATCTACCACTCGATTTGTAAACCAATTTCTACCAATCTTTCACAAACCTAAACTTGTCCAGCTTAAACCCATTGCTATGTGTCCTATCGTGATCACTAAAAATAAGAACCTTCCCTATGTCTTCCCTATTATAAGCTTTTCCCACGAGAAGTCCTCAATCAAGTCCCCTCAAACTGTATTCCTGTCTAACTTATCTATATTTAGTCTCCGAAGCCTTTCACCATAAGCTAAACTCCTCAACCCATAAATCATCTTAGTCTTCCTTCTTTGCATAGACTCGAGCAAACCAATATCCACCCTATAATATGGTGACCAAAATTGTACTACATAGTCAGGTTTAGGCCTAACTAATGCCAGCTAGTTTCCTATCTCTTACACTCCTCCCAATAAACCCCAATATCCTATTAACTATATTCCTAGCACTTTTGCCATTTATGACCCTAAAACTCTCCCATCAATTTACAATTATTCAATAGATTACACCTACCTATACTAAGTACATTGCACTTGCTTATGCTAAATTCAATTTGCCATTTCTCTGTTCATGTAGATAGTATGGTCAATTCATTTTTTAGTACTTCAGCATCAGAGTCAGACCTTATAATCGGCAAACTTACTCAGGTCGCTACAATCTGGAGGATTGTGTGCCCTACGGGCTTTAATACTTGCAGGGGATTCTGCAGCTATATATCTTAAACATATTTTCACTTGGCCATCATATATTCACTTTATTTTTTATTTTTCCTTAAAAAAATTTTCCGGTAAAAAAAATATATACATTTTGGGAAGAACCCGATACGTTGACCGGAGCTTGAACATCAATGATTCCATTTCGAGCCTTGACTAATCGAAAGTTTTGATGTCAATTCATGATGAACGAAGACGAAAAAAGAAGTTTTTTCCGTGAAATAAGGTGCAATATTTTATTTGAGAACGAGCATTTTGTGACTGGACATGTTTCTGTTCGTTATTTTCCCTTGAAAATAATTTGAATACCGTTTTGTATTAAATAGTGTGTGTAAGGGAGTATGTACTCTTATGTATGTGCGCGCAGCCGCCCTTAGAGAAAAATATCTCGAATCGTTTTTTTTTTTAACTTCTGCCTCCTTTTGGATGTTTCGTACATTCGTCTAATTTTGGGTTGAGAGTTCTTATGGTAATTAGTGGGTAGTAGTGCGTGACATGACTGTCAGAAGTGTCCATCTTTCTCTACGATTCAAGTCTTCCGGAAAGGATTCCTCATTTCCCCCCCCCCACACCTTTTCAACTTCTTTCCACGTTCTATTTTCACTTTGATCTTTGTATTTATAGTATTTTTTAAACTCATTGGGTTTTTCGTGTTTTCTTGCCCCGATAAACTTTTTGGGAACTTTTCTCTTTCGAAAATATCATTTATCCTTCTTTTTTAAGCCAATAAACCTTTTGATCATGTTACTAAATTGTTTTCCTCCAACTAAAATTTGCTAAAAATATCATTGACCCTTTCACGCTTCGATCTAATATTTTTTTCTTTTAAATGGTCTTTGTGTCAGTACGTGCAGGAAGTGAAATTGTACGTCCAAGTTTTCTGTTAATCTTACAAGAAAAAATATAAATAAACCGATATGACACGTGATGTTGACACTTCCGGAGACTAGTTTGATACTTTGAAAATGAAAGGTGCACAATATTTGCCACTGACAGACTGGTTCGGGTTTTTCCATCTCATTCGCACTTCTAACGCCTTAATTGTCGTCGATAAACAAGACTTTTTTCCAAAAATAAAGTAACGTCTAGTTCCATTGAAGCAGCCGTCGCCCTCTTAGCCATTGTACGTGTGCTTCCATTGATAGGGCAGTTGGTATATTCTTACCATTAGCCGCGTTTAGTCCCATTGCCGAAACCTTCGTTCTCTTACTTTTGGCCACGTGTATCGTCCTCGTCAGAGATACAATGAGTACGCTCATTCAACACCAGCAACATCAGTACATGACAACATCAGTGCATGACTTGGATGGACGAGGGCGATTGCGCCCCTGTTGTCTCCACAAACCACGTGTGCGGAGACGCCCCAAGGCATGGCGGCTTCGCCAGTCCGAGTTCGACAGGATAGGTGAGTTGATTATTTATTTTAATAACGTTAATCGGTGTTATTTATATCCAGGGTTATGAAGTTTGACTCTTATTAGGATTTAACCAATTCACAAGTATACAACAATAATTTGTACTATCGTATCTTAATAATAGGAATTTATATGAAATCGCCGCTTTCCGATATCTTGATTTCAGAATGCCCGATAGTAGCTAGAGTCAAACTCTTAAAATATCAAGTTAAGTGAGACATTTTGTCTTCACACTGTACAAATTGGGTAATATAACTTGTTGAGAAAGTACAAAAGAATGCCCCCCCCCTCGGATTTCATTAATTACACAGACCTGCGTTTGAAAAAAAATATGTTCCTCAGGATTTCTTTGTGGTTTCCTAATGAATCAAACCTCCTGAGCTGAAAAATGAATGTATTTTTGTTCAATCAGGTCAGATTTTCTCAGTACAGCATGCATACACCATTTTCATTGAGATTACCTCATTTTCTTGAGAAAAAAAATTAAAAACCTTCCTCTATCAATAATGCATTATTATTGTTATATAATAGAAACAGGAATAAACGTATGTAAACTATAATCCTTTTAATAAAACAAAAAAATAAAGAATGTAAAAATAATAAAGAAAATAATTATAATTTCCAAGAAAAGACGCCCTTGACGATTTTCGTTTGTGCCTCTCATCTGGTGCATCACGCTTCAAACTCCAACAGTAGTCAGCAAGCATGTTTACGTCTCATTTACCCTGGTACCTGGATTCCATTGTTTTTATTTCCTGGTGGAGTCTTTACCCCTGTTCTTCACTGTAATCCCCGCAGTTGTCGGGAAAAAATCCAGATGGGACTGTAAAAAGTGTATCTTTATAGTCATTCGAGCTCCCAAATGTTTGAGGCTTTTTTAGGAGCTGATCGATCAGGGCAACATATTCTGGGCTTCTTTTATTGCCTAGAGAATTGTTAACTAGAGCTTTGAAAGCTTTCCAGGCATCTTTTTCTATGTGCGTCATTGATGCCTCAAACTGCTGATTTGTGGAAATTTTTGTGAAGAAATTTAAAAGCTTGGCCTTCTTTATTAAGGGTTTTGACATAATTTTTCATTATGCCAAGCTTTATATGCAGTGGAGGAAGCAATATTTTTTGAGGAGGCACTAAAGGTTCAGCTATCACATTGTTTGATCCAATTCTAAATGCTTCTCGTTGAGGCCAAACCTTCTTCTCATAGTGCATACTATCTGCACGACTGTCCCATAAACATAGGAAACAGGGATGCCACGTGTAGCCTTTTTGCATCCCAAGTATAAGAGACACTATCTGAAAAGAAATTTTGCAAGGTATGTAAGTAAATTCCAAGTGTAATATTTCTAAAAACAAATTCAAAGTAATATTTCTAAAAACAATAAAAATATGAATGTGTACTGAAAAATCCTGTATGCCGATGCATTAAATCATTGTATTGAAACTAATTGGATATATGTACATCTTATTTTGAGTTTATTGAGTTATGTTGTATACCTTCTCAATTAGGATAAGTTCCCCATTAACCCAAAAGGATGCATTAACCTATAGGGACACACTTCAACAAAAAATATAACTAAAAAATGACTCATGATTTCCAGATTTGCATTCTTGTAAAATGTAAGTTGACCAAAAGGTGTATACAAGTATTAACAATTAAAAATGAAAATGTCAATATCTAAGAGCTTAGAAATGCCAAGTGTAAAATGATCTTACCTTTAAGTCACTACATATCCTCCAATTGTGGGTAGAGTAATTTATTGCATCCAGCAATTCTTTCATATTTTCATAACTTTCAGTAAGTTGGATTGAATGGCCTATAGGAACGAACGCTATCTTGTTACCATTATTTAGTAACACAGCTTTTAAACTTCTACTGGAGGAATCTATGAAAAGTCTCCATTCTAATGGGTTGTAGGGAATTCCAAGGGCCTCAACAAGTCCTTTGATACTCGCGCAGTATACTAAAGAGCTGGAAGAATGCTGTAAAAAATAGCTTCGAAACTCTTCTTCTCTATTTCTGTACCTAAAAATTGTTGTTTCTTTAGCGAGAAGATTACTTTCACGAAGTCCAGAGCCAAAAAGTTGTGCATTCTCCTTTGAAAGCCACAGATCCCTGGTCAGGTCATTTAACTGAACTTGAGTGAATGGTCTTGCGACCATATCATGTGTGGAAACCTAATAAGACTCAAATGTGCCATAATCGTGGTCAACTTCCATATTAATCTCTTCATGTACCTCTATATGTTCAGGGGGAGAAGGTATAGGAATTCCTGGGCCATGGGGCAGGGGTTTGATGGCAGAAGGAACATCCGGATATGCCACACTCTGTTTATTCTTCTTATTTATACCTGTGGAAAATATAATTACATAAAGGAATTGATTTGAAGTTGCAGATAGTACATAAATGTCTAGTAAAAGATATGTTCATGCTGAAGTGAACTACGTTAGTTTTTAATTTTATGCTAAGTCCACGCATAATAATGACATTTTCAGGAGCCAGTATAATACAGAAAGCTTAAATACTTGATACAATGCTCACTCACCTTTAAAATTTGTCATGCGAAAATAGCAGTCCGTAGTTTGATCCTTGCCCTCTCTCCACACCATGGGAACATCAAAAGAGAGAGACTTCTGTTCGCCCTGACTCCAGCGTCTTAAACTTATGTAGCATCCCTTGCAGCAGATATGTGGTGCAAAACTTTTATCTCGATCTCCTTGCCTTACTCCAAAATATGCATGATACAAAGATTTAATTACAAGAGAGATTGTACATTGCTTCTCTGAAAAGGTCACTTTGCCGCAAACATAGCAAAATCTGTCGGAGATATTCTTACATTTTCTGTTCATTTTTAACTCAACCACTATTATTCTTATTATTATAATGCTAAGCAATTTCTAACCTACAAAAATATAAACTTATTAACACAAAATTTAATGCGAATACATAGTGCAAAAACTATTGAAATTTTGATGTAATATAGGACATGTATAAACTATAAAATTATTATCACCCCCTGTATCGCAAAAACTGGACCTGATAGAGAAAATCGGATGCCAGATTCGGATGTAGGAGGTCACCTTTATTAAGAAACACTACAGAAAACCTAAGGTACATTTTTGACGCAGACCAGTGAAATTATTAACGCGCCCGTTACTTTGCTGGGAGTGTGTGTGTGTGTGTGTGTGTGTGTGTGTGTGTGTTGGGGGGTAATGTATAAGAAATATATTTTGGGCCTGTGGATTCCCCCCCCCCTTCCCCTACGTTTGTCGTTTATCTACCCTTTCCGTATGCCTGCCCTCATTGGTTGTCTACCAGATTGCTCTATCGTTGTTGAACCTAAGTTCATCTTTTCGCTTGTTGACCCCTTTTATTGACTTTATTTTGAGTGTATGGAATTTACTGCACACCACATTTCACGATAGGCCCTTGTGTGACGTTCGTGGGAAGCGTGGTGACGGTACTAAGTAGGTACATATTTTTTAAACGAGACTCGGTGGATGTGTTCCATCATCTTGTCTCCCCCATTCTGGTGTGTTTGGGGGTGTACGGGGCCTTTTCAAACGTTGCACATATTTAAAATCGAATAGCCGAGAGATTTCTTGCGTCCAACATTCGGCGTCGCCTTCATAATACCATAATACGCTTCTTCAGCTTTCTATCACCTTTCCAATTGACTTTTCTACCAATTAAGTATTTTTAAAATATTTTTTGTTAACGGTAAGTCAATTCAAGCTCGTATTGAGTGGGTCAAAGTAAATTTATATTTGTTTCATCGTTGTATTCCATATATCTTCAAATATTTTTACGCTGCTCGAAACTTTGGTGCTCTTGCGACGTACTTACAAATCCTTTAAATTCACTTCATACTGCAAACGTGCAGACTGTTTTCAAATCCATTATCTTTATCGAAGCTAATTATCCACCTCACATTCTCCCTCTGATTCCAATCTTGTAAATGAGAAACATTGCGATTTGCGCCTCCCCCCCCTTCTTTCATACGTGGGGACTTGCATGCATTCTCATTTGAGTTGCCTTTATAAAACCTTTGGTACCTTTATTTTCACATATTCAAAGAATAAATTTCTCCCTTTTTAGTCGTGTACGACTCTTCATTTCACTATGTCGGTCGGTCGGTGTCTTTTTGCTTCTTTTTTTTTGTAATAGCATCGTAACTATTAGGCCGATTCTAATGAAATTTGAAACCCCTATGTTGGTTTACATTCTCTTTCGAATGATATAACTGTCAAGGTCCTCCCAAGATTAGCCCGGGAATTATTGAAAGTTTTGAAGGTCGTAAGGTAATAAATCAGATAAGTGAGAGCACGCGACTTTGGTCAGCAGACCTTTTTATCCAACTATCTACTAACTAAAGAGAGAATTTGAGAATCAACCTTTCTCAAAGTATATCTGGAGACAGCATTTAACTTTTCTAAAACAATCATATCCGTCTTTTACCTACTCTTGAGTCATTTCACAGCAACTAAAGACTAATCAATGAAACTAATATAAAGATCAGAATGAGAATCGATGGCAAGTCCAAGGGCACCACGAGCCGTTCTAGTTGCGCGGGGTGGGCGGGGGAGTAGTTTTGCTACCAATCATTGAGTGTTTGGAACCCGCCGTGGGCCAATGGAGAGTCATCAGTTCCCTGTTAAGGGAGCGTGGATTGAAAACGTTTTCGGTTGCCTCCGTGGACGGAATGATGTGTTTGTGTGTGTGTGTGTGTGTGTGTGTGCTAGCGATTTATTGAAAGTATCAGCAGTTTTTTGATTGACTATATGCGTGACGACGTATGCACACATGCGTCAGATTGGGTGGTTCACTGCGATTGGCGGGAGTTCCCTACTAGCGCAGAATTTTTTGTTTCGTTTCTTACCAGGAGTCGAACCCAGGCTTGGAAATACAACCCCTTATCCACTCGGCTAAGAGAGCTCCCTCAATCCTTCCTCCTTGTCCACATCGGTTGTAGGAAGGGATTTTAGGGTGGGGATGAGTGGAAATAATGCCCTTCCACCCCTATAATTTATATGTATGGATTTGATTAACAGCCCTTTTCCGAAAAATGTCCCAGGTTTAGAAAAGCAGCTGTCTGTCGCCCCCGTTCTGAGGGCTTCAAGTTATGTTCGTTAAGCTAATAGTTAGGGTCTATGTAATTTCCACACATTCCATCTGAGGTGCGAACACAGTCGTATTTTCTTTAAATGCCACAATACTAATAAAAATGTTATTTTAAAACGTGTATTAACTGACAATGCATGACCTTTACATCCTGACATGATTTATACCCTTGCGCAAAAGTATTTAGTACAATTATACATTTGTGGTAAATGAATTCAATATATACACCTGCGTGAATAAGTATATGCAACATCTTTATGATTCATATTTTTTCAATATTTTTGGGTTTAGATTTCACTTGCATAATATATAGGTATTATATGTTTCTTACTGTATTGTGACTATATATTAATACCAAATGATAAAATAAAAACCAGTATAACAATGACAAAGGTATATTCATTTGAAAATAGCAAAACATCAATAATGATATGAAATTAATATCTAGTATGCCTCCTTTAGCTCAATAACACACAAAGTGGTTTCTTATAAGAATGTACAAGATTCGTGCACGTTTCTGGAACGATTTTATCCCACTTCAGAAAACTGTTCCAATTAAATAATGTTGCGAGGGGATCTTCTGCACACGCTTCTTCAGCTCCATCCAGAAATGTTCAATGTGGTAGCAATCTGAACTTTGAGAAGGCCACTTGAGGACAATAATATGGTCTTGTTTGGGATCGTTGCCTTTTTGATAGATGAAATGACTTCCAAGTCCCAGTTTTCTTCTCAATTACTTCACGTTTGCATCAAGTATGTGCTGGTAGTTTTCAGAATTCATGGCTCCATCTATCACCTTTAATGCAGCTGTGCCAGAAGCAGCGAAACATCCCCACATCTTAATCGAACCTCACTTGACAGTAGGGACGGTGTTCCTTTCTTTGATGGCTTCGGCAGATCTCCGCCACACCTACCGTTCGTCGTTTCTAGCAAAAAGCTAGATTGTTGTCTTATCTGACCATAGTATTTTATTTAATTCAGCTTGGCTATCTCCTAGATGCTCTTTAGCAAACAGCAAATGGGCCTACTTATGAGCGCTCTTCACCAGAAGCTTCCTTCTAGGGACACGTCCATGAAATCCTTCCCGGTGTACATAACTTGCTGTTGAAGCGTGTACATCTACGCCGAGCGCTGCAAGATTTGCATGTAACACAGGTGCTGAAAATCTGCAAAATTCTTCCGAAAAAGTTGAATTTTTAATTAATTTTCTTCCAAGATTTTAAATGAAATTACATAAATTACATGTAAAACAACAATATAATACTCTTTCTTACATACCTGATAAATACTTTTATCTGACATAACTTTATATCACCTTTCATTTGCCCAGTTTTTGTAATTTTGGCTTTCACCTTGTATATCCTTGGCTTCTTTCTTACTTTGCATCCTCTTAGCCCTTGATTTTTAAGTCTTCCTCTATTGGTTCTGGGCCCCGTAAGGGGCGCGGCGATTTGCCATCCTGGCCGCCGTGCTGACGGGATCCAGCGCTCCGTCCGGCCCCAGCTTAGCCTCTCTTCCTTCCTTCAGATAGCCCGATTTCTCCCCTACCTCGTCGCTTTTCATACAACCTCTCCCACAACTTTCTCTGGTCAGCCTCTAATTTCACAGGGTAGAATGCTGACCTTCTTCTCAAGCCAACCACCCCGGATGGGGGCTGAGGGGGGAGGGGACATTGTTCCCTAACCCCTCAGCTCCGGTTCGGGATGGGGGTTTTTTAACAACCTGCTTCATCCCCACCCATACCTTCCTCACATCCCTTTTCCTCTCCTCTTCACATTCTATCTGTTTTACGCCGTGTCTAAGGTGGAGCCGCCATGCCGAAGGACTGCCAGGCCACCAGGCGGGAGGGGTGGTCCCAAATGGCGGTGCCGGGCTCTGCCGGGCCTGTAAGCACCTCTTGCAGTGCGGGCTACCGCAAGAGGTGGTGAGCGATTGCGTCCCGTAAAACAAAGAGGGTCACCATGCCCAATGATGAAAAAAAAAAACCATCTCCCCTTGATTCCCCCTTGCTCATCGACGGAGCCGCCCTCGGGCAGCTCCAGCAAAAAAATGGAGGTCCCCCCCCCCTGTGCTTGCACAGGGGACCCTCCATATTTCTCTAACCGGAGAGGAGGCTTACTCCTCTCCTTCGCCTACGGGTGCAGGGGACTCCCCCTCACCCCCTTCTCTGGAGGTGCTTTCGGGCACCTCCCTTTTCCCAGCGGCAGTCCCCTCTTTTCTTTCCAAGGGGACTGCCAAGAAAGCCAGCAGGCAGCTCTTAGCCAGCCGCTCCGCATCAAAGCGGCTCGGTAGGGCAAACCCCCTTAGGGGGGAGAGGGAAGCCAGGCCCCTTCGGTCGCTTCCCTCAAAAGACCTGCTGGCAAGAATTTTAAACCTTGCTGGGGTCAAGGCCTGTGCCTCCCCACACCACCTGACTAGTGACAATACTGCCAAGGGGACCTATGATGTCCTGGGAGGGGATGGCCAACTGGAGGCCCCTCCTGTGATAAACATGGTCCTTGAGGAGACCCAGCCTCAGACGGTAGGGCCTTTCATGGGGGGGAATTCGGGCTCGGCGCCAAGCACCGAACCCGAATCCGCCCCTATGCAAGGTCCTCCCCAAATGGCTGAAGGCTCCGAGACAGTAAAAGGAGGGGAGGGATCTCCTCCGACAGGTGCCCCTACGACAACCAGGACCTTTTCCATTTCGGAGAGGGACCTGGCTGAGGCCGGTCCATCTGGCCTGGGGGCTTCTGCCGGCGGAGGTGAAAAGCGGGTTCATTTCCCGCCCTCCTCTCCAAAAAAGAAAAAGACAAAGAAGACTAAAAAGACGAAAAAGACTCGGGGCTCCTCTCCATCCGTGGGGGCTGCGGGGACGGATGGGTCTGCTACCAAAAACACCAAAAGTGCACAGGGCGGAGCCTCGATGACATCGGGGCCCCTCATTCAGAGGTTACCTGGCGTTTTCGAGCCCGCTGGCTTCAAACGCTTCCTCGTTATTCGATCCACTGATGGCACCATGTTGTCCAAGGGCAACATGATCCTTTAGAGGAGAGGATTAGCTAGTGCAATTGGTAGAGAGCCGAAGGTGACCCGTTTCTCGGACGGCAGCCTTCTGGCGAAGTCGGCGAATCCCGCCGAGGCGGCCAAAATAAGTGCTCTTCGGACACTTCATGGCACCCCGGTGAGTGTGACGCCGCACTCTACCATGAACTTTGTGAAAGGAGTAGTTTATGCGAGGGAACTCGTTGACTACTCCATTGAGGACATCACTCTAGAGCTGGCCGACCATGGGGCGGTCAAGGTCGAACGTGTGATGAGAAAACAGGGAGGGGCTTCGAGACCCACCCCTACACTCTTCGTCACGTTCGACTGTGACAAGCTCCCTGAGTCGGTGCGTGCCGGTTGGTAGCGCTACCGCGTGAAGGCATTCGTGCCACTGCCGCGGCGGTGCTATTACTGTCACCGCTTCGGCCATACGAATCGCTCATGTAGACGTGCAAAGTCGGGGTCACCCGAAGTCTGTGTAAATTGCTCCAAGGTCGCACACGATAAGTCCAAATCGTGTGTGGCCAAGTGTGTCAATTGCGGAGAGCCGCACCCTGCTTCTTCGAAGCAATGTGGTGCATATCTCCTGGAGAAAGAAATCCTGGCCGTTCAGGCCCAGGATAGACTCTCATTCCGCGAGGCTAAGGACTTGGTCCTGGCGCGCCCAGCTCTGCCTGGGACGTCATATGCCTCAGTAGTTCGAAAGGCACCCTCTGCTCCTGGCCCATCCAGGCCAACGAGCACGGTTGTTTCCGCGCCCATTCGAAGCCCTTCTGCGGGCTCTACCCAACCCGGGCGCTCCCCTGGTAAAGCTGGCGGCAAAAAGGGTTCATACCCAGCCCCGGCTAAAACCAGGGCTCCCCCCTCTTCCCCCAGCGTGACCGTTTCCCGCAAGGCGAAACGGCCACGCGCCTCCACCGAGTCGTTAGATTCACAGGAGGCAACACCCCTGAAGATGGTCGCTAGGCCATCCTCAGGGGTTCCTAAAGGAGCTTCGGCTCCTTCGCCCACGCCACGAGGTGGAGCGAGTGGCTCGGACACGGTGGTTCCTCGAAAAGAGGCCCCTCGCCTCCGAAGCCGCAGCGCCCGCCTAAGGTTTCGAGGCGGAGGGAGGAAAAGACTCGCATGGCGAGCCCAACCTCCCCCAATAAGTCCTCGAAGGCGACAGCGCCTCCAGCGCTTTGTCCGGCCAACAGTGCCCGGGGTTCTGCCCCCGGGAAGCGTACGGCCATTCCCGTGAGGGTCTTCAATTCGAGGAGGGCCCCCGCGTCTCCTCCGAGCTAGGCCTGGAGGGCATATTCCTTCAATGGAATTGCCGTGGACTCCGGGCCAACTGGGAGGAGCTGCGGAGGCTCGCCTCGTCCCGTTCCCCGTTAACTATTTTTTTGCAGGAGACCATGCTAGGCGCGTGCCCCCTGCCTGCCCTCCCGGGTTATAAGGGTCTTGCGACCCCACCACCGCGGGATGGCCGGGCTGGGGGATGCGCGGTTTACACCCGGCATGATGTTTCCGTTCTTCCTTTCTCTTTAGATACCTCCTTTCAGGCAGTGGCTGTGCAGCTGCACCTGGATAGGAGGTATACTATCATTTCTGCGTACATTCCACCGTCAGCTGACTTCGACGCGGGGGACTTCCGCCGCGTCGTGGCACGGTTGCCGAGGCCCTATCTCTTGCTTGGAGATCTGAACGGCAGGCATCCTCTCTGGGGAGATTACTCCATAAATCCCAGGGGACAAGTCCTTGCCGATCTGATCGAAGAGCTTGAGATGGGTGTCCTAAACGTGGATGAGTTTACGCATCACTGTCCGACAACCGCTTCATTTTCTTGCCTTGACCTATCTTTGTGCTCTTCGGATGCACTGCCTGATTTTGATTGGGGGGTGGTCGATGACCTCCATGGTAGTGATCACTTTCCCATTCAAATATCATTTTCAGGGCAACTGCCGCCTGAGAGACCACCTCGGTGGTGCTTGGCGCGGGCGCGGTGGCCTGCATTTCAGGAAATGACTGAATTCTCTATCTCAGTGGAGGAGTTTAGGTCGGTAGATGAGGCCGTTGAGTTCTTCTCCGGCAACCTCATCGCCGTGGGCCTGACTACTATTCCTAGGACGTCTGGCCGTTTTGCACGCCGACCACTCCCATGGTGGTCGGCCGATTGTGAGACGGCCCTCAAAGAGAAGCGTTATGCCTACATGCGCTATAAGCGCCGCCCGAACGATTTCACTGTCGCTGAATTTCGTCGGGCTAGGGCTAGGTTCCGGTATATTTCGAAGCACGCCTGCCGCTCTTCTTGGCGGGCATACGTGTCTTCACTTAACGGGAAGACCCCTTTAGCTGAGGTGTGGAAGCGAGTCAAAAGGATTCGGGGCAAGTTCTCGCAGGACCCCCCTCCCGTTCTCCAGGAGAATGGGACCGCAATCTCGGACCCCGCGTCCGTGGTGGAATCCTTAGCGACCGCTTTTTCCGCATTCTCTAGCCGGGATGCTGCTCCGCCAGCATTCAATGCACGTCGTGATGTCGCGGAAGGCCGCCGGCTGGACTTTACCTCCAGAGGCGGAGAACCCTTCAACGACAAGTTTACTGTGAGTGAGTTGCGTTCCGCTCTCGCTTCGTGCGCGGACACCGCCCATGGTACGGACGATGTACCGTACGCCATGCTTCGACACCTGGGTGAGCGAGGCATGGCCTTTCTGTTAGATTTGTTCAACGGGATCTGGGTGGAAGGTCTTCTCCCAGACTCCTGGCGAATCGCTACTGTGCTCGCCTTTCGCAAGCCGGGGAGAGATTACTCTACTCCGACCGGTTTCCGCCCAATCTCTCTAACCTCTTGCGTGTGCAAGTTGATGGAGAAATTGGTAAATGTTAGATTAGCCTATTTCCTGGACAGCGGAGGCCATCTGTCTTCTGCACAGTGCGGCTTCCGTAAGTTCCACTCCACGTCGGATGCTCTGCTCCGACTGGAAAGTGCCGTCTGCGAGGCTTTCCTTCGTAGACAGCACTACGCCACGGTGTTTTTTGATCTGGAGAAGGCTTATGATACCGCATGGCGATACGGTATCATGGAGACTCTCCACACGATGGGGGCGAGGGGACGCCTCCCAATGTTTATATCTGAATTTTTGCGAGATCGTCGATTCCGCGTACGGGTGGGGGGGAGCCCTCTCCGGCCCAAAGGAGCAGGAAGAGGGTGTCCCGCAGGGAAGTGTCCTCAGTGTCACACTCTTTGCCCTGAGCATCAACGGTATCACCTCGGTGCTGCCGGAAGATGTTCTCGCTACGCTCTACGTGGACGACCTTTCGATCTCTTTTGGCGCGGCCCAGATGCCAACTCTGGAGCGTCGACTCCAACAGGCATTGAACCGCGTCTCTCGCTATGCGGAAGCGCACAGGTTTCGGTTTTCTTTGGCCAAGACTAAGGTGGTGCACTTCTGCCGTCATCCACGGCTTCACCCCGACCCAGATTTGTTTCTTAATGGGGTGTGCCTGGATGTGGTTGAGTCGCACCGTTTCCTTGGTCTTGTATTCGACCGACGCCTCACCTGGGAGGCTCATATTCGCAGTCTTAGGGTCTCTTGTACCCGCGCCATGGACATTCTCCGTTCCGTGACGTTCAGCGCTTGGGGCGCTGATAGGGCTACCGCCTTACTTTTTTATCTATCCTTTGTTCGCTCGAAGCTCGACTACGGATGCGAGTTTTATGCATCCGCAGCCGAGCGTTTATTGCGGAAGGTGGATTCGATCCACCACACCGGCCTTCGCCTTGCGACCGGTGCCTTCCGCACTTCCCCCATTGAGAGCCTGTTGGTCGATGCTGGGGAGATGCCACTCGCTCTGCGCCGCGTGCAGTGCATCACTCGCCTGTACGCGCGAGCCCGGCGCCTCCCTCAGTCGCCAACAGCTCTCACTGCATCCGCAGCTGATCTCGATGGTGCCTATGCCGCCGAGAGACGCCAGTCATACCCTAAGCCCTTTGGGTTTAGGGCCAGGAAACTCCTTCGAGAAGTAGATATAGCTCTCGGACCGGTGGCGCCCCTGGTTCTGCCCAGGACGCCACCCTGGAGGGTACCACATTTGGCTATTTGTCGCCACGCCTCTGCTCCCAAAGCTTGTACTGCGCCGGGAGTATTGCGTTCGACCTTTTTGGAGCACACATCGTGTCACGCTGGTACCGTGCCAGTGTATACGGATGGCTCCAAGTCCCAAGAGGGGGTCGGCTTCCACGCCGTATCCCCTCTGTTTGAAGTCCGGGGCTCTACCAGGCGCTGCGTCTGTCTTCACGGCCGAGCTGGTGGCAATACACCACTCGGTACGGGAGATTACGCGACGTGCCCGGTTCGGAGACCGGATTGTGATCTATAGCGACTCACAAAGCGCCCTGAGTGCTCTCGGGGCATTGGAATCTCCGCATCCCCTGGTTCGCGAAATCCGTGACGCCACGGTTTTGGCGAGCCGGGCAGATGTCGAGATTATCTTCTGCTGGGTTCCTGGACATGTAGGAATTGCGGGGAATGAGCGCGCCAAAGAGTCCGCGAGGACTCTGCGACCGGACCAGCGTTTCGCTCTTCCTCACACTGACTACATGGCCGGAATACGGGCAGCTCTTCGGACTGCTTGGCAAAGAAGATGGGAGACGGTCGAGGGGAACTTAAAGTTGCGTGCCATTGCGCCGCGACTGTTCCCATGGACCTATCCCCCAATGCCGCGGCGGCTTCAGGTTGCTTTCTGTCGTCTTCGAATCGGACACACTCGTGTGACGCATCGCTACTTGATGGAGCGCTCGCCTGCGCCCTATTGCAACGACTGCGTCGTCCCCCAGACTGTTCGGCACATTCCTGTCGAATGTCCCAGTCTGGGTGATCTTCGCGCACGATACCTGTCCCGGTACCGGGATGGGCGGGGTCGCTACCGCCTGTCCCTTGTACTCGGGACGAGTGCGTGCACCATGACTAGTGGACTTATTGACTTTTTGGGGCAGGCTGGCCTTCTCCCTTTCATTTAACCCAGTTTAATTGTTGTTGTTTTTGTTATTGTTTTTGTTATTGCCTTTTTATTGTTATTGTTATCTCTTTTTATTGTTTCCTGTTTAATTTTCAAAGTAGCCTAGTTCTAGGCTGTTTGTTTACCTGGACTAATGCCTAAGTCGGCAGTCGCCAGATAGCCCCTTAATTAAAAAAAAATAATAAAATATTGGTTCTGGGCGATTTTTTTTAACTTGAAGCTTCATTGAACTCCCCAACATGTACAGAAGATGCTTTTCTGTCATTTTTGCAGTGAAGTCCGAATCATAACTCTCTTTAGGTGTTGTAAGACGTTTTCTGGGGTATGCTTTGTTGCCAGAGGAACGGGTGAACCGGAGTTAATCTTCTATATAGTGGTTTGGACAGCATATCTCGAACGGGTTTTTTTTCTTACTTGCGATAATAATAACCTTGGCTATGGAGAAGATGGATTTGTGCTTCTGAAGTTCTATAGTTTGTTATATTATTTATTTGAACAATATTTAATACACAAGTTATATATTTAAGCTGAAACCTAAAAAAATATTTGTTAAATTTTGATTTTAGTAAACATGCCATTTTATTTAATTACACACTTTTCATAGAATACTAAATCAAACATATTAACAAAATATTCAAACATTAGCAAAATAGACATTATTATTATATATATTCATGAATAATATAATAAATTCTAAAAAGTTTGATTAATTATGTTAAATATATAAATCTATAAGAGGTGCTTTATACTTTGGGCGCGGATCCCCCTGGATCCGCTCCTGGAGGGGTACCCAATTCCCATTTTTGTTACTTCAGCTTAAAAAAAATCGATTAAGTAATACTAGTTATCTATAAACAGTTTGTAACAATTTTTAACACCTCAAAGCATTTTGGTCTTCTAAAAAGATTAATTTCTTGACAATCTAATAAAGAATACTTTGACAGCTTATTTATTATAGCCGTGGGAAGCGTCTAAAATGAAAGTAGGAGAACAACGAAATTAGGGTGGAGATAAGTAGAAAATGTCAGCTACTGTCTCACCAGAAGCGACCCGCCACGCTGCTTAAAAGGCAAAGCATTTAATTAATGTATTTTGGAAACTTGGAGACTTAACATAAAAGGCAGACATAAACTGAGGATAACTCTGAGAAACATGGGGCGATACGTGTTAGGAAACACCCGCGGGGAACTTGGGAAAAAAATACATGGATAAGAAGACAAACAAGGGTGACTGACATAAATGGGTAAGACGCATTGCTATAATAGAAGAAACGAGAGAAAGATGGGTGAAAAGAATCCTTAAACCGGACACCTTTTCACATAAACAGACCGAGAACACGACGTCTGGAGTAACGCGACAGTTTCGTGCCTTCGCTCCTTGTGGAAGCTTCTTGGAGATGCCTTTGCCTTCGTTTTGTCCTTGTGGAACGAACGCTGGATCGGGAGAGATGCGCATCCCTCCCGATCATTGGTGCCATAATAGTCTACTCTTTTTAGTTTATCGGGGCAGGTTCGGGAGAGTTGCGCATTCGTGAAGATCATTGGTGCCACAAGTAGTCTCCTCGTTTAGTTTCTCGGAGCAGGTTCGGTAGAGTTGCGCATCCCTCACGTTCCTTGGTACCACAAGTAGTCTCCTCGTTTAGTTTCTCAGGGTAGGTTCGCGAGAGTTGCGCATTTTAGTTGCGCATTTTTAGTTTCTCGGGGACTGTATATTCTCACACATTTTCACCTCTCTAAACTTCATCACTTTGAGTCTCATTTTGAAAAAAAAAAATGACCCGGTTAACCTACTCCTTTTTGGGTTTCGATTAAAAAAAATTAATACATTCCTCGTTCCGTTGTGCCTAACAGTTCTTCCGCCTCTCACCATAGGCGTTTTATTCGAGGGATCGATAAAGCTATTTGTATGCTTCGTGCCTCACCCACCCCCTCTCCCCTCCTTGCAAGGGCAAGAATAAACGCCATAACTCCCGATAATCGGGAGACGTTCGGCCGTTTAGTCCATTCGGTGTACCGACTCTTATGTAAGAGCTGTTAAAAGAAACACTGATAATCGAGGTTTGTTTCCCTCTACTTTAGGGCTGAGCTACTGAGGCGAGTAATACTCAGAACGTGAACCCCTTTATTGGATTAAATTGATGGGAGGGGGGGGGGGGGGAGACTGCGTCAAGCGACAGATTGGTATCCGATAGCTTTTTTGATAGCACACTCCGTTTGGATCCATGTCCGCGATCGCCCCGGGAACAATGGATTTTGAACAGCGCCGGAGCCATTTAAGAAATATTCATGTTGGTGACGTGTTTAGTGCGGAATGCGATAGGATGGCATGGCTTCTCCCAATATTCGGGTGTACGAGTATTTGTTGGTGAGCTATTTTAGAGTAGGGTGGCGGGATAGTGGATATTTTAAAGTTTTTATTAATAATAATGGATAGGAAGGGTAATTAGGGACTATTTGGGCAAACCTCCCAGTCGCATTCAGATGGTTAGGCCCAAAATGTACTTCGAGCAACCTTTGCATAACCCTCCGACATCTCGTTTCGTTTAATTGATAAATGCAAAGTTGTGTAATCTAACATAGGTTGTTTGACTCAACGGCGATAAATGAAAGCAAATCTGACAGAACAAATGCAAAATAGGAATAACAAATATTTAGGTCTTCTACTCGGTATCGAGCTTCTTGCATGGGCTACCCCAAAAAACGCAGTTCCACGGAAAATTTTTTCTGGAGACTAGTTTCGTAAACGTCTCTTGCGAAACTAGTCCCCTGAAGAAAGTTTTAGCAAAGTTGTAAAAAAAAAAAAAAACACCGGCCAAATTAAACAACGCTAGTGGGAGGGCATTAAAATGCTCTCCAGGAAGAAATTTTGTATAGCACGGGCAGAGAGAACAGCTACTCCCGATGTAAATTCCCTCTTGTCGGTCCTTTTATCTCCATTAAGTGTGTATTCGTGCGAGTGTGCGACGCGGATTATCGGAAAAGCAAAGCCATTCCTTTTCGTTCCTCAATTCCCCAATTGTTTTTTTTAATTCCCAGGTTGGAACGAGAGAACTCGAAGTTCTGTGTTGGGTTCTCTCGAGGAGCCGTGGGTTCGATCCATCTCTAATGGATTCGTGTTACCACACCTTATGTCAACTTTATTTATGTGGAAATGTCTGTTGGCAGCTGGATTAGGAACTGTCGCCTTGACCTCCTTATTTGGGCTCCTTGTCGGGCGCGTCGCTTCCCGCGCTTTATTTTTTTTTTTATTATTAGGTGCTCAAGCAGCAAATTCTCGGATGTATGCATTGGCGGGCGGGCCTTTGGGGGCTCCTCGGTGGGTCCCCCAGCTTTGCAAGAGGTTTCAGATAGATACTTCGGGGGCGAGTTAGCGTACCCCCTCCTAGTATCCAATATTTAGGGTCCTTTGCAACATTTTTTTTGTTTCGTGATTTTCATTATTAGATTTTTTTTTTCGTTTACCTTTGCCATCATCATTCCTAAATTGACGCCTGGTTGGATTACTCTAACTTCCTTTTCACTAATACCTAGAAAACACCTGCGCCAATTGTCAGGAAATGACCTATCTCGTAATGTTAAAGAAAACGAATAAAGTGATCCAAAATCCGGATCTACACATAGATCCGACCCCATATCTAATCAACGCTTCCTTGGCCCCAAGACGCACCCACACCTCCAGTAATCCAGGCTCCGGGTCTGAATCCGCCCCTAAATATAATCAACTATTCCTAGCGCCCCATCCCCTACAGAATTTCATAAATCCTTTAATATTTTTTTATCGTATAAAAGGTGAATAGATGATCCAGAAGAATCTGAAGCTGGATCTGGCCCCAAATCTAATCAAATTCCTTGGCCCGAGCCCCTCTCGTCTCCACAAAAATCTTATGGGAATCTCGCAACAGCCGAGATATGTACACAAACAGACATACATCGGCGATCACGCACATGGCAGAGGTAAATGTGATAATATCTTTGAGTGGAGACGAAATTAGTCGAACCATTTCACTGGGATTCGTTTTCCCCGACCCCATCTCCTGAATCAGGTTGAGGAAATTTCAGTTTCTTTGTCCAGCGTTTCCCAACCGGGGGCTATGACACATTTGTTGGGGGCCACAGGAAAATCTTAAAGAGTCAGAGGGCCCACAGGACTATACCTATTGAGGGGTTAAATTATAGTTTGGCCAATGGATAATTTTAATTTATGTCGTTGAATTTCATTTTCTAAAAAATTCTGAATACATTTTCTTTTTTTTTTTAGATATTTTATAAAATTTTAATTTATCTGTAGACAAATATTTTGCATCTTGCGAGGAAATTTTACAAAATAGAGTTAAATTGCATATTACCTACTAAAAATAATGGTTATAGTGGCCACAGGGAAATATATAATCTTCCTAAGAGGGCCATAAGCCGTAAACCCCAAATGGTTAGGAGCTACTGTTCTAGTCCACCTTCGTCAGCTATGTACTATACCCCCCCCCCCCACGCGTCCTTCTCGTCGAAAGTTGCGTTATGGTAGAAGTACGGTTCTATATTGCAAGGGTTGGGGTTGTGCTCAATTTATGAGGGTGGTTCTAGATTTATGGGGGTGGAGTTCATTGTTGCTCAGGGATGATTAAGCATGAGAAGCGGACTCGGGGGAATGGTCGCTGGAGCAGTTAGTTGATCAGCCCCGGGTCCGTGTTTAAGGTTTCTACAGTCGAAGTTGAGCCCCAGAAGTGCAATTATCATCTCGAATAATTCGAAGAGCAAATTTTGCAAAACCAGCACAGTTGCTCCATCCACTTCGATTATATTCGTAGGATTTAAAGTCACAATAGTTTGGGGCAGTTGGGTAGTATCCGACATGCTTCGGGTTTTTTTTTAATTAAGCAGGCGTTTGTTTGTATGTCTGTACAGCGTCTCATTTTAAATTAATTGGGTTTTTTTCTACGATGAGCGCCCCAGTTTTGTTGGCCAGGGAATTGGTCGATTTTTGAGCTCTCGAACACAGTCGCTCACCCAAACATATATGAATACTCGCTTAATCTCCCGCTTGTCCTTTGTACTCGGGATGAGATTCGTGCACGGACACACACTTGTGGACTATTTGAGTTCTTGTAGGAGGTTGGCCTCCTCCATTTTATTTGACCCTTTGGTATTGGTTGTATGTTTGTTCCCTTCTTTCTTTTTTTTTTTGCTTCCTGTTTTGTTGTTTTGCCTTTTGGGGTTTATTTATATTTGTTTTGTAGTTTTTTGCTCGTTTGGTTTTTAATCTAGCCTAGCATATGGCTATTAGCCACTGCCCCCTAGTAGGGGGACCGTCGCTAGAAGGCCGCTGAAAAAATAGCGCTTAATCTTTAGAATCCTTATTTTTGGTCTTGCATTTAAAATAGTGGAGACCAATGAGGTCATCTCTGCTAGAAAGTTTATGAAATCCTGTACGTAAAAATAAATCGATTTCTGAGGAAGGGAAGTTCTTGTGGAAAGGACTTGCTTTAAAAGGAGCGATATTATTTGGTGATTAAATTTGGCTTGTGTTGGATACTGGTAAAGCTGTAATGGGTGTATGAGTGCTCTGCCATTCGACGAATAAGTGTCCTATTTAAAGTGCTTCTCTTTCTCCTTATTCATACGAATAAGTGTCCTATTTAGAGTGCTTCTCTTTCTCCTTATTGATACGAATAAGTGTCCTATTTAAAGCGCTTCTCTTTCTCCTTATTGACACGAGTCCCGTTGCTCGTCCATTGTTTTATTTCTTCGAAGAAGCGGTTTTGTGCTTTGATTCGTGCGGTTTGCTGATAAATGTACTAAGCGTGTTGATGCGGGCTTTTGGGTTTACAATCTCGCAAGGGAACCCCTCTTCGTTGTTGGATGGAACTTGTTCAGGGAAGTTGCGTGCCCTCCCTCGGTCCCGCGCGCCCTAAGTTGTTTGTTTTTGTTGTGCACAATCTCATATTTTTACTTCACCTAAATTCGGAAATTTCAAAACTTATATTCCTCGTCTATTCTATTGATTTTATTTTTGTTTTGTTTTATAAATTTACAGATGTTTAAAATCTACATCACATAAGAGAGGAAAATACGTGAAGAGTAGTGAGGTATTCGAAAATCCAAATCGCCAGATGTTTTTGTGTTTTCTATAGTATTGCCATTTTCCTTTCTGCCCATTTGTTTTTTTCATAGATCCGTCCTTCATATCGAGAGGCTCTGAATCAACGCTGGAACGGCGACTTGAAAAGGTTAAAGCAATTTCCAACAACGACTATGATAGACCCGAGGCAATCCATGCCTTTCACTCTGCAAGTTGCCATAGCCCCCCTCCCCTCTCTCTCCTGATAGTGGATAAAATTTCTGGCGTGCATCCTTTAACAGGCGCTTTAACACCACCCGCATGTAGACGGAAGATAGGCTGCGTGTATATTTCCCAAATAGTATAATTTATTGAGGGTTCCTGTATACCCGATGCGAAAGAGAGGATCGGGACAGCTGTTGTAAGAACGCTGTCCTTGAAAGTATCTGGTTTATGTGATATAAACTGTTTATTGTGGTATAAATGGTAGTTATCGTTACTAATCGCAGTCCTTCGCTGGGCGTTAATTCGAATGGGAGCGAATTAGTGCGTCGCGTTTTAGTCAGTTTAGCCAAATGGCCGTCACCGCCCTTTCGTCGACCGTACGCAGGAATGCCACTTCACATGTAGGAGTCTACGGAGAAAAATGCGTGCATTGGAGCGTCGCTTCGCTCTTCCTGGAAGTGGAAGGACGCCAGGAAAGTAGGATGTACGTGGGCGACGTCATTGTGGTGACCTTTGAAGGAGTCGTTCGTTCCTTGCTCCGCAGTGATGACCCAGGTCTGCGGGTCTGTTCTTGTTTAGGGTATCGAAGGTGGGTTGGGAAACGAAACGTGCTACGCGCGATGCCATGTTAATGCCCACCTTGTGAGCGAAAAGGTTTTTGAGTGGCGATTGTTATATTTTGTATGTGCACTTCGCGCAGATTGAGCAAGTCTTTGTTGGATTACACAAGTTACGAGCTCGATCTTGAGGTATTTCGGGATAGTTTAACGACTTGTGTGGTAGGACTGTTTTTTTTCGGTGAAATCAGAGAGCATAAACTCTCTGGAAATTATTTTTTTTAATTTTATTTTAATTTTAGGCTTTCCCATGAAGTCTAAATTAAGGCCTTTTCGTGAGTCGGCGTCTCCGTGTATTTCCAGTTCATCAGCATTGCGTGAAAGAACACTTCAAATGAAGTGTCTGGGGTTGGGGGAAGATCCGGGGTCAGATGTATTTAATTCGGGAGTTCAGAATCTCTGTAGTTTTGGGTGTTCTTGCAGCATCGATAAGGAATCCCGCGCTCTCTTGACTGTATCGCGAAGGAATCCACCCACTGAAAAAGCGAATCTTTAAGTGGAGCCTTTTTCCGGAATGATTAGGACGAATTTCTGCTAAAATTCGCCATTTCCTGCTTTGAGAGTGTGAGAGTGGGCGAGTTGTGGAACTTCCGACGATTTGCTGCTGCGCGGGTTTGGGCGCATCATTTGCAACGAGTAGTGGGGTTTGGGGGCGGTGGTAATCATTGATGTGCGAAGATTTTGCAAGATAATTTGGTTGATGGCTTGTTTGTCTTGCGGGCTTGAGTGAGGTGTGTCTTGCTGCTGCTCAGGTACGACTGGCTCTCCTTTTTAATACCTTCTTTTTCTGTTTTTGGTGTTGTTATTATTACTCCCCCTTCACCCAAGAGGACTTTCCTTCATTGTGAACCATGGGAATGTTCAGGAGGATTGCGTACACTTCTGGTCCCGAATTCCCTTACGAATCCCTAAAATATCGTGGGAAGATGGACCCGTTAATTTTCTCCTTCTTTTTTAATAATTAATGGCAGCAGTCGACGGATGGGCGCCTTATAAAAATCTTAAAAACTAAATTATTTTTTCTTCGTTCTGGTCATAATTTGGCGTTATGTTTAGTTTCGAGTGTTAACCACCTGGTGGTGCAGTATGGCTCCTTCCTTAGTAGCTCAGTCGTTGCGTGTCTCCTTGTTTGAGGATTAAATTCTTGTCGTTTTCCTGAGGTACGGTTTTTTCATTTAATAAAGGAAAAACTAACGAGGGATCTGACAGCTTTTAATGGTTCGTAACGAAAGTGGCGAAGTTAAAACTTAAAATGTCTCGAAGTTGCCAGATCCCAGGGGTAGGGGACACCGAATTGTTACCCCAGCAGCCATCTGCCAATACCTTCAGAGTTTCCCACAAGTGGTTCGAATGTGTATTTCTGATTTGATTAAGTCTACTATCTCAGTCACTTAATCTTTTGCCGTTTTAGTGTTTTCGCTATTCAAGTTCTGTCTGTTCTCCATTATGAATTTTCCCCAGAATCGACAAACACCCGTGGGATTAATTAAGCTTTGTTTCAAGCTCTATTGTTAAGCCCGAGTTTCTTACGTTGTCAAGGCAACACAATCTTTTCATTTTATTAATGTACGGCAGCAAAAAAACTGGTCCTCTTGCTGGTGCGTTTCTTTCATTTTCAGCCACTCGTGCATCAACCAATCTTAAGGTGACTTTAATGAAAAGGAGTGTTTGATCTTATTATCATTATCATCTTAAAAATTTGAAGCGAAAAACAACGTGAGAATCTCGGTGGAAGTTTTAAAGCGGTGGAGTTATCGGAAGTAAAAATGCATGGGCACAAACATTAGGTGGACAGTTGGTGTGTTATCAATTCCCAAATTAATTAATCAAGGATAGATTGTCGAAATCGTTTCCATGGAAATGAAGGGGCCATATGCCCCTCCCTTTCCCTTTCTTTAATTTCGTTTTGATCTGACACGGTGTTTACTCGCTTCGATTCAGAATAATTTGATGTGTTCATTTCTGGAGTCGTTTTCGTTCATAGGCGGCGGCGGAATGGCAGCGAGGTTGTTTGGTCGAGGGCCGATGCCGGCGTGCCTGAGGTCGTTGTCAGACGTGATGAAGTACTCGAGTCGACCTAAATAATCTTGGCATGGCGCGGCCATGCCTCAGCCAAGAGAGTAGTTGGTTAGGACAGAAGAATCCCTGCTGCTTATCTCTACTCCCTGACCTATTCCGACAATGATAGAGCGAAAGGGGGGGGGGGTACCCTACGTCGCCACTTGAGAGGGAGGTTGGAGTGGGCAGCGCGCCCACCCCGATCTATGGCCTGATCTAGTAATAAATTCGTCTCGGTTAACCCAGCCCCTAATTTCTGTTTTACTTTCTCGAGATGCCCTCGTTGGTTTTCACACACTCATTTTCTTAAATAGGTTTCGTACTCACTAGAGTCTGCGTTGTTTGTCCGAACTTGTTCCTGCGGGTATAGACTGCCACCTACGGGTTCCTGCATTGGGGGATTGAGGTGGTTTGTTATGGCAGTTCTTCCCAACACCATTTTTTTCTACTCCACTGCGGTGTTTATGCGTGTATTTTCCTTTTCCTGCCTGTAGATGGAGGAGGCTGGTCTTCTCCATTTTGTTTGACACTCTGGTGTTGGTCGCACGCTCCCGCACAGGGGGAGGCAGCCCGACCTCTGACACCGGATCGTGCTTCCTTCTTTTTGCTCCTTTTTTTTGGGGGGGGGCTTTGTTTTTTATTTTTTTATTTAGCCTAGCATTAATCTATAAGATAATTTCAGCGATTTATGCACTTGTAGGCAGTCGCTAGAGGAACGCTTAAAAAAAATCCTGCCCATAGATACCCATTTGGGGGCAAAAGAGGTCATTAAATCCTTTCAAAATCAGATTTTGTACTTTTTTACTTTGTTAAATTTCTGGGGATCCAAGAGTCTCCGCAGTATAAAAATTGCCCTGTTAAAAAGTGAAATAATACATGTGCGTAGTGAAAGAGGGAGTATGTGAACATGAAAACTAGAAAGCATTACCACGTCTCTGCCAATACACGGGGGAGGATCATTGTGTTCGAGCACAAAGACGATATTTTCAACGGTGTAATTGGTTGTATGGCGTATGGAATGTTCTGGCAGTGGAAAATCTTTTGGATGAATACGTGTAGATCTTCGTCCTCCGAAGGTGGGACCCCTAACGATGGAAACACCGTTTTCCGATTGCAGCGAAGTTGTCACATCGTGGGTGATTAGTCACTGGATGGAGTCCCGATTCGGAGCGACTCTCCGGTGGCTGCACTTACGCTGTAGCGACCCACGGTTCGGCTTCCTCGTTGAGCTTTAAGTCTCCCATTGAAGAATAAAATGGATCGTAAAAACTCTAGCCAAGTTCTTTTCTCATGTGCTGGGGTATGCGAGCTCCTCCTCCCCCGCCTCTCCCGGTGTAATTGAACATCAATTCCGCTTATTCTCTCTCGCCTTGCGTAATTCGCAAATTGATCCCCCACCTCGCGTCACTTATTGGGTTTTTGTTCACCCCCAAGCCCCAAATAGTAGTATCCTCTTTAGGTTCCTCGAGCTATGCACATATGACCTTTGATGCACCCGTCTGGGAGTGGGGGGGGAGGTGACATCTGAAGGCCTCCTTGCCCCAAAGCTCGCAGGTGCGTTCCATCCCGGCCCCATATATTTTTCACTTCGCCTATCATCACTTCTTTAAGATCCTTTCCATTCAAACTTACTGCATAATACGACATCGATGCTATTGCGCATTAATTCCGAGGGGAAAAACTCCAAATAGTAAAGAGGATACTACTTTGGTGATTGGTGCCATATTTACAAGTAAAGCGGATTTCTCCTACGAGCGTCGATGTCGGTGGGCTCGTTGTTCTCCAGATGTTGCCGCATGGTTCAGGTTGCACCTGACAACCGCTTGCGTGATAAGCGGCGCAAATACCGTGGGTATTTGCGTCAGAAGATACTTTGATCCGCGGGCGCGAGACTCGTGTGCGGCAAGACGCCTTTGAATTCGAATCTGAATCACTTGACGCAGCCCTCAAATTGCGTCAGTTTCAGAGGCGAGAATGCGTTCCAAGGCGACGCCCATCGCCCGTATGATAAAAAAAAAGAGCAGCAAATTCTTCAGTGTTCGGTCCGAGTACTGTGGCGATTCTTACTCATGTTGGGCCCGCATGGGCACACATGCAGACCATTTGGGAAAATTGGCACCGCCCCGACGCGGAAGTGGGGCCCCATCTGCGATCAAATTGGCACTGGCATTTTTACTTCAACTTGACAGATGGGCATCCGTAAAAGTGTTGCGGATTAGTGAAAAGTCTTTTAAATTCGCACAGATGGCCTGATACGAGTTGTATGGTTCACCTGAAGGGTATTTATCTTTGGTGTGGCATCTCTCTCGTGTCTTGCTTGGTGTGGCTGTATCATATACATGATTGTATGCAAAGTTTTGTCCGGTGAATAAAGGCAGGTATTTTGGTAATTATTAGGTATCGATGGTTACGGAAATTTGGTCAATGCTTATTGCTTATTTTTAAATATAGAATTTCAACGAATAGAATATATGTTTCCTGTATGTATGCTGGTGAAAAGATACATGCTTCTCTTTTTGCGTGAGTTAAGCCATCTTTTGAGAATTGTTTGAGAGTTCAGTGAGGTTACCCCGTCTCTATATTTGTTTTTTTTTTGTTGGTTTGTTTCCCTCTTGTTTACATATAATGAAAATTCCGGAGTCCTTTTAGACATGGGGGGTCGTTCTCATCCACGAAAACGAGCTCTAGTAAACGATTTTGTCGGGCAGGAAGGAGAAGCAAAAGGAGGAAGTTTTGTCTGCGGAGTTTCGTGATTTGTTGTCGCGTCACACCTGTGCTCCCTATCGATCGCTGAAAGCCTTAATCATCATCAGAACACCTGTGATTATTTCCTCGTTTCGAGTTGGCTTTGGCGTTAAGTGAATGGGCATAGTGAAATCATTGAAATATGTCGTTTTCACCTATATATTTTAAGTTCCTTTTTCGATAGTGATGTAATCAGCGCGAATCCATTGAAATGATAACCCCCAACTATTCCCGTTCGGCCTAGGAAAGTACGCGGTTCGCTGCCCTACGAAGTAAAAAGGAAGACTCGCGATCTTTGATGAACCCTGGTGTACGCATACGGAAGACCCATTTTCTTCCTCTTTAACTGTTTGCTTTCGTTTCACTACTGCCTCGAACGAAGTGAACTTGAGCGACCTTCCTTCCTCTCGACCACACCAGCGCTATTGTTCGAGGACGTCGCCGTTCGATTCGATTCATGGAAATCCGAGTGCAGATCGCCAGGGCAATTAGGGCGAGGATTAAAGCCTGTGTTTGAGTGTCGCGAGGTGCGAGGAATTACGGTGCACGACCGATGATAACGGCGTAAGCATTATCGCCATTTTATTTTTTTTAAAGCCAAAACTCACTCGATGGTTCCTTACTGAAAAGTTATGGGGGATGGATCCGTAGAGGAAGGTTTATTTGCTGGGCGTAAGGAACTGACACCAAACTCATTGCCGAGGGAGGAATATCGAGTGTGTCCATCTAATATGGGACTGTTTAAGAAAATTAAAAAAAAAAATGTAAATATTTAATCTGAGAGTGGACAAACAACATATTTCTAACTTTGCGCAGATGCCCTCGTTTATTTTCTATATTTTTTTATTAAACGCCTTTCGAAAGCTTGAAATTGGAAACTTCTTTAATTAGTACACATGCTACAATTTTCCTTACATTATTTGTAGCCTGAGAGAATCTATTAATGGTTTGAATTGGTTATACGATTAAAAATACTTAAATTGGGGGTAGGCTCCTCTGATAAGACCTTGTTCTTCTTATAACATTTTCAAACATTTCTCGATCTTACCAAGTCTTTCCTTACGATTGAAGATGGTATGGTAAAGTACATACCAAAACCCGTAACGTCAAATTGCTATTACAAGCAATGAATATGTGAGTTTGTCATCTCGGGTTTCAGACACCTTTATAATTTATTTATTCTTTTCGCGTCACTTTTTATTATGCTTCGAGTGGTTCCTCGTTATTCTTTTAGTTCGTCCGTGTTTGGTTTTGCAAAAACTGTTCATCTTCCTGTCCGTTGGCGTCTTTTTAAGAGTTTTTAGTCGCGTGTGGGTCTAGTCGCGAGCGACTCTACATCTCACTATGTCGGTCGGTCCCTATTTTGCTTTTGTTTTGGTTTTTGTAATAACATCATAACTTAGGCCGATTCTAGCGAAATTTGAAACCCTTATGCTGTTTTACATTCTCTTTCGAATGATATAATTGCCAAAGTCTTCCCAAGGTTAGCCCAAGAACTATTTTGTTTTGGCAATAACTATTCGGCCGATATTCTGCTAGACTAGACTAGGCTATAATATACTATACTAATCTAGCCTATTATAGTCTAGTCTATAATATGCTAAGATATAATGTACAAGGGTAAGATATACTATGCCAAGTTATGCTATAAAATGCTATGCTAGGATAGCATATAGTATGTTAGGCCATACGATATTAAGCTATACTTGACTAGGGTATAATAAGATAGTATAGGTTATATTTGTCTAGGATAGCTAATGCTAGGCTAGGTTATTCTAGGCTAAGCTATACTAGGCTAGACAGGGCTATACTCTGTTATGCTAGGGTAAGCTAAAGTATAATAGGCTAGGGAGGGCTATACTCTGCCTTACTAGGCTATGTTAGGCTACCTAACCAAGGCTCTAATAGGCCAAGCTATGCAAGGTTATTCTAGTCTAGGGTATGATATGCTATACTAGGCTAGGCTATAATATGTTGTGCTTGGCTATATGTTAGGTGCGGTTATGCTAGGATAGACTATACCAAGCTAGCCTATATTATGCTATGCTATCGTATGCAAGGATATATTGGTTATGCTATAGTTGCCTATTCTAGCTTGGCTATACTAGGATAGGCTACTTTAGGCGACGCTAGGCTAGGCTCTGGCATGCAATGCTAAGCCATACCTGGTTAGGCTAGGCTATACTAAGCTAAGGTAGGATAAAGTAGGCTATACTAGGCTAAGTTAGACCCGGCACAGCTAGGCTAGGCTTGGCTATACTAGGCAAAAACAGGGTATGTTATACTATGCTATGATATGCTATACTAGGCTAGGTTAGGCCCGGCACAGCTAGGCTAAGCTTGGCTATACTAGGCAAAAACAGGGTATGTCATACTATGCTATGATATGCTATGCTAGGCAAGTTTAGGCTAGGCTATTTTCTACTATGCTATAGCATGTGGCTATACTACGTTATTTTAGTCTAGGCTAGATACACTATGCTATATTATTCTGTGCTATGTTATACTATGATATGCAATAATAATCTATAAAATGAGGGCACGCAACATTTTGGTCAGCAAACCTTGTTTTTCATATTTTCCATTAAAATAGGGAAAGGTGCATTTCATGTTGCATTTTTCATCCCTGACTCGGGTGTTAAAATAAATGCCCTTGTTTCCTTCTTCTTTTTTTTTGAGAGAGAGAGTGCAAACTGCGGCTCCCCAGATAATTTTGCCTGTCATGGATTAACAGCTGAAATGAAGATCCAAATTACTTCAACAAGCAAGCAATATCTGACCTTACTGTCTATATCAGGGGTGGGCAACCTTTTTAAGTGGGTGTGCCAATATTGACCAAATCTTTGCTACACAATTTTCTCACGTGCCAATACTTAACTAAAACACAATGAAAGGATATAAAATTAAAGATGTTCTTTTTATTCATTCCCAACCCTTTATGATGCATAAAAATTACAAGGAAAAAGATAATCATTTTACCTAAAAATATACATATTATCATATCATATTATATTAAACAGAATTGAATCTTTATCATTTCAAGCAGAAAACAACAAATCCAAACTAGAGAAACAAAAATTGTGGACCTTTTCATTTATTTACCATCAATGAGACTTCTGCTGCTGCCTCACTGATACCATAATTCATAACAGGTTGTACACAATGCGGTTGCTATATAAAATAAATTGGAGATACATTTATTTAGTTTTCTTAAGTTAAGCATTTGGCTTCACGTGCCGGTAGAAGTCGTTGACGTGCCACGTTTGGCACGCGTGCCAAAGGTTCCCCACCCCTGGTCTATATATATATATATATATATATATATATATATATATATATATATATATATATATATATATATATATATATATATATATATATATATATATATATATAAAGTGAAAATCACATGACACGTGATATACGATAGATGTATTTAAAGGCCTCCCAAAATGAAAACTTTTATCACAACCCAGATACCGGTTTTCATTTCTTTGGACCTTTAAATACATTTATTGTATATCACGTGTCATGTGATTTTCACTTATTATAAACAAAAAAGGGGGGAGGGGTAGGGAGCGGGGGAGAGGGAGAGGGAGAGGGAGATATATATATATATATATATATATATATATATATACTTTTTTTCTTAAACTGAGTTTCTGAAAGCTTGAAATACCGGTGTGCCAAAATTGAGTGTGTATTTTGATGAAATTGAAACCTTTATGAAAAATTCTTGTTGAATTATATTCATCATGTTCAAATTGTGCTCCGCACAAAATTTTAATTTGTTTTTCAATCCTTTTCATAATCCTTTCTTAATGGATATTTAAAATAAAAAATGTTCATTTCTCCGGCTCAATTATGATAAGAAAGAAAAGGAAAATTCTTTAAAAACAAAAGAAAAGAAAACCTTTATTTAAAAATTATTCCACATGTGTTATGTCCGTATCTCTGCAAATTTCAAATCGATCTTTAGCATTGCGAAAAACATTGTGGAGCATTTCGGTAGTTATGTCCAGCACCTCTGAAAATATGCGTTCTTTAAGTTTAGTTAAATTACTATTTTTTTGCTTATTAAACTTTTGCTTTGATAAAACCCCACACAAATAGATCCAGGGGAGTTAAATCTGGAGAACGTCCAATCCATTGATTTGGAAAGCCACTGTTCAGATAATCTCGGACAATTAGAGCATAATGACATGGTGCACCATCTTGTTGAAACACGACACTTGCAACAATGCTATCATCAACAAGCTGTGGTTCTAAAAACTATTGAAGCATATCAAGGTACATTTTGCCTGTCACAGATGCTTCATGAAAAAAGGATGGGCTATAAATTTTAAATTTTATTCCAAGCCACATGTTAACTTTTGGAGAGTCTCTTTTCCATTCCATTAAACCACTTGGTCTTTCATTTGCCCAGATACGACAATTGTGTCGATTAACCTTACCACATGTGTGAAAAGACGCTTCATCACTGAATAAGATGTTATCTAATAGTTGGTGTTTTTTTCCAATTTGATTCACAAATTCTGCGCACCTTGCTGCTCGATTTGGATAATCTTCTTCATTAAGGGAGAGGAGTAATTGAATGTGATGTGGCTTTTTCATGTGTTGAACGCAAGACTGTGCATTGTTGTCTTTGGCATATCAAGTCTGACTGGCCTTTCTCACCGAAGTTTTTGGTTCATTTTCAAACAATTGTCGAATTTGTTCTTTTTGGTTGGGCTCAATTTTTTCCGTCCTCTTCCTTTCTCATCATGTACGGATCCGGTTCTTTTAAATTTGTTCACAAGTGAACGGATCGCGTTGTCTGTTTGTTCAGGCTTTCTAAACCTTTTTTGAAGTTTCTCGTACTTCATTAAATTTCGCTCCTCTGATACGAGCTATCACAACAAAAATCCGCTCTTCTGTATTCATTATTAAAGGGTTCTGAAAAGGATTTGAAACAAATTAAAATTTGGGGACACCTTGTACATGCAACACTACAATTTTGTGCAGAGCACAAGTTGAACATGATGAACATAATTTAACAAGAATTTTTCATAAATGTTTTCGATTTCATCAAAATACGCACTCAATTTTGGGACACCCAGTCAATCGCGGCTCGTAGAGATTTTTAGCATCGTTTTAATATTGTGTAAAAGGAAATAAACATATAAAAATAAAATTTATAGATAAACTTGATAAAATCCTAACAGAACAAAATCAAACATTTTTTACTTACTAATAGCCTAAATTGTTACAGTTTAAGCTTGATCCATTCATTTAAAAACGAAATTCATTTTTCTTGTTTTAATTTGCGCGAAAAGATTAATTATTTTCTCCTTGATCTCTGGATGACTACGGAGGAATTTTTCCTCCATTGAAAGCACTGCAAGTGCATTTTAGTCTTTCATAATTCATAGTGCTCCTTAGAAAAGGTTTTATTCTTTTCAATGTTGAAAAGCAGCGTTCTGCCTCTGATGTAGTCATGGAAATTGCCAAGAGGATTTTCAGCAGTTTCGTAATTTCACTAAGTACATCGTCGAGATTATTTTCCAAGATAAATTTCAGCCGCTCACATTCAAGAATATAAACGTTTTTAAGCACAAACACACGCGGAGTAAAAAAAACAACAACAACCCTACCTTCCAGCAACACACCAGGATCGGCACTGTGAGTGAGCCACAATGCTCTCCCTTAGCGTGCAGCTTCCTATCTCCGACATGTGAGCATGCGCACAACAGCAAAACACCGCGTCGCTGGAACTGTGAAACACACAGTTCTATACAAGGATTTTTGTATTTTTTTCATAAACTAAAGGATGGCTACTGGCATTAAGCTTAAGAATTATATAATGTACAAGTATAAAGAAATAATGAAAGAAAAAAGTAGGACTCATTATATCGAATGTTATCGATAATATCGAGTGGAAATAGGGGGAGCTGCTGTTCGGCAGTGCCTATACACGAGCACCCAGTGGATCTAATTGAAAAACGTATCCTGCAGCTCTCGAATAAACTAGAAATTCACCCGATGTAGTTGATTCATTTGACGTCTGAACTTGAATGGCGAAAAAAAAATGATTATTGTTTGTATATAATAATTTTGTGTGAGGGTTCTACGCTCGACTCGACTGATGAAGCACTTTTTCCTACTCCAGACTAACGGCACTTTGGTGCATGCAGTATTATTATTACTGTTATTGACTAGCCAGCTTTGGAATCTTGTTTCGCATAAGGGATATAGGAGACCATCCATGCAAGATAGATTTACTCATAAATAGGAGTCTACAATAAAAAAAAAGCGGTTCCACTGGTGGGGGGGCGGTCTTTTGCTTGCGAATGCAATTCCAAGAAACTATTATTTCAATCTTTCATCTACGACTGCCGAATTTATATAAAAAACTAAAAAAAACAGTTCGATTCACTGGGGATAAAAAAATAATGGGGCTGCTTGATCAAAATCGTCTGAAATGCATTTTACTGAATATTTGTGCTATGGATGACTTTGGATGTCCATCTTTTTGCCGTTAAACTTACGTATGATAATAGGAAATTGTATGGTTAAGGAACTTTGTTTATTCCGTCGATGAGGGATCTTGTTTTGAAATAAGCTAAAAAAAACATTATTTGCTCAAGTTAAGTGAGGTTGGTTCTTTCGTACCTTAAATACAGGGTGACCCCCCCAAACGGGCCTGCACACATTTTTTGTGATATATCCTTCATTCATTCACTAATAACCCTTACTTTGCAGAACATGACAGAAGCAACGCCTGTGAACACAAAACTAGATCTCAATGGGAGCTCTAGCAAAGAATATACTGCGTCAAACATTACTACAAGACAGGCTCGTTCAAGAAAGTGCAGGACACGTTCGTGCATCATTTCGAATGTGAAAAAGCCTCCTCCAAGAGCAGAATTCAGGACTGGGTGGACCACTTCGAGAACTATGGGACAGTGGAGAACCTCAATGCAGCCAGTGACAACCGTCCAAGCCATTCAGGACGCCCCAGGAAGCGTACAGCGTAGCTGGTCGCCACGTGAGAGAGTTAGTTCAGCAGACTCCAAAACGCTCTGTGCACAAGCGAAGTCAGTCCCTCGGTATATCCCGTGAGACTTGCAGGAGAGTGCTAGTAATTGATGTAAAGGCCTACCCATACAGAATACAGACGAAGCAGACCCTTACAGCCTCAGACAAGGAGCAGAGAAAGGCTATGGCAGTCAAGATTCTGGAGAAGATTCAGGAGATCCTAACTTTCCTTAACATCCTTTGGACCTCAGATGAAGCTCACTTCCATCTTGAAGGAAAGGTAAACTCGAAGACAAATGTCTTCTGGGGGACTGCCAGACCAAATGAGGTAGCCACCAAGCCCCCTACATTTCCTTAAGTGCACTTTATGGACTGCAATCTTAGCCAGAGGCATCATCGGACTATTTTTCTTCGAGGAATCTGACGCGACAGTGACATCACCCAGGAGCGGTATGTTGAGGTCCTCAAAACCTTCAAGAGGGAGCTGCAGGCCCTGTTCCCGTTGCTTATTTGAAAGTTCTGCTTCCAGCAAGATGGAGCAAGCTCTCATACCTCAAACCTGTCCCGAGATTGGCTGAAAGAGAACTTTGGTGGCCGTGTGATCAGTCTCAAGACTGATTTTGAGTTGGCACCTCATAGCCCAGACCTTACCCCTCCCCCCCCGATTTCTTTCTCTTGGGCTACCTTAAAGACAGTGTACGCAGGGAGACCCAAGACCATCAAGGAACTAAAGGAAGCCATCAGGGAGGAGATCAGAGCCATTAGTCGGTCGGTTTGTAAGGACGTCATAGACAACTTTGTGCTGCGCCTCAAGAAATGCACAGAGCTAAATGGAGGTCATCTCGAACGCGTGCTTTAGAGTAAAGAAGAAAAGTCCAAAGACTCATGTTTTAATATGATGTTTTTAAACACAATAAACTAGTCATCACCAAAGTTTCATTCAATCCTTACAGAATATTAAAGAATGAGGCCTATCGAAAGTTGGGACCCGTTATTTGGGGGTCACCCTGCATTACTACCTATATTTCGGAATGTGCTTATTTTCCCCCGCAACTGATTTCGACTTCGTACTCGTTCCTTTCAGTTCCTGAGTTCTTTGCACGCATGTGTTCATGGAGGTCCATAATTCGAACCCACTAATAATTTACATACTTTGTCATCCTTATCCTTTTAGGTCGGTTGCGACTCTTATATCTCACTATGTCGTCGGTCCGTCAGTCCCCGTTTTGATTCTAACGAAACGTTAATTGCCAAAGTGCTGCCAGGGTTAGCCGGGAGATTATTTGGCAATAACATCATAACTGCATGGACTTCTCCAAAACGGATGAGGAAAAGGAGATTGGACGAAAACTCAATGAAATTTCACGATTCTGTAAGGAATCAGTGAAGCTTTCTGATAATTGTTTGGAAGATGGCACCTCGGGTGAAAACTAAAGGAAGCATTGCAGGGCTGGTTGGGTGAATATGCTTTTCTGACCTCATTTAATCCCTTGGAAGGGTCCTTCTCTCCGTTACAGAACGGGGTCACGCTTGAGAGTTAGACGTCTTTATCTCCCCGTCTTATTTATAGTTCTTCCGACTTCGCCTTTTTATTTGGCAACCTATTTTTCAGACACTTTCTGGGGGCAATGCCCTTTTTACTTATTGTTTGTGTAATAAATACAAATACCTGTTAGGGTCATATGGTATATGTTTATTTATGCGCAGTGCGTAGCAAACTAGTGCATGTTCGCTCAGGAAGAAGAGGAGAGAAAAAAAAAAGCTCTTCATTCAGGCGTCGCCGCTTGCCTTTTAGAGAGAGAGGGCATTCTCGAAGGGTAATTGGGAAAGAATTGGGAGTGGGCGTGAAAAGAATACAAAAATGGGAAGAGCTGCAATGACACGCCCTCAATGAGGACCCTTGAGTGCTAAGGCGCACCCCCTGTAGATAGAATCCCTTTGAAACGAGCATATCTTCAGCGATTCCGATATCTCGACACGGTAAGGAATTGCCACCACGTTTAGTTGCCCTGCCATGGGCGCCCCATGTAGACGTTTCTAGCTCCCTTCTCACCTATTTTTAGCCCACGAGGGAGTGTGAAGCTGAAGCTTGGTCACCCATGCTGCACTTGACATCTCGATTGCCCCCGCCCCCGCCGGTTCTATTATAGGAGAATTTGCGGCAAAAATGAACCAGATAGCCTCGTTGGTTTTCCGTTCCTTTCCTTCATACAGTAGGGTTCTATCTGTCTTTAGTAAGTTTCTATCATTTTGAGTGGACCCGCAAATTTAGACTGCTCTTTAAAAAAACAAAAAAAAACAAGGGCAGTATTTTCCTCATTGGTTGTCCTTTACTTTAATGAGTACAAAAAATTAATCTCCCCCACCCCTTACGAACCTCATAGCCAAAGTGCGAAGTGAACCATCCGTATGTTTGCGCTCTCGTTACCTGAGTGGATGGGGCGCTGGATTTCCACAACTGGGTGTCGGGTGATGGATGATTCGTAGGAAGCTGCCACCACTCAGGGTATGCGTGGAGTCTGAGGCTTACGCGCAGACACCTTCGGCCACGTGCCTCGCCACACAGAGCAAATCTCCCCCACCCTCATTCTTTCGCACATACAACCCATCACTTCCGTCTTGGAACCTGCCCTGGGTAGGAGGCCATATCCAGTAAGTTCCCTTTACTCGCTAGTAGGTGACAAAATTATACTGCAGCTCTTCTCCCCCCCCCCCCCCCCGCCGCGGCGGTGCTATTACTGTCACCGCTTCGGCCATACGAATCGCTCATGTAGACGTGCAAAATCGGGGTCACCCGAAGTCTGTGTAAATTGCTCAAAGGTCGCACACGATAAGTCCAAATCGTGTGTGGCCAAGTGTGTCAATTGCGGAGAGCCGCACCCTGCTTCTTCGAAGCAATGTGGTGCATATCTCCTGGAGAAAGAAATCCTGGCCGTTCAGGCCCAGGATAGACTCTCATTCCGCGAGGCTAAGGACTTGGTCCTGGAGCGCCCAGCTCTGCCTGGGACGTCATATGCCTCAGTAGTTCGAAAGGCACCCTCTGCTCCTGGCCCATCCAGGCCAACGAGCACGGTTGTTTCCGCGCCCATTTGGAGCCCTTCTGCGGGCTCTACCCAACCCGGGCGCTCCCCTGGTAAAGCTGGCGGCAAAAAGGGTTCATACCCAGCCCCGGCTAAAACCAGGGCTCCCCCCTCTTCCCCCAGCGTGACCGTTTCCCGCAAGGCGAAACGGCCACGCGCCTCCACTGAGTCGTTAGACTCACAGGAGGCAACACCCCTGAAGATGGTCGCTAGGCCATCTTCAGGGGTTCCTAAAGCTGTCCCCCGAAAGGAGGACAGCAACAAAAAAGCTTCGGCTCCTTCGCCCACGCCCCGAGGTGGAGCGAGTGGCTCGGAGACGGTGGTTCCTCAAAAAGAGGGCCCCCCGCCTCCGAAGCCGCAGCGCCCGCCTAAGGTTTCGAGGCGGAGGGAGGAAAAGACTCGAATGGCGAGCCCAACCTCCCCCAATAAGTCCTCGAAGGCGACAGCGCCTCCAGCGCTTTGTCCGGCCAACAACGCCCGGGGTTCTGCCCCCGGGAAGCGTACGGCCATTCCCGTGAGGGTCTTCAATTCGAGGAGGGCCCCCGCGTCTCCTCCGAGCTAGGCCTGGAGGGCATATTCCTTCAATGGAATTGCCGTGGACTCCGGGCCAACTGGGAGGAGCTGCGGAGGCTCGCCTCGTCCCGTTCCCCGTTAGCTATTTTTTTGCAGGAGACCATGCTAGGCGCGTGCCCCCTGCCTGCCCTCCCGGGGTATAAGGGTCTTGCGACCCCACCACCGCGGGATGGCCGGGCTGGGGGATGCGCGGTTTACACCCGGCATGATGTCTCCGTTTTTCCTTTCTCTTTAGATACCTCCTTTCAGGCAGTGGATGTGCAGTTGCACCTGGATAGGAGGTATACTATCATTTCTGCGTACATTCCACCGTCAGCTGACTTCGACGCGGGGGACTTCCGCCGCGTCGTGGCACGGTTGCCGAGGCCCTATCTCTTGCTTGGAGATCTGAACGGCAGGCATCCTCTCTGGGGAGATTACTCCATAAATCCCAGGGGACAAGTCCTTGCCGATCTGATCGAAGAGCTTGAGATGGGTGTCCTAAACGTGGATGAGTTTACGCATCACTGTCCGAGAACCGCTTCATTTTCTTGCCTTTACCTGTCTTTGTGCTCTTCGGATGCACAGCCTGATTTTGATTGGGGGTGGTCGATGACCTCCATGGTAGTGATCACTTTCCCATTCAAATATCATTTTCAGGGCAACTGCCGCCTGAGAGACCACCTCGGTGGTGCTTGGCGCGGGCGCGGTGGCCTGCATTTCAGGAAATGACTGAATTCTCTATCTCAGTCGAGGAGTTTAGGTCGGTAGATGAGGCCGTTGAGTTCTTCTCCGGCAACCTCATCGCCGTGGGCCTGACTACTATTCCTAGGACGTCTGGCCGTTTTGCACGCCGACCACTCCCATGGTGGTCGGCCGAGTGTGAGACGGCCCTCAAACAGAAGCGTTATGCCTACATGCGCTATAAGCGCCGCCCGAACGATTTCACTGTCGCTGAATTTCGTCGGGCTAGGGCTAGGTTCCGGTATATTTCGAAGCACGCCCGCCGCTCTTCTTGGCGGGCATACGTGTCTTCACTTAACGGGAAGACCCCTTTAGCTGAGGTGTGGAAGCGAGTCAAAAGGATTCGGGGCAAGTTCTCGCAGGACCCCCCTCCCGTTCTCCAGGAGAATGGGACCGCAATCTCGGACCCCGCGTCCGTGGCGGAATCCTTAGCGACCGCTCTTTCCGCATTCTCTAGCCGTGATGCTGCTCCGCCAGCATTCAATGCACGTCGTGATGTCGCTGAAGGCCGCCGGCTGGACTTTACCTCCAGAGGCGGAGAACCCTTCAACGACAAGTTTACCGTGAGTGAGTTGCGTTCCGCTCTCGCTTCGTGCGCGGACACCGCCCATGGTCCGGACGATGTCCCGTACGCCATGCTTCGACACCTGGGTGAGCGAGGCATGGCCTTTCTTTTAGATTTGTTCAACAGGATCTGGGTGGAAGGTCTTCTCCCAGACTCCTGGCGAATAGCTACTGTGCTCGCCTTTCGCAAGCCGGGGAGAGATCACTCTACTCCGACCGGTTTCCGCCCAATCTCTCTAACCTCTTGCGTGTGCAAGTTGATGGAGAAATTGGTAAATGTTAGATTAGCCTATTTCCTGGACAGCGGAGGCCATCTGTCTTCTGCACAGTGCGGCTTCGGTAAGTTCCACTCCACGTCGGATGCTCTGCTTCGACTGGAAATGCCGTCTGCGAGGCTTTCCTTCGTAGACAGCACTTCGCCACGGTGTTTTTTGATCTGGAGAAGGCCTATGATACCGCATGGCGATACGGTATCATGGAGACTCTCCACACGATGGGGGCGAGGGGACGCCTCCCAATGTTTATATCTGAATTTTTGCGAGATCGTCGATTCCGCGTACGGGTGGGGGGAGCCCTCTCCGGCCCAAAGGAGCAGGAAGAGGGTGTCCCGCAGGGAAGTGTCCTCAGTGTCACACTCTTTGCCCTGAGCATCAACGGCATCACCTCGGTGCTGCCGGAAGATGTTCTCGCTACGCTCTACGTGGACGACCTTTCGATCTCTTTTGGCGCGGCCCAGATGCCAACTCTGGAGCGTCGACTCCAACAGGCATTGAACCGCGTCTCTCGCTATGCCGAAGCGCACAGGTTTCGGTTTTCTTTGGCCAAGACTAAGGTGGTGCACTTCTGCCGCCATCCACAGCTTCACCCCGACCCAGATTTGTTTCTTAATGGGGTGCGCCTGGATGTGGTTGAGTCGCACCGTTTCCTTGGTCTTGTATTCGACCGACGCCTCACCTGGGAGGCTCATATTCGCAGCCTTAGGGTCTCTTGTACCCGCGCCATGGACATTCTCCGGTCCGTGACGTTCAGCGCTTGGGGCGCTGATAGGGCTACCGCCTTACTTTTTTATCGATCCTTTGTTCGCTCGAAGCTCGACTACGGATGCGAGTTTTATGCATCCGCAGCCGAGCGTTTATTGCGGAAGGTGGATTCGAACCACCACACCGGCCTTCGCCTTGCGACCGGTGCCTTCCGCACTTCCCCCATTGAGAGCCTGTTGGTCGATTCTGTGGAGATGCCACTCGCTCTGCGCCGCGTGCAGTGCATCACTCGCCTGTACGCGCGAGCCCGGCGCCTCCCTCAGTCGCCAACAGCTCTCACTGCATCCGCAGCTGATCTCGATGGTGCCTATGCCGCCGAGAGACGCCAGTCATACCCTAAGCCCTTTGGGTTTAGGGCCAGGAAACTCCTTCGAGAGGTAGATATAGCTCTCGGGCCGGTGGCGCCCCTGTTTCTGCCCAGGACGCCACCCTGGAGGGTACCACATTTGGCTATTTGTCGCCACGCCTCTGCTCCCAAAGCTTGTACTGCGCCGGGAGTATTGCGTTCGACCGTTTTGGAGCACACATCGTGTCACGCTGGTACCGTGCCAGTGTATACGGATGGCTCCAAGTCCCAAGAGGGGGTCGGCTTCCACGCCGTATCCCCTCTGTTTGAAGTCAGCGGGGCTCTACCAGGCGCTGCGTCTGTCTTCACGGCCGAGCTGGTGGCAATACACCACTCGGTACGGGAGATTACGCGACGTGCCCGGTTCGGAGACCGGATTGTGATCTATAGCGACTCACAAAGCGCCCTGAGTGCTCTCGGGGCATTGGAATCTCCGCATCCCCTGGTTCGCGATATCCGTGACGCCACGGTTTTGGCGAGCCGGGCAGATGTCGAGATTATCTTCTGCTGGGTTCCTGGACATGTAGGAATTGCGGGGAATGAGCGCGCCGATGAGGGCGCCAAAGAGTCCGCGAGGACTCTGCGACCGGACCAGCGTTTCGCTCTTCCTCACACCGACTACATGGCAGGAATACGGGCAGCTCTTCGGACTGCTTGGCAAAGAAGATGGGAGACGGTCGAAGGGAACTTAAAGTTGCGTGCCATTGCGCCGCGACTGTTCCCATGGACCTATCCCCCAATGCTGCGGCGGCTTCAGGTTGCTTTCTGTCGTCTTCGAATCGGACACACTCGTGTGACGCATCGCTACTTGATGGAGCGCTCGCCTGCGCCCTATTGCAACGACTGCGTCGTTCCCCAGACTGTTCGGCACATTCTTGTCGAATGTCCCAGTCTAGGTGATCTTCGCGCACGATATCTGTCCCGGTACCGGAATGGGCGGGGTCGCTACCGCCTGTCCCTTGTACTCGGGACGAGTGCGTGCACCATGACTAGTGGACTTATTGACTTTTTGGGGGAGGCTGGCCTTCTCCCTTTCATTTAACCCGGTTTGTTGTTGTTGTTATTGTATTTGTTATTGCTTCTTTATTGTTATTGTTATTTCTTTTTATTGTTTCCTGTTTAATTTTTAAAGTAGCCTAGAACTAGGCTGTTTGTTTACGGCGACTAATGCCTAAGTCGGCAGTCGCCAGATAGCCCCTTAATTAAAAAAAAAAAAAAAATCACGCTGGTACCGTGCCAGTGTATACGGATGGCTCCAAGTCCCAAGAGGGGGTCGGCTTCCACGCCGTATCCCCTCTGTTTGAAGTCAGCGGGGCTCTACCAGGCGCTGCGTCTGTCTTCACGGCCGAGCTGGTGGCAATACACCACTCGGTACGGGAGATTACGCGACGTGCCCGGTTCGGAGACCGGATTGTGATCTATAGCGACTCACAAAGCGCCCTGAGTGCTCTCGGGGCATTGGAATCTCCGCATCCCCTGGTTCGCGATATCCGTGACGCCACGGTTTTGGCGAGCCGGGCAGATGTCGAGATTATCTTCTGCTGGGTTCCTGGACATGTAGGAATTGCGGGGAATGAGCGCGCCAAAGAGTCCGCGAGGACTCTGCGACCGGACCAGCGTTTCGCTCTTCCTCACACCGACTACATGGCAGGAATACGGGCAGCTCTTCGGACTGCTTGGCAAAGAAGATGGGAGACGGTCGAAGGGAACTTAAAGTTGCGTGCCATTGCGCCGCGACTGTTCCCATGGACCTATCCCCCAATGCTGCGGCGGCTTCAGGTTGCTTTCTGTCGTCTTCGAATCGGACACACTCGTGTGACGCATCGCTACTTGATGGAGCGCTCGCCTGCGCCCTATTGCAACGACTGCGTCGTTCCCCAGACTGTTCGGCACATTCTTGTCGAATGTCCCAGTCTAGGTGATCTTCGCGCACGATATCTGTCCCGGTACCGGAATGGGCGGGGTCGCTACCGCCTGTCCCTTGTACTCGGGACGAGTGCGTGCACCATGACTAGTGGACTTATTGACTTTTTGGGGGAGGCTGGCCTTCTCCCTTTCATTTAACCCGGTTTGTTGTTGTTGTTATTGTATTTGTTATTGCTTCTTTATTGTTATTGTTATTTCTTTTTATTGTTTCCTGTTTAATTTTTAAAGTAGCCTAGAACTAGGCTGTTTGTTTACGGCGACTAATGCCTAAGTCGGCAGTCGCCAGATAGCCCCTTAATTAAAAAAAAAAAAAAAATCACGCTGGTACCGTGCCAGTGTATACGGATGGCTCCAAGTCCCAAGAGGGGGTCGGCTTCCACGCCGTATCCCCTCTGTTTGAAGTCAGCGGGGCTCTACCAGGCGCTGCGTCTGTCTTCACGGCCGAGCTGGTGGCAATACACCACTCGGTACGGGAGATTACGCGACGTGCCCGGTTCGGAGACCGGATTGTGATCTATAGCGACTCACAAAGCGCCCTGAGTGCTCTCGGGGCATTGGAATCTCCGCATCCCCTGGTTCGCGATATCCGTGACGCCACGGTTTTGGCGAGCCGGGCAGATGTCGAGATTATCTTCTGCTGGGTTCCTGGACATGTAGGAATTGCGGGGAATGAGCGCGCCAAAGAGTCCGCGAGGACTCTGCGACCGGACCAGCGTTTCGCTCTTCCTCACACCGACTACATGGCAGGAATACGGGCAGCTCTTCGGACTGCTTGGCAAAGAAGATGGGAGACGGTCGAAGGGAACTTAAAGTTGCGTGCCATTGCGCCGCGACTGTTCCCATGGACCTATCCCCCAATGCTGCGGCGGCTTCAGGTTGCTTTCTGTCGTCTTCGAATCGGACACACTCGTGTGACGCATCGCTACTTGATGGAGCGCTCGCCTGCGCCCTATTGCAACGACTGCGTCGTTCCCCAGACTGTTCGGCACATTCTTGTCGAATGTCCCAGTCTAGGTGATCTTCGCGCACGATATCTGTCCCGGTACCGGAATGGGCGGGGTCGCTACCGCCTGTCCCTTGTACTCGGGACGAGTGCGTGCACCATGACTAGTGGACTTATTGACTTTTTGGGGGAGGCTGGCCTTCTCCCTTTCATTTAACCCGGTTTGTTGTTGTTGTTATTGTATTTGTTATTGCTTCTTTATTGTTATTGTTATTTCTTTTTATTGTTTCCTGTTTAATTTTTAAAGTAGCCTAGAACTAGGCTGTTTGTTTACGGCGACTAATGCCTAAGTCGGCAGTCGCCAGATAGCCCCTTAATTAAAAAAAAAAAAAAAAATCACGCTGGTACCGTGCCAGTGTATACGGATGGCTCCAAGTCCCAAGAGGGGGTCGGCTTCCACGCCGTATCCCCTCTGTTTGAAGTCAGCGGGGCTCTACCAGGCGCTGCGTCTGTCTTCACGGCCGAGCTGGTGGCAATACACCACTCGGTACGGGAGATTACGCGACGTGCCCGGTTCGGAGACCGGATTGTGATCTATAGCGACTCACAAAGCGCCCTGAGTGCTCTCGGGGCATTGGAATCTCCGCATCCCCTGGTTCGCGATATCCGTGACGCCACGGTTTTGGCGAGCCGGGCAGATGTCGAGATTATCTTCTGCTGGGTTCCTGGACATGTAGGAATTGCGGGGAATGAGCGCGCCAAAGAGTCCGCGAGGACTCTGCGACCGGACCAGCGTTTCGCTCTTCCTCACACCGACTACATGGCAGGAATACGGGCAGCTCTTCGGACTGCTTGGCAAAGAAGATGGGAGACGGTCGAAGGGAACTTAAAGTTGCGTGCCATTGCGCCGCGACTGTTCCCATGGACCTATCCCCCAATGCTGCGGCGGCTTCAGGTTGCTTTCTGTCGTCTTCGAATCGGACACACTCGTGTGACGCATCGCTACTTGATGGAGCGCTCGCCTGCGCCCTATTGCAACGACTGCGTCGTTCCCCAGACTGTTCGGCACATTCTTGTCGAATGTCCCAGTCTGGGTGATCTTCGCGCACGATATCTGTCCCGGTACCGGAATGGGCGGGGTCGCTACCGCCTGTCCCTTGTACTCGGGACGAGTGCGTGCACCATGACTAGTGGACTTATTGACTTTTTGGGGGAGGCTGGCCTTCTCCCTTTCATTTAACCCGGTTTGTTGTTGTTGTTATTGTATTTGTTATTGCTTCTTTATTGTTATTGTTATTTCTTTTTATTGTTTCCTGTTTATTTTTTAAAGTAGCCTAGAACTAGGCTGTTTGTTTACGGCGACTAATGCCTAAGTCGGCAGTCGCCAGATAGCCCCTTAATTAAAAAAAAAAAAAAATCACGCTGGTACCGTGCCAGTGTATACGGATGGCTCCAAGTCCCAAGAGGGGGTCGGCTTCCACGCCGTATCCCCTCTGTTTGAAGTCAGCGGGGCTCTACCAGGCGCTGCGTCTGTCTTCACGGCCGAGCTGGTGGCAATACACCACTCGGTACGGGAGATTACGCGACGTGCCCGGTTCGGAGACCGGATTGTGATCTATAGCGACTCACAAAGCGCCCTGAGTGCTCTCGGGGCATTGGAATCTCCGCATCCCCTGGTTCGCGATATCCGTGACGCCACGGTTTTGGCGAGCCGGGCAGATGTCGAGATTATCTTCTGCTGGGTTCCTGGACATGTAGGAATTGCGGGGAATGAGGGCGCCAAAGAGTCCGCGAGGACTCTGCGACCGGACCAGCGTTTCGCTCTTCCTCACACCGACTACATGGCAGGAATACGGGCAGCTCTTCGGACTGCTTGGCAAAGAAGATGGGAGACGGTCGAAGGGAACTTAAAGTTGCGTGCCATTGCGCCGCGACTGTTCCCATGGACCTATCCCCCAATGCTGCGGCGGCTTCAGGTTGCTTTCTGTCGTCTTCGAATCGGACACACTCGTGTGACGCATCGCTACTTGATGGAGCGCTCGCCTGCGCCCTATTGCAACGACCGCGTCGTCCCCCAGACTGTTCGGCACATTCTTGTCGAATGTCCCAGTCTGGGTGATCTTCGCGCACGATACTTGTCCCGGTACCGGGATGGGCGGGGTCGCTACCGCCTGTCCCTTGTACTCGGGACGAGTGCGTGCACCATGACTAGTGGACTTATTGACTTTTTGGGGGAGGCTGGCCTTCTCCCTTTCATTTAACCCAGTTTGTTGTTGTTGTTATTGTTTTTGTTATTGCTTCTTTATTGTTATTGTTATTTCTTTTTATTGTTTCCTGTTTATTTTTTAAAGTAGCCTAGAACTAGGCTGTTTGTTTACGGCGACTAATGCCTAAGTCGGCAGTCGCCAGATAGCCCCTTAAAAAAAAAAAATCCCCCCCCCCCTTCCTTTCAATTAGGATCGGCCCCTAGTGACTTTCAAGCTTGTAGTTCTGATCTTGATGTGAATTTCATTGTCTGTTTGGAGGACCTCGTCTACGCTTGAAAAGGGACAGGTAAGGTGAGTAACTAACCAACTAAAATACAAATACCACATCCTGTGGTATTTAATTTAGTCAAGAGATTTGTAATTAGGCTCATGTTCATTAAAGATTTTTATAAGGGCAAACATTGAATTTCTACCGTTTCGTTCTTTCTAAAAACGACTCTAACGCTCTTTAATGGACAGCATTTCTTCCGTTGAGGTTGATTTAAACAGGATGACTCGTGTAGTCTCTCTCGTAAACCCGCTTCTTTATGACTTTTTGCGCTTTTATGAAGCTCTTCTGTTTGTTGTCTGATTTTCGCTATTTCCTAAGCCCTTTCGGCATTTTCGCTTCCTGTAACCTTTTCTCGAAAGGTCGCCCTCCATATATTCAGGCAACTGAAAATAGGCTTCATTTTTTTTTGTGAGGTGGGGGTAGGGGCATTTTGTAATATTTGTTACACCCTTTCGGTCTTAACTTGCCTTCGGCATTATATTTAGGGAAAAATCATGGAAAAATGCCGAATTTCTGTACAACTGACTAAACTGGCGGCATTCATTCAAAACTCTTCGAGTATTTGTAACGCATACAGATATCATGGCTAACTTACCATTCATTGTCTGAAACATTTTTGAAAAGTGTGATAAAACCAATTTGGGCAAGTATTCATACGACCTTATTTATTTATCGCTCTTTGATTTGTCTTGGGATGCGCACCAATAGATTTGTTCCTGCGATTGGCTAACTATTTGAGCGATCTTCTGAATACGGTTTTATGGAGATTTATCGCACAGCCAGACGAATTTTATTCCCTGAATCAAAATCTCCCAAAGTGCAGAATTGGTGAGAAAATTGAAATCCGGGATTGTCATTTAAATAAGATCTTAAAATGTCAGGGGTAAAAAAAACCCCCAACACCTCACGTAATTTCTTTTCGGCGAGTATAGACATTCGAGAAAACGCTTATTCCATTAAAAGCGAATGAGGCTGATATTAGCCCTAAATTGGGGGTGTGGTGATGGGGATCTGGTTTGTTACTCCAGTTCCTTCGTGAATTGTTTTTCTGGCCTCAACATCTATGTTTGTTGGAATATTTATCGCTCTTCGTAAGGGGGCCTTTCTTCGGCAGCGGATCGACGAGAATTGCGTGCCCTCCACCCTAGATAGGCTCGTCTATGGGTAAAGGGAAAGGGGGGGGGGGTAATCCCTAAAATAGGCGATTACAGTGCTGTTCTTGGTCTAGGTGAGTTTTATTTTTTTAATTCACGAGACGTTGACAAGTCTCACGCCATCGACTCGCATGATTTGGGTAAACTGCGGGGGATTGTGACTTCTGCTTCTCGCCTTCTCTAAGATGGAAGGGTTGGGGTGGAGAGCGGGGTGGGGTGGGGGGGGGTGCTGAAACCTGTCGAAGTTTTATGCTTCCTACCTGACTTTTTTTTTAATCCTTTCGGTGTTCCCATTTGATGCGAAAATTGCCTTGGCTCAACGCACAAAGAACGTGTTAAGTTCAGAAGAGTTACGTCCCATCCTGGTTCCAAGCTTCACGAGTACTTTTTCTTTTGGCTAATTTGTGTTTGTTGCCTTCCGCTAGTTTTTACTTGTCCCAACGTCACCACTTTCTTTTATAAACCTCTTCTTTCAAACTTTCTGGGCGATTTCTTCGTTGAATTTCGCTTTGGGGTAAATGCAATTATGTTATTTCCTCTTCGTTTCCTCTCGTTTCGCCATTTCCCCCTGTCTTTATTTTTCTCTTACTTCACGCCCTGCTGAGTCCCTTACCCGCAGATGTGTTTCCTCCCGGCCCAGATGCCTGCAGTAGGATCTGCGGCTATATGATCTCCCCACATTTTCCCTTTCTCTACTTTCTTCGCGGATCTCTCCTTACTCTTTGCGTGCTACGGCCTCGTTGTTATTGCGTTTCAAAATTCTACGGAGATAAAAAAACCTCTTACGAGCTTCGCTCACTTGGGAGCTTCGGTATGAATCCTCAGAACTGCCTCGATGCACCCCTCTCCCGTTGGCTTTATGGCCCGATGACTCGTCCGGTCGCCGGGCGTCCATGTAAATATGGGTCGTGAAGGTCTTTCGGGTCGCTCGCTCACGTCCATTTGTTTTGTTATTTGCAGAGGAATTCGTGGCGCATGGCGCGAACGTCAACTGCCTGTCTTTGGGGCACAAGTCCGGCCGCGTTCTCGTCACCGGAGGCGACGACAAGAAAGTTAACCTGTGGGCTGTTGGTAAGCCCAACTGTATCCTGGTAAGTGAGTTTCGAAGTTGTGTTGTGAGAGCTGGAGTTTGAGATTATTCTAAAAGTGTAGAACTCTATATAAAAAGAGAAATTGTCTCAGTATTTGACCTGAGGTTCCTATTGGTCACTTTAAGCATATTGTGTACCACCTCTAATGGTGGATCAAAGGAGTACAGAAGTACCCGCGATCCACGCACAAGAGCACACGCTCCTAAAGCGGGATTAGCGTTTCAGTATTTGTCTGTTTCAGGTAGATTTCAAGTATGTCCTGTTAATTCATTATAAGTTTAATCCACTGGTACCTTAAGATTTACTTTGTCAATTTAAGTTTTCTCCTGTTTATAGCTCGTCCTGTGCTCCTAATTTCGTTGTTTTTTTATGACCCCATTTGACGAGGATAATGCTTTCAAAAGCCGAAGTTGATCAAGTTCTAGACGTTAAAGTTTCATTAATGCTCCTATCCCATCGATATTATTTAACTTAATTCTTGCCAAAAATGGTGATGTGGTTTAGGGAAGGGGTCGTTACTTGAGGTCCCAAAGACTTTTTATAAATGAGAAGTAATGAGGCATCTCTAAAATAAAACTGTTAACAAGGTTGGTAAAAAGAGCTGGTGTTACATAGAAAAAGGCGCCTGTAAAGGGCTAATCAATAGCCTAGACCAGCGGTCGCCAACCTGTGGTTCGTGCAAATATTTAGGTGGTCCACGGAAAAATGTGTCATTATTTATATTTCATGAACATTCAAATAAAAAAATTACATAATTAACAAAACTTATCATAGACATAGATCAGATGAATATATGGGAGAGAAGGGTCTCAACCGGCAAGTGGTATCCATTATTGAACAGCACTTACAGTCATTGACAGAGTATTTTGATTTTTATTACCCAAGTGAAGAAGATCCTAGGCCTGGAAATATGTGGATAATAGATCCATTTGTAGCTAACATCGAAGAAAGCAAATTAAGCATGAATGAAAAAGAAAGCCTCATCGATCTATCTTGCGACCACAATCTCAAAGCTCAATTCCAGTCATCTTTATCCAGACCTCATTTCTGGCTCTCTGTAAAAAATGAATACCCATCACTGAGTGAGGAAGCAATGAATATTTTGATTCAATTTTCAACAACATATTCATGCGAGAAGACATTTTCATCAGTCACAGTAATTAAAACTCGGTACCGCTCTCGGCTTGAAATAGACACAGCTCTCCGTCTTGCAGTGACGTCATTGGAGCCGAATCTCCACATACTGATGTCAAATAAACAGCAACAATCATCACACTAAAAATGGGTAATATTTAACTAAACTTCTGGGGTTTTTTTGGAATAATTACTATATAACTTTTTTACTTTTAATGTGTGTATTTCGTATTAAAAAAATAAAACTTTTATGATTAATATTGTATAAATATATTTACAGTACCTTTAATCTAAATTCATATTAGTGGTCCATTAAGTTCTAAAGGTTGGCGACCGCTGGCCTAGACGAGGCGGCGCCTGTTCTCATCACCAAGTTCAATCCCCGCCCCTTAAGTTCATTTGGGATAGGTTCATAGTTTTCAGATGCCCCCAAAAGCCGACTTCTCGGAACTTTAAGGGGTCGAGAAAGAGCACCAACTCCTGTACCTACCTCCTTTACTCCTGTACCTGCATCCATTACTCATGTACCTGCCCCCTGTACTCATGTACCTGTCTCCTTTACCTCAGGATTTTTTCTTCTCAAAATTTAAGCACAATACCAACGAGGGCATCTTCCGCAGGAAGTTTGTTAGGAGAGATCTGTAAAGAAAGTAGTGGAGGGGACTGTGTAGGGTACACAGTTGCAGATCTTCCTGCGAGCATTGCGACCGGAAGGGCAAACTACCGGCCTTTTAGTGGGGAGGTCAGGATCCTCCATATGTTAGCCGCAGCAAGGTTGCTCATGCTACACATGCCAGCCAGCCAGAGGGTGGCTTTTTGGCGACTAGCCTACGAAGAGACTTGCAAAGAAAGTGGCGAAAAATGAGTTTAATGGACATGTCAAGAAGGGATGAAAGCACAGGCAGCCTTAATCTAATTTGAGACGGTCGAAGGTGTATGTAGCTCCGCTAGGTACGTAAGTCTACCCTAAGCATTTAGCTCCCTTGCGGTGGCTCCTTAACGAAGGCAGAGCCAGTTGCACGGGCTACACCCTCGAAAGGGTCCCCCAGAGTATGAGAAAGTGGTAGCTAATCACGGCGAATATTATCAGATCAATACTTGGAAGTTGCTTCAGCTGCGTTGACTCGGGGACGCTTCTTTGTGCTTGGTTTCATTTCTTTATTTTACCCACCCACTCCCGGCTTCGCTATCCATCAAAACTAGTGGCAGAGGTATTAATTGATCTAATCTTGGGCCTATTTGGTTTTGTTCCCTTCTCTCGCGCGCCGGACCTCTCAAATGACCCGCGTCTTATTACGTCACTACCCGTCGCTTACTTTTGACCGACGAACAAAGGGATTCGTTCGCTGGTCTGGCCCATACTTCCCTGTGCGTGCATGCGAGAGGGGCTGGTCTAAATTCACGTGAATCCGCTGGTATATGTGCATATATGTATGACTGACGACCTATACAGGCTCCGGTAGGTTTTCGTATTTATGTTTTCTCAACTTTGATCCCGCTAAGGCCTTTTGGGGGATGGGGACAAGTTAGTGTTAGGTGTCCTTCCGATCCCCGTCGTTTACTCAAGCTATGTACTTGCTACTCATCTTCACTCTTTCCTAATTTTAACACTTATGAACCACTTCACAAGATGCCATTGTTAGTTTATATTTAGACTGTTGGTTTAAATTAGTTGTGGAGAGATTCACTTCTCAATTTTCATTCTAGATAAATACCCCTCTGAAAATGGTTTCCAACAGTAAACACACCCACACACACACACACACACACACACACACGCACATATACACACATGCAGACATTTGCAATTTCGTAATTGAATTTTTTTACACAAAAATATCTGTCCGCAAGATCCCCTTCCGGTTTGATTGCTCCCTGGGTCCATCAGTTAGGGTTAATTTTTGCCTTATCATTCATTTTCCTCCCAGATTAGTTTATATTCTGGCTGACTCATCCCGGTCTCTGGCCTCCAAGTAGTCTCCTCTCCAGGTTACCTGTACTATCATCCTCAATTTTTCGCTCCCACTAACTTTGTTTAGGGCGTTTCGTTTCGCTATTTTACAGGGGCGAAAAACTCTTGTAATCTAACGTGGCGGATTTACCCAACATGGAAACTGAAGGGGAAAAGAGATCAATTGACAAAGTGAGTGAAAGGAAATAATTGCTATAGCAAAACCTTTCGACACTTAGCGCTGGGGCTTGAGCAGAGGGGCACTATGTCCATAGTTTCTAGAAAAACAACAACAACAACAAAACCTTGTGGATAATGCCACATATTATAATTTGTGCATTGATTTTCGCGCGTTTGTCTTCTATGGGACTGAAATTAGTCTTTGAGTGAAATCGAATTTGCAACCCAATTTACAAAGTCATCTTCGTTGTTAAAAAAAAAGACTTTTTTTATTTATAATGTACAATACTAGTAGCATCATTGAGCGGGAAAGTTGTTTTTTGCGCGCGCGCGTTTACAATGTGGGGGGGGGGGGTATTCTTATTTCCGCGCTCGAAATATAACTAAAACCACGTTTGAAACGTAATTTCAACGTGACAAAAGACGCTTTGTTTCTTGAGTCGTTCGTTGCCTCGCGGCCGACTCGTGATTCATCGCCAGACTGGCCTGCCTCCTTGGTCTGGATTTTCCAGGGCTTCAACCTCCTATAATACTTTCGTAAATCTTGACGAAAGTTCAGGTTGTCGGGGATGTCCTATTTAAGTATTTCTTTTTTATTGATGTTATTTGTTGTTATTGATTATCCATTTCTCTTGGAAGCAACTTCCCTCCTGTGTCTGCCAAATTTCTCTTCGGTCGTTGAGAAAAAGCGTCGTCGGAGGGACATAGATTGGTCACAGCTCCCCTCACACCACACCTACTTTCTTCCTCACCCAATCGTAACACCATCTAGCCACTAAGTTTGGGATCGGATTATCCTAGTGAACTTCACTTTTAGGTGGCTGTATTAACTTGATCGAGCGATGTTAAGTTCCGGAAGGCAACGGATTTCCTTTCGGCCTTTTTTTTAGCCTTCCTGTCCCCCCCTCCTTATTTTTTGTTAATTTTTTAATTTACGACTTTGTGTAACTGCAATACGTGAGTTGCATATTTTTTAACCCGCTGTTTCGGGGTGACAGTGTCTTGTTTCCCCGGTTGTTTAACGATGACATCTGTGCGACAACTTATGTTGTCGAATAATTCGTCGCTTGTGAGCGTACGACAAATGCTGGCGTTGGTTTCTGCGAGCGAGCAATTGGTTCTCTGGGTTGTACTCCTTGGTTGGTGAGAGACCCTTTGGTTATAATGTGTTCCACTGTTATACCATGGCTCTCCGAGAGTTATGGGTGGTATCAGGTGTAACATGGGGTGGGGGGCAACAAGGCCCTAGTTGGTATCTAAAAGATTCCATGTATCCCGATAACTCGAGACCAGTTCTTTATGGACCCCTTTTCTCAAACTTTGTTTTCGGGAGTGAGTCCTTCCAACGAATTATCACACCTGATTTAGCTTAATTAACTTGATATATGTAAAGCGTTTCTTCTACTCGCTTTCCCTAGTACAACGTCTCCCTTCACCCGGAGTAATAATATGTGATTCTCCTCTTTTACCAGGTTCGGTAACGCTGTGAAACCGTTTTTGCGACTTTATTTGGTACTGCTTTCCTAGTACAGTATATCCCTTCGATGCCCAAATTGGATTATATATATATATATATATATATATATATATATATATATATATATATATATATATATATATATATATATATATATATATATATTATATATATATTAAGAATCACAGTGGCTTGAAATTATGTGGTTCCACTTGGCACGATAGGCCTTAAAGGGTTAAATCTCCCTATTCTGAGTCTCGTCGGGTTTGGGATGAGGTAGTTGTTGATGCTTTGAATCGCTGTAGTTTGGACCTGATGGTTTTGAAATATCTTCCCGTCGACAGCATTAAAGGTTGACTAGATTATTTTAGCAGTTCTTGTAGTCCTCGATCTTATTTATTCGCTTAATGTCTTTCTCCCTTTGTCCGACCTGCTCTACACCCGTCTCTTGACGGACGCAGGTTTTTTTGGAGCACGCAGGCCACTTTGTAGCCTATGATATTTATGGCGATAGAAGTGTATTTCCGCTCTTGTGTGTGTACGTTTTTCTTGTATTCTTATTCGTATGTGTTTGAATGTCTTTGTGCAGGCATGTGTATGAGGTAGGATTGCATGTGTGAGTGTCCACATGTAGAAGGGTTCTTGTTTATGAATTTCAGGCTTTGCCATATCGTCCCGGGATGCAAATTAATTCAGGAGTCTCCTTTTACGGGCAGTCTTCCCTCGGGGGCGCAGTCAGACGTGGTTGAACTCCTCCACGACTCCTCTGGCCTCCGTTCTTACCTGGTTCGGGTCTTCTCGTTCGTTCCGCCCCATTGTCTCCTCCTTTCGTGCCCCCCGTTACATGGTTTTTAATTACTGGCGCCGTCCTCGATCAAGCTTGCCGGCAACTCATTTGCAGTCGCTGCTTGTTCAGGCCTAATGGATCTAAGTTAGCCCCCCATCCTCCTCCTTCCACTTTCTTTCGGTGCTTCATCACGTCATCCGTTGTTATCCTGGCTCCATGTTGTTCTCAACTGGTGCCATCGTCCTGTTGTCCTGTCACACTCTACGACGGTTTACATCACGTGGCCATCTTCAGTTTCCCTACGAGCTATTTTTGATTTGCATTTGACCTTGGTCTGTCTTTGCATCTTTGACTCAGGCGTAAGATTCTTCTCTTTCCCTTCGTGAATCTGTTTGGCGCTGAGTCGACGCCATAGGTCTAAATTCGTACTTTTGAGTAACCTCTGGTACGAATTTGTTCGTGGAAGCACCAACAATGCGACCCCATTTTCCTTTATTAGAGCAAAGAAGTAAGTGTACGTTTAGGTGCGCTCCATACCTTATTGGATGGATGCATTGGTGAAAGATCCAACTCAAATAGCCTAGAGAGAGGCACTTTGAATCCTGATTGAGATGTTCGTTGCTTAAAACGAACAAGTTCGAGTTGCACGTCCTCTTGATCTACATAAATTTCCCCCTCGTCGTAACTTCCAACACTTTATTTACGTGTCTTTAAAAATTCTAACGCGATGTCCTCGTTGTTCTTTGCTATATTTTGTATTTTGTAAAACGTGCACACGTTTTTCCCCGAATAGTTCAAAACGAGCTTGTCTGAGGATAAACGGTCTTTGGGCGTTGAATCGCTCAGTGTTATTAGAATGGACGACAATCACCCTATGCGGTAGGTAACTTGGAAGAAGCTCCGGTGGAAATGGCCTTTCGAATTTGAATTGACAAATCATTTTCGACCTTGTGTCTGTTTGCTTGGAACTGCGGACGTTTAATTTTCGGCTCGCTATCCCTTTTAATCATTGTTGCCCATTCCCTGCGGTACTAAACGACAGCCCGTCTGCCATAATCCCTGATGTAATTATGTTCTAACTAAACAGACCGAAGACCAGCCCTGATTCCAAAGGGATTCGAAATGAATCAATGTTTTAAATTCTCAGTTTGACTGTAGTTCCAATTTGGTCTTTTTTAATGACATTTGAACGTCTTTTCATGTAACGGGTGATGAAGGGGATGGGGTTTATTGTTCAACACCTATCCTGCTTCGCGTTATTTGCTTCCATATACAACCGGTATTAAATTTCTCACCGCTTTATTATGACTCATGCTGTCTTCGCGTTTTAGACCTTACGTGCGGATGGATCTATAAAGGGTCATGGCTTCGTTCCCCGATTCAAGGTTTTAAGGCTTCATTGCCAGTTTCTCAAGAGGAGGCAAAAATTATTGATCTCGTTAGTGTCTTTTTATAGAGTTGCGTTTTAGTTGTTAATCACGATAGATTCCAGTCATGATGCTTAATTGTACAGGATTCATGTGCGGACTGTTCTTTACCACACAGCTCCATTGCAGTGGTCGAGTATTATAGATACGAAATTCCCATTTTGGCCTGTTGCGTAGATGATCCGCACCTGATAGCCAAAGTGGTAGTGGGTAGGCGTGGAAAAATGCATCGTTTGTTGATGAGTGTTCCCGCTGTGCTCTCGTATACCACAGTCATTTTGGAATATTTCTCTTGTCAAGTGCAACTTCTCGTCCCTCTCTCCCATGAGGCCTCATTCCGTGCAACATATGTATGCTGCCACACCTGGTTCCTGGAAGAACGGCAGGTTATAGACCAACCGGAGTTGGGGTCTGGGGCCTGGGGTTGGGGACGTGGGCCCGGTCGGTTTATAGGGCACATACCCCCGGCCCCAGTGGTCGTAAGGAATGCCTGGCTCACTGAGTTAACTTTAACAAGGCCTGGGGGAGCTGGGCGTCCCACTGGTCCTTACATTCACCCCATATTTCTAAGACTATCCCCCTCCTGTATTCTTCCTCTATCCTCCAGCAAGTGGTGGAGTAGGGGTAATGCACTCCAGGCCCTAGTGCTTGCAGTTGTGCACCCTTCCTGCCCTTTCCTACCTTCACTACTTTCTGAACAAATCTCTCCTCACTAACATAATGCGCGCTATGTCCTCGTGGCTATTGCGCTTTAAATTCGAATTACCCCCCCACCTTCTCCGCAAAGGGGTAACAGGGTAAAGAATAGGCAACCTTGCTACATTTGATTTGGGGGATAGTGGACCTTCCCCACCTTTAACGCCTGCAGAAGTGTCATATTTGTTAAAGTTGGGTAGACTGGAGAGTTTTGCACCCTCAAGCCCCGAATGTCCCCAAGTAGTCTCCTTCAGACCATTCAGGCTATAATATCCCTTCCACACATTTTCACTTCTCCGCCCATCTTTTCCATATTTACAAATCATCTCCTCTTTCAGAGATTTTGGGTGGAGATGCTCTCGTTGGTTTTCGAGACATAGTTCGAAGTCGCGTGCTCTCAATTATTCTGACTGACGACCTTCAAAAACTTCCATTAATTCCCGGACTAACCTTGGGAGAATCTTGGCAATTATATAATTTGAAAGAGAATGTAAAACAACATAAGGGTTTCGAATGTAATTAGAATCGGCGGAATAGTTACGAGTTTATTGCCCCAAAACTCATTGAAAAGTAAAATGGTTACCATCTGACCGACTACCTACGGACCGACATAGTAACTTATAGTGTGCACGCGACTAATAACGAATCATTGAATTTCATCGGTTATGCCATATCAAATGTCACTATGATAAAGTCCCTATAATAATCATGTAGAGGTCAACATATTTCGCCAATACGTAGGGAAGGTTTCCAAGAAGACCTGCACATAGGTTAGGTGTTCATTTGTGCCAACGTTGGGGTTATTGTATCGTTGTTGCTATACATTTTTGTGGTGATCTTTGGCGTATTCTGAAATACATCCTTTATTGTTATTATTAAAGTTAATTGAACGGCGTCTTGTGTTTTTTTTTCGTTTGTTAGTGTCGGTTTTATCTTCCCCCTTAGTCGTTAATAAGCATATTTTGTCGATTTTATGTCTATTCTGGGTTGTTGTTTCTGTAGGCTCGAGCCTGGCGTTAGGTGGGTGTATTTGTATATTTTTTCGCTCGTTTGTTGCGACTCGAAATCCTGGTTTTGATGTGGAATCTCGCAGGGGACCCCAAAACATCTATTTTTTAAAAACCATAAGCGTGAATCGCTATGAGGGTGTGATCTTTTAATTGAGAAAAGGGATAGTTTATTAAGCTTCACCTCGTAGTCAAGTAGGCGAGACGAAAACGAATCTTCTTAAAAGCCTCATTAGGGACTATTAACAGATTTTCCTCCATGGAGGCCAGAGAAATGAGCCTCTTGTCAAAGGCTTTTTTAAGTTCCATGGCAACGGCTGCGCTGTTATTACTTCGCAACGCTGTTTAATTAATTTGCAAAGTTTGAGCTGAGTGGAAAGTTTTGGAGGCGAGGCGTTGGTGAAGGTGGGGTGGGTGGGGTTGATCTTTATTAGTGACGAGAATGAGCAGGCGAGTATCCAAAGTCTTAGACTGCTTTCCTCTCGCTTTCCCGATGGTGTATTTAAGTGGTGTGCACGTTGCTCATTTGTGGACAAAAATAAAAAGTAGATGAATAGAATTTGGGGAAAAAAGTAAATATAATAGGGCCTCGATTTAACCATACATGGTGCACGATTAGTTTATAATAATTTATTGTTATTGTTTTATGAGATATCGTCTTCATGTGTTAAAACATCAAGGGCGTCGTACATGATTACGTTAATCTTACCCCTGTGTGAGCAGTCGCAGGCAACGTGTTAAGCCAGGCGGGAAATCGCTGAATCTTCATGGGATTATTATACAGGAGGCGATTTTCCACGTTAGGGTGTGTCATTGATCGTATGAAGATTGAGCATGTTTTAGTGAGACACGCCATTCTGGTCCCGGTGCCCCAAGTAGTCTCCTCTTTACACTATGGCTCTGCCCCCCCTTCCTTCACGCATTTTCACTTCCATCCTCCTCAGTTTCTTTCCCCAAACTTTCTTTACAAAGTGTCTGATGCTTCTTAGCTTTAGGTAAATAACAGCAACTATTGGCGATTCTGGTGAAAAACTTGCCCATCCGTGCCTAGCTTAGCCTCGCCGGTTGTTGTAGGGGTCATTTGGCTATGGACGGTGTTCGGGGTTTCTCGAAAAGGGGAAGGGGCAAGGTGGGCTGAGATTCCGGATTAATTTTTCTTCCGTTAACGGGGTTTGAAGAGCCAAACTAGTGCGTGCGTTTGGATGGATGGGTAAAGAAGCTTATTAGTCTTTGGTACCTAAGGTTTCGGTCATCGTGGTAAGAAGTTTTGAGTTACCGTGTGTTGAGCTTAATTGATGCGGGTTGAGACCTTAATCCACCGTTCTGCGCGTTTGTACTTCGGACTGTTCTCTATTTGCCCGCTGGAGGTTAACAGTTTATTGCTTCCCGCGAGGGCACTTTACCTACATTGAGTAATAGGGGTAGGTTCGGAGTCCCCCCCCCCTCCATCCCATTCACCGGTTTCATATTCCTCAAGTGGTCTTTTCCTCTGGGTACTTTAGCTATATACTTTCCTCAAATTTTCAGGAGAATCGAGCGCCTTTCCGGTGCATTAGACCTCACCTAAGTTGCCTATTGGCGCTTATCTATCTTGCAAACATTTTCACTGCGCTGCTTTTCGCATTTTTATAATTGTATTATTTAATTTAAAGATAAAAATATACTTCAATGCAAGATACTGTACCACTTCACCCCTAACCAGCAATAATCACGTATTGAATTGAAATTTAGTTCGATTTTCATCAATGACCATCGATTTGCGTGAATCCACCCATTTTGTGATTCGTCTGTCCAAGGCCGTAAACGTCGGATTATTTATCCCGAAGTGACAACCTCCAATTTTGGCGAACAGAGTCCGAAGGAGTTGCCTTGACGTCCTCAAGTCAATCGTCCTTTTATTATTTTCCTGATTTAGGGAAGCTTCCTTCCAGGAGACACGAAGAGGCGTCGGATCCGGTAGCGCATTACCCACCGGTTCCGTGAACTTTACGATTATTTGAACCATCAACCGATAACACGAAGCTCTCCGCTGCGTGACGAGCCCAATCTGGGAGGGGTTTGTATGTCTCCCCTTCAAAAGAGCTCCTTCGCAACAACTAACTTCCTCCCTCGGCCAACTCGGCTGCTCCGGAAGAAGCGCCCCGAGCGTTTCTCTATACTTACACCTCCTTAAAGGGGAAGAAATAAGCCATGTCATCGCCCGAAGGAAATAATCGAGGTTAGCGACTTGATTTTTACTGCGACCACCTGAAAAAAAACATATTAAATACTTGTTTCTTCACCTCGGTTCTAGATCGTCTTCAATAATAACCTATCTGCTTACATGTACACTACCCTCGTTAGAAATACATCGGCCATGACGTTTACAGGCGCTACCTGCTCCACTTCCACTTCAGAGTGAATCAAGACCCTTATTTAACTTGTGAAAAATGATACTTGGGCAAACTTTCCAACTCCCGGATGTTTGGCCCTGAAATATTGGTATATCTTTTGTGGCAATCCGTTTATTTTAATGTTTCCTCCTGCAGATACGTCTGTAAATACTGCATTTTGCTATGCCTTTATATGTTATAAGTGACAAAGCCAATTCTCAGCTCATTTTAGCCGTCTAACGCTAATTTACATTAGTTAGCATTCTCTTAAGAATGTATTGCAACGACTGCGTCGTCCCCCAGACTGTTCGGCACATTCTTGTCGAATGTCCCAGTCTGGGTGATCTTCGCGCACGATACCTGTCCCGGTACCGGGATGGGCGGGGTCGCTACCGCCTGTCCCTTGTACTCGGGACAGATTCGTGCACATTAACTTGTGGACTTGTTGACTTTTGGGGGGAGGCCGGCCTTCTCCCTTTCATTTAGCCAGGTTTAATTGTTGTTTTTGTTATTGTTTTGTTATTGTTATTTATTTTTATTTTTGTTTCCTTTTCAATTTTTTAAAGTAGCCTAGAACTAGGCTGTTTGTTTACGGCGACTTATGCCTAAGTCGGCAGTCGCCAGATAGCCCCTTAAATAAAAAAAAAATATATCTCTTAAGAATATGCAACCGCATTAAATGATCAGGTTTTGTGCGTGCATTGGTATTTTGAGCATCTTGAATTTGTGACTTCGGGTATTTTACCGACCTAAGGTCCTCTCTTTTTTACTGCTATTTGTTTCGAGCTCTACCGATTCCACGCCTGGAATCTGTTTACAAATGTTACTTGAACTTTACTAATTATTTTTAAATGTTTACTTTTTCCAGAGTACTTCAAAACAAAAAAGTGTGTTTCGTGTTTATTACCAATCGACATTGGTATTAAACAAGGAAATATGCGAAAACCAAGTGAAGCATTACAAAGCTTTGAAAAAAAGTAATAAAGTGTTTGAATTAGAGAGAGTGGAAATGTGCAGAACATAGTTTGAGTATTCAATATACACACGCTGTGGCCATGAGGGCCTGTTGAGTGGATGAAATGATGTAGATTCCGCCATGCATCTGTTGTGTTCAATTCGTGGTCATTTGTAAGCCTTAGGATGGATCAGAAATTTCACTTGTTTACCCAATATCTCGAGTCATCGAAAGAGGCCACTCATAGGCTCCAGAATTAAACGGGAGCGCGGGATAGAAGGACAATACTTTGAGTTGCGCTATTCCGATTTCTTTCCCTGGGTACCAGGCGGCGGTGGGTGAGTTGGTTGCTTCGAAACGCACCCTGAAAAAAAGGAACAAACCCGATTTACCACGACCGCAATGGAGGGGATGAGGGCGTATATTATCTTACGGCTGGCATCTAGAGGAGCGAAGGGCCTTCCCAGCCCTGTGTTCCCGTTAATCTGAGACTAAATTGAATAATACCTGACCCTAGATTCCTTCTAGACATCCCTATTTTAACCCTCCTTCGTCTTTTTACAAACCTCTCACCTATTTATCTTGGCCGGCAGTTAATTTTGCAGGCTAGTCGCTGACTAGCTTTCGTCCACTCATCCTTGTTTGGAGTCAGGCTAGATGGGGGGGGGGGGTCATTTTCTCTCTCTTGGTTCCGCTGGAGCAGTGGTCGTATTTAACACGCCTGAATACTTCCCACCCATTTCCCCTTTTACTATCTTCATCTTATTAGTACGCCCCCAAAGGGGTCTCAGTTTTAACAGAGAAACCATGCTGCAGCTGCCATTTGTAAGACTGCGTTTCCTTCCTACCTCTCTGCCTCCTTGGAGGCTTTGCAGCTATAAATCTTCCACACATTTTTCACTTTATTTTCACGACTTTACAGATGCATCCGTACAAACTTTCTGTTGTATATACCTTCGTTGGTTTTCACTTAAAATTCGACGGGAAAGTTAATTCTTTTTCGTCCGCTGAGGAAAGTGCCCCGTTGGGTTACACAATTTTATCAATTTCCCTCGCTTGTAACTTTTCATGTCCCCTCCATCGTTTTTTTCCCTGGATTGCATACGTTTCCCGCCGTATTCGAGCGATAATAATACCGGTCGGTCCCTCGCGCGCTATCTCAAGGTCTAAGCGAGACACTTTTGTGTTAGGTAACTTCATTTGAGAGTCCGCGTTTTTGCCCCTTGTGATCTCGGGTGCTTCGACGGAGCGAGGAGCTCTCGCTTGCCTAGTAGCGGATGCGCGCGGCGGCGGCCGATTTTCAACGTCGAGGTGACAGGTTCACCTCCAGCGAGAGCGGGCATAACCCTGCGGGTTAAGTAGCTCCACACCTCATCAGCACACAACCGATATTATTTTCCTCCTCGTCTTTACAGCACAACAAAAGTACTCCTTCGTTCCGGAACGTTACTAATGGGGTACTCATATGTACATATAGGGGGGAGGGGGGTCATGATGGGTTCCACGGTCGCTGATCGGTGTCGAAAACACGCAATAGTACCCCTCTCTCAAACAAGAACTGGTCTCAGGTGAATTCTGGCTCACCAGCGATTGTCTTATCTTTACGAGAATTTTATCTGTTCTGGGAGAGGGGGGGGGGTCTCAAATTTAGAACGCAATAGCAAGGGCGTATACGCAGACAGTTTAAGAGAGAGAGAGATCGGTAAATTAAGTGAAGATAAAGCGGAAATGCTTGGAACATATATAAGTGCGGATTCCCCTGTAGGTATTGGGGCCCGGAGGGCACACAAACCTCCGGATCTTGCATGACACCACCTTGAGGGTATCTGTTCAAGAGAATATCGTCTTCAGGGTGATGGGTTTCGCCCACGAATGAAATGATGCAACATAACTTAGTAATGTATCGACTCCTCCCCGCAAGATGGCGCTCAAATTCGTACCTTTGAGGCTTCGAATGGCCCTTCGTGGCCACTGCACGCCCTCTTTCTTTCGCCTGACGATCCAACCACGACAAAATGTCTGTTAATATTCTGGCGCCGTCGGATCCTCGCTTGTTTTGTCATCTTCATCTTTTAGTTTCGCACTTGCGTTTTCCAATTCCATAGCCATTGTGAGAAATTGCATTCACACCATTCATTGTGCTTCAGTGACATTAATTGCGAGCCTTTTCTATTCATTGCGTTCATTTACTTTGCAACGTGTGAGTCTTATTTACCGCACTCTCAAGTTCCTCGTAATAACGCCGAGTCCGTAGGATGCAAGAAGTTGCCTTCACTGCGTGCGGGGGGGGGGGGGGGGCGTGGATGAAAAGGGCATGTCGTCATTTCCGATTCTGAGTCTCCTGAGTTTCTGTTTTCATTTGCACTTGCATTGTTTCACTGTGCCCCTCCTAGGTAGGTATCTAGGAGTGAGGGATTCTTAGGTGAGTGCTCTTTTTAGCTTAAGACAATTGCTGGAAAATTGTCTTAAAAATTACTGGTTCCTTTATACATTGCTTTTATAGATCTTATCAAAGAAGAAAAGACTATTTTATATTGGAGAAATAGTTGGTTGGTTGTTCATTGAACCCTTTGAATATTTTGAAATCTTGTTCATAATGGTATGGTACGATAAGAAGGACTCAGAAGAATGTACTGTAAGCTGCATTGTCAAACAAGGTTGTGTGCTTGCACCAACATTGCTTAGCACCCCCCCCCACCCTCACCCGCTGTAACAATCTGCACTGGGGCAGAATGACGATGTGTTTGTTTATAGAGCATTATAGAGCAGACGGCAGTTTAATATCAAAGTTAGGTTTAAAAAATACTGAGCCGCTTTTTACTGATGCATTGCCATAATTCGGAATAAATGGAGACGGGGGCGGTGTCTAATGGCTGTGTTTCTAGAGCGAAGTTAGGTGGATGAAGCAGTGATGCTTGAATGATGGCAATTATGTATGTACGAGTATAATGTAAATTTATAGTTGTAGTTGTTATGCGTAGTTTTTATTCAACAATTTTTATGGGTTTTATCTTTTGTCTCTTCCTGAATATTTGTCTCTTCCTGAATATTTGTTTTGGGGGGGAGGAGGGGCTGTTAATAAGCGCCAGTTTGTTTGCTCTGGTCCTCGATCCGGTTTGGAGATCAAAGAATTATTAGCGTTGATCCTCATCTTATGAACCCGTTTTCAAGGTCGAGAATCGTACCAATTCGGAGTTGGAGTTTGTTCGCGCATCTGAGACTTTGTGTTTATACCTATGGACTTTGTTTTAGGGGCATTTCTAAAGCTACCTCTTTTCCAAACTGAAGTAGCCATTGGAGATTGGAGTTTTTCTCTAGCACACTTTGCATCGTGCGCAATCACACACGCCAACAACACACTATACACTCATTGAAAGCCCTACGGAAACGCCCGGTACTGACCATATCCTTTCCCAGTCTCGGGTCTGATCGCCACCTTGAGGATCAGCAAGAACAAAAAAAAAACAACCTCCGTTTGCTTTACTATCCCTCTTCGCAAACTCCCTGAAGATGCCCTCTTTAATTTTCACTTTTTTTAAATGTAATGTAATCCTTCGGGCAAATTGGATGCATCTCGTATAACTACACATATCCGTTGCTTGTGAGGAGGGAGGATTGCGCGTAAAGGTTGTGGACGGATCTTTGAAAAGCCGAACTAATGGCGAGGATCACTCAATTCACTTGGGTGTATCGATTAGGATCAGGCAGGACTTGCACCTGAACTTGCTCAGTTTTGATCGAGGTTTAATTGCAATGTCTCCATAGTTTCCTCTGAATTTGACCCCCCTTGATTGTGTTAAAATTAGTACGATTGATTTTTTTACGAACACTTATCCTAGGTAAAAATAAATCCCCCCCCCCCCTGCCCCGTCATTTCAAGTTGACTAGGTTTGCTTTCCAAGTCTTTGTCCCGCGTCGAATTTATTTTATTTATTTATTTCTTTTACCCTTTCGCCGGTAATCGGTTCGTGCCTCTTCCTTTATCAACTGAGTAAAAATTTTAGCGTTGGTTACATCAATTTCTTTTCTTATTTGAATCATTCCGAGGATGAAATATAATCTAGATTCAATCCAGATTGTTGTTTTTTGGTCACTGTGGTTGATCCAGGGAAGGGAACCAATCTCATTCCTTGTCAATTTCTCTTTCGACCGCATTATGAGCCTTAATTTTGGTATTCACGTCGGCGCCTTGAATGACGAAAGGAAATGAGTCTAGTGTTACCTTTAGTGGCATTAAAGGTGAAAAAAAGAGTAATTTGTGTCGGACTTCCACTGGATTTTGACTTTTATAAATAGAAGCGCTAGATTATAATTATTTGCATTGTCATGGGGAGTTGGTAATTCATGAAAAATTCCTCATGACTGTGTATCATATTAAGAACACCGAAGGATTTTCGCCTTTTTAGAGAATTGTTCGTGTGTTACGGTGTCTTTGTTCAATCGCCAGCGTTTTCGGGTTAATGCTTATTTAGATCAGGCCTTGTCTTTTATGGCCTTTGATTATTATTTTTCGGTTCCTTTCACTCCTTTTGTTTAGGGTGTCGCGTCCTTTTTCTGGTTAGAAACATTTCATGTATTTTGACGTACCCTAATTGCACCACTATCTTGTATATCTCTTTTCAAAAACTACCCGGCGGAGATGTCTTCGATGGTTTTGGATTTTGTCATTATTACCCCTGCCCCATTCTATGTTCGATCTATCTTGTACCCCCCCCCCCCTCCATTTGGCAGCAATTTCTTCTGCTTGTCGCTAAGCGGAGACTGTATCTGCTTGTATATAAAAAAAAATTGCTAACACTCGATCCCCCCCCCCCTCCTATCGTTCATATCCTACATGGAAGCATCCCTCCCCCCTTCTCCTACTACCTGCCACTGCGCAGCCTCCATTCTGCATCAGGTCGGATTTCATTCAGCTTGTCTCAAGGCGCTGACTGACTTGAGCAATGCGTCACAATATTTTCCCTGCCCAATGCGCGTGTTAAGGGTTGTTTCTCCGCAGCATCGCCCGTCTGTAGCGTTATATCCACCGTCTCGGTGATAATCATTAATCCACCAGACTCACCACAAGTGTCCTAAGTAAGCGTATTTCGTGTAAGAGGCGCCTAGAGGTTCTTTAAGACGATTGCAATGAGGAGAGAGAGGCTCCATCGCGACATTATTGGGAGTGGAGGGTTGAATGTGTAAATAATAGATCCGGGCTTATCTCTCGCGCGTTGGAATCCTACAAGGATACGAATTGAATTCTACAGACCTAAAATGGATAGGAATATTGTAGTCTTTGAAAATGCGATCGCATCACTTTAATAAGAGGGTGATGTGTGGCTAGATTCAGAAGGTTGTATAAATGGCAGGGTGTGGAAGCTTCTTTTTTTATCCTATTGATAGGAATAATTGGAACATGTTCTTTTTGCGACATAGGATTGTTTTAGGTTGTAGAATGGCTTTGTATCTGACTTGTGAGTTGTCCATTCAGGAGGATTATAATTGCGCTCTTGTCTTTTGGAATTGCTTGTTGTTAGACGTTTCGGAAGGCCTTCCCTGCCCTTGTATTCAGTTAAGAGAGTTCGTTGCAGTCTAATTCCTCAAATTTTGTCATTATTCCTTCTTTATTCCTGTTCTTTATATTTGTTGTAACATTCTTATCGGCTGCGCGCAGTGTCTGATACGTGGGTGCAGGCAGCTCTATTCAGACACGACACCATACCATAGCCAATTACAGCTTGGGGGGTCTCGTCTTGTCTCATAAAACACACCACTCTCCCGTTCCCGGAACCTGCCGAGGGGGAGTTTCATATCAACACTTCGCTGACGCACACAGTTCGTTATGCCCTGGTTCGCAGTATCCTTAAGTCCAGGACTGCCGCTAGCCAAAAGGATGTCTAGATTATATTGTGCTGGATTCCTGGACTTATAGGGATTGCGGGAAAGGAGGACATCGAACAGTCCGTAAGGACTAGGCGACCGGGACAACTATTCGTTCTTCTCCACTCTGATTGTATGGCAAAAATCAGATCAATCCTTCGAGCTGCTTGACAAAGGTGTGAGACTCCCGACGGGAATCTAAAGTTGCGTGCCATTGCGATCCGTCTTTTCCCGTAGACCTTACCCTTCCCAATGCTTCGACGACTTCATATCGTTCCTGCTGCCTCTAAATCGGGTACACGCGCTGGACGCAGTGCCATCTGATGGAGCGCTTCCCTGCAACTTAGTGCCACGACTGCTTTATCCCGCAGAATGACCAGTACATTCATATCAAATGTCTCATCTGGCGGATCTTGGTGCGCGCTACCTACACGAACGATCGGAGTCGTTAACGCTTGTCCCTGGTATTCGAGACCGGTTCGTCCATTCTCGGCCAAGACGAAGGCGGTGCACTTCCTCCGCCATCGACGACTCCATCCTGACCCTGACTAGTTGCTGAATGAGATTCGCCTGTAAGTGGTGGATTCGCACCGTTTCACTGGTCTTGTTTTCACCCGACGCCTCACCTGGGAGGCTCATATTCGCTGCCTTAGGGTCTCTTGTACCCGCGCCATGGACATTCTTCGTTCCGTGACGTTCAGCACTTAAGGTGATGATAGGTGCCTTACTTTTCTATTGATCCTTTGTTCGAAACCTGACTACGGATGCGAGTATTATGCATCCGCAGCCGAGCGTCTATTGCGGAAAGTGGACTCGATCCACCAGACCCGCCTCTCCCTCGAGAGCGGTGCCTTTCGGGATTTGCCCATTGAAAAAAGCCTACATATACTTACTGGTTCCGCGTCCTTTCTTGACGGTGCCTATGCCCCCGAGAGACGTCAGTCATACCCTAAGTCCTTTGGGTTTGGGGCTAGGAAAGTGCTTCGAGAGCTCGGTGTAGCACTTAGACCAGTGGCGCCTCTCGTTCTCCCCAGGAAGCCACCCTGGAGGAACTTGGACTATTTTTAGCCATCCCTCTGCTCCCAAAGCTTCCACAGCACTGAAAGTATTGCGTTCGGCCTTTTTGGAGCACACTTCTTGTCGCGCTGGATCTGTGCCAATGTACATGGATACCTCCAAGTCCCAGGAAGCGTCGGTTTCCAAGCCGTATACCCTCTGTTTGAAGTCAGGTGCTGCGTCTGTGTTAACGGCCGAGCTGGTTGCAATACACCGCTCGGTACGCGAGATAAGGCGTCGTGCCCTCTTCGGAGACCAGATTGAGATCTTTAGCGACTCACAAAGCGCCCTGAGTGCTCTCGGGCCATTGGAATCTTTACACCCCCTAGTTTGCGGTATCCGTGACGCCACGGTTGCCGTGAGCCTTGCTGATGTTGATATTATCTTTTCCGACGACCAGACCAGCGTTTTGCTCTTCCTCACACCGACTAAATAGCAAGAATCAGGGCAGCCGTCAACCCAGCTGCCTAGCAAAGAAGATTAGAGACGGCTTAGACGAAGTTAAAGTTGCGCGCCATTGTACCGCAACTCTTCCCATGTCCCTACCCCCCAAATACCGCTACTGTTTCGGGTATCTTTCTGCCGTGTTCGAATTGGACACATTCACGGGACGCACCGCCATTTGATTGTGTGCTTCCCTGCACTTTACTGCGACGACTGCGTATTCCCCGGACTGTTCGGCACATTCTTGTTGATTGTCCCAATCTGGGTGATCTTCGCACACGTTACCTGCCCCGATACCGGGACGAGCGGGGTCGCTACCGCTTGTCCCTTGTACTTGGGACGGGTTAGTCTGACTTTTTGGAGGAGGCTGTCTTCCTCCATTTTATTTTACTCTATTTGGTATTGGTCGTAAGCATCTAGGAGGTCTGCATACCCTCGACGCCGGAACGTGTTTCCTTCTTCTTTTTTTTTTTTGCTTTCTCTTTTTTTGTTTTTGTGTGTATTGTTTTTTTTTCGGTTTTCGTATTTCTAACTTATTGTAATTAATTACGACGACTTATGCCCTTGTAAGCAGTCACCATATGGGCGCTATTTAATAAACAAAATGTCCACTCCTAACTGGAATTAGTGAATTTCTGGAGAAAGCATCCATTGTATTTTAGCTTATTGGTGTTGGATGAATGTTCGGGTTCCTGAGGAGTGGCCTTCCTGCGGTACCTAAGCGTAATTTTTATTTTGTTTTTTTAATGGTTTTTATTGTTTTTTTAATTTTAGGCCTTGTTGTTTATATTAAAGTAGCTCAGAAATGGGCTGGTCTGAGGTTTAGGGTGCTGTGCCCTTGTTGGCACTAGCCAGAAGAAAGCCCTAATAGAAGCAGTTGCCGCGGAAGGGTAGGTGTACCGGTAAAGCACAATTCTATACCCCTCGTGCCCCTCTTTTCCCCTCGCAAAGGATGATCGGATTCCTGGTTCCCTTGTGCTTTCCATGGTTTGTTATTCTGATCTTTATCCGAGTTTCATTGTCAGGTGGGGAGGGGGTCAGGCGTTCCTCACTGAAAAGAGACGGGTCCCCGCATCAGCGAACGCTCGTTTCACCTTATTAAACCTGTGATTATTTCCCTTGCATGGGATTACCCGTTGGTTTCCCTTATATATAGGCATAATGTCACCCATACACACACACCTTCATTTTCAAGGATTCTTCTTCGTGTCAGGTTGATCCAAGTGTTATTTCGATTCCACTGTGGGATACCGTGCTCACCGAATGTCTCGACGTTTGCACACGCTGAGATATGTGTACACGTTTGGAGTCACATACAGAGACTTCCACGTTTAATCACACAGACAAGTGCACGTAATTCGGTGGAACAACTGTGTAAAGAAAAAAAGTGTAAATCTTTTTGAATTCGAATTTAGTGTCGCTGACTCATCCCGCCGAGAACGCCGGGCTGTTCATCGCCGTGTGGAGGACGCCTAATGTCTCCGCTCCCGCCATTTCCTTTATTAAAATAAAGGCTTATTTAAATAGACATCGGGGAAGGGGGGGGGATTAAGGGTTTAAAAGAAAAAGCCCCCTGCGTAATCCTCAGTGAGCACCCGCGGTCAACGGAGGCGGAGGACGTGGGTGTGGGCGTAAGGGTGGAGAAAAGGTGAATGACGAGGGAAGAATGAAAATGATCAAAATGCCGCAATAAACCTTTGACATTAGGTGCTGGGGCCGGAAGGGTGCTTTCAAAGCCTTAAAGTACAAAGTGCTATTAGTATAAATTAATAAAAATGCAAATTTGAATCGGATTTGCTACCCATTGTGGAGGTTGGGTTAGTTCTGGAGTTGCGTGCCTTACTGGCCCCAATAGTCCCCTCTAAGCCACTCTGGCGATATGCCTTCCATACATTTTCATTCATAGCAACTATTCTCTTTACGAATCTCTCGTCTAGTAGAGATGCCCTCATTGGTTTTCAATTATTTGTTCTTAATTATTATTATTATTGGAAATTTCAAATCCGCCTTTTCGATCGATCATGGCGTTTAAAGTGGAGAGTGTTATTATTTTACTTGGACGATCTGTTTCGCTATTTTTGTTTGGTCGCTTTCTCTCTTTCTCTAATTCCCTCGTTTCTCTCTTGTGTTAGCATACGCTCATTGGATCACGCCATTTCCCTCTTCCTTCTTGATTGAAGGGGACCCATCTCCGAAGGATGGATAAAAACGGCTGTGTTGATATTAAAAACCTCGAAAAACTTGGTTTAATCCGTTGGTAGTAGTCTCCTCCTGCCCCTCAGGCTATCTACCTTCAGCATATTTTTATTCTACTGAATTCATTTATGAATCCCTCTTTTATTCCAAAATGTTCTTCTAAAAATGCCCTGGTTGTTTCCCACTTCTTACTCCCCTTGAATATACTGCGATTTTTTTAATAATTGGCAGAGATGTTCTTTTTAACTATTCAAACTATGTTCGCGCATCTTGGGCCAATATTTAGTGCTCATTTTTTCCTTCCTAAATTATACCAAACTGACCTTAAAAGCGACGTGCTTCTCTGTTGGCTTTCAAATGGGGTTGAGAGCTGTGTGTGGCGTATAGCAACCACGCTGGCTTAGCAAATCAAGGATTTCTTGAGGAAGGTCGAGAAGTTCGGATTGCATATATATATATATATATATATATATATATATATATATATATATATATATATATATATATATCTCACAAAGTGGCACGTGAGGAAAGCAATAATATGAAAATTAACCCACGGGAAAATGAAAAGATGAATCCAAGCACTTTCGAACTATATATATATATATATATATATATATATTATACATTAGTGGCCATAATATAATGGTCAGTAAGTTTAAGTGTATTTAGATATATCCAATACTTATCTTACATGAAAATTTCAAGTGAATAGATTAAATATTTCGTAAGTGTAAGTTATGAGGAAATAAACAAACTATCTTCTAAATTGCAGCGGCCAAAAGTTAAGGGGTCACTTAGAAAAATAATGTAAATTGGAACAAGAACAAAAAAAGAAACCATCACTATTAATATTTTATGAACATTCCTTTACTAACAATGACCACATGACATCTGTTACCAGAAGACTGAATTAATTTCTTGCAATATTGTTCCATTCGTTTTTCAATAATTCCCAGATTTCATCTTGGTTCTTTGGATTTCTCTTTTCCACTCCATTTCCAATAATCTTCCAAACGTTTTATATAGGGTTGAGATCGGGACTTTGATGTGGCCAGTCCATGAGATAGCCAACCCCTTTATCACTCAAAAAATCTTTGACTATCTTCGCAGTGTGGCAGCGAGCGTTGTCCTGCACGAAGATACGAGATTGAACTGACGAGGATCTGAGATGTGGAAGGGCATACTGTCTAAGAATCTGCTTGTAGATTTCAGCATTGACAGTCCCTTGTAGGCGAATAAGTGGACCGCTACCAGCAGCAGATATCACTCCCCATACAATTACACTACCTCATCCATATTTCACTGTCTTCTTCACACATGCACGAGATAACCATTCTCCACATCTTCGTCGGACGTACATCCGGTCATCGGAACCAATCACATTAAACTTCGATTCATCACTATAATTAACTTGCGCCCACTGTTCTGTCCAAACGACATGTTCGTGGGCATAACGAAGACGGGCTCTTTGATTCTTCTTGTATATCAGAGGTTTCTTTGCCGGTGCCCGAGCAAGCGACCCAGAACCTCGTAACTCACGGGAAATTGTTTTGCGCGATACGTTGACATCGGAGGTGAAACTAAACTAGGGGGATATCTTAGCAGCACTCTTAAACCTATCCTTTACTGACATTCTAACCATAATATGATCCCGTCTTGGTGACGTTTTACGAGGTCTACCGGTTTGGGGTTTAGCATCTCGATCCTGATGACCTAAAACGAGCTACAATTCGTTGCACAACACTTTCACTTTTCCACCTTCCTACAGTAGTTGCTATCACATAATTTAACTTGCCCTCTTGGTGAAGGCACACAATCCTTTGTTTTTCATCACATGACGCCGGTCGTCTCTCACAAGCCGCCATGTTGGCAGTTGAATGTTCCAAAAATGTAGGACCATAAGAAGTATCTAGTAGCCCATCAACAGTATCCTAAACACAAATAATCAATTCTTAGAGGTTCTGGATTTAGAGAAACTGACTGTAGAAAAATAATTTTACTATATGCAGAGAAATTAATATTAGCAAAAGTAAATAAATAACAATAAATAAGATGAGACCCGGGGTATCAAACGGGTGGGGGGGATACAAATGACTCGACAGTGACGAGAGTCCGAGAGAGGATGTACGGTAATTGCTTCCAGGGAAAAGGGGGGGGGGGGTGCAAATGACGGAGAGACTCGCCAAAAGCCTAATTGACTGGGGGCTTTGGAGACGACGAGGAAGCGGGGCGCTGCCAAGTCCAACTTGCAAAATTCCTTCTTTAACCTCGCTGAGAAATGAACGAGAGAGTACTCCAGACGAGAACGAAGTCGATACCCGAGTGATAGATGCCTGTCCATGTCTATCGTCTGTCGGGCGGGAACTCTGGCCTTAGGTACGAGCGAGGCCGGGTAGAGAGGTGACGCGTTGCGTTCGTAGCTGGAACCCGTTGGGAGGTGGAGCAGGGCGTACGAGACTGCACGTGGCTGCTAACCAAGACGAGGCTGTATGGTACTAATTTATCAAAGCTTTTCCCAAAGTATTTATACTGCCTCGGCGGAAGCAGGTCGCCAGATCCTCCCCAAAGAGGGATGGGGATCTCATTAGACTTGGCGCGCCAGGGGAAGAGAGGAAATTCTCGGCGAGCATCACAGGCTCGCGCAAAAGACCTCGACGCCGTAGGTCTGGCGCCGATCAGCCGATGCGATGTGGGGAAGGGGAACCCAACACGGATCACACGGCCGCGCGGCATTTTTGAGGCGGCTCCTTGGGTACGACTTGATAAGAGCGCCGTGGTCATTCGACCGCGCGCAATTATCGCTGCTCCCTTGGGGCTGTCTGGGCGTGCAGGTGCATCTTTTCTCAGGCACTACGGGTAGATGTTGGTTCGGAGGGGGGGGGGGTGCTTCTCTCTCTGACATTTGTCTTCCGTTCTTTCTTCCCTTTTCATAATATGGAATGGAAGACATGATCCGTGTTTTTCCTGAATTTGTCGCCAATAGAGTTAAAACATAAGACGTATTTTGATGCGATTGTATCATATATCCTTTTTATGCCATTTTCAATTTATTATTGACAAAACGACCTTTCAGGTGAAATAACTTTATATTTTTTAGGACCTTTACCTGTAGGTAGTTGCTCGAGAATTCGCTATGGTATCGTGACCCTGCCATTCTAAGGTTGATGAGGGTTGTCATAGCAGCCCCTTTTATTTTTATTTTTTCTCAATTCTTTTACTGTTTTATTTTTTCTTCGTTTTCCTGTCTTCCTCATTCGTCCCCACGTCAGGGTAGATCCGATTACGGTTAAAAGAAGGCATCAAATCCCGTAAAAAAAATGGGGTAGATAGATGATTTGCTTGACCAAAGCTGGATTGCGTTGACTTTTTCTTTGTCAGTGCAACCAAATTCCTGTTTCTCCTCAATATAGCGAAATTCTAAGTTTTGTTTAGTCGCGGGCGACTCTACATCTCACTATGTCGGTCGGTCCCAGTTTTGCTTTTTTGTTTTTGTAATAACATTGTAACTATTCGGCCGATTTTAACGAAATTTGAAATCCTCATGTTGTTTTACATTCTATCTCGAATGATATAATTGCCAAATTCCTCCCAAGGTTAGCCCATGAATGATTTTGTTTTGGCAATTACATCATAACTAATCGGCCGATTCTCTTTCGAATGATACAATTGCAAAATTTCTCCCAAGGTTAGCCATGAAATTATATAGCAATAAGGACCTGATCTTTTCTCTTATTATGGCGCATTTTCTTCTCCTCAGTCGGCTGGCTGAACGGCCGGTTACTCGAGTGAGTAGCTCCTCAGATGGATTTCTTAATTCCATTTCTCATACGTTGGAATCGAGGGACGGGATTACTTTTTATGTTATATTTATTTGGGGGGTTGGGGGGCCAAAATAAGAGAAAAGACCCCCCCCCCTCATTTCAAAATTACCTTAAAAATGATATATAATAAAATACCATGCGATTGCAATAGCCTTAAAGTAAAGCAGACCTTTTCTTCTGAAAGTAAGTGAATTTCGGGGTAATTCTGAGAGTAGCTCCTTAATAGTATTTTTTTTAGATATGTGGAATTGACTAACAAATTTATATAGATACTTAATATTTTTAAAATGAACTTAAAATATAATATAATGCGAGCGTGCATCAATTGTAGGCCGCCAGAAAACATGATGTTTTTGTTTATACATGTTTGTGATATTTTTCAAATCGGTTAATTCTAAGAGTTGCTACGTCTGCTTTACAAGATTGGCACTGCATCGTCTGCACGGGCGAATGTTTCAGTTCCGTAATAGTTCCAAGTTCTGTCCTGTTTTAGTTTTCAAGAAGCATCCACTGCATTTATTTGTTGCGCTGCTCCTAAGTGTTTGTTAGTTCTCTAACACCATAGCTTTGTTGTTTCGTTTTCTATAACTTACACCGTCAAAAGACACCTAAATACGAGCATACTCGCCTTTCTTGAGCGGATGATTGTTTTCAAGTCTTATTGCCGGGGGAAATACTTAATTTTATTGTACTCATATTCTAGTCTTCTTTGCAAACATGAAAAAATAACCATGAAAATACGAAACAGGGATTGGAAAGGTTGCAACAGTCATGCTCCCTTCGATCCAAGATTCGAAGATCAGGTGGGAAATCTTGCAACGATCTAGTTGTAGTTGTCCCTAAAATTGTGGTTGCATTTATATTCCTTGTTTTTCATGTAATTAAGTGAATTTAGTTCGTATTATAAGAGCAAGCAAAGGGACTCAAATATGCTAAGAACTTTAGATCCTTGAGGGGTTGATTGCCTTGCTAGAAGCCTAAACGTCCAAGTAGGCCTATTTACGCTGCATTGTCAAAAAAACGATTTAGTTGTGGTTGTCCCTAAAATTGTGGTTGCATTTATATTCCGTGTTAAGCATGTAATTAAGTCGATTTAGTTCGTATATAACATCATAAGTCCTCCCAAGGTTAGCCCGGGAATTATTTTGTTTTGGCAATAACATCATAATAATCAGCCGATTATAACGAAATTTGAAACCCTTATGTTGTTTTACAATCTATTTCGAATGATAGAATTGCCAAGGTCCTCCCAAGGTTAGTCCGGGAATTATTGAAAGTTTGGAAGGTTGTAAGGTCATAAATCAGAATAAGTGAGAGCACGCGACTCTTTGGTCAGCAGACCTTGTTGTTATTACAACTACCTAAGGTTTCCTTATTCCTGCAAGTTCGAAACGTCTTTCTCCATTTCATCTATTCCCTCTGCTTTCTCTAAAGTTGGCCTTCACTGTACCACACACCTGTTGTTGCTTCTTGTTTTGTTTTTTTGCCTTTGTTTTTTTTTTTCGGTCTTTTGCATTTTTTGTTTATCTAGCTTAGCATTGGGCTGAGGGGTGATTGCGGCGATCTTTGCCCTAGTCTACAGTGGCCAGATTGGCCTTTAAAAAATGTTAACACCTCCCCAGCAGCACATGACCTCTGCTCCCTCCGACCGCTTTGGAGGTTAAGGGAGGAAGCTTTGATCCTGCAGCCTGTGATGTATGCCCCGCATACGTCACGATGCACCTGTTTGCTCATTGGCACTCTTTTTATGGAGTTGTGTGATGCGAGCGGACGCATACATAGGTGACCAGACCTGGTGGGAGGGTTTTGCCGGTCCTAAATGACAGGATGGGAATCAGACCAATGCGGGTATAAACTCTCCTATCGCGAGATGCATCTCGGAATTGGTGGTCATAAGCACATCCAAGGGTGTTTCGCTTTCTCATTTCCAGACATTTGGTCAGTGCGGCCCCAGTCTGGGGGAGCGTTTCGCCCCGTTGAAGGAAGGGAGGTATTATGTGCCGGGTGGAAGGAGTTATTGAGTTTTAATGATGGCGACCCTTCCATATGTGACAATAAGTAATACATTTTGATACTCATGTTGCATCCGAGGTTTCTGAAAGCAGTCAGCGTATCGGTGACAAGTTCTATGTAGCTCCTGGCTTTCTTATTGCGAAGAAAGTTGTTCACGACCAGAGCAAAAGCCTTGCACGATTCCAGTTCCACTTTCTTCATTGAGCTTTCAAACTGGATCTCTGATCAGCTGACGGAGTGAAGGACCGTTAAAGATGCCAGCTTTTAACTTCTCCATGGGCAATCCTGGAAAAACGTGTCACTAGCAAGTGAAGCAGCTACCATCCTTGTCCAGAACTTTGGTGAACTTTGTGATCAAGTCGAGCTTCATGTGCAGTGGTGGGGAGAGTGCCCCGTCTCTGTCCACCAGAGGGTTGTTGATGATGTTCCTTGCTCTGCAAGGCACTAATTCATCCCGTACAGGCCACTCTTTCTTCGTGTAATGCCCAGCTCGGTCTCTACTAGAGGCCAAATGTTCCGAGTGATGTATTCAAAGAAATTGGCTGACATACAAGACAGGGTCCTCCTGCTTGTGTGGTATGGTGCAGAGTCCTACTGCTACACCTCAGACTTACCAACACACACCTTCTGAATCCAGGGCAACACAAAGTGGGCCCGCCAATTGATTTAGCCCACCAGGAATAAAAAAAAGGGGGTATAACGTAGCCCTCGCTACTGACCATCTCAAACACCATGATGAGGACTGGAACCTTGGTCTTCATGACTCTCTGTACATCTTTCGGGAACACAACAAACCAGCGGTTGTTTCGCGAGTTCACCCACTAGTCCTGGCAGAAATTCTTCTCTTCTGACAAGAACCAAAGCATGCCACGCTTGAGGTGATGCTTCAGTTTGTTTACAAGCTTCGCAGCGCATTTATTTCGTTTGCCCTTCATCTTGTGCGACAGAAGGTGGCCTTTTCTCATCTTGCATGAGTAATGGCGGATTTCCTCATGCACTAACTGCCTGATGAGGGACTGACACTTCCTTGTCCCTGGCTCTGGATCTCTGACTTGCTGAGATCGTTGTCCACGATGGTCTTGGATCTCCGCGAAAAAAATCGAGGTTTCTTTTCGTATCAGAACGCTTAGAATAAGGTTTCCGGGCCGCCGTACCCTCGTAATCACAGCCTGAGTCATCGAACTTTTTCCTGATCCTCAGCACTATCCTCAGATTGACACCCAATCACTCAGAGATCTTCGTATTGGAGGTCCTTGTGTCAAGACCAAGCACCACAGCTTGTCTTTTCCTATTTTTTGTAGGATTGAATTCAACCATGGTATTGCTACCTTCACAAACAATGCACAACTGAGTCTACTGTGATAGGAAGAAAGAGAGAAAACCAACGCTAGACAACACACAGGGAATTCAGAGTGGCCAACAACGATAAATTATCCACCGCACCCTGTATTCGTATACAAAGGTGGGAGATAGTTCACACTTCGAAAACCCTCTTATTTTGTACGAACGCTGTTCATCTTTTTTCTTAGTTTTTTTTTTGCCCTTTTACTTTAGTTATGATTTTATTGTTTCTCTTTTGGTCTATTTCCCTTGTTTTTCTCCACATTTTCCATATCATTTTGTTGGCTAAAGTTTAAATTAGGTGAATATGCCCCTGAAGGCAGTCGCCAGGTAAGAGCCCTTAAATAAATAGTATTTTTTGCTCTCGTTCTGCTTTACATTAACCCCGGTGCATCTGTGTCGCGTCTGGTTGGTAAACCCGATTAGAGAAATTAGTTTATTGCCCTATGCTGTGCCGAACCGGAAGCCTTGTGAATTTGATTTCTTTGTCCTACTATTGGGTTTATTTCTTACATTGTTTTATGGTGAGAAATGATGGGAGATAGTGAGTTAATAAGCGTATTATTAGTGCGAAAAAATAACGCTGTAGTTAACAGTGTTTTTTTAATGAACCTATCATGTTACTAATTTTTTTTTTTTACTCTATTCCTTTCACTTAGTTTTGAGTACAGCCAAGCGTACTCATTTGTGGATATTGGAAAGATGTGCACAGCGCTGTATAGGTACGTGGGGCCGACATTGTTCGCTCACTTTTGTGCTGTCACCGGGGTTATTGGACCAGTTTTACATTGATGGAAGTCGACAAGTGGCCCCTGGAGCCATGCCGGGCCTTGCATGGTGCGGCTGGCAAGGAAAGTTGCCCTGGAATCGAGGTTACAACGCGGCCGCGGGCTGAGAACCATTGAAACCCAATGAACCCACCCCCTAGAAAGCTTCCATGTTCCCACGGGTTGTTCGAGGAAGCGTTCTCACTGACAAGGCCACCTCACGGTCTTGAGGACCGCTTTCGTCGGGTGGCTGCGCTAGTTAGCTCCTGCCAGAGGGGGGTTGTTACCCAAGGGGGGGGGTAGAAATCACGTTGAGAGACGGGAAGGTGGGGGGTTGATTCAAAGAGCGAAGTAAGGGCGTAATTGTGACTGGTGGCCTCAGGTGGCCAGTGGTTACAGGGAGCGGCCCAAGTAGTCTCCTCAAGAGGTTCCCCCGTAAGGGGCGCGGCGATTTGCCATCCTGGCCGCCGTGCTGACGGGACTCAGCACCCCGTCCGGCCCCAGCTTAGCCTCTCTTCCTTCCTTCAAAACCCTTGTTTCCTCTCTTTTCATACAACCTCTCCCACAACTTTCTCTGGTCAGCCTCTAATTTCACAGGGTAGATGCTGACCTTCTTTTCGGCCAACCGTCCTGGATCGGGGCTGAGGGGGAGGGGACAATGTTCCCTAACCCCTGAGCTCCGGTCTGGGGTGGTTGGTTTTTAACAACCTGCTTCATCCCTACCCATACCTTCCTCACATCCCTTTTCCTCTCCTCTTCAAAAGCTATCTTTTTTACGCCGTGTCTAAGGTGGAGCCGCCATGCCGATGGACTGCCAGGCCACCAGGCGGGAGGGGTGGTCCCAAATGGCGGCGCCTGGCTCTGCCGGGCCTGCAAGCTCCTCTTGCAGTGCGGGCAACTGTGAGAGGTGGTGAGCTGTTGCGTCCCGTGTAAATAAGAGGGTCACCATGCCCAATGATGAGTATAAAAAAAAACCCAACCCCCAACTTCCCCAAGAACATCAAAGGAGCCGCCCTCGGGCAGCTCCACCAAAAAAATGGAGGTCCCCCCCCTTGTGCTTGCGCAGGGGACCCTCCATACTTCTTTAACCGGAGAGGAGGCTTACGCCTACGGGTGTAGGGGACTCCCCCTCACTCCCTTCTCTGGAAGTTCTATCGGGCACCTCCCTATTTCCAGCGGCAGTCCCTCCTTTTCTTTCTAAGGGGACTGCCAAGAAAGCCAGCAGGCAGCCCATTGCCGACCGCCCCTCTTGTAAGCGGCTCGGTAGGGCAAACCCCCTTAGGGGGGAGAGGGAAGCCAGGCCCCTTCGGTCGCTTCCCTCAAAAGACCTGCTGGCAAGGATATTAAACCTTGCCGGGGTTAAGGCTTGTGCCTCCCCACAAATGACTCTTGACGCTGCCAAGGGGACCTGCGATGTCTTGGGAGGGGATGGCCAACTGGAGGCCCCTCCTGTGATAGACATGGTCCTTGAGGAGACCCAGCCTCAGAGGGTAGGGCCTTACATGGGGGGGGGAATCCGGGCTCGGCGCCAAGCACCGAACCCGAGTCCGCCCCTATGCAAGGTCCCCCTCAAATGGCTGAGGGCTCCGAGGCAATACAAGGAGGGGAGGGATCTCCTCCGACAGGTGCCCCCACGACTACCAGGAACTTCTCCATTTCGGAGAGGGACCTGGCTGAGGCCGGCCCATCTGGCATCGGTGCTTCTGCCGGCGGAAGTGAGAAGCGGGTTCATTCCCCGCCCTCCTCTCCAAAAAAGAAAAGGACGAAAAAGTCCAAAAAGACGAAGAAGACTCGGGGCTCCTCTCCATCCGCGGGGGCTACGGGGACGGATGGGTCTGCTGCCACTTTGGCAAGCGACCAAGCCAAGATCGGCACATCCGGCCCCTCTGCCCTCCCGGGTACGGAGCTCCTGACGATGACAAAGACCAAAAGTGCACAGGGCGGAGCCTCGATGACATCGGGGCCCCTCATTCAGAGGTTACCTGGCGTTTTCTAGCCCGCTGGCTTCAAACGCTTCCTCGTGATTCGCTCCACTGATGGCACCATGTTGTCCAAGGGCAACATGATCCATCAGAGGAGAGGATTAGCTAGTGCAATTGGTAGAGAGCCGAAGGTAACCTGTTTCTCGGACGGGAGCCTTCTGGCGAATGCGGCGAATCCCGCCGAGGCGGCCAAGATAAGTGCTCTTCGGACACTTCATGGCACCCCGGCGAGTGTGACGCCGCACTCTACCATGAACTTTGTGAAAGGAGTAGTTTATGCGAGGGAACTCGTTGACTACTCCATTGAGGACATCACCCTAGAGCTGGCCGACCATGGGGCGGTCAAGGTCGAACGTGTGATGAGAAAACAGGGAGGGGCTTCGAGACCCACCCCTACACTCTTCGTCACGTTCGACTGTGACAAGCTCCCTGAGTCGGTGCGTGCCGGTCGGTCTTGCTACCGCGTGAAGGTATTCGTGCCACTGCCGCGGCGGTGCTATTACTGTCACCGCTTCGGCCATACGAATCGCTCATGTAGACGTGCAAAGTCGGGGTCACCCGAAGTATGTGTAAATTGCTCCAAGGTCGCACACGATAAGTCCAAATCGTGTGTGGCCAAGTGTGTCAATTGCAGAGAGCCGCACCCTGCTTCTTCGAAGCAATGTGGTGCATATCTCCTTGAGAAAGAAATCCTGGCCGTTCAGGCCCAGGATCGACTCTCATTCCGCGAGAAAAAGGACTTTGTCCTGGCGCGCCCGGCTCTGCCTGGGACGTCATATGCCTCAATATGTAGAAAGGCACCCTCTGCTCCTGGCCCATCCAGGCCAACGAGCACGGTTGTTTCCGCGCCCATTCGGAGCCCTTCTGCGGGCTCTACCCAACCCGGGCGCTCCCCTGGTAAAGCTGGCGGCAAAAAGCGTGACCGTTTCCCGTAAGGCGAAACGGCCACGCGCCTCCACGGAGTCGTTAGACTCACAGGAGGCAACACCCCTGAAGATGGTCGCTAGGCCATCTTCCGGGGTTCCTAAAGCTGTTACCCGAAAGGAGGACAGCAACAAAGGAGCTTCGGCCCCTTCGCCCACGCCCCGAGGTGGATCGAGTGGCTCGGAGACGGTGGTTCCTCGAAAAGAGGGCCCCCCCCGCCTCCCAAGCCGCAACGCCCGCCTAAGGTTTCGAGGCGGAGGGAGGAAAAGACTCGCATGGTGAGCCCAACCTCCCCCAATAAGTCCTCGAAGGCGATAGCGCCTTCAGCGCTTTGTCCGGCCAACAGCGCCCGGGGTTCTGCCCCCGGGAAGCGTACGGCCATTCCCGTGAGGGTCTTCAGTTCGAGGAGGGCCCCCGCGTCTCCTCCGAGCTAGGCCTGGAGGGCATATTCCTACAATGGAATTGCCGTGGACTCCGGGCCAACTGGGAGGAGCTGCGGAGGCTCGTCTCGTCCCGTTCCTCGTTAGCTATTTTTTGCAGGAGCCCATGCTAGGCGCGTGCCCGCTGCCTGCCCTCCCGGGGTATAAGGGTCTTGCGCCCCCTCTACCGCGGGATGGCCGAGGTGGGGGATGCGCGGTTTACATCCGGCATGATGTCTCCGTTCTTCATTTCTGTTTAGATACCTCCTTTCAGGCAGTGGCTGTGCAGCTCCACCTGGATAGGAGGTATACTATCATTTCTGCGTACATTCCACCGTCAGCTGACTTCGACGCGGGGGACTTCCGCCGCGTCGTGGCACGGTTGCCGAGGCTCTATCTCTTGCTTGGAGATCTGAACGGCAGGCATCCTCTCTGGGGAGATTACTCCATAAACCCCAGGGGACAAGTCTTTGCCGATCTGATCGAAGAGCTTGAGATGGGTGTCCTAAACGTGGATGAGTTTACGCATCACTGTCCGAGAACCGCTTCATTTTCTTGCCTTGACCTATCTTTGTGCTCTTCGGATGCACAGCCTGATTTTGATTGGGGGGTGGTAGATGAACACCATGGTAGTGATCACTTTCCCATTCAAATATCATTTTCAGGGCAACTGCCGCCTGAGAGACCACCTCCGTGGTGCTTGGCGCGGGCGCGATGGCCTGCGTTTCAGGAAATGCCTGAATTCTCTATCTCAGTCGAGGAGTTTAGGTCGTTAGATGAGGCCGTTGAGTTCTTCTCTGGCAACCTCATCGCCGTGGGCCTGACTAATATTCCTAGGACGTCTGGCCGTTTTGGACGCCGACCACTCCCATGGTGGTCGGCCGAGTGTGAGACGGCCCTCAAACAGAAGCGTTATGCCTACATGCGCTATAAGCGCCGCCCGAACGATTTCACTGTCGCTGAATTTCGTCGGGCTAGGGCTAGGTTCCGGTATATTTCGAAGCACGCCCGCCGCTCTTCTTGGCGGGCATACGTGTCTTCACTTAACGGGAAGACCCCTTTAGCTGAGGTGTGGAAGCGAGTCAAAAGGATTCGGGGCAAGTTCTCGCAGGACCCCCCTCCCGTTCTCCAGGAGAATGGGACCGCAATCTCGGACCCCGCGTCCGTGGCGGAATCCTTAGCGACCGCTTTTTCCGCATTCTCTAGCCGTGATGCTGCTCCGCCAGCATTCAATGCACGTCGTGATGTCGCGGAAGGCTGCCGGCTGGACTTTACCTCCATTGGCGGAGAACCCTTCAACGACAAGTTTACTGTGAGTGAGTTGCGTTCCGCTCTCGCTTCGTGCGCGGACACCGCCCATGGTCCGGACGATGTCCCGTACGCCATGCTTCGACACCTGGGTGAGCGAGGCATGGCCTTTCTGTTAGATTTGTTCAACAGGATCTGGGTGGAAGGTCTTCTCCCAGACTCCTGGCGAATCGCTACTGTGCTCGCCTTTCGCAAGCCGGGGAGAGATCACTCTACACCGACCGGTTTCCGCCCAATCTCTCTAACCTCTTGCGTGTGCAAGTTGATGGAGAAATTGGTAAATGTTAGATTAGCCTATTTAATGGACAGCGGAGGCCATCTGTCTTCTGCACAGTGCGGCTTCCGTAAGTTCCACTCCACGTCGGATGCTCTGCTCTGACTGGAAAATGCCGTCTGCGAGGCTTTCCTTCGTAGACAGCACTACGCCACGGTGTTTTTTGATCTGGAGAAGGCCTATGATACCGCATGGCGATACGGTATCATGGAGACTCTCCACACGATGGGGGCGAGGGGACGCCTCCCAATGTGTATATCTGAATTTTTGCGAGATCGTCGATTCCGCGTACGGGTGGGGGGAGCCCTCTCCGGCCCAAAGGAGCAGGAAGAGGGTGTCCCGCAGGGAAGTGTCCTCAGTGTCACACTCTTTGCCCTGAGCATCAACGGCATCACCTCGGTGCTGCCGGAAGATGTTCTCGCTACGCTCTACGTGGACGACCTTTCGATCTCTTTTGGCGCGGCCCAGATGCCAACTCTGGAGCGTCAACTCCAACAGGCATTGAACCGCGTCTCTCGCTATGCCGAAGCGCACAGGTTTCGGTTTTCCTTGGCCAAGACCAAGGTGGTGCACTTCTGCCGCCATCCACAGCTTCACCCCGACCCAGATTTGTTTCTTAATGGGGTGCGCCTGGATGTGGTTGAGTCGCACCGTTTCCTTGGTCTTGTATTCGACCGACGCCTCACCTGGGAGGCTCATATTCGCAGCCTTAGGGTCTCTTGTACCCGCGCCATGGACATTCTCGGTTCCGTGACGTTCAGCGCTTGGGGCGCTGATAGGGCTACTGCCTTACTTTTTTATCGATCCTTTGTTCGCTCGAAGCTCGACTACGGATGCGAGTTTTATGCATCCGCAGCCGAGCATTTATTGCGGAAGGTGGATTCGATCCACCACACCGGCCTTCGCCTTGCGACCGGTGCCTTCCGCACTTCCCCCATTGAGAGCCTGTTGGTCGATGCTGGGGAGATGCCACCCGCTCTGCGCCGCGTTCAGTGCATCACTCGCCTGTACGCGCGAGCCCGGCGCCTCCCTCAGTCGCCAACAGCTCTCACTGCATCCGCAGCTGATCTCGATGGTGCCTATGCCGCCGAGAGACGCCAGTCATACCCTAAGTCCTTTGGGTTTAGGGCCAGGAAACTCCTTCGAGAGGTAGATATAGCTCTCGGGCCGGTGGCGCCCCTGGTTCTGCCCAGGACGCCACCCTGGAGGGTACCACATTTGGCTATTTGTCGCCACGCCTCTGCTCCCAAAGCTTGTACTGCGCCGGGAGTATTGCGTTCGACCTTTTTGGAGCACACATCGTGTCACGCTGGTACCGTGCCAGTGTATACGGATGGCTCCAAGTCCCAAGAGGGGGTCGGCTTCCACGCCGTATTCCCTCTGTTTGAAGTCAGCGGGGCTCTACCAGGCGCTGCGTCTGTCTTCACGGCCGAGCTGGTGGCAATACACCACTCGGTACGGGAGATTACGCGACGTGCCCGGTTCGGAGACCGGATTGTGATCTATAGCGACTCACAAAGCGCCCTGAGTGCTCTCGGGGCATTGGAATCTCCGCATCCCCTGGTTTGCGAAATCCGTGACGCCACGGTTTTGGCGAGCCGGGCAGATGTCGATATTATCTTCTGCTGGGTTCCTGGACATGTAGGAATTGCGGGGAATGAGCGCGCCAAAGAGTCCGCGAGGACTCTGCGACCGGACCAGCGTTTCGCTCTTCCTCACACTGACTACATGGCAGGAATACGGGCAGCTCTTCGGACTGCTTGGCAAAGAAGATGGGAGACGGTCGAAGGCAACTTAAAGTTGCGTGCCATTGCGCCGCGACTGTTCCCATGGACCTATCCCCCAATGTCGCGGCGGCTTTAGGTTGCTTTCTGTCGTTTCCGAATCGGCCACACTCGTGTGACGCATCGCTATTTGATGGAGCGCTCGCCTGCGCCCTATTGCAACGACTGCGTCGTCTCCCAGACTGTTCGGCACATTCTTGGCGAATGTCCCAGTTTGGGTGATCTTCGCGCACGACACCTGTCCCAGTACCGGGATGGGCGGGGTCGCTACCGCCTGTCCCTTGTACTCGGGACGAGTGCGTGTACTTTGACTGGTGGACTTATTGACTTTTTGGGGGAGGCTGGCCTTCTCCCTTTCATTTAACCCGGTTTAATTGTTGTTGTTTTTGTTATTGCTTTGTTATTGTTATTTCTTTTTATTGTTTCCTGTTCAATTTTTTAAAGTAGCCTAGAACTAGGCTGTTTGTTTACGGCAACTTATGCCTTAGTCGGCAGTCGCCAGATAGCCCCTTAATTAAAAAAAAAAAAAAAATCCTCAAGAGGTTACTCGGACGATGCACCTCCTATACATCTTGCCCAAACACCTAAGAGGCTTGCTTTGCCTCCAGACCCGAACCCCTACAGTTACTTCCCCTCCCGGACCCAATGCCCCCAGGAAGATCTGCGTCTGCCTTTCATACATTTTCGCTTCCTTCATCTTCACCACTTTCTGTACAGACCTCGCTGGCACTGCGCTTTAATTATGAAGATAAAACACTCCCCAACTTCACCACTTTACAAATCTCTTTTCAAAGTCTTTCTGACCAACCATGGGCGTTTTGTTTATATAAGATTGTTTCCTGAAAGTTTGAGTTTCCAAGGGCGATCTAGGTTCACCGTGGGCGAAATTATGAGTTCGATCTCTGCCACCTTTGGGCACCGGTTGGAAAAATGCGTTATTGTTATTATTATTATTTCAAAAGTTATCAGAAGCATCCCGTTTTTTTTGTTGTTTTTTTTTCAACCAAAGCAAGTTCCCTCATTTGCCATTGATGGCTATGTTGCGGACAATGGCGGAAATCCGCCTTAGCTGGAGTTTGACCCTTATTCCTTGCCTTCAGTGGCTCTTCGTTTTCCTTACTGACGATGAATTAACGGCACTCTTGCCTGAGAGTTTGGGGATGCTTTCCCCGTCACTGATTCGGGATCGCGCCTAGTTTAATTGTTTGAAGAGCGAAGCCACAATCAGTCGCGCCTTCCTTATTATTTCGGCTCAGATGAACGTCTCTCCCTGCTCTCTTTGGTCGCCCTGGCTTGCTCCACCCTACTACTTTCGCTGTTTATTCTTTGGATCTAGGCATCGAATGTTTTCGATATCGAGACCCACTTTTCAGAACGCGAAACTGTTGCAAAGAGGACCACCATCATCAACACCACTAGCCACCGCTTCCTCACCACACATCGCATGTGTACTCATGCACATCCTTGTGCTGAACGAAGGTGTTTGTTCAAATTTTCTGCCAGCACAGAAACCTAGCACCCTCTCTCTAATTTTCCTTCTCTCCAGGTATAGCAAAATATCGAGTTATCCCTTCTCTCACGCTCTATTCATCCATTCATATATCATACAATCATCAGCCGATAGCCAATCCGAATTCTATCCACCACTCGTCCCGAGTCACTACAAGGCCTCTTTCTCACCCATACCTCTCTTAAGGTACCATACACTAAACCACACAGTTTTACCCTTGCAAATTTCAGTTTCACCCACAAAATTCTCGAATTCCTACATCCACATTCACAATTCACATCCGATCGCAATCCGTCCCACACAAACCTCATTTCCTTTCATGTTCGTCTTACATAATGCAATCATCTACACTCTCCCCTTTTTAAACATATTGACTACGATCGCCTCTTTTTCCTCATCACAAGCCCGCATAAGGGTAGCAGGGGTACCCCCCCCACACCTGAAACCTGGAGGAGGGGTGTCAGGTTTAGCCAGCATGATGTAACTGACATCTGGAGGGTTCCGTCCCCTCTTAGCCCCAATACTCACAGACGACTGTCTTATACTCGTATCTTCGTTTCCTCTTCTACACCATTTTTTTTTTGCAGATCTCTCCTTCAAGCCTTCTGCGAGAGATGCCCTTGTTGGTTTCTTCTTACTTTTAATTAAATTCATAATTACATATATCCCTTAATAAACCGATTCCTCTTCGGATTAACCAGTTTGAATGGACGGGGCCGCGGCAGCCTCTTTCATTACCGCCTTGCCTATTGCACTCGCAGTAACAAAAGTTTGCGGTGCGCGGCCTTCCATGCGAGCGGCCCCATTTCCTGGTTTAGTCGTCCTTTACGACGCGCCAAGAGACGCTATGGGTATTCTTCATGCCCTATATTCATGGACTTCAAAGGCCTTAAAATGCGACAAACCCTTTTACGGATATTTAGTGCACCAAATCGTGTTCAATGAACACATCTTGATGTAGGCCTAAAACCTTCGAATGAATGTTAAACATTCTCTAGGTCAGAGTTAGGCAAACTGCGGCCCGCGAAGGCTTTTCATTTGGCCCGCATTTCATTTCAGATTTCGGCAAAATATTGAAAATAAATTATTGAACATTCTGCCCAAATCGCATCTCATTATTTCATATGTAAGCGCTAGATTCTTAAATCCGTCATTTTCAAATAGATTTCATTCTTAGATAAAATGCTGTTAAAAAAATACGATACTTTATAAATACATATTCTTATTACCCTTTTCTGCACGCGCTCTTTTGCTCGCGGAGGAAGTTAAGCTACGTTGACTGTGATTAGTACATGGATGGGAGACGACTGGTCCCTGGGTTATCACATGATTTATAATTGTAAATCGTGGTTGGGATTACACTTTAAGCTGTAGGTCTCCACTCTAATAAAGTCTGAAAACAGTTTAAAAGAAGTGGCAAAACTATGCCAAAAAATTTGTCATTAGTTATTGTATTATATACAAACAAATGCACAAAGGTAATTGCAATTAACTTTATGCATTCGAAATTTGCATCTGTTTTTAAGTGCGGTTCGCAATGCTTTTTACATAAGCTTCAATGTGGCCCGCTGCTTAAACTTATCGCCCATCCCTGCTTTGTTCAACTGCCCCGCAATAGGATTCGCGTTTCTTGGAGTACAAGACGCTTGATTCGGGAGAGTTCCGTTGCTACCTCATCATTATCGCGATGCATTATCTACTCAAGCGACCTCCTCCGAGATTTCACTTCACCCTACTTTCTTTACGAGCCTCCGTTTAAAAAAAAAAAATCAGCTCATTGTAAAATAAATGTCACTATACCCGCCTCCTCCACTCAAGCCCCCCTCCCCCTATTTTTGTTTAATCCGGCGAATGAATATAAACTCTCGTATTTTGGGATAATCATTTTCGTGGTGACTCCCATGAAAGAGAGATCTGATAACCGGTTAGGCGGCACATTCAAGGCGCTCTCCAACTTGTCTCAAGTTTTTCGGGTTATTTTCCTACCCCATGTTTTTATTTCCCCTAATCGCGCCACTTGACTAACCTCTTAAGAACTTCTGAGAGAGATGATCACGTTTTTTGTTTTGTTTACCCTTAAGTAAATAATCACAATTTTCACACTTGTGTGTTAAAAGCACCAATTAATCAGAAGTGCTTTCAGTCAACAGTCGAAGTGTCGGATCAACTTTTGAAGTTGAACTCCTCACAAACGCGCCGCTGCTCTCGTCATTTGCTGGACTCGCCGCCTCCCGACACTTTCCGTTGAATGGCGCTTCTGCGGTGCGCTCCGTCCCTTCGCAGCGAAAAGCAAAACAATGAACTCCCGCCGGGGGGTTTCATAATTGCATTCATTTCTCTTTTCAATAGACTCTTTATGGCCGGCCCGAAATGTAAACATTTTAAATTCGTTTTATTTGAAATAATTATCTCTACTTTCAACTTTTCTTATTAGCAATTAGGAAATCTTCGCATATTGTGTGTTTATATATATATATATATATATATATATATATATATATATATATATATATATATATATATATATATATATATATATATATATATATATAACATTTAATGTAAGTGTGTATAGCTCCATTTATTTTTATGTAAACATCGAGGTGAATATTAAAGGAGATAATTTGTTCAGAAAGTTAATTAGTTTCGAAAAAGTTGTTGAGTTAAGGGGAGTAAAAAGTAAAGAATATACAGATCCTAAGTAGACTACTTCGCTTGCTTGGGACAGATTGGATGAGCAACATCCTAACCTCCTCTTAAAGAAGTCAAGTTCTAATTGCTATAATGAGGTTTAAGTTTGTCTATATATATATATATATATATATATATATATATATATATATATATATATATATATATATATATATATATATATAATTCAAATTAGCGTTTTAATAGAGCGATAATTGGAAAAAATCCCACAGGAAAAATGAAAAGTGGAATCCAAGTGCTTGGAATTGGCCTCTAGTAGACGACCTTAAGGTGTGCTGCTCCTTAATTGTGTACATGCAGTCCTACTTATCTATCAAATTGGTTTTCGTTGGGCATCTTTTTTATTTTTTTAAAAAGGAAACCAATAAAGGGCATTTCGAATCGAAAGTTTTGCTTAAAAAAATTCTTTGATAAATTGACCAAAATTTGCTAATTATCAAAATTCCATTTCCGCATGTTTTTTTGGGGGGAGGGGGGAGCTGAGATCGTTTTGACTTGACCAAAGTAAGAGGACTTTGGGCGCGGGACGCCTAACTCTCATAAATCCGGCTCATTTTGCTAGAAGTCAGTCTCCATGGGGCAGGGATGGGGTGAGGGGTTCTTGACAAACCCTCAATGCCGCCGCTGACACGGAAACTCAAACCCGTTTCCACGTAACGGTCATGGCTGGATCGACCCTCGAGTGAAGAGAGCGTCGACTGCATTGAGGACTCCATTGCGGCTCAATGGAAGGGAGAGTGTGGATGTCCATGAAGAATGCAGATTCACAGTAGACACATGAGTTCTATGTAAGCATAATCTCTCCGTATGAGGGAGTTGCAATTCCGCCTCGGTTACTCTCATTTCTTTTCGTGATTAAAATGTTTCAAATTCCGCCGACGAGAAGGGAAGTCAAGGAAAAAGGTTAATAATTATCAATATCGGGGAAGCATTTGAACAGAAAGGTTAATGACAGTCGGACCAGGCGTACGAAAATGCCAGTGCACAGAAACGTGCTCATTGTTACAATTTTTAATTTTATGGGAAAGGACGGTTCTTTAATTGAACATACACTTCTGAGCATACACTTCCTTGGACGCTCGAAGCGACTAAGTAACATGAAACCTCTCACTTAAACACAGACTACTCTCGTCTAACGGCGCATCAATTGTTATGGGACATTGAACGGACTACCATGAAGTTCAATTGAATCTTGATAACCAAAGTTTTACTAGGTACATGTTGCTCAGGAGTAAAGTTGTTTCGGGTTGAGGAAATGACAACAAAATATACGAGGCTCTTTATCATAAGTAAGATTAGTCGAGGAGTTTGACGAACCACAAGTTATATGTTATGGTTAGGTTCAATGCATCGCTAAATTGTTAAGATTTGACGTCTCGCATAAGATTTAAATACGTTGTAGAACGCAGTAGATTCGAGAGAATTGCGCGACATCCTATGCTCAAAAGCTATACATATTTTGATATTTATTTACCCTAACTTCACTACTTTCTTAAAACAAACTTTCAGGTTTTTTATTGATGCACTCGTTGGTGTTCCTGTTTTCCTTTTTAATAAAACCAATATCTTTGGGTCTTCCTTAAGGTGGTTTTAACGACTTTACAATTGTCCGCCTGAAGCGATAAACTCTGTGGTTAGAATCCATTGTGGTCGTAATTTCAGGACCGAGGTAAAATGGATTGTTGGGAAGGTGATAAGGAGAGGGGGGGGGGTAGTTTTGGCTTCGATCTACTTTCGCCTGTGATCGAAATTTTGCCTTGTACCCCAGATTCTGAGTTTTCACCAAAGAGAAAACTTGAGAAACGACGAAATTGGCTCCCAACCCGTCTGCCACGGGGAGGTGGGTGGGGCTTTCACCCTACGACAGCCCTCCTTTGCTGGTGTCGCTTCAGTCAAGATGCTGCGGTTTTGGTATCGAGAGATCAAAATCGCCGGCGTTGTTCTTGGTGGTGGTCGCGGGAGGACTTGTTTGGTTTCAGATGATTGTAAATGTGAGAGCAAACCCAATATCCAGTTTGATGGAGTGGGGGTTTTATCCTTTCCCCTTCTGGGTGAAAGGTTCATGGCTCGTTTTAGCGGGTTTGCTCCTGGGGAAATGGGAATTCTTTCATTGCCCAGAATCCTAAGGGTTGTGCCAGGAACCCTTGAGGGTGTTGTTGGTCTAAAGCAGGGGTCTCGAAACTAAGGCTCGCGAAGTCTGTTCATCCGACCCGCTGCTGCACTGTGCCACAAATGAACATTTAAAAGCAATTCTCTTAATTGGATGCAGCAATTACAAAGCAAATATTGATGATATCTTAAAGGTTAAACACCAGTTTCACAAATCTGACTAACCTTTTTCGCTTCTTAGTTTGTGATATTCGGATATTATGTTCGCACTGGGTGTGATAATACCATATTATTGAACTGGTCTTTACTGAACACGAGTAAATGTTTCCTTGCTATTTAGCGCGGGGGGGGGGGGGTGTCCGTGAACTTCCTTCGAATCGTAATGCCTCCAAAGGGGAGTTCCTCATCTCGGACAACAAAGAGGCAGGCGTTAGAGCATGATTGCCCATGCTACACTTGACAACTCTCCTGGGGGGGGGGTGAAGGGGGGCCACACACTTCACCTGCCACCAGGTGGTCAAGTGGTTGCAGAATGATGTGCTACTCCCCAGAAACTGTCTTTGCTCCGCTGCAGCAAAAGCATCTGCACTCAGGGACTGAAACACGCTTCTCACGGATGTGCTCCTATTCTTTGCTAAGGGATGGGGGGGAGGGTGAAGTGCGCATCCTCCCTATCTCTACTCTAACGCACCAGGTAGTCTCCCCCCCCCTCTCCCTCCTGCAAGGGGCTGTCAGGTGTAGCTGCTGTTGCCATCCTGGCTCTCACGCCCGCAGGCAAATCTGGGGCAATATTGCTCCTAACTGCTTTTCATACTTATCCCGTCGTTTTAGAAAGAAAAATCATTTTAATTTCCTAAAATTGCCTATTTGGGATAAGTCAACCTATGTAAACCATTGCTAGGGAATAAAGATCAATTCCAGAAATTAGCGCGTCTAGTAATGTGTTGGTTATTTCATGTTCTTAGCCTTTGAAGGGTGAAGTGTTGTGAATTTAACCTACAAAGTGCAAACGGGTTTCCTGTCGCTTTATAATGAATACAAAATGATAGAGAGGAACGTACACGAATAAAAGTTTTTATACACATGCAAGAGCCATATAGTGAATTACCTAAATACCTTTATTTGTAAAATTAAAGAATGAAATATGTATATATTGAAAAATTAAATGACTAATACTTTGTGGACTTCCCTTTCGCCGCTTTTAGAGCTGCAACTCGCCGAAACATAGAATTAATTTGAGATTGCAGCTTGTGGTAATTACGACCATGTTGGAAGCTTGCTATTCAGCAGTTCTGACAGTGTTTTTGTTGTTTTCCTTTTTGTTTTGCTGTAAAGTCTTGTCTAGTATTCCCCAAACTTGTTTTAGTGGACTCATATCGTGATTGACTGCCAAAGAAGGAAGTCGTTTGATGCCGCTTTGGTCCTCCCATTCTTTCGTTCCTTTTCAAGTTGATCATTTGAAACCACTGGTAGAAGTCCGAGTTGATATGGCCAACACACTCAACCAAATCGTAACTTCCACCATTCCAAATTGTTCCCTACCCCATAGTAAAAAGGCCACAGTGTTTCGCTGTTGGTTGTAAATTAATGTTACAAAGAATTGCCGAGAATTGTCAAGAGAGAATTTTCGAAGGAGTATTTCTACCAAATATCAGAGTCGCAAAAGAAAACTTTAGAACAGTAACTTGTATAAGATATCTGTATTAGTTTCTATTAATTTATATATTTGTTAAATGTCTTAATAAACTTTATTTTCCATATTTTTTTTTTGGGGGGGGGTTGCTGGGGGGGGGGGATAGAGGACTTTTTTTATTATCGTTGATATTTTAGTGGGATTAGTTTGAATGTCGATAATGGACAATGGAAAAGTATCAAATGATCATAAATGAATTAATTTCAATTTCGATAAAGATTGTTGCCATTTCCATAGATGGCCGTAAACGGGTTTAGTTCCTCGATTTCCTCGTTATTTGAAATGAAGTTAAATTGGAAGGATTTCAGTGAAAAGTTTAAATATTTTTTCGTGTCACCTTCCATGTCCGGAATCAGGGTAGCCCACCCGGCCGTTTGGCAAAGAAGATGGGAGACGGCTGAGGGGAACTTAAATTTGCGTCGCGACTGTTCCCATGGACCAGTGTTGGGCAAACTGCGGCCCACGAAGGCTTTTCATTTCAGTATTCAACAAAATATTGAAAATTAATTATTGAGCATTTTGCTAAAATTTCATCTCATTATTTTTGTCTGTATGTGCAAATATATTTCATTCGGAGATAAAATGATCTTTAAAAAATAGATAATTTATAAATACTTATTCTCATTACCCTGATCTACACCCTGAACCACACTAATAACTTCGTAGGGAAGGTTAAGATTTCTTGGTTCTCTGTGAATTAATTATGTTGAAACTTTTCCCAGCTGGTATGCACAATACAATATGGCAACACTAATGGTTTTTTTTATTATACTGCGTTACTTCCTTCAATTTTTATTTCAGATTCGTCGTTTATGAGGTGAACCAAGCTATAATAGCTTTAGAATGAAAGTAGCCAATTTTGACATATGTTTTGAGAAAACGAAGGATAATTCTACCCAGTAAGCGGACCTAGTTTATATATTTAACAGAACATAATTCTAATACGCAATTAATTGGCATGATGAATTATTTGCCCACATGGACGCCATTTCGTCGGATGACTCCAAAAATCCTATCAGGCATGGAATCTGTCAATTTCTTAATAGTAGCTGGTTGGATTCCCTCTGCTGCAGTTTTAATGGTCGCCCATAAGTCTTCTTTAGACGAAAATTGACGTCCATTGGCATAAACATCTTGTTTAATGATGGACCACAAATTTTCGATTGGGTTGAGATCCGGAGAGGCTAGCCGCCACACCCTCAGCCTGTCATCTTTTATGACGTAAGAGCCTAGGGACGCTTGAGTGGCATTGGCAGTTTGTGATGGAACGTTGTCATGCATGGAAACTAGAGTTTTTAGAAGTGACAACGGTATATCTATCATCTAGCTAGGGATACTGGTTGCAATCCACCGCTCGGTACGGGAGATAACGCGACGTGTGCGGTTTTAAGACGGGATTGTGATTTATAGCGACTCACAAAGCGCCCTGAGTGCTCTCGGGGCATTGGAATCTCCGCATCCCCTGGTTCGCGAAATCCGTGACGCCACGGTTTTGGCGAGCCGGGCAGATGTCGAGATTATCTTCTGCTGGGTTCCTGGACATGTAGGAATTGCGGGGAATGAGCGCGCCGATGAGGGCGCCAAAGAGTCCGCGAGGACTCTGCGACCGGACCAGCGTTTCGCTCTTCCTCACACTGACTACATGGAAGGAATACGGGCAGCTCTTCGGACTGCTTGGCAAAGAAGATGGGAGACGGTCGAGGGGAACTTAAAGTTGCGTGCCATTGCGCCGCGACTGTTCCCATGGACCTATCCCCCAATGCCGCGGCGGCTTCAGGTTGCTTTCTGTCGTCTTCGAATCGGACACACTCGTGTGACGCATCGCTACTTGATGGAGCGCTCGCCTGCGCCCTATTGCAACGACTGCGTCGTCCCCCAGACTGTTCGGCACATTCTTGTCGAATGTCCCAGTCTGTGTGATCTTCGCGCACGATACCTGTCCCGGTACCGGGATGGGCGGGGTCGCTACCGCCTGTCCCTTGTACTCGGGACGAGTGCGTGCACCATGACTAGTGGACTTATTGACTTTTGGGGGGAGGCTGGCCTTCTCCCTTTCATTTAACCCGGTTTTATTGTTTTTGTTTTTGTTATTGCTTTTTTATTGTTATTGTTATTTCTTTTTATTGTTCCCTGTTTAATTTTTAAAGTAGCCTAGAACTAGGCTGTTTGTTTACGGCGACTAATGCCTAAGTCGGCAGTCGCCAGATATCCCCTTAATTAAAAAAAAAAAAAAAAAAAAAAAAAAATCATACCCAGCTTCGGCTAAAACCAGGGCTTCCCCCTCTTCCACCAGCGTGACCGTTTCCCGCAAGGCGAAACGGCCACGCGCCTCCACCGAGTCGTTAGACTCACAGGAGGCAACACCCCTGAAGATGGTCGCTAGGCTATCTTCGGTGTTCCTAAAGCTGTTCGCTGAAAGGAGGACAGCAACAAAGGAGCTTCGGCTCCTTCGCCCACTCCCCGAGGTGGAGCGAGTGGCTCGGAGACGGTGGTTCCTCGAAAAGAGGTCCCCCCGACTCCGAAGCCGCAACGCCCGCCTAAGGTTTCGAGGTGGAGGGAGGAAAAGTCTCGCATGGCGAGCCCAACCTCCATCAAAAAGTCCTCGAAGGCGACAGCGCCTCCAGCGCTTTGTCCGGCCAACAGCGCCTCCAGCGCTTTGTCCGGCCAACAGCGCCTCCAGCGCTTTGTCCGGCCAACAGCGCCCGGGGTTCTGCCCCCGGGAAGCGTACAGCCATTCCCGTGAGGGTCTTCAATTCGAGGAGGGCCCCCGCATCTCCTCCGAGCTAGTCCTGGAGGGCATATTCCTTCAATGGAATTGCCGCGGACTCCGGGCCAACTGGGAGGAGCTGCGGAGGCTCGTCTCGTCCCGTTCCCCGTTAGCTATCTTTTTGCAGGAGGCCATGCTAGGCGCGTGCCCCCTGCCTGCCCTCCCGGGGTATAAGGGTCTTGCGACCCCACCACCGCGGGATGGCTGGGCTGGGGGATGCGCGGTTTACACCCGCTATGATGTCTCCGTTCTTCCTTTCTCTTTAGATACCTCCTTTCAGGCAGTGGCTGTGCAGCTCCACCTGGATAGGAGGTATACTATCATTTCTGCGTACATTCCACCGTCAGCTGATTTCGACGCGGGAAACTTCCGCCGCGTCGTGGCACGGTTGCCGAGGCCCTATCTCTTGCTTGGAGATCTGAACGGCAGGAATCCTCTCTGGGGAGATTACTCCATAAATCCCAGGTGACAAGTCCATGCCGATCTGATCGAAGAGCTTGAGATGGGTGTCCCAAACGTGGATGAGTTTACGCATCACTGTCCGAGAACCGCTTCATTTTCTTGCCTTGACCTATCTATGTGCTCCTCGGATGCACAGCCTGATTTTGTTTGGGGGGTGGTCGATGACCTCCATGGTAGTGATCACTTTCCCATTCAAATATCCTTTTCAGGGCAACTGCCGCCTGAGAGACCACCTCAGTGGTGCTTGGCGCGGTGGCCTGCATTTCAGGAAATGACTGAATTCTCTATCTCAGTCTAGGAGTTTAGGTCGGTAGATGAGGCCGTTGAGTTCTTCTCCGGCAACCTCATCGCCGTGGGCCTGACTACTATTCCTAGGATGTCTGGCCGTTTTGGACGCTGACCACTCCCATGGTGGTCGGCCGAGTGTGAGACGGTCCTCAAACAGAAGCGTTATGCCGACATGCGCTATAAGCGCCGCCCGAACGATTTCACTGTCGCTGAATTTCGTCGGACTACGGCTAGGTTCCGGTATATTTCGAAGCACGCCCGCCGCTCTTCTTGGCGGGCATACGTGTCATCACTTAACGGAAAGACCCCCTTTAGCTGAGGTGTGGAAGCGAGTCAAAAGGATTCGGGGCAAGTTCTCGCAGGACCCCCCTCCCGTTCTCCAGGAGAATGGGACCGCAATCTCGGACCCCGCGTCCGTGGCGGAATCCTTAGCGACCGCTTCTTCCGCATTCTCTAGCCGTGATGCTGCTTCGCCAGCATTCAATGCACGTCGTGATGTCGCGGAAGGCGTCCGGCTGGACTTTACCTCCAGAGGCGGAGAACCCTTCAACGACAAGTTTACGGTGAGTTAGTTGCGTTCCGCTCTCGCTTCGTGCGCGGACACCGCCCATGGTCCGGACGATGTCCCGTACGCCATGCTTCGACACCTGGGTGAGCGAGGCATGGCCTTTCTGTTAGATTTGTTCAACAGAATCTGGGTGGAAGGTCTTCTCCCAGACTCCTGGCGAATCGCTACTGTGCTCGCCTTTCGCAAGCCGGGGAGATATCACTCTACTCCGACCGGTTTCCGCCCAATCTCTCTTAACCTCTTGCGTGTGCAAGTTGATTGAGAAATTGGTAAATGTTAGATTAGCCTATTTCCTGGACAGCGGAGGCCATCTGTCTTCTGCACAGTGTGGTTTCTGTAAGTTCCACTCCACGTCCGATGCTCTGCTCCGACTGGAAAATGCCGTCTGCGAGGCTTTTCTTCGTAGACAGCACTACGCCACGGTGTTTTTTGATCTGGAGAAGGCCTATGATACCGCATGGCGATACGGTATCATGGAGACTCTCCACACGATGGGGGCGAGGGGACGCCTCCCAATGTGTATATCTGAATTTTTGCGAGATCGTCGATTCCGCGTACGGGTGGGGGGAGCCCTCTCCGGCCCAAAGGAGCAGGAAGAGGTTGTCCCGCAGGGAAATGTCCTCAGTGTCACACTCTTTGCCCTGAGCATCAACAGCATCACCTCGGTGCTGCCAGAAGATGTTCTCGCTACGCTCTACGTGGACGACCTTTCGATCTCTTTTGGCGCGGCCCAGATGTCAACTCTGGAGCGTCGACTCCAACAGGCATTGAACCGCGTCTCTCGCTATGCCGAAGCGCACAGGTTTCGGTTTTCTTTGTCCAAGACTAAGGTGGTGCACTTCTGCCGCCATCCACAGCTCCACCCCGACCCAGATTTGTTTCTTAATGGGGTGCGCCTGGATGTGGTTGAGTCGCACCGTTTCCTTGGTCTTGTATTCGACCGACGCCTCACCTGGGAGGCTCATATTCGCAGCCTTAGGGTCTCTTGTATCCGCGCCATGGACATTCTCGGTTCCGTGACGTTCAGCGCTTGGGGCGCTGATAGGGCTACCGCCTTACTTTTTTTATCGATCCTTTGTTCGCTCGAAGCTCGACTACGGATGCGAGTTTTATGCATCCGCAGCCGAGCGTTTATTGCGGAAGGTGGATTCGATCCACCACACCGGCCTTCGCCTTGCGACCGGTGCCTTCCGCACTTCCCCCATTGAGAGCCTGTTGGTCGATGCTGGGGAGATGCCACTCGCCTGTACGCGCGAGCCCGGCGCCTCCCTCAGTCGCCAACAGCTCTCACTGCATCCGCAGCTGATCTCGATGGTGCCTATGCCGCCGAGAGACGCCAGTCATACCCTAAGCCCTTTGGGTTTAGGGCCAGGAAACTCCTTCGAGAGGTTGATATAGCTCTCGGGCTGGTGGCGCCCCTGGTTCTGCCCAGGACGCCACCCTGGAGGGTACCACATTTGGCTTTTTGTCGCCACGCCTCTGCTCCCAAAGCTTTTACTGCGCCGGGAGTATTGCGTTCGACCTTTTTGGAGCACACATCGTGTCACGCTGGTACCGTGCCAGTGTATACGGATGGCTCCAAGTCCCAAGAGGGGGTCGGCTTCCACGCCGTATCCCCTCTGTTTGAAGTCAGCGGGGCTCTACCAGGCGCTGCGTCTGTCTTCACGGCCGAGCTGGTGGCAACACACCACTCGGTACGGGAGATTACGCGATGTGCCCGGTTCGGAGACCGGATTGTGATCTATAGCGACTCACAAAGCGCCCTGAGTGCTCTCGGGGCATTGGAATCTTCGCATCCCCTGGTTCGCGATATCCGTGACGCCGCGGTTTTGGCGAGCCGGGCAGATGTCGAGATTATCTTCTGCTGGGTTCCTGGACATGTAGGAATTGCGGAGAATGAGCGCGCCAATGAGGGCACCAAAGAGTCCGCGAGGACTCAGCGACCGGACCAGCGTTTCGCTATTCCTCACACCGACTACATGGCAGGAATACGGGCAGCTCTTCGGACTGCTTGGCAAAGAAGATGGGAGACGGTCGAAGGGAACTTAAAGTTGCGTGCCATTGCGCCGTGACTTTTTTCATTGACCTATCCCCCAATGCCGCCACGGCTTCAGGTCGCTTTCTTTCGTCTCCGAATCGGGCACACTCGTGTGACGCATCGCTATTTGATGGAGCACTCGCCTGCGCCCTATTGCAACGACTGCGTCGTCTCCCAGACTGTTGGCACATTCTTGTCGAATGTCCCAGTCTAGGTGATCTTCGCGCACGACACCTTTCCCGGTACCGGGATGGGCGGGGTCGTTACCGCCTGTCCCTTGTACTTGCGATGAGTGCGTGCACATCGACTGGTGGACTTATTGACTTTTGGGGGGAGCGGCCTTCTCCCTATTATTTAAGCAGGGTTTGTTTTTTGTTTTGTTTTGTTTTTTGCATTTGTTTTTGTTTTTTTCCTTTCCCCCATTTAGGGTGTTTTTTTTCTTCGTTTAATTTTATTTTAAAGTAGCCTAGAACTTGGCCAGTTTTAATACGGCGACTAATGCCCATGTAGGCAGTCGCCAGATGAGCTCTAATAAAAAAAAATAAAATTCTAGACATTTCCATTTTATGCTTTTTCATCGCTTTCTTTAGAGGCCATCTCGCCTATTTTCCTCGTCGCAGGCTACTATCGCAGGCCAGTCGGCAACCATCTTTCATTGGGGTGGTGGGGTTAACATGTTTGCATTCTTCCCCCTCTTTCTCTCTTTAAAAAAGACCCAGTCTCCTTTGACCCTCTCCCCATCTATGTTTCGATGCTTAAATTTCTCCTTTTTTTCCCCTCCTCGCTCAATTCTAAAGCCACTCAACCTAGATCAAAATGCCTCCTTCGATCTCTCAACAGCACCTCTGCTTTCGTTTCTCTTGTTTTGTTGTCGTGTTTTTAAATTATTTATTTTAATGTAGTTTAGTATTAAGCCTCTTAATTAATTACGGCCACTTATGACCTTATAGACAGTCGCCAGATGGACGTTAAAAAATTAACACCTTCCTTTCTTAGCTTCTTGAAAAGCGGTGTCAGCCCGAATTCCTGTACACTCGTCGTCCTCCAACACTGATGAGAGAGTTTGGATTTAGAGCTGGACAAAACGCTGAATCCACCCTTAATGAAACTTCCCGCTTTCGCTGATGCTGGTCATCCTTCTATTCGTCTTTCTTGATATCTCGGCAGCCTTTGATACTGTCGATTACCCTTTCTTTGTTTTCGTTGATTCCTGATGATTTCTAGAAGCATCATTGACTTGTTCGACTGTACTCAGTTTGTTCACATCGGGAGTAATATATCTTGACTGGCGGAGGTGCAGTGTGCTGTTCCGCAAGTCTTGGTTCTTGGTTCGTTTTTTTTTCGTATCTTCCTACCCTTGCAATTCTTATGCGTCCCGGCGGTCTATCATTTCATTTCAATGCCGATGACGCTAAAGTCTTCCTAATCCCTCCACAGCCTTGTTTACCGACACTTTTAAGTCTTTTATCCGCGTAAGACATTACTGAATAGCTCTCGGACACCTTTCTGAAACTCACTAATTTCCAATGCGAGGTACTGCTGTTGGGTAAACATTCGGATGTAGCCGTTTGTAAAACTACTATTCTTCTTTTATTAAACTTAATTGGCTTCTCGGTTCTCCTTTCTCCGTCAATTTTGATAGTCACCTCCCTCAAAGCTTGTGTGTGCAAGTCTTATCTGTTCCTCTTTAACCTTAACCACATTCGCTCCCTTTAGCCACACTAGTTTCGATACCGTTATATATGAATTCCTTACTTCCTGCCCTTCTCGCTGGATCCCATTATTTCACTTTACTCCTTCACCTTGTTCAAAAATTTGCAACCAGTGTTGTTCGCTGGGGACATTTCTCTCGTTAATCCTTCACCACAGCCCTTCGTGAAATACACTGGCTATCCACCCTGGAAGATACCACCTTTGACTGTCGCCACAACTCCGCTCTCAAAGCTTCTCCGGCGATAGGACTATCTCGTTTGACCTTTTTGAAGCTTCACTCCTCTTCACACTGGCAAGAATCAGCTCAGCCCTCCGGCTGCATTTCAAAATAGATGGGAACCTTAAGTTACTTAGCATCGCGCCGCGACTTTTCTCGAGGACATACCCCTCAATACCTCGGCGGCTTCAGGTCGCCTTGTCTTTTTCCAATTGGACACATCGCAATTTGAGGGAGCGCTCCCCTCCACCTAACTGCGACGACTGCCTTGTTCCCCAGATTGTTCGGCACATTCTTGTTGTGTGTTCCAGTCTGACGGATCTTCTCGCCGCACGTTACCCCTCCCGGTACATGTACCCTGGCGGGTTCGTGTATACCAGACTGTGGAGTTGAGTTGTTGGATAAGACTGGTCTCCTCCATTGTATATAGTTGTCTTTGCGGGGTTTTGGTGCATACTCGGAAGCCTTGAGCGTGCTCTTTTTGTTCATATCTATGGTTTCTTTCTGGTTTGAATAGCGCCTTACAAAAAAAGTATTATTTTTGTTAATTTGGAAATTAATGTCTTAATACTATAAAAAAAAGAGAAGGCGATAGGAGTTTATAAGAGCGTGGGCACTTGGGGTGTGGGGGCCAGTCAAGGATATTCAAGTCCGTATTTTTGAGTTTGTATGAACTTGTTTCCGGAGGCCTGTAATACTCCCTTCCGAGGCCATATTCGAGTTGGGAAGGTTTTGTATTCCAATCTTTGTATCCTCTAATCTTTTTCCACTGTTTCTTGTTTGTTTCCCCCTTTTTTTCTATGTATGTATCCCATCCACTCATTCTCTATTGTGTGAAAATAACCTCGTTTGTTACACGGGTTGTATCTTTCATTTAAAAAATGGGTGCTAAGTAAGAAAACAAAGAATACGTGAATGAACCCCTGTGAATATATTTCTTATTTAAAAATTAGAACAATCAACGATGAGCATCTGCAACATAGAGTTTTGGGAAAGTGACTCTCTTTAGGGGAGTATCAGTATAGTCTCGGGGAAATTAGGATGAGGTAAGTAGAAGTGAAGGCATTCAAGTAAACGTACGGAAGACCAAGCAGGGAAGTGAGCAGAGGGCTAGGAAGATAGTGTGGTAATGATAAGACCATAATGAATGATACATTGAAGATATACTACATCGATAGTAGGAGCATACGATATAAGATTTGGTAAGAGAACTAGTGAGCGTAGGGAATTTTGATGTTATAGATCGGAGGTCCAGATTGATGGTTATAGCACCCCGTAAGGGGCGCGGCGATTTGCCATCCTGGCCGCCGTGCTGACGAGACTCAGCACCCCATCCGACCCCAGCTTAGCCTCTTCTTCTTTCAGACAGCCTGTATTTATCTCCTACTTCGTCACTTCACCTACAACCTCTCCAACAACTTTCTTTGGTCGGCCTCTATTTTCACAGGGTAGATGCTGACCTTCTCAGCCAACTATTCCAGATCGGGGGGGAGGGGGAGGGGGAGGGGGCAATGTTCCCTAACCCCTGAGCTCCGGTTTGAAATGGTGGGTTTTTAACAACCTTCTTCATCCCCACCCATACCTTCCTCACATCCCTTTTCTTTCTCTCTTCACACTCTATCAATTTTACGCCGTGTCCAAGGTGGAGCCGCCATGCTGAGGGACTGCCAGGCCACCAGGCTTGAGGGGTGGTCTTAAATGACGGCACCTGGCTCTGCCAGGTCTGTACGCACACCTTGCAGGGCGGGCTACTGCGAGGAGTGATGAGCGTGTGCATCCCGTGAGAAAATTAAGGTCACCGCATGCCCAATGATGCAAATATAAAAAAAACAACTTCCCCTTTCCCCCTCACAATCAACGGAGCCGCCTTCGGGCAGCTCTACAAAAAAAAATGGAGGTCCCCTCCCCCTGTGCTTGCGCAGGGGACCCTCCAAATTTCTCTAACCGGAGGGGAGGCTTACTCCTCTCCTTTGCCTACGGGTGTAGGGGACTCCCCCTCACCCCCTTCTCTGGAGATGCCTTCGGGCACCTCCCTCTTTCCAGCGGCAGTCCCCCCTTTACTTTCCAAGGGGACTGCCAAGAAAGCCAGCAGGCAGCCCATAGCCGACCGCTCCCCATTGAAGCGGCTTGGTAGGGCAAACCCCCTTAGGGGGGGGAGATGGAAGCCAGGCCCCTTCGGTCGCTTCCTTCAAAAGACCTGCTGGCTAGAATACTAAACCTAGCTGGGTTCAAGGCCTGTGCCCCCCAAGACGAGACTAAAGACACTGCTGCCAATAGGACTTGTGATGTCCTGGAGAGGGGGGCAAATGGAGATCCCACCCGAGATAGACATGGTCCTTGAGGCAACCCAGCTTCAGACGGTAGGGCTTTCATTGGAGCGAATCCGAGCTCGGCGCTAAGCACCGAACTCGAGTCCGCTCCTATGCAAGGTCCTCCTCAAACGGCTAGGGTTTCCAAGGCAGTACAAGGAGGGTAGGGATCTCCTCCTCCGACCGGTGCCCCTACGACTGCCAGGACCTTCTCCATCCCTGAGAAGGACCTGTTTGAAGTCAGCGGGCTCTGCCAGGCGCTGCGTCTGTCTTCTCGGCCGAGCTGGTGGCAATACACCACTCGGTACGGGAGATTACGCGACGTGCCCGGTTCGGAGACCGGATCGTGATCTATATCGACTCACAAAGCGCCCTGGGTGCTCTCGGGGCATTGGAATCTCCGCATTTCCTGGTTCGCGATATCCGTGACGCCACGTTTTGGCAAGCCTGGAGGATGTCGAGATTATCTTAGGCTGGGTTCTTGGACATGTAGGAATTGTGGGGAATGAGGGCGCCAAAGAGTCCGCGAGGACTCTGCGATCGGACCAGCGCTTCGCTCTTCCTCACACCGACTACATGGCAGGAATACTGGCAGCTCTTCGGGCTGCTTGGCAAAGAAGATGGGAGACGGTCGAAGGGAACTTAAAGTTGCGTGCCATTGCGCCGCGACTGTTCCCATGGACCTACCCCCTAATGCCGCGAAGGCTTCAGGTTGCTCTCTGTCATCTCCGAATTGGGCACACTCGCTGGACGCACCGCCATTTGATGGAGCGCTCGCCAGCGCTCTACTGTGAAGACTGTGTCGTCCCCCAGACTGTTCGGCACCTTCTCGTTGAATGTCCCAGTATGGGTGATCTTCGCGCACGTTACCTGTCCCGGTACCGGGATGGGCGGGGTCGCCACCGCCTGTCCCTTGTGCTCGGGATGAGTTCGTGCATATTTACTGGTGAACTTACAGACTTTTGGGGGGAGGCTGGCCTTCTCCCCTTTATTTAACTAGGTTTTGTTTTTGTTGTTTTTTTTGTAGGTCGCCATTTTCCCTTTTTATTGTTGTGTTTTCATATTCTTATTCTAAAGTAGCCTAGTGCTAGGCTGTCGTGATTGCGGCGACTTATGCCCAAGTGGGCAGTCGCCAGATGGGCTCCTAAAAAAAAAAAAAAAATAATGGTTATGGCATGTTTCATAGAGATGTGAACAATGGCGGAAAGCAGGAGGGGGTGATAATTTATATTAAATGATAAGTGTCCAGTGTTGTTAAAACTATGATTAAAACATACTAACACAGATTCATTATATCTAGACGTTGAGGGGAAGGATAAACTTATATAGATCGCCTAATCCTAGTAAGGATGCTTCATGTTCTCTGTGACAGGAGATAGAACGTGCATGTAGCATTAATCATTAGTGTATAATTGGTGCTTTTAATTGAACAAATATAGACAGGAGCTCTTGTGGTTATATGATCTGAAGGTTGAGGAATTTTTTAATATGCTGCAGGATAATTTTCTTAAATAGGTCATACTAGGGGTAAAAATAAATTAGATTTAGTTCTAACGAATAGACAGGAGGGTATTAGCGATACGGAGATTGGGGGAAATTTGAGAAACGGACCATTCCGAAATTAGATTGAAGTTTAATTGGAACGGGATTCTACGTAGTAAAAGGCTAAAATCACAGATATAGAAAACTAGATTATATTGGTTTGTGGAGACGCCTCGAGACTTGTTTTGGGATTAAAGAGTGATTCCAGTTCAAGGAATGTGTGGTCAATGTGAGCCGTCGAAGAAGATAACACTCGGGTAGAGGATTAATGAAGATGAGGTATGTGAGGCAGTTATAAGCAAATAATTGACGGAAAGAATATGAATATTCCGTTTCGGGTAGTTAGAACCAAGGTTATCGACCCTAAATGGATGTCGGATAAAATTAAACATTATATCGGCATTAAAAATGCAATTTATAGGAAATTAAAAAAACAAACAAACAACCGGTGAGGGTCAATTAAGGTGAACTCGAGACATTAAAAAGTTAATTCGGGTAGCAAAGAGAAATTATGAAATTAAAGTGGCAAATAAGTCTCATAAGATCCCAAGGGTTTCTTTCATTATACAGGATAATGAGGCTAAGAGTTAAAATAGTTCCACTTAAAACTACAGACAGAGAGTTATTGAATAAATGATGTTAACGCAATGGTAAATAAGATTTTCTGTCAGTATTTACACAAGAAGATAATCTAATTGTACCCGAGGGGAGCTTGATCTTCAGTGGTAATGAGGGGAAATTAGAGAATATTTTAACTATTAAGGAGATAGTCTCGAAATAAATAGAATTAAATCTTGTAAAGCACCAGGTCCTGATGAGATTTTTCCTATGATTTTGGAGGAATGTAAAGATGTATTAAGTTAGAATTTAGCCTGCATATATAGAGAGGCGTTATAGAGATTGTCGTTTTACCAACGGCGTTGTGGAAAGCTAAATGTGATTGGTATCTTTAAGAAGGGGGATAATACGATTGTCTAATTACCGGCCATTGAGCGGGGGAGGGGGGGTTAAGGTTGGTTGGTTAAGAGGTGCCTTGGCGCACAACACTGCACGGTGATCGCGCCTCATTGGGGGGGGGTGGGTGATGGAATCTGTAATAGTGAAATCTATTAAGGATCACTTAGATAAACATAGTCGATTGAAGAATCTCAATACGGTTTTACTTGAGTCAAATCGTGTTTGATTAATTTACTCTCTTTTTATAGAAAAGTGTTCGATGCTCGCAATGGAGATGAGAATTAGGATATTGTTTATTTGGATTTGAGTAAGGCTTTCTCAGGGTGCCGCACTTCCCGCTTTTCAATAAAGTTGAAGCGCATGTGATCGAGAGAAGGATTTTTAGAGGGGATTCAGTCGTGGCTTAGTGACAAGACAGCAAAAAGTTAGTATAGGTTGGATTAAATCTGAGTAGAGGGAATGTTGCCATTGTTGTTTCTGAGGGGTCGGTGTTAGGGCCGTTGTTCTTGATTTAGATTAATCTCGATTTAGGGATAGTTAAGTGACCTGTGCAAGTTTGCTTAAGACACCAAATTGGGTACGATTATTAGGTGAGACTCCAATGTTGAGGTATTCCAAGTGAATTGACCAAACTATTGGAATGGTCTGAGAAGTGGCAAAAGGGATTTAACATAAGCAATTATAGGGCACTTTATCTAAGTAAGAGTAATCCGCTTAATAATTATAAATTGAATGGGAGAGTTTTAGGAAGATCAGAATGCGAAAGATACTCGGGTGCTTGTAAGTTCCGACCATAGACCTAGAAAACAGTGCTTAAGTGCTAGGAATAGAGCTAATAGGGTAGTATGGTTTATTGGGGAGAGCTTAAGAAATAGGACTGCTGATGTCATTCTGAAACTGTACCTGGCATTAGTCATGCCTTCATCTTGACTATGTGGTGCAATTTTGGTCACCGTAATTTATAGGATGGATATTGGGCCATGGATTAAATAGGCTGGGCTCAATAGTCATGTGGTAGAATAACGAAGCGAACATGGGCAAAAGGTACATAAGCTAGATCGCCAGGGTATACGGGGGGGTGAGGGCATAAGCAAAATAGGGGGCGGCGATATCCCACTTCGATCACTTTCAAAAGCTGGCGTGGCCAGATCGCTTCAGCGAACGATTATCACGAGTGTTTACGAGGATGCAATTGACCTTTCTTGAAGAGTCCGGGGTCAAATGGTTGGCGCTTTTCTATGAACCTTACACGACTACTTCAGCCTATCAGAAATTGTTTAACCGAGTGATGCAACAAAAAGCTCTTTTGAACGACGGGTTTCATTGAAAGGTTTTTCTGTTTATGATCGTCAATTTATGGAACCAGTCGACTTCATTCATCCTTTTTTCGTCTTAAATACGAGACAGGTTCTTGGTGGAACGGGTGAATTTCCCTCGAGGTTGAGTTGTGTCAAACGATTGGCCCAACCAAGTCATTTGGATCTTGGACATAAAATTGGTGAGATTAGGGAGCGTTAGAGACAAAGATAGTAAGAGAGGAAGGTGGTGAAATAGGGTGAGTTTAAAGAATATAGGATGTGTGGGAGACAGAATTAATAGGTCCCTTGGTTAAAGGGTAGCTCTGTTTGTTTTAGTTTTTTGGATGAATTTTGTTTTTTGTTTTTATTTAATAAACTATAAAATTTATAGTTTATTCAATTAAATTAATCCTCTTAATTTAATTCTTAATTTTGTTTAGTTCTTAATGGCATTTAATGGCATTCAAGCCTTTATTTGAGGCGGGTTTTTTATTCCCGCTGTGGGTTTTCGAAAAAGTTTAGTTTTAGTTACATTTGAATTTTTGCAAAGTTTGAATTTCTCCTAAAGAAACTTAAGCGTTACACGAGTCGTTTTTTTGTGTTTTGTCGATTTTGGCATTTGTATTTTGGAGTCACGTCGCCGTCAGACTGTATCTTAGTGCTTTTAAATGGTCTTATTTGTCGGTCGACTTCGATGTCTAAGTGTGTACGAGAGAACTCAGGGGTCAAGCGGGTGCCAATGGCTTGCCAGATACTCTTAGCTCTCTCGTGGAGCGCCACGTTGATCGGAGATAATCCAACCGAGTCGTGGAGCTCCCTCTGTCGTTTGTGTTCTCTTCTTCGGGTGTTTGTGATGAGAAGTACCGCTTTATTCTGGATAATTTGTAGTTTCGCAATGTGGGTCCTGGCGCACGTATTCAACGGCACCGGGGGGCACAGGAGTCTCGAGCGAATGCACGCATTGAATATCTTGAGTTTATTTGAGGGATTTAGGTCACGGAACCTATAAAACTCCCTCAAATCTCTCTTGCTATTCGCGACTGTTCGCTCGATATGACTCTTGTAGCCCCCTGTGGTGATTTTGAGCCCCAGAACCGTCCCTTCCAGACAGTAGGGGATTCGCTTCCCTTCTCCACGTATATCACTGAAGGTCTTGCGAAACGGAATTATTTTGAATTTTGGGGCATTGGTTGATATCTTCCATCTCTTCTCGAAACAGTTGATGTTAGATATCTTCCTAGCCGTATTTCTCGCCATAAATTCCCTGTGAATATAAGCAGCGGTACAAATTTGCGATATGTCGTCAGCGAACTGTACGTATATCGTACCCTCGGAGAGAGGTTGTGGTAGGTCGTGTGTATAAATGTTGTATAAAAGGGGACTGAGACAGCCCCCTTGTAGGACCCCTGCTTCGAGCTCGAATTCGGGGCCTTTATGTTCTCTGATATGAATGTATGCTCTCCTCTCCATTATGTAGTCACATATAATCCTCTCAAGAATGGGGTTGAAGCCTACTTGAAGGATCTTAAATTGTAGTCCTCTCTTCCAAACCTTATCAAAAGCTTTTTTGACATCGCGGAGCACCAGGTCAGCATGCATTTTGTCTGCCTTGATCTTAGTGAGCTTTTTGGTGACAACGGCTTGCCGTGTCAGTCCCTCTTTTCCTTCTGAAGCCGTGTTGCTGCTCGTTATGCAAGTTGGCTAGATCGAGAAAAGAGTTGACTCTATTAGCCAATATCTTCTCGAAGACTTTGCCAGCAAATTCTAGGAGATATCGGTCGAAAGCTGGCAGGGCAGTCCGGGGGCTTACCCGGATTTTGGATGAAAATCATCTTGGCCACTTTCCACTGATCGGAGAAATAGCCCGTGTTCAGAGCGGCGTTCATGATGTTGAGAAGGCCATTCCAAACGTTAGGCGAGGCCTTGATCAAATTCTCGCGGGTCAGCTCAGTAGTACCCGCTGCTCTTTGACGAAAGGATTTTAGAGTAACGGAGAGTTCTAGGGCAGTTATTCTACCGCCATAGCCCTCCATCACTCTTTCCTGCGACACACAGTGATGAAGAGAGGTTTTGTGTATTTGTGTGTTTAGCTGTTAGATTACATCAGTTTCGAATTCGAGGTCATTTTCTTCTGGGGTAATTTTGAAGATTGAAGACCAGAAAATCCTAAACATTTCCTCAATCTCTTCAGTCTCGTTAATTTTTTTGCCATCGTGAATGATTGTCATTTTTGTTTGTGGAGGTTTTCCTTTAAGACGTTTAACCGTCTGCCAGAATGTGTGTGAGTCTCTTTCTATGTCAAGTCTTTCTATTAGTCCGTCCCATAGTAGTATTTGTTGGTCCGTAATTAGTGTCTGGAGTTCGTCTTTTATTTGTCTTAGTCTTCTGTGGGCATTGTGGTTGGGGCCTATCAGCGCTACTACATTGGACAGGTCGCTATATTCATGGGCCAGGGCATTTTGATCGGTTTTATTAGAAAGTCAGTGATTTTATCCATCTCCTCATCTATTTTTTTCTAAATTGTCATCAAATAAAGGGTCGGGGATATAATTTAGAAGGTAATTTTTATAGCTTTCCCAGTTCGCTTGCTTATAGCTTTTGCGTTCTGGGATTTCAATTTGAATGGGATTTACTCTTATTGTAATTTGATAGCCTGGTGGTCGCTCGGAATGATGGGGCCCGTTTCATTGTAGTAGTTGTAAGGAAACCTGATGATAGATAGGACTATATCAGGTTTCGTTGCTGATCTTTCCGTTATGTACTTCGGGAATTCTGGTCCGATCCTTGTTATGTATTGTCTGTCAAGTAGTACTTCGATGTTTCTGCCTGTATTGTTGTAGGAGGTATATCCTGCCGCAACACCTTGCCTTAAGATCTCCGGCAAAAATTACACTTTTCTTGTGGCTAAATATCTGCAAGAGTTTGTGCATGGGCAAATAGTCGCGTCTTGGGGGTTTGTACCTCGTGGTTACGACCATTCCCCCTAGGGCAGTACCTACTTCATTGTCAAGGTAGGATTCATCTAAGTCCTCTAGTGTCCTGTATTTTAGTCCTTTTTTGACGGCTCTTGCGCAGCCATCATACTGTTCCTGGCTATGATTCCTACTAATGACGTCGTATTGAAATAATTTTAACTGTTTTTGCGTGGTCAGTCCGCGCAAAAACACACCCATCGACATTCATATGTATAATTATAAGTCTGGCTCATTTTGTGTAATGTTGGTTCTCTAGAGTGTGGGATTAAAGTAGACGTTTATTCGCGATCTACTTTAGCCCCATGAGGTGTACTGGGCGGGGTGCGCCTCCGGCCGTTTCTTTTTTACCTCTGTCCCGTGTCCGTCCGTGATTGTGTGAAAGCAGTCCGTGGTCAGTTTTATCATGTTTTGATCGAGAGCATCCTCAACCTGTCGCTCCAGAACCTCATCTGAGCATTCCCACTTGTATCTTCCGGTCCTAAGACCTTCGGCTACTTCGCGTAAATCGATTTCGGTTGGCAAGGGAGCCGATTCGTGGGCATATAATTTGAGGTTGAAACCTCCCGCGTGGTATTTTAGCTGGTGTTCTCTCCCTCACGATGTGGAGGTTGACCTTGGGCTGCGGGATTTAGAAGTTTTTCTCGCTCGTGGAGACCTGTCCTCCTTGGGTCGCACTGCTTCCTTTTTGGGGGTGTGATTTTTCGTGTTGCTTGTATCAATGGTGTCTTTCATGGGTGAAAGTGGCGCCTGTTTTGTTGTTTGCGTTACCTTAGGTTTATTGAGACGGGGCTCGCCTGTGATGGCTGTGTTTTGTGGCGTGGGCACTTTTTGGCACGTTTCTTGGCACTGAGGGGCTACGCTTATTCTCATAACCTCCTCTGAAGGTGGGTTGTCCGGAAACCACATCTCTTGCAGCTCGTTCTTTACGAGCATGCGATTGACTTCCGTGGCAATAGTACGTGGGCGAGTGATGTGCATAGTATGTGCAGCACATTATTTTGGTTTATGTTTTCCTGTTGTTGGTCTCGACAATGGCGGCTTTGGCTACTTTTGCATAAGTCGAATTGGCCTTTTTCTCTTCAGTGTCGCGTTTCAATTGAGTTTTCTTTTGAATTCCTGCTTTTTAACCGGACATGCCATAGACATAGTCCGGTGGGGGCCTTCACAATTTAAGCATTTGGGTGAGTTACTTTTACAGTTGCGCCAAAAATCGTCGCGGCCGGCGCAGATAGAGCATAGCGTAAGGTCTTTTTCCGGGCAGTGGAACTGGTGTGTTTGCCGTACTTATAGCGCCGAAAGCACATTTGTAAGCCGACAAGCTCCTCACGTTCCATCTGCTCTGCGCACTCTTACGTTTAAGAGAAGCAAACCATTTTCCTTAGCTTTTTGAGCTAGAGCCGTGTCGCCGAATACAACCATAAACACGTGCGTGTAATTCTTGAATTTGATAACCTCAGCTACCGTTGCCCATTGGTGGTTCCGTTCAATTTTGTTTTGAATCTCATCTGCCGAGTGGCACCCGACCCAGGAGTCGAGGCGCCTGTAGGTTAGGCTACGGTGGGTTTTAATTTGTGGCGGTGTGGTCGGTTTCAGATTAATCGTCTTCAGGCATTCAACTGCTTTGCTTGAGGTCAAGGCTTCACAGTCGGCCTCCCTCGCGCAAATGGCCGAGTAACCCTTTTGGATGTCAATAAGTCTAACCAGTGCAATACTCAATGATCCGAACATTTTTTAAAGAACCTTTACTCTGTTTGGTTTTGGGCCCTCCGAGAGGACCCGGAGAGTGATGCGGAGAGTCTCCCTCATTTCTCCTGCATCCTATCAGATAGGGGATGATATTATGATATGAATTATATATATATATATATATATATATGTGTGTGTGTGTATACACCGAGAAATGTTTTAGAAATGAGGGGATGGGGGGAATGGAATGAGAGATCTAGGGGCCAAGGTCCAAGTAATTTTATACAACTTTACCTTAAACTTCCTTCCTTCGGGCTTGCGGGTGGGTCAAATGAGGCTCCGGTCCTTTTATCTAGCAAAGGAGCGAAGATTTCGCCCTTCACCTTCCTAGATCGAATAACCAGTGGTCCACTTTTCGAACGTATTGCGCTCTTTCACTTGACTAGTTTTTATTGTCACTACACAAGCGAGTCGCACAAATTCACCTTCACAAAAATTCAGTTTGTAAAAATTCCGAAAAATTTGGCACAGCGGTAAAACAGACTAGCTAAGGCAACCGGAGCAGTCCCCAACGAACTCATTAAATATACGGTCCGGATTTTATGCCTAAATCTATACATGAACCAGGCAATGGCTTCGCCACTCCCCCCTACGGGGGAAGCTTGCGCTTCGCTACTAAGATTAAAATTTAAAATCTAAAAAAAAGCAACCATGGTTAAATTTTTATAAATTTTCTGAACTTTGCCAATTATAATAATTTTAAAAAGGAACTATAAACTTCACCATTTTGTTTTTGATATTATAAAAGAATTATTAGAAATAATTTTGATAAAAAAAACATAACTCATAACCAAACTAAGATGAAATTATTATTCAAATACTCCCCCGAATCCCCTTCTTAAATTATAGTTAGTGATGGTGATGATGATTAGTAGTTTGAGACTTGTTTTTAGTCTATTTATTATCGCAAGCTAGAGTAAAAAAATGCTTAGGTATCTCATTAGATTTCTACGCAAATTCTGAAATTAAATTTCCTATTTTTTACTTTGATTTTCTTTTTCAGAGTTTAGCTGGTCATTCAACCGCTGTAGAATGCGTTCGCTTCGGAGGGTCGGAAGAATTAGTGTGCGCCGGCTCCCTAAGTGGTGCCCTCAAAATATGGGACTTGGAAGCCACTAAGATCGTACGAACTCTGACAGGGCACAAAGCCAATATCAGGTCCATCGATTTCCACCCATATGGAGACTTTATTTGTACCGGTTCCCTGGACACCAACATAAAGGTAGGAGCGCCTACGAATCTCGAAATGGCATTGGCTCGTTTCCTCTCTTTTTGTTATCAAGATATTTTAAGGAAAATGTCCAAAATCTTTATTTTAGATCCCCAAGTAGGATCCTCTTTTGTCTACTCGGGCTACGTACCCTCCCCGCATTTTTATTCCTATTTAACATTTTGAGGAAACGAGGTGTTTGACTGGAGACGACCTCCTTTTCAGTTATGGGATATTCGTAGGAAGGGCTGCATCTTCACCTACAAAGGACACAACTTGACGGTGAACAGCTTGAAGTTTTCCCCCGATGGACAGTGGATATCATCTGCCGGCGAAGATTGCGCAGTCAAGGTAAGTTTGACCTCGGTTCTCATTATTCGAAGGGTAGGGGACTTTTGTAATTCAATGAGGGCGGTTTTATTCTTGAGGCCGTGGATAAATAAATAAAAGGGAGTGAAGGACATTGCATATTGTGGCAAGAACTTTTGTTATTCGTCAAAAGCAGAAAGATGTAGGAAGGCGGTATCGGAAAAGAAAGACGAGTCGGAGCGGTGACGACATTCCTGAGCTTAAAAAGACTCCGTTTAAACCAAGCTTTACCCCCACCCCCCGCCTCTTCGCACTCGCCACACTACACTGAAGTTCAAAAATACAAATTTGAATTCCCTTATGGGCTCTAACGGCAATAGATTTACTCAGTGAATAATGTTTTAGGGGGGCAAACGAAAAAGGAAACAAGTGACTGGCAAGAGTTATTCGGGCGGATTTTTTTAAGTGGACCTGCTTGACCTCCCATTCGCGTGAACGAGAGTCTAGAAATGTGTCGGCCTTCGAGGATGGATCTGGAACTCGACGACGGGCTTCATTGCATCGCACGCTCCGAATGGACCGGCGAACGACCAAACTGACCCAGTCAGTCGCCGCTCAGAGCCATCGGTTTTACAGAGGCGGGTTTGCCTCTCTGCACCACTTGCCTTTATATAAAAAAATAGCGAGGATTGATCAGGGAAAGATCTTTATAGGTAGTTTAGCGAATACCTACTTTACAAGTGAGAGGGATCTTTTATTTAAAAAAAACAACCAGCGGGTGAAATCTTTGAAAGCTTTCAGAAACGTATAGAGATAAATGAAAATAGGCAAGATAAGAGACCCCATGAGGCGTTTGGGAGGACGTACTCCTCTTGATTTTGTATAAAAATGAAAAACAACGAGGGCCTCTCCTTGTCGGCTACTCGACGGCTTCAGGCTACTTTCTGTCGTCTCCGAATTGACAACACTCGCGGGACGCACCACCATTTGATGGAGCGCTCGCCTGCGTCTTACTGTGACGACTGCGTTGTCCCCTAGACTGTTCGGCACATTCTCGTTGAATGTCCCAGTCTGGGTGATCTTCGCGCACGTTACCTGTCCCGGTACCGGGATGAGCGGGGTCGCTACCGCATGCCCCTTTTACTCGGGACGGGTTCGTGTACACTGACTTGTGGAATTTACGACTTTTTGGAGGAGGCTGGCTTCCCCCACTTTAGTTTAGCTTTTTTTGTTTCTTATTTTAGGTCGCATGTTCCTGCGCCGAGGGGAGGCGGGCCTACCCCCGACGCCCAAGCATGCTTCCTTCTTGTAATTTTGCCTTTTGTCGTTATTTTTTATCGTTGTTATTTGTTAGTTACATATTATTATTTTTTTTTTTTTTAATATAACATATTAGTAGGCTGTGTTGTGTACGGCGACTTATGCCCAAGTAGGCAGTCGCCAGATAGGCTACCACAGTGGAAAAAAAAATGGCTTGCGAAAATCTAAAGATGTATCGTGATAATATATCGATATTGAAATAATCGTAAATTTTCCTAAAATGTCGTACCCGACACAAGTTTGTTACAGTACTTCATACTTACTCTATTTCGATTTTTTGGTACTAGTTTCTGTTCGTCCTCTCTTCTCATTCCTATATATAACGGAGACACAATTGAAATGTTTCGCTTCTCTGATTTCTTCGAAACTCTGTGTTCCAATGCTTGCAATTTGGTCTCATTATGAAAGTGACAAGCGCGGCGAGTTTGCGAAGTTCGCTCGAGTCTTTCTTCCCCGATCTCCTTCTCGTTCACATATTTCTCTAAGTTCTTAAAATGTATCTGTCTGACTATTCGCTCGATGCACCCTCCCAACATTTCCAATTCGCTACTTTTATATACAAATCTCTCTCTCAAAAGATTTGTGCGGTGTAGGACCCCCTTCAGATAACCGCTTTCGCGACGCCTTTTTTACCGACTATTATTCTTCATCATCTTGCCCATTTCTTGTGAAAGAAACAGCTCCCGTTGCACTGTCTTAAGCTTGGCGGATTGAAGTTGATGCGTTAGACGTGTCACTCTAGTGAGCTGCCCACTGGGCCATTGCAGACGATTCACTGAGTCTAGATTAAACAAGGTCTGCTGACCAAAAATCGCGTGCTCTCACTTTATCTGATTTATGACCTTACGACCTTCAAAACTTTGAATATTTCCCGGACTAACTTTGAGAGGACTTTGGCAATTATATCATTCGAAAGAGTGTAAAATAACATAAGGGTTTCAAATTTGGTTAGAATCGACTGAATAGTTATGATTTTATTGCCAAATAATTCGCCGGCTAACCTTGGGACGACTTTGACAATTACATTATTCGAAAGAGAATGGAAAACAACATAAGGGTTTCATATTTCGTTAGAATCGGCCGAATAGTTACAATGTTATTGACCCCCCCCCAAAAAAAAAGCAAAACAGGGACCCACCGACATAGTGAGATTATAGTAGGGTGGAGCGAAAAACATTTTTTCGGAAATTTATTTTCCCACCACGATTTTTTTAGGGGCTTCTCTGTCAAATTAAACCTCTTAAAAGGATTTTTGATATAATATTTTTTAAAGATTCTTCAACGCCATTAAAAATTGAAAATAAGGCGATTTTCAACTAAATTTTGACTTTCGTAGATTATATCTGAAAATTAAATTCTAATTTTGAATTGATACCTCCAAACAAATAATTATTCTATTTTAAAGAACAAGTAAACGAAATTTGAAAGTCATTGATTGATATTTAGGGGTTCCTCAATGACATATTATAGTGGCGTACGTGACAATTATGTTTCAGTATCGCGGAAGATCTCGTTGAGCGTGCATGTGTATGTGTGTGTGTGGCTGTCTATTTGCATCCAAAGACTCTATCTAAATGAAGGTGTATGCATCATGCTGGTTTGAAATAAAAGCTAACTCTTCTTCGCAAGATGATAAAAATCTACAGGTTGCATGGAAACAAACGGAAAAAAAGGAAGGAAAACTTATCGAGTAGTTAATAGATTAGTTTTATTCAATAAAATGGAAGTAGAAATATTGATTGTAAAGTTTTATGGAAATATATTTTTTTTTAAGTTTTATGGAAATAATATACCCCGTATAGGACATAAATGTTGATATAACAATTTAAAGTTTGAAAACAAATAGATATAATTTTCCGACATTGTGGGTTTTTTTTTCAAAATTTCAATTGCGTTGAGGAACCTGAAAATATTAATTTAGAAGTCTAAAATTTCAACACAAATCGTTTTTGCTGTTGGGCTCATCAAAAAATCAGGATGGGAAAATGAATTTCAAAATATTTTGTAAAACCCCCTTTTTCGATCCACCCTAAATTCTATAGTCACCCATGACTAAAAAAAAAAGAAAAGAAGCCTGGTATTCATAAGTCTTCGTGCATATATTTAGTCGTTTGTCTTTTTACACGTCCTTCCCTGTGTCATTGCGTGCACTCTGAAAAGAACGGTACATTGGTATGTTGTGCTCGTGAAAAATGATGCCACGCAAGAGAAACGGTTTTCGTTGCGGAATGAAACTACCCATGAGGCTTTCACGCCTTCCTTGTTCCAACTCTCCCCCTAGTATTCTACCCTCGCAATGGACCTTTTATATTTTCTTCACGGACTTATTCAAATATTTTCAAGCGGAAATTCTCCCTTTCATCTTCGGTTTATTTAATAAATACAAACGATGTGGGTTCTAAGATGCCATTGCAAGAGATATCGGATGAATGCGTCATTTTGTTGACAAATTCCGTACCTCACTTGAACACGATGTTGGACCTAACAGCGAGGAATTAATTTGGGACGTTTTTGGTTTAGTGTAGATATTATTTTTTATGAGATGCTTTGCACATCTTTTTAGATATTTAAAGGTCCCCACCCTTCCTTTCTCCAGAATTTAGGGTTATGCTTTTGTTGTAGTTCTTTGAATGGTGGTGGTTCATTTTCCCATTGGATTACACACATTTCTTAATAATTAATTAAACCAAGGTTATGAAAGAGTATTTTTTATCAACATAAATGGCATTGCCAAATAAATATGAGTTAAGTTAAAAGGCTGGCTAGTCCCCCGACCGCCTCTTAAGATACGGTCACACTTAGTCACTTTCTACGGCGTGCAGCTGGCACCACGGGTGGGGGTATTGTTACTCCTCCTCCACAGGAGGGTGAGTTGTATTTCTTAATTTCTTAACCGTGTTATCCCCCCCTCCCATTCCCTTTCAGTTATGGGATTTGCGGGCAGGCAAAATGCTGACCGAGTTTAGCTCGCACACGGGTCCCGTGACTGACGTTGAGTTTCACCCTCATGAGTTTCTCCTCGCGTCCGCCTCTCACGACCGGACGGTCAACATCTGGGACCTCGAGAAGTTCTGCCTCGTCTCTTCTACCGATGCCGACACCGGCCCCATCAGGTAGGGCTTCTCGGTTGTTTAGGGGAGGGAAGGAGGGAGGAGGCTTCTAAGTCTATTTGAGTAAAAAAAAATTAGTAAGATGCCTCATTTGTCCCGCCCGTCGTAGACGAGATCTACCTACCGCAAAATGGAATGCATATAAAGATCAGAATGATAAGCACTGGTGAGCCAACCCTAAAGACACCAGACGCCGCTCCTCTTTGGTGGAGAAGGGGGGGAGGTGGTATTTTAGTTTTGGGAAACCAACCAACGATCGTAGTCACAGGTGATTCCAGTGAGGGAAAAGGGGGGGGGGGTATCGTCCCGCCAAATGGGTATGTGGATAGGAGTAAGCCCATAGGGGATAATAGTGTACCCCAATAGTGGATGCTAATATTCCATCCCGGGGCTCCTACACGGGGAAGAGTGGGTATGTTGTGCTGTGAAGACAGGGAAGGAAAGATAGCCTGGCTGCGATTGGCGATGGGCATGATTATGAATTTGGCGCTACATACGTAGTCCGTCCGTGGTAAGTTTCAGTGTATCCGCCAGTGGGCAGCCAGCTCGTGGCGTCGCTCAGTTTTGTGTCAGCATTCGCTTGGATTGAACCTGTGCCTGGACGCTAGAAATCCAACATTGTACTCACTAAGCTAGCGAGAACTCCTGAAAATATTAGGCTGTTTGCTAGAGCTTCATTTGCAGCGGACGTCTAGTACATGTCTCATTGCGCGCAGTTTAGCGTGGATTCCCGAATACTCGACCCCTCTCATGGACGGGATGCGTTTCGTTTCCCAGCTGCTCAGGTTGTTGTACAACCTCTCCTCTATCATTGGAACACATTTATATTATAATACATGAGTCCTGATTCTCAGCTTAGCGTCCCCAACCAATTCTCACTTTGGTTCAGTTACATTCAGTTGCTCCGTAAGACGCCCTACCCGACTTTCGGCTAGGTTATTCTTACTCACCACCACCACTACAAATGGGGACCTTTGGTAGATTTACTATTTATTAAGTACCGAAACTTAACTTGGTTTGTTTGGGACTAATTATTTGGGGCAATCTTTCAGAACAATCGCTTTCCACCCGAACGGGGACTGCATCTACGCGGGGGCCACGGATGTGCTCAAGGTGTACGGGTGGGAGCCTTCTCGGACATTTGACACGGTTGCGATGGGGTGGGGGAAAGTTCAAGATGTGGCCATTGCTCAAAACCAACTGGTAAGTATCTCGGTGCTTTTTGGCGCATCTCCCACTTTGCTATCGTTACTCTTGCGTCATGTTGTGGTTCAGTTTCTTCATGTCGTCGATGGAAGGAGACTTCTTTGGGGTTCAAATGTGATGAGAGACTAATAAGGATGTGGAGTTTAGGGGTCTGAAGAGGGTAGATATGGTCTAATAGAAAAGGTATTGAGTTTGATGAGGGAACCTTCGAAGGAAAGAACATGGCTTAATATGATTCGCTTTTGATGTTTGGTGTGAGTGTGCTTTAGGGTACTGAAGAGTGGAAACAAGGATTTGGCGAAGAGGTGTAAATATGTGAGAAGTATGGCGGGTTTTGTAAAATCGATTTTAACTTTATGCTTGGTTTACAAGGACTTGATCGTCCTTTAGAGACTCGTTGTATCTTATTCTGAAAACAGGGTGGCAACCATGCTGCAGCTGAGATCCGGAAGGTTGCGTGCCCCGACCCCAACGCCCTGCGGTGCATTCCCTCCCGACCCTAATTAATGCTTGCAGGAGCATCTGCGGCTGTGATCCTTCCGCACATTTTCACTTTCTGAATCTCCTTACTATTGTATTCTTTGTCATTCTAATTTTTTCTTTTTGTTTATTTCATTTTTTTTCCTTCCATGTCCTCCCTCCAATTCCTGTTTTTTTTTTCACTGACTGAACAGGCCCTTGTTGGTTATGGTTAAACCGAATTCCTTATTTTCTATTTAAAAATGGAATAGTGGCCGCTATTTTTCTTCGTTTTTCCACGTTTTTTTTAAGGGGGGGGTAACTTTAATCTTTCATCAGCGGAACAAAACCACTTCGATCCTTAATGCCTTTATTTTGGGAAAGAACTGTACATTCGTCTTCAAGATTAAGTCTTTATTTGCTTACAGATAGGTGCTACTTTCCACGGAGCCTACGTGTCCTTGTACGTAATCGATTTGAAGCGTGTGCAGCCCTTCGGAGGACCCCAGAATGACGCTTCATCCTTCAGGCACGGAGCCGCTGTCAGGAAAAGTTTCATTAAGGATAAGAGCTCCGGGAAAGCAAAGTAAGTTACGGCTTATTGACAAAAGATCAGAACCAGAAAACGGGGGTGGGGGTGTCCCCGTTGTGGGGAGTTTCTGTCAATATGCTTTAATGAACACTACGCTCTTTGATTCTTCTGTGAACTTTGTTCCGAGAGAATGTAAAAGTCCATCCAGGAGTAAAGGTTAAGGAGGGACTTAGTCGGCTTATCCTTGGCCGATTTGTTCCTCTATCACTAGAGCTTTCTTTATTTTTCTCTCATCGGACCCAAAGAGTTAATTAATGTTCATTGTTTTGAGTTTAATCTGTCGTCCAGATCCCAGTATCTAGACTTGGCAGGCACAGAAACGACGAAGGCTACAGGCTAATCACGTACCAGGGTTGGCAAATAAAAAAACCCGGGTTTTATTACTGGTTTTGGGTTTTGTTTTGTTTTTTTCAAGTGAAATTTTAAAAAAACCGGGGTTCCCCCCCCCTTCTAAAAATTACACTTTTTTAAAGAAATGAACGCTACTTATCATTATTTTCTTCAAAATGGATATTTACGTTTATAATTTCAACAAATATGTATCAAATTAAGATTATTTCTCTGATACTGACCCATAATTCATCTTTACTTCTACAGGTTAAGGCTATCATGGGTACCCACAATTCTCGATCATTGATCGGTTACTGTAATCTATTCTTAGCATAATATAATTATTAAACTAATTTTTTATTAATATTATAAAAATAGAGATAGCTATTCTTTTTCTACGTTATTTAATGCTTGTAGTTTTTTTTTTGTTTTTTAACTCGAGATTTGAAAAAACCCAGAATAAAACCCGGGTTTTGGGGGTCCTTTTTAAAATTTGTTGGGGGTTTTGCCAATCCTGTCACGTACAGCAGAGATGATATTCCCTTCCACCTCTCTGCCACCCCCTCCCTCCCATTCCATAACCCAATAAGAATGCAGACGCTCCCCCCCCCCGGGTTATGTATCAACAAAACGGACTCATTCTCTAAACCTTTCCATCCCCCTCTCCGTCTAACTGTACCGCTTCCCAACGGATCAAAACTAAACCCTCTTTGTGGGAGATTTTAAGCCCAAGGACCCTATTTGGCTCGAGCCCCGACAGAATACTGAATAATTACACAATACTTGACAGAATACTTCACATCTTGAAAGAACTTTCCACCCTCACCCTTTCAACATCTATACCTAAGACTTCTTTTCATATATCGCCTCACGACGAAAGCTAAATCACCATAACCTGTACACCCTCCCCTTTCCCTATCCTACGATCATATGTGTTTCATTTCACAATACTCTCCCAACACCCAAATTACAGGTAGGCAACTTGAGCTTTACAGTCATTTTACCAGACTCTAACTCTGCCTGCAGCAATCGGACCTGATGACTGTCTCTTCCTCAAAATCTTCTATCACTTTCTTTATACCTCTTTCACCAGAGCACCCGGTTGGGGTGGTGTGTTTAAATATGTCTGCCTTCTTCCTACCATTTTTTCCCACTGCCTTCCATCTTTTTCTTATCTATCCTTTTACGCATTCGCAAAGTGATGCCAAGTAACATCTGAAGGCTTGTGTTCTCCCAGGACCCAACACTAGTCTGGCTTTCCGGCCCCTATGCCTCCACGATCTGCGGCTATGTCTGCCACGCATTTTCATTTCCTCTAGCTTCACTACTTTCTTTAGAGATCTCTCCATACTGTTTTTCTGCATGATACGGCTCCAAATGCAATCAAACATCGACCCATCATAAACGATCCCATCCACGTCATACACGAGACGCCCTGGCAAGGCTCCGATCTCCACCCAAAACATAACTTCGACTCGGCCATCACAGCTATCTGTAAAGACATATTTACAACATACACAAAACTTGCACACCTTAGATTAGACCTACATGTATAGCTAGATATGTGAAAGAACCCCACTTGGTCGACAGAATTCATCGAGGCGGTCGGCTAGGACAGCAACAACGAGGTTTAACTATTGAAGTTTTTATCATCTTTAATGTTTCTATTTATTATATTTTTCTCATCTGGCTCTTCCTTCCCCCCTCTCTCCAGTTTGAGGAACACTCCCTTAACGTTTAATGATTGCGGGAAAAAATTGTGGATCTTGTTGATTTTGTTCTAGTTGTGAGTCGATCAAAACAGAGGAGGCGTCGGATACGGGGGGCGACGAGCCTCAAGAAGAAGACCCGCCCCCTGAAATAGCGAATCTGAATGACTATAAAGACATCTTTCAAACTCACAGAGAACGTAAGTTTGCTTCCTCCTCCTTCATTAGTCGATTTCTTCTTCGCCTTCATTAGCCGATTTCTTCTCCGACTTCTTCAGCCGATTTCTTCTCCGCCTTCTTTACCCGATTTCTTCTCCGACTTCATTAGCCGATTTTTTCTCCGCCTTCTTTACCCGATTTCTTCTCCGACTTCATTAGCCGATTTTTTCTCCGCCTCAGCCGATTTCTTCTCTGCCTCATTAGCCGATTTCTTCTCCGCCTTCATTAGCCGATTTCTTCTCCGCCTTCATTAGCCGATTTCTTCTCTGCCTCATTAGCCGATTTCTTCTCTGCCTCATTAGCCGATTTCTTCTCTGCCTTCATTAGCCGATTTCTTCTCCGCCTCATTAGCCGATTTCTTCTCCGCCTCATTAGCCGATTTCTTCTCCGCCTCATTAGCCGATTTCTTCTCCGCCTTCATTAGCCGATTTCTTCTCCGCCTCATTAGCCGATTTCTTCTCCGCCTTCATTAGCCGATTTCTTCTCCGCCTTCATTAGCCGATTTCTTCTCCGCCTTCATTAGCCGATTTCTTCTCCGCCTTCATTAGCCGATTTCTTCTCCGCCTTCATTAGCCGATTTCTTCTCCGACTTTATTAGCCGATTTCTCCTCCGCCTCTGCATCTTCTTTGTTTTGTTTTTATAGTATTTGAAGCTTTGTTGCAAGGAAATGATCCCTCAGTCGCGTAGGGCACGAATGTCATATACCTGCCTCTCGGATACTTACTTTGTTGTGTCAAATTTCCCCCGGCTGCTCAATATTTAGGGGCTATGAATTTTGCTGTTGTAGTCTTTGTCTCCTCACCCTTTTCACTGTTCCTCTTCCTTTGTATTCATATTTTTCTTTATTTGTCCCACCCTCTCCTCATTCTTCCTTGAGGGAAAATGCCTCAATTTGTAGATAAAAGGAAGCTTAGGAGTGATCTAACTCGCAGCAATCTAGAAGTAGATTCATCAGAATGAGACGTATTCTGAACGTAGGCACTGATTATTTAGACGTTATCATGCCTATAAAAGAATGGAGAAGCTGGGTTCGGAGCTAGTTTTTATATAATAATCCGATGAATGCGTTATGTTCGCTGTGGATGTTGAGGTGCCGCAGTGGATAGGTAGACGGGTACATTGAGGAGCAGCTGTACGTCTCCCTAGCCCTAGTGTCCGAGAGGAAGTCGTGGCACACTGAGTTGACTTGAACACTGACCTGTCCCAGGGAAGATGATGCGTTTTACCTATGTACCTTTTTTAGAGTATTCCCTCCTTATTTCTGCTCTCTAGGTTAAGAACCTGATCAGCTATCTCCCTTTTGCTTCTTCAGAATAGAGGATTTAGAACCTCTATAAAAAATGCTCACAGTCTATCTCCCTCTTGCTTCATCAGAATAGAGGATTTAGAACCTCTATAAACAATGCCCGCATGCTGTGAGACCAGGCTTGAGGTGTCCTGGTCGCTGGGCCGTGAATAATGGGGAGTGCGATTTCGCCCCAATAACCCATTTTCTGCGCCCAATAGGCTGACCACCACCATGCAACCGTTTTCTGGTGTATGAGCCTGTACTGCTTATAGGACTGGGCTTTACTGCTTTGTTGGCTGTCAGGACAAATATCAAGTCTCGATCCTCTCCGGATTTGCCACATGACATATCTTCAGATCCTGGTCGTCTTTTCGACCACTTGTACGCCTTAGTAAGGGATCCACTCTGTCTGCTCAGTTGGGATGTGCGGCTTTTGGGGAGAGACCGTCCGCTGGGCAAGTTCTGGTCGGTGTGTGTTCCCGCACTGGCTCGAACATCACCCTTTAACACGCCCCGAGTTGGAGCCCCAGAAAGTTCCTCAAATCCGAGACGGAAAGCGGGAGCGAGATAGAGCCAACCACCCTTTCTATTTTGATGGTCACAAATTTGACTTCTTTTCTTTTCGTGTGTTCACAAATTTAGAAGAATAAAAATAGAGCTACAAAAGAAAGCGTAACCTATCCCAATCCTGTTGGTGTGGTCAAGGACCCCGACGACACAACTGTCTGGTGGCTTGGCTTCCCTCTTACCACCCTCAATTGGCAAGGCTTTTTTTCCTTTATCACTTGCTGACCCGCCCTCGGGCACTTTCACTTAAAATATAGAGGCTCTCCACTATGCTTTCTCAGGGGCTACAAGCCTCTTCCCGCGGAGAGTAGGCTTCTTCCCTCTCTCGTATGTCTACAGCAAGCGGCGGTCTTCCTTTCGTATAGCGAAAAAGCACCCAAGAACGAGGACGCCTACTACCAATGGGATCGCGTGGATATGGCTAGCCCCATAGAGGTGCAAGAGGCTGCGTGCCCCTCCTCCTCCTCCCCTCATTCTTCGACCCGCGCTTTATGGACCTTCCTAGGGGTCAGCATGCCCACCCCCCAAATTTTCCTGATCGAGTTTGGTCTTGCGGTCCCAAGTCGACCGCGGACCCAGAGTGCCTTCACCCCAGCCGGCAGGTTCTTCTCCTAGAGAAAAAAGTGACTCGGTATGAACCACCCCGAATCAAAGTCCACTCCCGGGCAAGGTCCTCCTGAGGAGAACTCTCCTCCAATCCGCAGTCAGTCGGGACCTTTGCCGTTTCAGCGAATGACCAGCCGAGACGAGCGTGACCCGTCCATCCTCGAGGCTTCCACGGTGAAGGGGAGGTGGTAAAGAAAGCTCGCATCCCACAAAGTGAAATATAAGTGTAAAAAGAGTAAGGATTCTTCTCCCTCAGGGAGGTTCCGGGAACGGACCCGTTTCCTGCCGATTCGGCAGATGATCAGACCAAGGATGACTCTTCGCACCGTCAGTTGGAGAGAGTAAGAAACAAACTAGCAAGCAGAATACTAGGGTGAGTGGAGCCTAGATGACTCCGGAGCACCTCATCGAGAGGTTACTCTGGGTTTTCGAACTCGGTGGCTTCAAACGATTTCTGATAGTTTTCTCTCTTGATGAGAGCATAACTTCCAAAGGGCACATGTTCTCTCTACGAATCAAAAGTTGTCCTTTACTCGGGGTGGATGCGGCTGGTCCTGTCGAGGCTGTCATTGTGAGTTTCCTCAGGTCACTCAATGGTCGCCTATATAAGTGACAGCGCGCTTTACCATGAACTTCGTAAAAGGAGTAGTCTATGTGAGCCAACTCGTTGACTAAAACTTTGAAGACCACAGAATAGCTGGTTGACCAGGAGGCTATCAAATTCGAGCGTTGGATGAAGAAACGGAGGGCCGTCTAGACCTACCAATATACTCTTCGTCACGTTCGATGGTTACAAGCTCAATCAGTCGGCGCGAGCTGGTTGGTATCGCTACCGCGTTAAGCCATTTGTCATTATCCGTAGGAGGGTTATTACTGCAATCGCCTCGGCCATACCTACTATTAGAACTTGCCGGCGTGCAAAGTAGGGTCAACCCGAAATGTGTGTGAATTGTGGCGACCCGCACCCTGTTTCCTCGATCAGTATGACTGGTATTTGTTTGACGAAGAGTTCCTGGGCGTCCATGCTGCCAACCGAATTTCTTTTCGAGATGCCAAGAATTAGTCATGCCGCGACTGGGTTCTACCTTCCTTGAGTGCCACCCTGCTAAAGCTGTCGGCAATACCGCTAAAACAGGGTCCGTTCTCCCTATCCACGCGTGCTGTTCTTCTTGGCGGGCATACGTGTCTTGACTTGACGGGAAGACTCCTGATGCTCAGGTGTGGAAGCGCTTCAAATGAATTCGGGCCAAGTTCTCGCAGGATCCCTTTCCCTCCATTAGGACGGGAGCCCAATCTCGGTCCTCACGTCCCTGGCGAAGTCCTTCACGATCGCTTTCTCCGCATTCTCTACTCGGAATGCCCCTCCGCCAGCATTTAAAGCGTGTTGTATGCTTGCTGGAGGCCACCGACTGGACTTCACCTCCAGGGGCCGTGAACCCTTCGACAACCTATTTACACTTTGCGAAGCGAGCTGCTTTTAGCTCTCACTCCTTGTTGCGGATACCACCCTTGGTCAGGACGACAATATCTATGGCGCCATTCTTCGACACCTGGATGAGCGAGGAATGGCCGTGTTCAACAGGATCTGGACGGAGGGTATCTTCTCAGATTCCAGGCGAACCTTACTTGCTTTTTGCAAGCTGGGCAGAAATCACTCTACCACTGCTGATTTCTGCCCATCTTCTTTAAATTCTTGCGTGTGCAAGTTGAGAGAGAAATTGGTTAATGCTAGGTTAGCTTATTTGGAGGAGAGTGGAAGTCACCTCTTTCCTACGCAGTGGAGCATTCGCAGGTTCCAATTCATATGTTATGTTCTGTTCTGGCTGGAAACTGCTACCTGTGAAGCCTTCCTTCGTCGCCACAATGTTTTTGCTCTGAAGGAGGCCTATCTACGACTCCACCCTGAACCGGACTTGTTCTTAAATGGGGCTCGCCTGCTCTTATTTTTGACCGACGCTTCGCATGGGAGAGGCATATTCGCCTCCTTAGGGACTCTTAAACCTTCGCAATGGACTTTGTTACTATAATTTGGGCGAGTAAACCCTTACAGTGGGTCGCTGGGTGAGTGCCCTTAATCCTCCCCCGTTCCCCCTCCCAAAATTCTTCATATCTCCAACTTTAATTCTTCCTATCTGTATTGTTAACACATGCGCCGGTTAAGCTGAAGAACTTTTCTTTTTTTATGAATCTGATTCGGTGATTATTTGCAGTGTGGAAAATGTTCTTTTTAGAGGCGGTCAGTAAATATGATGAGTTCCCAACTTCATTTTTCATTACTTGTTTCTGTGGTCGATGGCCCGAGAATCTCCCCTTCCCAAAATCTTTTCTCCCACACCCACATCAAAATGTTAAAGAAATAGGGAGGGAGGGAGGGGTCACGGAGCCCGTCCAATTGACCATTTGATGTTCATACCTGGTTAACCCCATTGTTTTGTGACCTTGTTGTAAGGATGAAGAGAATAAATTTTTCTGTACTTTGAATGAATATTCAATAGCGTCATCTTCAATGTACATAGTTGAATCCTTTTGTAAAGGTGAAAATATTGAGGGATCGTTTCAGCCATGGTGACAAAAAGATTGCTAGAACAGCTAGAATGTGAATGTTCTAGAAGTGCTTTATCTAAGCATTAGATAATTTGGTTTTGCACCTTAATGGTTTTATATTTGATTCTTTAACGAACGCTTATCTTTATTAGTTCAAGTTTGAGCTTCATCTCATCAGAATATCAGCTTTTCACTGAGTGTATTTTTCCTTTTCAAATAGCGGATTATTTTTGCCCATTTTAATTTTTTTTTTAATATTGAAATTTATTGAGGATAAACTTCTTCAAAAGGCTTTCTGCCCGACATGACCACATTGGCTTTTGTTTCTTAGTTTTAATTAAATCAAAGATTGTTAATTTTTTTCGATTAAATAATATTTATGAGGATGCTAATATACTTCAGAATTGTTGCTATTTTTAAGTGGAAAATACATTCGTGAGCTTTTAAATGGAAAGGCATTTGATTAATAAGCCATTTTCATATTTTGCCGCACAACTTTTAATTTTCATCATTTTGCACCCTTGCGTTGCAGTTCAACGGACCCCTCCTCCCCTACCCCACCCCCCTGCGAACAATAATGGTGAGTATAATGTTGCTTCCTCTCATTTACTCCCGAAGGGGGTACCTGTGTCGATTGCTACACGTGGTTCCGGGAGGAGCGGCACGTCCTCCCGGGCCGAGTGCCCGCACGCTGTTAGGCACCCTCTGGTATTGCTTCCTAGCACCAGTACTGCAGTTGTGCACCATCTTCCCCACTGTTCGTAGGACCTTTGGCTTTTATACCTTCCACTATTTTCAATCTTGTCTGCATTCACCAATTTCCTTTCAGATCTCTCTTTCCTGGCTTCTGAGCGGCAGGGGGTACTCTGTGTAGACTGACTGTACTCCTTGTATCTGTAGGGAGTGCACGGTCTCCCGGCCCGAGAACCCGTAAGGAAGGTCTAGTTTACTGAGTTGACTTGGACTGAATGACCAAGCCTGGAAAGTCGGTGCGTTCCTCCCAGCACCCCTCTGTACACCCCTATTTCTAAGAGTATCTCCTCTTTAGGGCTAAGATCCCACCGGCTACCTCATTCCGCGTCATAACAGAAGTTTTGGAATCTTTATTAGCAACCCCGTTTGAGCCCCTCCCCCCGGTTGCTAGTGACCAGGCTTGAGGGGTCCTGAGAATCGTGGTGCAAATAATGGGAAGACCGGTTGTACCCCAACGACACCTTCCTGGGGTCTAATGGACTGAGTACTTCCCTACGAAGGGTTATTGGATGTATACAACTGGCTGCACTGCTTTGTAGGCGCGCTTTGCTGCCAGGCCAAGTCAAAGACTTGTGTCCCATTTCTGGGTCTGTCACATGGCATCATCGGATCTTGGCCGTCTTGTCGATAACTCAGTAAGGGATACACTATGTCGTACCCTCCTCTATGGGTGCTCAGTTAGGATGTGTGCCTTTTGGAGAGCGACTGACGCTAGGTCCCTTCTGCTCGGTTTGCGTTGCCGCACAAGTCCGGACAGAAACCTTTATCGCGCCTAGAGTTGGAGCCCTGAAAAGTCCTAAAATCCGAGCCGAGTTAGGCATAGGCGACTGGACGCCAGATATAGATCCGAATGACCTTTTTCTCTCGATTTTTGGTTTCTCGCAATTTTTTATATATATATATATATAAAATAGAAGTTACAAAAAGAGACCGAAATCTCGCCCAACCTTGCTGCTGGGGTTTGTGTGGGGAAGGCCACTGAAAACACGCCTGTCTGGTGGAAGGTCTTCCCTCTCACTACCCACATTTGATAAGGGGGTTTCCCGCCCTACCACTTTTGGAACAACCCGGCCCTGCTTCTTCGCCGCTGTCCAAAACGAGGCGCGATGAATTCAATCATTTTAAAAGGAGCCGTTTCATTTTCTTGCCTCGATCTATTCCTGTCTTCTCCACCACACAGCCTGAATTTGGGTAAAAGGTGGACGATGACTTTCATGGTACTGATTACCTTCGATTATAGAATATCATTTGCCGGTCGGCGGCCGGTTGTGCTTGGAGCGTGCACTGCGGCACTCATTCCAGGAAATGACTGATTTCTCTATCTTATTCGATGAGTTTAGGTCAGTTGATGAGAACATTGAGTTTTTCTCTGGCACCCTCATCGCCGTGGGCCTGACTATCATTCCTCGGACATCTGGCCGTTTTCCACCCGTTCGCATCATATGTGGTCGGCCGAGTGTGAGACGTACCATAGAAAGTAGCAATATAACTACAAGGGGCGGTCAATAAGTTTTGCGAATCGGTAGGGCAAAACAGAGGAAGGGGGAAGGCTGTTTGTGGGGGTGTTAGGACAAGTTATGACAAGTCAGGACCTGCAGCTGCACGCTCCTGCCTCTTCTATTTAAGAAGCAGTAGCTGATCGCAGATCGTCAGTCACAAATTTTTCAACAATGGAGAAGGTTGAGCACCGCGCAGTGATCAATTTTTTGACCAAGGAAGGCAAGAATGCAAAAGAGATCCATGAACGCATGGTTGCAGTGTACACTGACACCGCCCCTTCCTATGCAACCATTGCCCCATGGAATAGGGAGTTCCGCCATGGTCGTGAGTCCCTTGAAGATGACCCCCGTCCAGGAGGCCCGTCAGACGTGACCAACGAGTACAATGTGGCCCGTGTGGAGAGGATGATCCTCGGAAATCGACGGGTGAAGGTCGAAGAAATCGAACGAGAATTTGGAATATCACATGGAAGTGTTATGAACATCATCCACGACAATTTGGCCATTACCAAGGTCTCTGCCCGTTGGGTCCCTAGAAACCTGACGCCCCATGATCGACTTCAACGTCGTCAAAGTCCACAAGGCCAGAGTTGCACAAGCTGCCCTGCGCGAGTGCGGATTCGAGGAGCTCAACCATCCCCCCTGCAGTCGAGATCTGGCCCCTAGCGACTACTTTTTATTCCGCCAGCTCAAGGCTGCACTGCGTGACGCCGGTTTAGGGACGATGAAGATGTCCAGTTCGCCGTCCAGGAGTGGATTGAACAGCAGTCGGTAGATTTCTGGTTGTCGGGAATTCGAAGCCTCAGGGACAAGTGGCGCAAGTGCATTGAAGTCGAGGGTAGTTATATTGAAAAATAATAAAACACTTTTCTTCATATCTCGTTTCCTTATATCCGAATTGCAAATCCTATTGACCGCCCCTCGTATATGCGCTACAATTGCCACCCCCAAAATTTCCCCTTCTGTGAATTTCGTCCACCGAGGGCGAAGTTCCAGTATGTTTCGAATCCTGCTCGCCGATCTTTATAGCGGACATTAGTGTGTCGTGTTAACGGGAAGACCCCCTCATGTGGAAGCTCGTTAAAAGGATTCGGGACAATTTCTCGCACCCTTCACTGCCGTCCTCTAAGAGGACGCGAGCGCACTCTCGAACCTAGTTTCTGTGGCAGTCCTTCGCGACCGTTTTATCCACACACTTTAGCCTGCATGCTGCTCTACCACCATTTAAAGCACATCATGTGCTCGCTGAAGGCAGATGCCTCAGCTTTGTCTCCAGATGCAGGGAACTCTTCAACCCGGTCTCGCTTCCTGTCCGGAAACCGACTCTGGTCTGGATGATATCCCGTACGCTATCTTCGGTCCCGTGGTACGCAAGGCATAACCCTTTTTATTGCCTTTGTTCAACAGGATCTGGATGGAATGTATCCTTCCAGACTCCTGACGAATGACTACCGTGCCTGATTTTCGCAAGTTGTGTAGAGATCACTCTATTCCGGCCCGTTTCCATCCAAATTCTCACCTCTTGCGTTTGCAAGTTAATGGAGAAGTTGATTGTTTGGTTAGCTTATTTTTTTTTTTGAAAGCGGCGGTCACCTGTTTCCTCCACAGTAATGCTTTGGCAAGTTGCACTCCATGTCGGATGCTCTGCTCCGGCTGAAAAATGCTATTTCTGAGGACTTCCTTCGTGGACAGCACTTGGCTAGTGTTCTTTGATCTGGGCAAGACCTATGATACCACATAGCCATAAGCTATCCTGGAGACTTCCCCATACCATGGTGGCTAAGGGACGCCTCCCAATGTTCGTGTCGAGTTCTGCTAGTTTGATCGGGTGTCGGGAGCACTCTCCTGTCCAACAAGGTAGGAAGCGGGCGTCTCGCAGGATAGTGTCCTCACCGTTACTCTTTCCCTAGAGCTTCAACGGTATCAGTTCGGTGCTGCCGGAAGATGTTTTCGATACGCTCTACGTAGACTACCTTTGGATCTGTTTTGGTGCAACCTAGATGCTTATCCTGGCCCGTGCCTCAACGGGTTCAGTTCGTTTTCCGCCGCCTCTGAAGCCGGGATACCCTGCTTGGTCCCTCAGACTGTGCGGCACATTCTTGTCGAATGTCTTGATCTGCGGGAACTGCGCGGGCGGGGTCTCCGTGCCGGGACGAGCTGGGTCGTTTCCCCCCCACCGTCCCTTCCTTGTACTCAAAATGGGCTTATGCACTCCCTTCTGTAGACTGTTCGAGTCTATAAAGGAGGTCGACCTCTTCCATTGTATTTACAGGAGCTGCCAAGTGTAGGCCATGAATGGTCTTTTGCAGTCTCCTTCTTTTCTTATGTTCTTATGTTAGCTATTTTGGTGTTGGTTCAATGCTCAGGCTTCTCAGAGAGGAGACCCCTTTCCGGCACCTGACCGTGACTTTTTTCTCTATTTTTCTTGTTGTTGGCTTTATTTGTTGTTTGTATTTAGCTGTTTATTTTTAAAGTAGGTTAGAAATAAGCTTGTTTGTGGTATCGGCGGCTGTGCTCTTGTTGCAGGCAGCCAGAAGAGAGACTAAATTTAATAATAATAAAAAAATCTCATTTACCTGTGTCCAGATTCCCTTTCTGTGATACTAATAACTAAAAATTCATGTTCATCTATGTGTGTTATTGAGAGACTCGGAACACCCCTTTCCTTTAATAGTTTTTGTTTGTTTTTTTCTTTTGTTTAGTCCCACAATCGTTACCGAATTCAGAGGTCATTAGACCGGACGTTCATCGGCAAACTCCTCCTGCAGCCTTGCCTCGTTCAACAACACCCGACTCTCTACGGAAGCCGAGTTCGATGCTTCCAAGACCCCTACCTCAAAGGTAAGTTTTAAACATTTTCAGGCAAAGTTTTCCTATGGTATTAAACCGCCTGTCAAATTTCTTATCCCTCGTTAAAACTAAAAGTTGATGCTCTATTTTTAAAGGTACGACAGCAATAGCAATTTACCTCAATCCGTGTCCTCACCTCCAACCACACTACCAAACCTGCCTTCGGAGAGAAGAGGTTCTTCGAATGAACTCGCCACCCAACATATTTCTCCTCACAGGTAATGATTTGGATGTGTTTAGTAAATTCGTCTTTTTTTTTGCACTTCAACTGTTCGATATATGTTGGAAAGTGGGATAGGAAAGTGTTAACGCCATTTGTTCAATCCATCGGTGATTCGATTTTTAATCCCAACCACCAATTGATGACTACCTCTCCATCTTAACCTGTGGACTCTCCACCACCTCCCTCATCAAATCTAGCTACCAAAACAAGTTGTAATTCTCGCACTGCACTCTCCTCCTACCATCTTCCAAGTGCTATACAAATCGCCCCCCTAAGTCCTATGTTCACATTCTCCCCCACGCACTCACACTATTTACAACTCTTAACCTTTTCAACTACTCCACATGTATCAAACAATCAATCTACTCAGGCACACACTTTAATTGCATAAACACAGGGAGCAATTGTTAGCCGAGTGGATAAGGCGGTGAATTTACACGCCTAGGTACTGGGCTCGATTCCCGGCGCGGGCGGACATAAGATATTTCGGCGATCGTGGAGGGCAGTCGCCACTCAGGCAGTGTCACTTACGTTATCACAGCCATTAACAACACCGCTCTCTCTTATTTCCTTTCTTAGCACAAATAACATATTACTGCCGTCCTTGAAGCAGCCGTTCTGGAAAACACACTACAACGACTGTGTCCGCCCCCCTTCCCTCTAAAGAGTAGTCAATGGGAGCAAGGGAAGCAATGCTTTCTTTATTTAAGAAGAAAAGAAAAGGAAATTAAACCCCAACAATTTATATGACAGCAGAATCAATTTTATTCTCAGATTTATGCTTGCCTATACTTGTATACGCCATACGGTAACGTTCACTTTCAATCGAATTGGCGTTAGACCCTGATGAGCCTGACTGCAATTGAAGAAATGCATCCTTTTCCTCGAGATTTCTACTCTTCTTTTTTTTTCTATCTTAATTTCAATAATGTTCTGCTTTTTGGTGCTTTGGAATGAATAGTTTAAAAGATGTTTTGTCTTTTCTTATCAATAATATAGTCACTAGAGTTTTATGATTTTTATCTAGATATTTCAACTCCGTATTAGAATTAAGAAAAAAAAAATTTGTATATGGAAAAGGATGCAAACTTAGCTTTGCAGTCAGCGGCTTCCTAGGAAAAGGCAACAAAATGTCTAAGACACAATGGCGTAACTATTATTATGCTCTGAAACTTAAACAATTTTTAGGTTATATTTAAATACTGGTTCAGAGAATGAAAGCAGCGCTACATAGCATAAACTCTGTATGATTACGCACTAGTGTGTTACCCTTCATATCTTTGGGATCAGTAGCTGCTAGGCAGTATGATTGCATTGTTTAAAAAATAAGTAGCTTATTGTTTATTAATTTTTTTAAATGATAACCTCCTTTTAAACAAAATGGATGCAAATGAAGTTTGGAGAAAATGCGATTGCATTATTGAAAAAAATATTAAAAAGGAAGTTCAGTGCGATGACTTATAATGAAAGAGAAACTATTATTAAAACAGGTAGGCCTACGCCAACACTAAATCTGTCATCCAAAACAAAGTGTTGTACTCGCAAATACAATGTAGGCCAATATGATATAACATCTTGGCTAGCTGGTTGTGCATACTTACAGAAGCTATTTTGTTGGCCATGTACTATTCAGTAATGATGTATGAAATTGGAACTCAAATGGATTCGATGATTTAAATAATATGCATAGAGCGATTAAAAGGCACGAATTGATTCCTTGTTAAATAGTCAGCATAAGTTGGATGTCCAAATGCACAATCAACATGTGAATAGAAATAGATACATTTTAAAAAGATTAATCGATGTAGTTTGTTATTTAGGTAAGCTCACGATGAATCTCTAGATTCTTCAAATAGAGGAAACTACGTAGAATTAATAAATCTGATCAAGAAATATCCATTGCTTGAATCGCACTTAGAACAATCTAGTGTTTTTTCTGGACTTTCCAGTAGAATTCAAAACGATCTTATTCAATGTGTTGGGGAAGTGCTTTTAAATAAAATTAAAGTTGAAATTAATGAAGCTTCATTTATTGCAATTATTTTAGATGAAACAACTGACGTAAGGACAACCTCTGTACTTTCAAAAATGGTGCGCTATGTAAATAAAAATGGCATAATTTGTGAAAGATTTCTAAGATTCACAAATGTTAGTGCAGATCGTACTGCATTAGGGATATCAAAAATTGTGTTTAATATAGTTAACAAACTTAGTATTGGTCCCAAATTTGTCGCGCGAACTTATGATGGTGCGAGCTTAATGTCTAGCAAACTAAATGGACTTCTAAATAAAGTAAGAGAGAAATATCCTATAGCAATGTTTATTCATTGCATGGCACACATACTTAACTTAGTCTCGTCACAATCACTCATTCATATTGTTGAATGCAATAAGTTCTTTGCAAAACTCAAGAGTCAGAAATAAATGGATCCAGAGAGGAAACTTAAAATACCTCAGAATTCTCTCTGGAAATCAGACGGTTTACAAAAACGAGCAAAGACAATACCTACATCAGAAAACTTAACGTACAACACCCGAGCACTACGTTCGTCACGCCATTTGTTCGTATCACCTCAATTATCACCTTGTAATGTCTTGAAAACCAAGAAATTACATATACACTACCGACCAAAATAAGAGAACGATTTTCCTTTGTTAGAATATTTTCAAAATTTTGATGAGTATGTAACTGAAATGTCCCCGGTGCTGGATCTTGTGGACACCTCCATCCAGTTGCAGGATCCTATACATAGGCAACATAAATAAGTAAAGCTGACTTGTATGTCAGTGTTACTTTCATTGAAATCTTCTGTTTAGGGACAGTTCAACAATGAATACCGGCAGCTGGTCTCAACCATACCGAGCAAGAGCCGTGTCCGAGAGCAGAAGAGAAGTTCAGTTTAGTGCTGCTGTTCCAAACGAACAGGAGCAAAGGTTTGTCCGATCCTTATCTCCTGTTTCTTCTTATTATAACCCAACAATTTTATTTGAATAGTAGTTAAATAATACCCAAATTTTACCTCAGGTACCAAATTCGCCATAGCCCGTCAGAACCTTACCTGGTAAGGCAGCCTTCATCTCCCGGTCCGCCATCCTCCTCTTCTCCTCCTGTCCAACACAGCTCCCCGACACTCCCCCACCTCGCCCGCTCGGAGTCGCACGCCTCGTACACCAATAGCAGGCCTGAAAGACCCTCTATGATGCGTTCTCCTTACTCCAGAGCCCCCCAGTCTGGGATCAGTGATTCCGATATTTCCTACAACTCCCATCCCAAACCATCTTCCAACAGCGGACCAAAGATTTCCTTCCTAGGAAACCCTAAAGAGTCCCTCGATCACTCGACATTCAATCTAGAAAAGCTGAATGACTTCATCTCTCCCTTTTTACACGCTGATAGAAATGGACTCGACATCGGCGATTTCTTGCCCGTAAGTATCGATGCTTTTCCATAAATTCTAAAGGATGGCTTATCTTGATTGATTGATCAATATGTAGGAGGTTGTGTGTCGACATAAGTCCATGCGATTTCGACGCGCGTAAAGCAGAAGCGGATAAGCTAAAATCAGGAACCACCCTTCCCTCCCCTATATGCCTTACTCATTCTTTTCTCGTGTACTTTGCTCAGAAATTCCACAATGCCCTTTCGTTCGGAGGGGGGCTCGGAAGTACAAATGGACTAACGGGTATCGCTGGCACCGAAATGTCAGAACAGGAGGTTCTCTCGAGTGTGGTCCGCGGTCATTCCCCGATGATGTCCGTGATTGTGTCGAGAACCCGAGGTCTCCAGGTGACGCACAAGTTATGGCAAACCAAAGATTTACGTACCGCCGTCGAGCATGCTGTTAACACGGGAGACCAAGCGATTCTCGTCGACTTCCTCGGGATACTTAACCTAAGACCGTAAGTGGCCGACTGAACGAGGTGTTTGGGTAATCTAAGTGGCTTCTGTTTTTTTGACTGCTCTCTGCTTCATAGATCCTAATTACCAATGTTTGTGTTATGATCCATGGGGTTATTGCTTTATTGCGCAACATGTGGATTACTTGGCTGTTTCTTCACTTAAAGCCCTGTGTGGTGCAGGAAGAATAGCCATACCGTCAATGGCACATGTCGCAAAAAAAGATATGGGCCACTTGTCAGAGAAGACGGGCACACGAAATGGCGGGACTTTCGTGGTCCCCTTCCAGTCATGTCAGTTATTCTGCACCAATGCGTGAAACTAGTGGGTGTGTAGAATTCGATGATGTATGTGTGATGAGGGAAAGAGCTGAGTAGTAGTCACTATGTTTAAAAGGCGGAGATTGTAGGTGCTTGCTGTATGTGAGGCGAATATGAAAGGGAATGAAGATTATATGGGTTTGAGTAATGAATGTTAAAGTGCTTTTGAGTGAAGAATGCCATAATACGTTGGTTGGGTATGCATGCGTGAGCTCGCGAATTACGTGGGTGAAGTCGAGATTTGCAATGGGAGATGGAAATGGGTATTGGCAGATGGTTGTACGAGATATGAATAGGGAACAGGATGAGAGAGTGCTAGGGTTCTGTGCGGAATGAATCTTGGGTGTTTGGGTAATCAAACACTTTTTGTGAATGAGTCAGTAACTGAAAATGTTTTGAAGTACAACATGTAAGAAAAATATATAAGAGTCAGTGGGCCCGGAAGAATACTCATACCCCTTGACGAGTATTGCACATGCTTTCTGTATGTGAGGAGAATATGAAAGGGAATGAAGATTATGTGGGCTTTAGTATTAAATTTGATTATCTATAGAGAATTAAAAATAAATCAAACTTCTTGATTGACCCCTAAAAATTTCATTTTTGTAAGCACCCTAATGGTCACCACATTTTAGACATGATATTATCCTGCTAGAGTCAGTACAAAGGAGGGCAACAAAAATGATACCTCCTCTGAACTAAAGCACCTTGAATATGAAGATAGACTGAGGGTACTAAATATGTTCTCATTTGAAAGAAGGTGTGTGAGGGGAGATATGATTGAGCTTTTTAAAATCTTTTCTAGGCTGGATAAATTCTATTTTGGAAAGTTATTTGAGTTGGAAGGTACTAATGGGACAAGGGGTCATCACTTGAAAATTAAAAAAGCAGGTGCAGGTTGGATGTTAGAAAATATTTTTCACCAACAGAGTGGTAGATTACTGGAATAGTTTGCCACCTAGGATAGTAGATAGTCCAAACTTGAATGTTTTCAAGCACAGAGTGGATGATTATATGGGGAAGGAGGGTTAACTTTGTGTGTGTGTGGTGGGGGGGGGGGGGGGGTTCTGGACTCATTTGTATGGATGCAGTTTTTTATTATTGATTGTATATTATGGGTGATTGGATTTTGACGAGCCTTGATAGTGATGCCTTTTGTTTTTCACACATTCCTGTGGATGGTTTAAATTGTATATTGTAGATGCATGATCTGACACAATCCTATGGATGCATTTTGTGGGTAGGTTTTGATGGATGCAGATGACCTTTGATAGGCCCTTGGGGCTTTTGTCATCCGTGAAATTATGTTAATGAAAGTTAAAGTGCTTTTGAGTGAAGAGTGGCATAATACGCTGTTTTGGCATGCATGAATGAGCGCGCAAATTACGTTGCTGAAGTCGAGATTTACAGAGTAAATTATTAGGAGATGTGTACTGGGGGAAGAAATTTAGACCTAAGGTCTGCCTGCTGTAAGTAGGAATGTCCCTCATATCTCCTAATAAAGTACCTTGGTTTAGTTTTTTTTAGATCCATGCTTATTTTTAGGCCTAAAAGCAAGACAAGACTTTTATCAAAATTCTTTTGATATAGGTACAGGAAAACAATCCTCACAGTTCTCTTTTTTATCTAAATTTGCTTATATATTTAAAAAAAAATAACAATGTCTTAATTTTAATACATTTTCTGAACTTATGATTTGTTTTTATCTTTTTCAAAACATTTGATAATTATATTTATTTTTCCTGAAATCTTAGAATGAACTTTGATAAAAACTTCCAATATACGAATAACTTGCCTTAATTTTAATAATTTTTGAAAAAAATTCTGAATCTTTCTTTTCCAATGTTTTGCTTTAAAAAACCCTTCCAAAACATTGAATAAATAGCCTTTAATTTAAAAAAATTCACTTAAATTTTTTTAATAAAACCAGGCAATGGGTTCGCCACTTTTCCCTATGGGGGGAGCTTGCGCTTCGCTATTAAAATTAAATTTAAAATCTAAAAAAAAATCAGCCATGGTTAAATTTGTATAAATTTTCTGAACTTCGCCAATTATAATAATTTTAAAAAGGAACTCTAAACTAAATTTCCCCCCTTTCAAAATATCACACGTTGCTAAAATATAGTTATCATCATCATCATCATCATCACTAACTCTATAATTTAAGAACAGGATTTTTTGGAGTATTTGAATAATAAGGTAATTTCTAAGAATTTCTTTAGAGTTTGAAAAAACAAAATAGTTTAGTTCAGAAAAAATAAATATGATTGTCCAATACTTTATAATGTTAAAAAGAAAATCAATTACAATTGGTGAAGTTCAGAAAATTTATTAAAATTTAAGTAAGGCTGCTTTTTTATTTTATCTATAACTATATTTTAGCAACGTGATTTTTGAAAGGGGGGAAATAGTTTAGAGTTCATTTTAAAAATGATTATAATTAGTGAAGTTCAGAAATTTTAGAAAAATTTAACCATGGCTGCTTTTTTTAGATTTTAGATTTTAATCTTAGTCGCAAAGCGCAAGCTCCCCCCGTAGTGGGGAGTGGTGAAGCCATTGCCTTGTAGTTATAGAATAGAAGATATATAAAAATAAATTTTCTGAAGTTCACCATTTGTAATTCTTTGGGTTTTAAAAAATTCACAAAATTTTGATACTTATATTTATTTCTGAACTTCATCATTTTGTTTTTTAATATTATAAAAGAATTATTAGAAATAACTTTGATAAAAAAAACATGAGTCATAACCAAACTAAGATGAAATTATTATTCAAATACTCAAAAAAATCCCCTTCTTAAATTATAGTTTGTAATGATGATGATTATGATAATGACGATTACGGTAACATACCAAATCACACTTGAACTAAGAGAATTTTTTTTATTCCTCCCCATAGGCTTTAAGTGTAGTATGATTCTTACCTTAAAATAATGATAATAATAATTATAATAATAAATCAATTTTTTTTAATTGAACCTTATTTACTTTTCCATAACACTTTATTTCAAGTAAATGATTTTGTGGAGGTTTGGAATAATAATGGATATTTCTTTTCCTCTTAGTTCGGTTATGATGTGTATATTTTAAGTTTTTATCAGTTATTTCTAAGAATTCCTTTAGAGTTTGAAAAAACAAAATGTTGAAGTTCAGAAAAAAATTAATAGGATTATTGAATGGTTTGGAATTTTTTGAAAAAGAAAGGATTACAAATGGTTGAGTTCAGAAAATTTATTAAAATTTAGGCATGGCTGATTTTTTAAGTTTATTTGTTTGTATATTGGAGGATATTGTCTATGATAGGTGTTCTTGGACGAGGTTTGCTAGGGCCATTCTCCCACGGAATTAACCCTAATTACCAGATTCTAAAAAACACATCACCCCATCACTATTCAATACAAAATCTAGCGAGGAAAAATGATTGGCGGCCATGTACTTAATACAGCAAACCATCCTACCTCTACCACCCCTTTTTATTCCTTAGTAAGCACCATGGACTGTTTAAGCGACAACATTCTAATCATTTTTATTACTGAACTTCTATTAGATCAGTACAGCTAATACAGGGTGCCCCTCCCACCCCCCCAAAAAAGCAAAACGGGGCCCCCAACTTTCGATAGGGTTCTTTTCTTAATGAATGCTTTGTTGAATTAAGAAATGAAGCCTATCGTAGTTGGGGACCCATTTTGAGGGGGATGACCATGTATCGATCCTCGCATATCCTTTCGAATGTTCAGTTTTTGTAGGGTCAATACCCAAATTTAAGCACCTGGAAGTTTGATGGGTTTTCTCTCTTTCTAGGTCGATATGGAACCTCGACATTCTTACCCTACTACTGTCGCCCGTTAGTTTGCTTCTGCAAAGTAAATATGAATCGTGAGTATCAAGATTTTACCACATGACCATAAAGTTCAGGGAGGCAACCCACATTAAACTAATGCTCTCTTTCCCTAACTTGGAAATGTTATTCTTTTAGTACTGTTTTTGCCATACATTGGTACCTTTCCCACTTTTTGTGGGGGAGTAATGAGGGTAATGGTTATGAGATATGCGGCATAATTTGATAGCATAATTGTAATTCAAGGCGTTACTACGCTCGAACCACCCCCCACACCCCTTTGTGGAAAAGTAGTTGCTAATGTAATATTTCCTCTCAGGTATGTATGTTGTGGCTGTGATTCTTTGAAACTCATGATCAAGAATTTTGCGCCGATGATTAAATCTAATATGCAAGGCCCCATTCATAGTGTTGGCGTGGATATTTCGAGGGAGGAAAGGTAAGGGGAACTTTGATATTTTTTCCCACTCCAGGTTAAAAAAAATGTTGGCTCTCTCAGGGAGATAATCACCAAATTGGCGGGGCGCCGAGTCTACCGCCTGCACGCTGGCAACTCCATTCACAGACGTCATCATGAATAGCCAATTGCAACACCGCTGTCTCTCTCATTCTCTTTCTTCGCGCATACATCACTCCCCAGTTTCGGAACCTGTCCAAGGTGTTTCAATCCCCCCCCCCCCGATGCCCGATCCTCGTCTGCTGGTTTTCTTGGATGTTCTGCAACATTCTCGAAGTGTGTGTGTGTGGGGGGGGGGGGGTTACAGGCTTGCCTGTGACCAAGATGGCCTTTAATATTCCCGCGATGTCTTGGGGGGGGGGGGGATGGCCAACTGGAGGCCCCCCCTGAGATAGACATGGTCCTTGAGGAAACCCAGCCTCAGAGGGTAGGGCCTTCCATGGGGGGGAATCCTGGCTCGGCGCCAAGCACCGAACCCGAATCAATCCGCCCCTATGCAAGGTCCTCCTCAAACAGCAGTGGTTTCCGAAGCAGTACAAGGAGGGGAGGGATCTCTTCTGACCGGTGCCCCCACGACTACCAGGACCTTCTCCATTTCGGAGAATGACCTGGCTGAGGCCAGTCCATCTGGCCTGGGGGCTTCTTCCGGCGGAGGTGAGAAGCCGGTTCATTCCCAGCCCTCCTCTCCAAAAAAGAAAAAGACAAAAAAGACGCGGGGTTCCTCTCCATCCACGGGGGCTGCGGGACGGATGGGTCTGCTTCCACTCTGGCAATCGACCAAGCCAAGATCGGCACATCCGCCCCCTCTGCTTCCCCGGTTGCGGAGCCCCTGACTAAGAACAAAAGTGCACAGGGAGGAGCCTCGATGACATCGGGGCCCCTGATTCAGAGGTTACCTGGCGTTTTCGAGCCCGCTGGCTTCAAACGCTTCCTCGTTATTCGCTCCACTGATGGCACGATGTTGTCCAAGGGCAACATGATCCATCAGAGGAGAGGATTAGCTAGTGCAATTGGTAGAGAGCCGAAGGTGACCCGTTTCTCGGACGGGAGCCTTCTGGCGAATGCGGTGAATCCCGCCGAGGCGGCCAAGATAAGTGCTCTTCGGACACTTCATGGCACCCCAGAGAGTATGACGCCGCACTCTACCATGAACTTTGGGAAAGGAGTAGTTTATGCGAGGAAACTCGTTGACTACTCAATTGAGGACATCACCCTAGAGCTGGCCGACCATGGGGTGGTCAAGGTCGAACGTGTGATTAGAAAACAGGGAGGGACCTCGAGACCCACCCCTACACTCTTCGTCACGTTCGACTGTGACAAGCTCCCTGAGTCGGTGCGTGCCGGTTGGTACCGCTACCGCGTGAAGGCATTCGTGCCACTGCCGTGGCGGTGCTATTACTGTCACCACTTCGGCCATACGAATCGCTCATGTAGACGTGCAAATTCGGGGTCACCCGAAGTCCGTGTAAATTGCTCCAAGGTCGCACACGATAAGTCCAAATCGTGTGTGGCCAAGTGTATCAATTGCGGAGAACCGCACCCTGCTTCTTCGAAGCAATGTGGTGCATATCTCCTTGAGAAAGAAATCCTGGCCGTTCAGGCCCAGGATCGACTCTCATTCCGCGAGGCTAAGGACTTGGTCCTGGCGTGCCCGGCTCTGCCTGGGACGTCATAGGCCTCAATAGTTAGAAAGGCACCCTCTGCTCCTGGCCCATCCAGGCCAACGATCACGGTTGTTTCCGCGCCCATTCGAAGCCCTTCTGCGGGCTCTACCCAACCCGGGCGCTCCCCTGGTAAAGCTGGCAGCAAAAAGGGTTCATACCCAGCCCCGGCTAAAGCCAGGGCTCGCCTCTCTTCCCCCAGCGTGACCGTTTCCCGTAAGGCGAAACGGCCACGCGCCTCCACCGAGTCGTTAGACTCACAGGAGGCAACACCCCTGAAGATAGTCGCTAGGCCATCTTCCGGAGTTCTTAAAGCTGTCCCCCGAAAGGAGGACAGCAACAAAGGAGCTTCGGCTCCTTCGCCCACGCCCCGAGGTGTAGCGAGTGGCTCGGAGACGGTGATTCCTAAGGTTTCGAGGCGGAGGGAGGAAAAGACTCGCATGGCGAGCCCAACCTCCCCCAATAAGTCCTCGAAGGCGACAGCGCTTTGTCCGGCCAACAGCGCCCGGGTTTCTGCCCCCAGGAAGCGTACGGCCATTGCCGTGAGGGTCTTCAGTTCGAGGAGGGTCCCCGCGTCTCCTCCGAGCTAGGCCTGGAGGGCATATTCCTTCAATGGAATTGCCGTGGACTCCGGGCCAACTGGGATGAGCTGCGGAGGCTCGTCTCGTCCCGTTCCCCGTTAGCTATCTTTTTGCAGGAGACCATGCTAGGCGCGTGCCCCCTGCCCGCCCTTCCGGCGTATAAGGGTCTTGCGACCCCACCACCGCGGGATGGCCGGGCTGGGGGATGCGCGGTTTACACCCGGCATGATGTCTCCGTTCTTCCTTTCTCTTTAGATACCCCCTTTCAGGCAGTGGCTGTGCAGCTGCACCTGGATAGGAGGTATACTATCATTTCTGCGTACATTCCACCGTCAGCTGACTTCGACGCGAGGGACTTCCGCCGCGTCGTAGCACGGTTGCCGAGGCCCTATCTCTTGCTTGGAGATCTGAACGGCAGGCATCCTCTCTGGGGAGATTACTCCATAAATCCCAGGGGAAAAGTCCTTGCCGATCTGATCGAAGAGCTTGAGATGGGTGTCCTAAACGTGGATGAGTTTACGCATCACTGTCCGAGAACCGCTTCATTTTCTTGCCTTGACCTATCTTTGTGCTCTTCGGATGCACAGCCTGATTTTGATTGGGGGGTGGTAGATGAACACCATGGTAGTGATCACTTTCCCATTCAAATATCCTTTTCAGGGCAACTGCCGCCTGAGAGACCACCTTGGTGGTGCTTGGCGCGGGCGCGGTGGCCTGCATTTCAGGAAATGACTGAATTCTCTATCTTAGTCGAGGAGTTTAGGTCGGTAGATGAGGCCGTTGAGTTCTTCTCCGGCAACCTCATCGCCGTGGGCCTGACTACTATTCATATGACGTCTGGCGGTTTTGCACGCCGACCACTCCCATGGTGGTCAGCCGAGTGTGAGATGGCCCTCAAACAGAAGCGTTATGCCTACATGCGCTATAAGCGCCGCCCGAACGATTTCACTGTCGCTGAATTTCGTCGGGCTAGGGCTAGGTTCCGGTATATTTCGAAGCACGCCCGCCGCTCTTCTTGGCGGGCATACGTGTCTTCACTTAACGGGAAGACCCCTTTAGCTGAGGTGTGGAAGCGAGTCAAAAGGATTCGGGGCAAGTTCTCGCAGGACCCCCCTCCCGTTCTCCAGGAGAATGGGACCGCAATCTCGGACCCCGCGTCCGTGGTGGAATCCTTAGCGACCGCTTTTTCCGCATTCTCTAGCCGTGATGCTGCTCCGCCAGCATTCAATGCATGTCGTCATGTCGCGGAAAGCCGCCGGCTGGACTTTACCTCTAGAGGCGGAGAACCCTTCAACGACAAGTTTACTGTGAGTGAGTTGCGTTCCGCTCTCGCTTCGTGCGCGGACACCGCCTATGGTCCGGACGATGTCCCGTACGCCATGCTTCGACACTTGGGTGAGCGAGGCATGGCCTTTCTGTTAGATTTGTTCCACAGGATCTGGGTGGAAGGTCTTCTCCCAGACTTCTGGCGAATCGCTACTGTGTTCGCTTTTCGCAAACCGCGGTGAGATCACTCTACCCCGGCCTGTTTCAGCCCAATCTCTAAACTCCATCGTGTGCAACCTGATGGAGAAATTGGTAAATATTAGATTAGCCTTTTTTCTGGACAGCAGAGGCCATCTGTCTTCTGCGCGGCTTCCGAAAGGTCCACTCTAGGTCGAATGCTCAGCTGCGACTGAAAAATGCCGTCTGCGAGGCCTTCCTTCGTAGATAGCACTACGCCACGGTGTTTTTCGATCTGGAGAACGCCTATGATACCGCATGGCGATACGAGATCATGGAAACGCTCCACACGATGGGGGCGAGGGGACGCCTCCCAAAGTTTATATCTGAATTTTTGCGAGATCGTCGATTCCGCGTACGGGTGGGGGGAGCCCTCTCCGGCCCAAAGGAGCAGGATGAGGGTGTCCCGCAGGGAAGTTTCCTCAGTGTCACACTCTTTTCCCTGAGCATCAACGGCATCACCTCGGTGCTGCCGGAAGATCTTATCGCTACTCTCTACGTGGACGACCTTTCGATCTCTTGGCGCGCTAACTCTGGAGTGTCCTCTCCAGCAGGCATTGAACCGCGTCTCTTTTTACGACGAAGTGCACAGACTTTGGCTTTCCTTGCCGCCATCCACGGCTACACCCTCACCCAGACTTATTTTTAAATGGGGTGTTCCTGGAAGTGGTAGACTCTCACCGTTTCCTTGGTCTTATATTTGACCGACGCCTCACCTGGGAGGCTCATATTCGTAGCCTTAGGATCTTTTGCACCTGCGCCATGGATATTCTTCGTTCCGTGACGTTCAGCGCCTGGGGTGCTGATAGAGCTACTGTCTTACTTTTTTATCGATTTTTTGTTCGTTCGAAGCTCGAATACGGATGCGAGTTTTATGCATCCGCAGCCGAGCGTGTGCTGCGGAAGGTGGACTCGATCACCACACCGGCCTTCGCCTGGCGACCGGTGCCTCCGCACTTCCCCCATTGAGAGCCTACTTCCGATGCTGGGGATATGACACTCGTTCTGCGCCGTGCACTGTGCATTTCTTTCCTGTACGCGCGAGCCCGGTGCCTCCCTCAGTCGACAACAGCTCTCACAGCCTTTCGGCTTAGGGCCAGGAAACTCCTTCGAGAGCTAGGTATTGCTCTCGGGCCGGTGTCCTCCCTGGCTCGGCACAGGACGCCACCCTAGAGAATACCACCTTTGACCATTTGTCGCCACGCCTCTGCTCCCAAATCTTGTACAGCGCCGGAAGTATTGCGTTCGGCCTTTTTGGAGCACACTTCGTTTCACGCTGGAACCGTGCCAGTCTATACGGATGGCTCCAATCCCCAATAGGTGGACTGTTTCCACGCCGTATCCCCTCTGTTTGAAGTCAGCGGGGCTCTGCCAGGCGCTGCGTCTGTCTTCACGACCGAGCTGATGGCAATACACCGCTCGGTATGGGAGATACGCGACGTGCCCGGTTCGGAGACCGGATTGTGATCAATAGCGACTCACAAAGCGCCCTGAGTGCTCTCGGGGCATTGAAATCTCCGCATGCCCTGGTTCACGATATCCGTGACGTTCACGGTTTTGGCGAGCCGGGCGAATGTCGAGATTATCTTCTGCTGGGTTCCTGGGCATATAGGAATTGCGGGGAATGAGGGCGCCAAAGAGTCCGCGAGGACTGGGCGACCAGACCACCGTTTCGCTCTTCTTCACACCGTTTACATGGCAGGAATACTGGCAGCTTGGCAAAGAAGATGAGGGACGGTCGAGGGGAACCTACAGTTGCGTGCCATTGCGCCGCGACCGTTCCCATGGACCTACGCCCAAATGCCGTGACGGCTTCAGGTTGCTTTCTGTCGTCTCCGAATTGGACACACTCGCGGGACGCACCACCATTTGATGGAGCGTTCGCCTGCGCCTTATTGCGACGACTGCGTTGTTCCCCAGACTGTTCGGCACATTCTTGTTGAATGTCCCAGTTTGGGTGGGTAATCTTCGCGCACGTTACCCGCCCCGATACCGGGACGAGCAGGGTCGCTACCGCTTGTCCCTTGTACTCTGGACTCGTTTTTTGCACACAAACTTTGGAACTATACGACTTTTTGGAGGAGGCTGGCCTCCTCCACTTTATTTGACTTTTTTGTCGGTCGCATGTTCCTACGCCTGGGGAAGGCAGTCCTACCCTCGACGCCGGAGCCCGCTTCCTTGTTGCCTTTTTGCTTTTGCTTTTTTCTTAGCTCTTGTCCTTTTTTATCGTTATTTGTTATTTATATAATATTTTTTTTTTAATATAGCCAAATGGACTAAAAAAAAAGATCCTTCAGTCATCATCAGAGAAGCCACTCTCACGTCCTTTCCCTCCCGCTTTTGACGATGACTATAATCGGTTGTTCTCGAGAAAGAGGTCCGCTATGCCCCTTCATCCTGTCGATCCACTGCTCCTTACCCTCACGGGATTCCTTACTGCTTCTCCCAACACCATGTCTCGTCGCTTTACTTCCTCCCTTATCTGGATGCTGGGTAGTTTCCCATTTGCTTGGCGTAGAGAATCCTTGTTGCCCCATCCCCTTGTCACAGGAGAAGGCCGTTCCCCTAGGGTTCGGTCCTAAGTGTCTTGCTCTTCTCCTTTGTGGTAAAAACTGTCACTTCCTCTTTTCCCATTTGCTTGGCGTAGTGCAATCCTTGTTGCTTCAGCCTCTTATCACAAGAGAAGGACATTCTCTAAGGTTCGGCCCTAAATGTCCTCCTCTTTTTCTTTGTGATGAACACTGTCGACTTCCTCTTTCCCCCATCCATTAGCAGCACGATACGCGGACGACCTAGTGATCTACTACTGTGGTAAGTCTCTACTCATGGTTGTCAGTCAGGTCCAACTAGGTATCACTATGGCCGTTTAGTGGGCTGTTTCGCAGGAATTCTTCCCTTCCCCTTCTTATTTTTCCGTCTCGTCTCATCTTTCGCCCCAGTAGAAAATTCCGACTTTATATCTGTAGTCCCAATACCGGCGAAGCAATGAGTGAGGTTTCTAGACCTCATATCCGCTTAGTAGCTCTCATGGAATCCTCATGTCTAACACCTTATTGCTGCTACATATTCCACTCAACCTGTCAGTTTTCCTACAGTAGAACAAAGAGCACTGACCACTGCACATGACTTCTACTCTCTTGATGCAGTCCAAACTCTACTCTGCTCTGTACAACTCCACATTACACCCTACCCTCTCCCGCTTTGATCCAATTGTGAACCTGGATTGTCAACTGGCTATAGTGACTTTTCGCCCGTCGTCAGTAACCAGCCTCCGCCCAAAATGCAACAACGTCTCTTCCCCATCGGACAGGCGGGCCTTCCTGTCTCTAAAACTTTTCTGTTCTAACGCCGGATGCTCACCACCAGTTTTCCCGTTCGTGCTCCCCTGCTGAAAACCACTGGCACCTCCCAAGGACTGGCCTTCCATTTCCTCTATCTCCAATCTATTAGATCTCTTTTAGGGGTGTTCCTCCCTGTAGTTCTCTCTTGCAAAGAGGCAAGTGTCTGAAGTCCGACGGAATTTTCCTATCAGAGTTCCTAAGCCATCTTCACTGCCGGCTCCCGTTCACTCCACATTTGTCTGCTCTCGTAGTGATCGAGATAATGGCCTTGGCGCTCTCTTTCCTTCCGCCTTCCCCCGGATGCCGATGCTCATCGTACACGTTCGAGCTGTACGCCATCCGGGAAGACCTTCCTACTATCTGTCTAGTCCCTTTCTACTGAATTTGGGCAGTTCACGGATTCCCGAAGTGCGATTTCTGCATTGTCTGTTCTATTACTACTACCACATCCATTTGATCCTCGAGATCAGATTGTTGTTGCATTAGCTTTCGACTTCACACAATAGGCTAGTCACCTTCTGTTCAGTGCCATCCCATGTTGTGGTGCCTGGTAGCGCACCCAGTTTCTCTTCGATTCACTGATCTCCTTCCACACGTGAAGGAGGTCCTTAATGTACCATGGCTAGCTACCGAGCGAACTCTTCTTCTCACCAAACTTCACTGCATTAAACCTCACCTCGGTTACTGGGCTACCTCCTTCCACTGCTCCCGCCATAAAGTGGGGTTGGCCCGCCTCCTCCTGGGTCACCTTGGGCTAACTGACAGATATCTTTTATCCCGCATCTCCCTCCCACCTTTACCACCTGTCATACTATACTCGCCGTATCCCACGTTCCCGTTAAGTGGCCCGTGTACTCCATCTTTTGTCGCCACTTCTTTTCTTTTCACTCTTTCTACCCTCACTCGGAACACTTAGATTTGATCCTGGCCGATGGCCTATTGTTCTCCTTAAATAATCTCCTCCTTCCTCTATGCCACTAATCTTCTTCCCTTGCTCTTAAGTACGCATTCGTTTTCCTCCCTCCGTTCCCTTCCCTTGTTAGTGAAGTCTCGCTGTATAGGACTCATATGTGTCAATTGACGGTCAAACTACACCTGTTGTCCAAAAGTGATCTTTGTTAGTGCTTTTAAAGCGTTGTTTCTGTGTGACTTTTTGTAAGTTATATGTGAAGCGAATGTCGTGTCAGGATCTAGTTTGAACCCATGGGAGGGAGGGAGGGAAATTTGTTTTGATGGCTGAACTTGTTAATTTAGTGTGATTTTTTTAGTGTTTTGTGAATGGTGCAAGTCGGGTGTGATTAGTGTTATCATATGTTAATATAATACAACCTCAACTTAATAAATAAAACAAATGTTTGGATCGAATTCAACCTTTCCCTTATAGGGTTAAAAATTACATCGATAAAACCTAACTCAAGTTTGACCATTGTTACTGTGAGAATAAAATTCAACTTGCCCATGATTTATAAAATCTAACTTGATGAGATTCGACCTTTGTGTAATAATTCTTTAAGAAAATCACACTTTGTAAAATTCAATTTCTCCTTGATAGGTATAACAAATGCATTGAGTGCTACAATCACATGATCTCCATCAAAGCCTTCCTTTTGAAGAGACAGACCGTTCCCGGCAAATTGGGCCACACGTACCGGGAACTTGTCATCCTCATGCAGACGTTTGATTGAAGATTCAGTCGACGTGGGGAAAGCACTATATTTATTGTAATTTATATCATATTTAATCCAATGGATTTTTATTTTATAACGGTTACTAACCCGAGTTGTTTTATAAACTATCTTTCAAAAAGATAATTTTGAACTAGCCATTTGCCTTTCTCTTTATTGCGATTTATTGATAGTGTAAGGATCGTCTTTTGTATTTGATGTAGTTCTGAAGAATCTTCAGGATCCGTGTTTTGTGGACAGTGAGGTGTACGTGTAACCATAAACCATTTTTTAAGTAACCATAAAAACCAGAGGTCTGCTACATAAGCTTGGTTTATTCGAGCAATTTGTATTACGATGTTATACTGATGTTGCATTGCTGCGGTCAAAATTGATCTTGTTTTGAGCACCAGATTGACATCGTAAGGAATATGTAACAAAGTTAGATTCGACGCTAAATAACACAGCTTATTAATTCATTTCGTTTTCAAGCCATATACCTTATATTTTTACACTTGTGCCTTCTCTAGTACATATTAAATATGGAAGTTTCAATGTGATATGTGAAAGTGTAATATAATTTTGTATTTATTGTTTGAAGTTTTTTTGTGGATCTGAACTTTTCTTTGTGACCAAGGACAGGTGTCGAAGATTATTCACTTTTCTGATTACTGAGAAAAGAAAGTAGAATAAAAATCAGTGCTGTTACTCACCTACGATTAAACTCCTAAGCTATCCATTGTTTTGCTTTTATTTTAGTTCTTGCTGGTTATCACTTGGATTTTTGTGAATGCGTGATTCTCATTAAATGTTTAGACACTCGATTGAAACTCTCAGAATCTTAATTAAAACTTAGAAATATTATTGAAACTTGTTTCCAAATTGGAATATGTTCCTTGTTAATATCTTGATTTTAAAGGCCTTGCAAAACATTTTCAACATTTGCCTTAATCTTGAGATGAGAGGGTATTGTGTTCTGTGCTAATTTTGCAAACACCTTGTAGTTAGTTTGTGCCAAACTTGGTTTATCAGAATGTGTTGAGGTGAGCTGTATGATTCCACATTTTGTTTGGCACTTTAATCATTCCATTTTCTTGTGGGGTCATTTGTCTTGAGATATGAACTTTGAAAGCGATTTCCAAGAGCACTGCCTGATAGTTCACCATTGAGATTTATTTGTCTTGTACAGCAAATAACCTGTGACCCCTCCTAAACTGGTCCCAACGTTTGATAGGCTTCATTTCTTAAGGTTTTCTAGAATTAAGAAATGAAGCCTATCGAAATTTCGGAGACTTTTTTTTTTTCTTTTGTTTGGGGGGTGGGGGAGGTCACCCTGTAGTCATAATGTGTAAACTTTGAAAATAAGACTATAAATGGTGCATAAATCTGGGTTGGTTATAGTTTTCCTCAAGAATGTTATAATCGTAAAGGCGATTTAGGGGTGGGGGCGTGTACTTGATCCCCCCCCCCAAAAAAAAAGTACCAGGCCGTTTTTTTAGCTATTTTTAAAAAAATATTTTTGGTGTTCCTTTGTAACAATAAACAGTTCGCCTTTATAGTGCTCACTACAAGTGAGAAAGATCTCATACCAATGTAGCCTGGTTGTGTTTAGTTGCGTTCAGATGCCCAGTTCTTAAATCATCCCTTGATCATGATTTAATCATATTTTCGCAATCAAAGTCATTGGATCCAATATTATCCTAACGTGATATTTTCATCTTAACAATTTGTAGCCGCGTAGTCGAAATCCCATTAAAAGTTTCATTAACTCCATCGAACTCCCTTCAATTTTTTTCGCTTTCCTTCTATAATGTCATTGAATAAAAGCGAAACAAAAATGAAATATTGTTTTAAATTTGCTCTTCAGAAGTAGATGGTTTTAGTCCCTCTTCGTTCCTAATTCATGTAACTTGATGGTCGCGTCCTTCTTTTTTCTCTCCTTTTGATCATGTCTCGACGTCATGTTGACTTTGCAAGCGAGTTCAAATTGGTACCTTTGAGTGCTGTTCCTAGAAATTTCTTCCCAAGACTTCTGAAATGTGCCAGCCCAACCCTCAGCATCTAGAATTAATGACGTTTTTTGTAGCAGTCCTTTTTGTGGGGAGGGAGATTGTTATTTTTTAAAGCTTGTGTATTCTTCAGTGTTTCACACGCTTGTCTAGACCCAATTATACGTAGAAGATGGTATTATACCATTTCATTGAAAAGAAAGCCATGTTGATTTTATCATAATAAAGTTTCGTATCAATCTTTTTTGCGGTTAATTAGTAAATTTGTAAAGTGTGTTTAAGTATCTATTGTAAGGCGAAATTGATTGCCTTTCTGCATTAGAGCCTTTCTTATTTATCGATTTGAGATGAGGCTACATAGATCATGAGATTTCGATTTAAGAAGCTTAGGTCCATAAAGAATATCCATGTATATTGGTTGGAAGCTGCTATTGCAAAAATGAATATCTGGCTCAATTAAACATAGATTTTATATTAAATAAACAGAATAAGTGTTGTTTTCATCTGTAAAACAAGCAATTAGATGCACTTTAGCTGCAAACTGGAACCAAATAAATTTAACTTTTTAAAGTTTTAATGATTAAAATTTAAAGATTGCATATGTAACATTCTTCCCAATTAGACAAGTAAAGCGTGTAAAAAAATTTAGTTTGATAAATCCGGGCAACTTCATTTGGCTAATAAGGAGGATTAAATGTAGCATAAAATCTTTTCCTTGTAATTCCTGTCCCATATCTTTTTTTCTTGGCACTGGATAAATCTGCCGCAAAATTTGATTTCCTTGTGGCAAATACTATTTTCTTTTGTGTATTCTTCTTTTCAGTTTCTACACAAAATAATTTGTATTCTGGCAAGGAAAAGGATTTAGCACTTTTCTTACAGCACATTTCTGCACTCAAAGAAGCTTAAATTTGTCCCTTGTTTTTGAGGATTAAGGTTATTGACCAAATTTTTAGGACCTAAAAAAAAATTTCTCACGAACGTTTTCGACTTCTCATTTTAATTGAGTCTGAACAAAACGATTTGACCCAATCTTCACTCTTTGATTTATAGCCTTTTTTCTTTCGCATCGCCATCAAATTTCATTGTGTCAACATATATACGAGGACACATTCGTATTATATTTGTCCGCAGCGTAGAAAATTAATTTTAACTCATGTGCATAAGATAACCAGCAAGTTCACTGGAGACAATAATCTTGATAGTCTCTTGTAGTAAATAGGATTTTTACTGTAAAAACTTGTACATAATATTGTGATAATAAAACTTGTTATTGCTTTTCTGTGTTTTCCCCACTTTCTCAGTTTTCCTTTGTTTTTTTTTATGGAAGAGGCTTTTGACCACAGAATGATGCATACGCGTCCTATCCAGAGAGACCTCTGAATATCAAAGGGTAAGTGGGGACGGGGATGCGCAAGTATATCGAAGAAAATGGGGGTAGAAAGGACCGAGAAGAGGTTTTTTAAGGAGAACAATGAGCCATCGGCCAGGATCAAACTCGAGTGTTCCGAGTCAAGGTAAAAAGAAAGAAAAGCGGCGACGAGGAATGGACTATTCGTACTACTTAACAAGAACGTGTGATACGGCGAATCTAGTATGGCGGGAGGGAGATCGCGGGATATAAGGTAGCTTAGTGTGACCCTGGTTGAGGCGGACCAACACTTCTATGACGGGAGCGGTGGAAGGATGTGGCTCAATAAACTAGGTAGCTTGATCAGCAGATAAAAGGGCAGCTGGGCCCGACGCCGAGCGAGCAGCTTGGCCAGGCACCCTTCAGGTGATAAGTTTGTACGAGATCGAAAGCTCACACAAGCAATCGGATATCATGGATTATTCATCATCATCGTCATCACTAATTCTATGATTTAAGAAGGGGATTTTTTTGAGTATTTGAATAATAATTTCATCTTAGTTTAGTTATGACATTTTTTTTTTTTTTTTTTTTTTTTTTTTTATCAAAGTTCAGAAATAAATACAAGTATCGAAATTTCGTGAATTTTTTAAAACCCAAAGAATGACAAATGGTGAAGTTCAGAAAATTTAGTTTAGAGTTCCTTTTAAATATTATTATAACTGGCGAAGTACAGAAAATTTATAAAAAATTAACCAGGGCTGCTTTTTTTTTTTTTAGATTTTAAATTTTAATCTTAGTAGTGAAGCGAAAGCTCTCCGCCCCCACCCCTGTAGGTGGGAGTGGCGAAGCCATTGCCTGGTATGATTTAGCCCCGTAAGGGGCGCGGCGATTTGCCATCCTGGCCGCCGTGCTGACGGGATCCAGCGCTCCGTCCGGCCCCAGCTTAGCCTCTCTTCCTTCCTTCAGATAGCCCGATTTCTCCCCTACCTCGTCGCTTTTCATACAACCTCTCCCACAACTTTCTCTGGTCAGCCTCTAATTTCACAGGGTAGAATGCTGACTTTCTTCTCAAGCCAACCACCCCGGATCGGGGCTGAGGGGGGGAGGGGACATTGTCCCCTAACCCCTCAGCTCCGGTTCGGGATGGGGTTTTTTTAACAACCTGCTTCATCCCCACCCACATCTTCCTCACATCCCTTTTCCTCTCCTCTTCACAACCTATATTTTTTACGCCGTGTCCAAGGTGGAGCCGCCATGCCGAAGGACTGCCAGGCCACCAGGCGGGAGGGGTGGTCCCGAATGGCGGCGCCTGGCTCTGCCGGGCTTGTAAGCACCTCTCGCAGTGCGGGCAACTGCGAGAGGTGATGAGCTATTGCGTCCCGTAATCAAAAGAGGGTCACCATGCCCATGTATGAAAAAAAACAAAAATCCCAACCCCCAACAGCCCCAAAAACATCTACGGAGCCGCCCTCGGGCAGCTCCACCGAGAAAATGGAGGTCCCCCCCCTTGTGCTGGCGCAAGGGACCCTCCATAATTCTTTAACCGGAGAGGAGGCTTACGCCTACGGGTGTAGGGGACTCCCCCTCACCCCCTTCTCTGGAGGTGCTTTCGGGCACCTCCCTATCTCCAGCGGCAGTCCCTCCTTTGCTTTCTAAGGGGACTGCCAAGAAAGCCAGCAGGCAGCCCATTGCCGACCGCCCCTCGTGCAAGCGGCTCGGTAGGGCAAACCCCCTTAGGGGGGAGAGGGAAGCCAGGCCCCTTCGGTCGCTTCCCTCAAAAGACCTGCTGGCAAGAATTTTGAACCTTGCTGGGGTCAAGGCCTGTGCCTCCCCACACCACCTGACTAGTGACAATACTGCCAAGGGGACCTGCGATGTCCTGGGAGGGGATGGCCAACTGGAGGCCCCTCCTGTGATAGACATGGTCCTTGAGGAGACCCAGCCCCAGACGGTAGGGCCTTCCATGGGGGAGAATTCGGGCTCGGCGCCAAGCACCGAACCCGAATCCGCCCCTATGCAAGGTCCTCCTCAAATGGCTGAGGGCTCCGAGGCAGTAGAAGGAGGGGAGGGATCTCCTCCGACAGGTGCCCCTACGACAACCAGGACCTTCTCCATTTCGGAGAGGGACCTGGCTGAGGCTGGTCCATCTGGCCTGGGGACTTCTGCCGGCGGAGGTGAAAAGCGGGTTCATTCCCCGCCCTCCTCTCCTAAAAAGAAAAAGACTCAAAAGACGAAGAAGACTCGGGGCTCCTCTCCATCCGCGGGGGCTGCGGGGACGGATGGGTCTGCTGCCACTTTGGTAGGCGACCAAGCCAAGATCGGCACATCCGGCCCCTCTACCCCCTCGTGTGCGGAGCCCATGACTACGACTAAGACCAAAAATGCACAGGGCGGAGCCTCGATGACATCGGGGCCCCTGATTCAGAGGTTACCTGGCGTTTTCGAGCCCGCTGGCTTCAAACGCTTCCTCGTTATTCGCTCCACTGATGGCACCATGTTGTCCAAGGGCAACATGATCCATCAGAGGAGAGGATTAGCTAGTGCAATTGGTAGAGAGCCGAAGGTAACCCGTTTCTCGGACGGGAGCCTTCTGGCGAATGCGGCGAATCCCGCCGAGGCGGCCAAGATAAGTGCTCTTCGGACACTTCATGGCACCCCGGTGAGTGTGACGCCGCACTCTACCATGAACTTTGTGAAAGGAGTAGTTTATGCGAGGGAACTCGTTGACTACTCCATTGAGGACATCACCCTAGAGCTGGCCGACCATGGGGCGGTCAAGGTCGAACGTGTGATGAGAAAACAGGGAGGGGCCTCGAGACCCACCCCTACACTCTTCGTCACGTTCGACTGTGACAAGCTCCCTGAGTCGGTGCGTGCCGGTTGGTACCGCTACCGCGTGAAGGCATTCGTGCCACTGCCGCGGCGGTGCTATTACTGCCACCGCTTCGGCCATACGAATCGATCATGTAGACGTGCAAAATCGGGGTCACCCGAAGTCTGTGTAAATTGCTCCAAGGTCGCACACGATAAGTCCAAATCGTGTGTGGCCAAGTGTGTCAATTGCGGAGAGCCGCACCCTGCTTCTTCGAAGCAATGTGGTGCATATCTCCTTGAGAAAGAAATCCTGGCCGTTCAGGCCCAGGATCGACTCTCATTCCGCGAGGCAAAGGACTTGGTCCTGGCGCGCCCGGCTCTGCCTGGGACGTCATATGCCTCAATAGTTAGAAAGGCACCCTCTGCTCCTGGCCCATCCAGGCCAACGAGCACGGTTGTTTCCGCGCCCATTCGGAGCCCTTCTGTGGGCTCTACCCAACCTGGGCGCTCCCCTGGTAAAGCTGGCGGCAAAAAGGGTTCATACCCTGCCCCGGCTAAAACCAGGGCTCCCCCCTCTTCCCCCAGCGTGACCGTTTCGCGTAAAGCGAAACGGCCACGCGCCTCCACCGAGTCGTTAGACTCACAGGAGGCAACACCCCTGAAGATGGTCGCTAGGCCATCTTCCGGGGTTCCTAAAGCTGTTCCCCGAAAGGAGGACAGCAACAAAGGAGCTTCGGCCCCTTTGCCCACGCCCCGAGGTGGAGCGAGTGGCTCGGAGATGGTGGTTCCTCGAAAAGAGGGCCCCCCGCCTCCGAAGCCGCAACGCCCGCCTAAAGTTTCGAGGCGGAGGGAGGAAAAGACTCGCATGGCGAGCCCAACCTCCCCCAATAAGTCCTCGAAGGCGACAGCGCCTTCAGCGCTTTGTCCGGCCAACAGCGCCCGGGGTTCTGCCCCCGGGAAGCGTACGGCCATTCCCGTGAGGGTCTTCAATTCGAGGAGGGCCCCCGCGTCTCCTCCGAGCTAGGCCTGGAGGGCATATTCCTTCAATGGAATTGCCGTGGACTCCGGGCCAACTGGGAGGAGCTGCGGAGGCTCGCCTCATCCCGTTCCCCGTTAGCTATTTTTTTGCAGGAGACCATGCTAGGCGCGTGCCCCCTGCCTGCCCTCCCGGGGTATAAGGGTCTTGCGACCCAACCACCGCGGGACGGCCGGGCTGGGGGATGCGCGGTTTACACCCGGCATGATGTCTCCGTTCTTCCTTTCTCTTTAGATACCTCCTTTCAGGCAGTGGCTGTGCAGCTGCACCTGGATAGGAGGTATACTCTGATTTCTGCGTACATTCCACCGTCAGCTGACTTCGACGCGGGGGACTTTCGCCGCGTCGTGGCACGGTTGCCGAGGCCCTATCTCTTGCTTGGAGATCTGAACGGCAGGCATCCTCTCTGGGGAGATTACACCATAAATCCCAGGGGACAAGTCCTTGCCGATCTGATCGAAGAGCTTGAGATGGGTGTCCTAAACGTGGATGAGTTTACGCATCACTGTCCGAGAACCGCTTCATTTTCTTGCCTTCACCTATCTTTGTGCTCTTCGGATGCACAGCCTGATTTTGATTGGGGGGTGGTCGATGACCTCCATGGTAGTGATCACTTTCCCATTCAAATATCATTTTCAGGGCAACTGCCGCCTGAGAGACCACCTCGGTGGTGCTTGGCGCGGGCGCGGTGGCCTGCATTTCAGGAAATGACTGAATTCTCTATCTCAGTCAAGGAGTTTAGGTCGGTAGATGAGGCCGTCGAGTTCTTCTCCGGCAACCTCATCGCCGTGGGCCTGACTACTATTCCTAGGACGTCTGGCCGTTTTGCACGCCGACCACTCCCATGGTGGTCGGCCGAGTGTGAGACGGCCCTCAAACAGAAGCGTTATGCCTACATGCGCTATAAGCGCCGCCCGAACGATTTCACCGTCGCTGAATTTCGTCGGGCTAGGGCTAGGTTCCGGTATATTTCGAAGCACGCCCGCCGCTCTTCTTGGCGGGCATACGTGTCTTCACTTAACGGGAAGACCCCTTTAGCTGAGGTGTGGAAGCGAGTCAAAAGGATTCGGGGCAAGTTCTCGCAGGACCCCCCTCCCGTTCTCCAGGAGAATGGGACCGCAATCTCGGACCCCGCGTCCGTGGCGGAATCCTTAGCGACCGCTTTTTCCGCATTCTCTAGCCGTGATGCTGCTCCGCCAGCATTCAATGCACGTCGTGATGTCGCGGAAGGCCGCCGGCTGGACTTTACCTCCAGAGGCGGAGAACCCTTCAACGACAAGTTTACTGTGAGTGAGTTGCGTTCCGCTCTCGCTTCGTGCGCGGACACCGCCCATGGTCCGGACGATGTCCCGTACGCCATGCTTCGACACCTGGGTGAGCGAGGCATGGCCTTTCTATTAGATTTGTTCAACAGGATCTGGGTGGAAGGTCTCCTCCCAGACTCCTGGCGAATCGCTACTGTGCTCGCCTTTCGCAAGCCGGGGAGAGATCACTCTACTCCGACCGGTTTCCGCCCAATCTCTCTAACCTCTTGCGTGTGCAAGTTGATGGAGAAATTGGTAAATGTTAGATTAGCCTATTTCCTGGACAGCGGAGGCCATCTGTCTTCTGCACAGTGCGGCTTCCGTAAGTTCCACTCCACGTCGGATGCTCTGCTCCGACTGGAAAATGCCGTCTGCGAGGCTTTCCTTCGTAGACAGCACTACGCCACGGTGTTTTTTGATCTGGAGAAAGCCTATGATACCGCATGGCGATACGGTATCATGGAGACTCTCCACACGATGGGGGCGAGGGGACGCCTCCCAATGTTTATATCTGAATTTTTGCGAGATCGTCGATTCCGCGTACGGGTGGGGGGAGCCCTCTCCGGCCCAAAGGAGCAGGAAGAGGGTGTCCCGCAGGGAAGTGTCCTCAGTGTCACACTCTTTGCCCTGAGCATCAACGGCATCACCTCGGTGCTGCCGGAAGATGTTCTCGCTACGCTCTACGTGGACGACCTTTCGATCTCTTTTGGCGCGGCCCAGATGCCAACTCTGGAGCGCCGACTCCAACAGGCATTGAACCGCGTCTCTTGCTATGCCAAAGCGCACAGGTTTCGGTTTTCTTTGGCCAAGACTAAGGTGGTGCACTTCTGCCGCCATCCACGGCTTCACCCCGACCCAGATTTGTTTCTTAATGGGGTGCGCCTGGATGTGGTTGAGTCGCACCGTTTCCTTGGTCTTGTATTCGACCGACGCCTCACCTGGGAGGCTCACATTCGCAGCCTTAGGGTCTCTTGTACCCGCGCCATGGACATTCTCCGTTCCGTGACGTTCAGCGCTTGGGGCGCTGATAGGGCTACCGCCTTACTTTTTTATCGATCCTTTGTTCGCTCGAAGCTCGACTACGGATGCGAGTTTTATGCATCCGCAGCCGAGCGTTTATTGCGGAAGGTGGATTCGATCCACCACACCGGCCTTCGCCTTGCGACCGGTGCCTTCCGCACTTCCCCCATTGAGAGCCTGTTGGTCGATGCTGGGGAGATGCCACTCGCTCTGCGCCGCGTGCAGTGCATCACTCGCCTGTACGCGCGAGCCCGGCGCCTCCCCCAGTCGCCAACAGCTCTCACTGCATCCGCAGCTGATCTCGATGGTGCCTATGCCGCCGAGAGACGCCAGTCATACCCTAAGCCCTTTGGGTTTAGGGCCAGGAAACTCCTTCGAGAGGTAGATATAGCTCTCGGGCCGGTGGCGCCCCTGGTTCTGCCCAGGACGCCACCCTGGAGGGTACCACATTTGGCTATTTGTCGCCACGCCTCTGCTCCCAAAGCTTGTACTGCGCCGGGAGTATTGCGTTCGATCTTTTTGGAGCACACATCGTGTCACGCTGGTACCGTGCCAGTGTATACGGATGGCTCCAAGTCCCAAGAGGGGGTCGGCTTCCACGCCGTATCCCCTCTGTTTGAAGTCAGCGGGGCTCTACCAGGCGCTGCGTCTGTCTTCACGGCCGAGCTGGTGGCAATACACCACTCGGTACGGGAGATTACGCGACGTGCCCGGTTCGGAGACCGGATTGTGATTTATAGCGACTCACAAAGCGCCCTGAGTGCTCTCGGGGCATTGGAATCTCCGCATCCCCTGGTTCGCGAAATCCGTGACGCCACGGTTTTGGCGAGCCGGGCAGATGTCGAGATTATCTTCTGCTGGGTTCCTGGACATGTAGGAATTGCGGGGAATGAGCGCGCCGATGAGGGCGCCAAAGAGTCCGCGAGGACTCTGCGACCGGACCAGCGTTTCGCTCTTCCTCACACCGACTACATGGCAGGAATACGGGCAGCTCTTCGGACTGCTTGGCAAAGAAGATGGGAGACGGTCGAGGGGAACTTAAAGTTGCGTGCCATTGCGCCGCGACTGTTCCCATGGACCTATCCCCCAATGCCGCGGCGGCTTCAGGTTGCTTTCTGTCGTCTTCGAATCGGACACACTCGTGTGACGCATCGTTACTTGGTGGAGCGCTCGCATGTGCCCTATTGCAACGACTGCGTCGTCCCCCAGACTGTTCGGCATATTCTTGTCGAATGTCCCAGTCTGGGTGATCTTCGCGCACGATACCTGTCTCGGTACCGGGATGGGCGGGGTCGCTACCGCCTGTCCCTTGTACTCGGGACGAGTGCGTGCACCATGACTGGTGGACTTATTGACTTTTTGGGGGAGGCCGGCCTTCTCCCCTTTATTTAAGGTTCCTTTTTTTGTTATTGTTTTGTTTTAGATTGCACTCTCCTGCACCGGGGTGAGGGGGACCTCCCCCCGCTGCCGGAGATTGCTTCGATTGTTAAGTTTTTCAAATTTATATTGATTGTTAAGTTTTCATATTTTAACTTTAAACTAGCCTAATTCTAGGCTGTCGTGTTTTTCGGCGACTTATGCCCAAGTGGGTAGTTGCCAGATGGGCTCTATAAAAAAAAAAAAAAAAAAAAAAAAAAAAAAAAATGGTATGATTTAGATGGAAATAGTGGGACTATTAAGAAATCTGGTTTCGGAAAACTGTAGTCCGGCCCCAGCTTAGCCTCTCTTCCTTCCTTCAGATAGCCTGTATTCCTATCCTACCTCGTCGCTTTTCCTACAACCTCTCCCACAACTTTCTCTGGTCAGCCTCTAATTTCACAGGGTAGAAGCTGACCTTCTTCTCAGCCAATCGTCCCGGATCGGGGCTGAGGGGGGAGGGGACAATGTCCCCTAACCCCTGAGCTCCGGTCTGGGGTGGTTGGTTTTTAACAACCTGCTTCATCCCCACCCATACCTTCATCACATCCCTTTTCCTCCTCGTCTTCAAAATCTATCCGTTTTACGCCGTGTTCAAGGTGGAGCCGCCATGCCGATGGACTGCCAGGCCACCAGGCGGGAGGGGTGGTCCCAAACGGCGGCGCCTGGCTCTGCCGTGCCTGTAAGCACCTCTTGCAGTGCGGGTTACTGCAAGAGGTGGTGAGCGATTGCGTCCCGTAAAACAAAGAGGGTCACCATGCCCAATGATGAAACAAAAAAACATCTCCCCTTAATTCCCCCTATAACAACAACGGAGCCGCCCTCGTGCAGCTCCACAGAAAAGATGGAGGTCCCCCCCCCTGTGCTTGCGCAGGGGACCCTCCATACCTCTTTAACCGGAGAGGAGGCTTACTCCTCTACTACGCCTACGGGTGTTCGTTCCCCGCCCTCCTCTCCTAAAAAAAAGAAAAAGACAAGAAAGACGAAAAAGACTCGGGGCTCCTCTCCATCCGCGGGGGCTGCGGGGACGGATGGGTCTGCTGCCACTTTGGTAGGCGACCAAGCCAAGATCGGCAAATCCGGCCCCTCTACCCCCTCGTGTGCGGAGCTCCTGACCAAGACTAAGACGAAGAATGCACAGGGCGGAGCCTCGATGACATCGGGGCCCCTCATTCAGAGGTTACCTGGCGTTTTCGAGCCCGCTGGCTTCAAACGCTTCCTCGTTATTCGCTCCACTGATGGCACCATGTTGTCTAAGGGCAACATGATCCATCAGGTGAGAGGATTAGCTAGTGCAATTGGTAGAGAGCCGAAGGTGACCCGTTTCTCGGACGGCAGCCTTCTGGCGAATCCCGCCGAGGCGGCCAAGATAAGTGCTCTTCGGACACTTCATGGCACCCCGGTGAGTGTGACGCCGCACTCTACCATGAACTTTGTGAAAGGAGTAGTTTATGCGAGGGAACTCGTTGACTACTCCATTGAGGACATCACCCTAGAGCTGGCCGACCATGGGGCGGTCAAGGTCGAACGTGTGATGAGAAAACAGGGAGGGGCTTCGAGACCCACCCCTACACTCTTCGTCACGTTCGACTGTGACAAGCTCCCTGAGTCGGTGCGTGCCGGTTGGTACCGCTACCGCGTGAAGGCATTCGTGCCACTGCCGCGGCGGTGCTATTACTGTCACCGCTTCGGCCATACGAATCGCTCGTGTAGACGTGCAAAGTCGGGGTCACCCGAAGTCTGTGTAAATTGCTCCAAGGTCGCACACGATAAGTCCAAATCGTGTGTGGCCAAGTGTGTCAATTGCGGAGAGCCGCACCCTGCTTCTTCGCAGCAATGTGGTGCATATCTCCTGGAGAAAGAAATCCTGGCCGTTCAGGCCCAGGATAGACTCTCATTCCGCGAGGCTAAGGACTTGGTCCTGGCGCGCCCAGCTCTGCCTGGGACGTCATATGCCTCAGTAGTTCGAAAGGCACCCTCTGCTCCTGGCCCATCCAGGCCAACGAGCACGGTTGTTTCCGCGCCCATTCGGAGCCCTTCTGCGGGCTCTACTACACCCGGGCGCTCCCCTGGTAGAGCTGGCGGCAAAAAGGGTTCACACCCAGCCCCGGCTAAAACCAGGGCTCCCCCCTCTTCCCCCAGAGTGACCGTTTCCCGTAAGGCGAAACGGCCACGCGCCTCCACCGAGTCGTTAGACTCACAGGAGGCAACACCCCTGAAGATCGTCGCTAGGCCATCTTAGGGGGTTCCTAAAGCTGTCCCCCGAAAGGAGGACAGCAACAAAGGAGCTTCGGCTCCTTCGCCCACGCCACGAGGTGGAGCGAGTGGCTCGGAGACGGTGGTTCCTCGAAAAGAGAGCCCCCCCACCTCCGAAGCCGCAGTGCCCGCCTAAGGTTTCGAGGCGGAGGGAGGAAAAGACTCGCATGGCGAGCCCAACCTCCCCCAATAAGTCCTCGAAGGCGACAGCGCCTCCAGCGCTTTGTCCGGCCAACAGCGCAGGGGTTCTGCCCCCGGGAAGCGTACGGCCATTCCCGTGAGGGTCTTCAATTCGAGGAGGGCCCCCGCGTCTCCTCCGAGCTAGGCCTGGAGGGCATATTCCTTCAATGGAATTGCCGTGGACTCCGGGCCAACTGGGAGGAGCTGCGGAGGCTCGCCTCGTCCCGTTCCCCGTTAGCTATTTTTTTGCAGGAGACCATGCTAGGCGCGTGCCCACTGCCTGCCCTCCCGGGGTATAAGGGTCTTGCAACCCCACCACCGCGGGATGGCCGGGCTGGGGGATGCGCGGTTTACACCCGGCATGATGTCTCCGTTCTTCCTTTCTCTTTAGATACCTCCTTACAGGCAGTGGCTGTGCAGCTGCACCTGGATAGGAGGTATACTATCATTTCTGCGTACATTCCACCGTCAGCTGACTTCGACGCGGGGAACTTCCGCCGCGTCGTGGCACGGTTGCCGAGGCCCTATCTCTTGCTTGGAGATCTGAACGGCAGGCATCCTCTCTGGGGAGATTACACCATAAATCCCAGGGGACAAGTCCTTGCCGATCTGATCGAAGAGCTTGAGATGGGTGTCCTAAACGTGGATGAGTTTACGCATCACTGTCCGAGAACCGCTTCATTTTCTTGCCTTCACCTATCTTTGTGCTCTTCGGATGCACAGCTTGATTTTGATTGGGGGGTGGTCGATGACCTCCATGGTAGTGATCACTTTCCCATTCAAATATCATTTTCAGGGCAACTGCCGCCTGAGAGACCACCTCGGTGGTGCTTGGCACGGGCGCGGTGGCCTGCATTTCAGGAAATGACTGAATTCTCTATCTCAGTCGAGGAGTTTAGGTCGGTAGATGAGGCCGTTGAGTTCTTCTCCGGCAACCTTATCGCCGTGGGCCTGACTACTATTCCTAGGACGTCTGGCTGTTTTGCACGCCGACCACTCCCATGGTGGTCGGCCGAGTGTGAGACGGCCCTCAAACAGAAGCGTTATGCCTACATGCGCTATAAGCGCCGCCCGAACGATTTCACTGTCGCTGAATTTCGTCGGGCTAGGGCTAGGTTCCGGTATATTTCGAAGCACGCCCGCCGATCTTCTTGGCGGGCATACGTGTCTTCACTTAACGGGAAGACCCCTTTAGCTGAGGTGTGGAAGCGAGTCAAAAGGATTCGGGGCAAGTTCTCGCAGGACCCCCCTCCTGTTCTCCAGGAGAATGTGACCGCAATCTCGGACCCCGCGTCCGTGGCGGAATCCTTAGCGACCGCTTTTTCCGCATTCTTTAGCCGGGATGCTGCTCCGCCAGCATTCAATGCACGTCGTGATGTCGCGGAAGGCCGCCGGTTGGACTTTACCTCCAGAGGCGGAGAACCCTTCAACGACAAGTTTACTGTGAATGAGTTGCGTTCCGCTCTCGCTTCGTGCGCGGACACCGCCCATTGTCCGGATGATGTCCCGTACTCCATGCTTCGACACCTGGGTGAGTGAGGTATGGCCTTTCTGTTAGATTTGTTCAACAGGATCTGGGTGGAAGGTCTTCTCCCAGACTCCTGGCGAATCGCTACTGTGCTCGCCTTTCGCAAACCGGGAAGAGATCACTCTACTCCGACCGGTTTCCACCCAATCTCTCTAACCTCTTGCGTGTGCAAGTTGATGGAGAAATTGGTAAATGTTAGATTAGCCTATTTCCTGGACAGCGGAGGCCATCTGTCTTCTGCATAGTGCGGCTTCCGTAAGTTTCACTCCACGTCGGATGCTCTGCTCCGACTGGAAAATGCCGTCTGCGAGGCTTTCCTTCGTAGACAGCACTACGCCACGGTGTTTTTTGATCTGGAGAAGGCCTATGATACCGCATGGCGATACGGTATCATGGAGACTCTCCACACGATGGGGGCGAGGGGACGCCTCCCAATGTTTATATCTGAATTTTTGCGAGATCGTCGATTCCGCGTACGGGTGGGGGGAGCCCTCTCTGCCCCAAAGGAGCAGGAAGAGGGTGTCTCGCAGGGAAGTGTCCTCAGTGTCACACTCTTTGCCCTGAGCATCAACGGCATCACCTCGGTGCTGCCAGAAGATGTTCTCGCTACGCTCTACGTGGACGACCTTTCGATCTCTTTTGGCGCGGCCCAGATGCCAACTCTGGAGCGTCGACTCCAACAGGCATTGAACCGCGTCTCTCGCTATGCCGAAGCGCACAGGTTTCGGTTTTCTTTGGCCAAGACTAAGGTGGTGCACTTCTGCCGCCATCCACGGCTTCACCCTGACCCAGATTTGTTTCTTAATGGGGAACGCCTGGATGTGGTTGAGTCGCACCGTTTTCTTAGTCTTGTATTCGACCGACGCCTCACCTGGGAGGCTCATATTCGCAGCCTTAGGGTCTCTTGTACCCGCGCCATGGACATTCTCCGTTCCGTGACGTTCAGCGCTTGGGGCGCTGATAGGGCTACCGCCTTACTTTTTTATCGATCCTTTGTTCGCTCGAAGCTCGACTACGGATGCGAGTTTTATGCATCCGCAGCCGAGCGTGTTTTGCGGAAGGTGGATTCAATCCACCACACCGGCCTCCGCCTTGCGACCGGTGCCTTCCGCACTTCCCCCATTGAGAGCCTGTTGGTCGATGCTGGGGAGATGCCACTCGCTCTGCGCCGCGTGCAGTGCATCACTCGCCTGTATGCGCGAGCCCGGCGCCTCCCTCAGTCGCCAACAGCTCTCACTGCATCCGCAGCTGATCTCGATGGTGCCTATGCCGCCGAGAGACGCCAGTCATACCCTAAGCCCTTTGGGTTTAGGGCCAGGAAACTCCTTCGAGAGGTAGATATAGCTCTCGGGCCGGTGGCGCCCCTGGTTCTGCCCAGGACGCCACCCTGGAGGGTACCACATTTGGCTATTTGTCGCCACGCCTCTGCTCCCAAAGCTTGTACTGCGCCGGGAGTATTGCGTTCGACCTTTTTGGAGCACACATCGTGTCACGCTGGTACCGTGCCAGTGTATACGGATGGCTCCAAGTCCCAAGAGGGGGTCGGCTTCCACGCCGTATCCCCTCTGTTTGAAGTCAGCGGGGCTCTACCAGGCGCTGCGTCTGTCTTCACGGCCGAGCTGGTGGCAATACACCACTCGGTACGGGAGATTACGCGACGTGCCCGGTTCGGAGACCGGATTGTGATCTATAGCGACTCACAAAGCGCCCTGAGTGCTCTCGGGGCATTGGAATCTCCGCATCCCCTGGTTCGCGATATCCGTGACGCCACGGTTTTGGCGAGCCGGGCAGATGTCGAGATTATCTTCTGCTGGGTTCCTGGACATGTAGGAATTGCGGGGAATGAGCGCGCCGATGAGGGCGCCAAAGAGTCCGCGAGGACTCTGCGACCGGACCAGCGTTTCGCTCTTCCTCACACCGACTACATGGCAGGAATACGGGCAGCTCTTCGGACTGCTTGGCAAAGAAGATGGGAGACGGTCGAGGGGAACTTAAAGTTGCGTGCCATTGCGCCGCGACTGTTCCCATGGACCTATCCCCCAATGCCGCGGCGGCTTCAGGTTGCTTTCTGTCGTCTCCGAATCGGACACACTCGTGTGACGCATCGCTATCTGATGGAGCGCTCGCCTGCGCCCTATTGCAACGACTGCGTCGTCCCCCAGACTGTTCGGCATATTCTTGTCGAATGTCCCAGTCTGGGTGATCTTCGCGCACGATACCTGTCCCAGTACCGGGATGGGCGGGGTCGCTACCGCCTGTCCCTTGTGCTCGGGACAGATTCGTGCACACTGACTTGTGGACTTGTTGACTTCTTGGGGGAGGCCGGCCTTCTCCCTATTATTGAAGCAAGGTTTGTTTGTTTTGTTTTTGTTGTTGTTTTTTGTTGTTTTTTTGCATTTTTTTTTTTTTTTTTCTTTAGTTGCACGCTCTTGCGCCGGGGGGACCTCTCCCCGATGCACCAGCTTGCTTCCTTTCCCCCTTTTGGGGTGTTTTTTTTTTTCTTCTCTCTTTAATTTCATTTTAAAGTAGCCTAGAACTAGGCCAGTTTTAATACGGCGACTAATGCCCAAGTAGGCAGTCGCCAGATGAGCTCTTAAAAAAAAAAAAAAAAAAAAAATCGGGAAAACTGTAAATAGCACGAATTCGGTAGGAAAGAGTTGATAGATAGTATGGAAGCATTATCGGATGTCGCACAGCTCTGTCCTGTAAGATAAGCACCCTGGGGAAAGGTAGAAGTAAACAGATACTCAAAATCGTTTCCACTACCTCCGGCAAACTAGCTATCGAATGAATGGGAGGTGTCGATGCAGATGGCTGTGCCTTAAGAATAGGTGGACGCATTAATAAGGAACTCTGATAGGATAAACTGCTGGTTTCAGACTTGCAGATATTTTCTAGGAACATCTGTAGGGGTGCGACGAAGATGTATAAGAGAAAAACTTCCTTCCAAAGCGAGAATATAAATAGCCCATTAAATTATCAAGTCAACACGGACTACGCAGTGGCGTATTGGTAGAGTGCTTGCCTCGGGATGCAAAAGACCCACGATCGATCCCCAAAGTCCACAATTTTTACAAAGAAAATTCTCGAAGAAAACGGAGACCACGAAAAACGCTTTAAGGACAACTCAAGAAATCAACTCAAGAGAAAGCCGCGCTCAAAGAAAACGGAACTCAAGGAAATCGACTTTCAAGGGCTAACTCGTCTCAACTCATCAAGTATCCAAGAAATCATCACGTCATCATGAAGCCGAAGAAGTCATCACGTCATCAGAATTGGAAGGAATCATCACATCGTCGTTAAAAAAAGGAAGATTCATCAAGATATATCAAGAAGGAAGAAAGAATACAAGAGTCAGACAAATGGAAGATAAAGTTTCAAGGGGCAACTTAAGTTCAAGAAGAAATAAATAGATTACGAATATAGAAAAAGTCGAGAAGAATGATATAGATAGAAGGAACACCTCTAAAAGAAATCTGATAGATCATACGCAGAGGAAATGTGAGGTGCCAGTGGCCTTAAGGGGGAAGGAAGAAAAGGACACCAGCGGAAAAACGCGATGTGGGCAGAATGCAGAAGTGGAGGAAAGTACAAAGACAGGAAAGAGAGAAAGATTTAAAGAAATAAAAGCTCTCATGCTACTCAATCCAATGATTTTTTAAAGGAAATGTTATAAATAATAAAAAACTAGGAAGAATGAAAGAGTTAAAACACTATTCGAGAGCAAAGTTAGGAATAGTACAGAAGGTAAAAAATTAAAACGAAGTTGGCTGTGTGCAATAAACTACATAATGACCTTTTTCGGCAACATTACTAAAATAACCAAAGGAAAAGCAGATGATGATAAAAGGAATACGAGGATAAAACACTCAGTAACTTAAGAGTAATGGTGATGGACCAAAGGATGAAACTATAAATGAGTTTGATGACCAGACTGAGACAAAAAAAAATAAGATAAGAAGCACTGAACGAATCCTCGAAAAAAACCCAAACAAAACAAACAGCGTAGACAGAGAGGGCGCGGCACAGAAGAAAGATTTGAGAAACAAGAATTGCTAGGGGCCGCAATGGCGGGACAGTCCTGAAGCAAATATGATACTGAGATTACACCATAATAGAAATGGTACCTCGGGGCCACACCTGAAACTATGTAGCCGTGTGTTAGCCGTGAGTGGCAGATTCGAAGGCGACAAAGAGCTACTTTGAAAGGTTGGGACTTTGATAGCTCGATGAGAAAGGGCGAATGGATTTATTTACACTCCACCCCTTAAAATTGCTACAACTATCCCACTCCCTCTGCCGAAGACCCCATATGTATTCCCATATGTATACCGCAAAGGGGCAGATGGGGCCGCAAATACGCACGCGTGAATTAGGGTAGTTGGTGTCTGCAGTATGCGGAAGAGGTAGAGCAAGCGCATGGCATACAGAGTATTGAAAGGTGATGTGCGAAAAGCATCGCTGGATAGCCCCCCCCCCCCTCCCTGATAAATTTCGAATGGAGTCCATTAACCTTAAGGTCGATGGGGAAGCCGAGGAAGACCACAATCTAAGCGAGATTGGACAAAAGCGGTGAGAGGAGTTAAAACATACGGTGTACAACACACATATTAGATAAAACTTTTAAGAGATCAAGAACTTTCAAGGATTTGACCTTAAGGTTGCGCAAGTCGGGTAGTCATGTAAATTTGTAATCGAGGGTTACACCCAGTAATCTGAACTCTGTAACAAAGTCAATCCTTGAGTTATTCAAATGAAGAGGAATAAACCCCTCTCAATCTGTGCAGTGCATCGCCTTATTTTAGGTAACTGAGAAGCGATATCCACTCAAAAGGGCTCAGACGGATAGTGCATCAATAGGTAATTGTACAGTAAGTGGTGGACTACCGATGGAAGCCAAGGGGATGCATAAAAGAATTCAAGATCACCCACAAATAGTAGCTGAAACTCCCTCTGGGAGAGGAGATTAAACCATTAATACGAGGGGCGGTCAATAAGTTTTACAATTTGGATATAAGGAAACGAGATATGAGGAAAAGTGTTTTATTATTTTTCAATACAACTACCCTCGACTTCAATGCACTTGCGCCACTTGTCCCTGTGGCTTCGAATTCCCGACAACCAGAAATCTCCTGACTGCTGTTCAATCCACTCCTGGACGGCGAGCTGGACATCTTCATCGTCCCTAAACCGGCGTCCACGCAGTGCAGTCTTGAGCTGGCGGAATAAAAAGTAGTCGTTAGGGGCCAGATCTGGACTGTAGGGGGTTTGATTGAGATCCTCGAATCCGCACTCGCGCAGGGCAGCTTGTGCAACTCTGGCCTTGTGGATTCTGACGACGTTGAAGTCGATCATGGGGCGTCAGGTTTCTAGGGACCCAACGGGCAGAGACCTTGGTCATGGACAAATTGTCGTGGATGATGTTGATAACACTTCCATGTGATATTCCAAGTTCTCGCTCGATTTCTTCGACCTTCACCCGTCGATTTTCGAGGATCATCTTCTTCACAGGGGCCACATTGTCCTCGTTGGTCACGTCTGACGGGTGTCATCGTCAAGGGACTCACTACCATAGCGGAACTTCCTATTCCAGCGAGCAATGGTTGCATAGGAAGGGGCGGTGTCGGTGTACACTGCAACCATGCGTTCATGGATCTCTTTTGCATTCTTGCCTTCCTTGGTCAAAAATTTGATCACTGCGCGGTGCTCAACCTTTTCCATTGTGGAAAAATTTGTGACTGACGATCTGCGATCAGCTACTTCTTAAATAGACGAGGCAAGAGCGTGCGGCTGCAGGTCCTGTCTTGTCATAACTTGTCCTAACATCTCCACAAACAGCCATCCTCCTTCCTCTGTTTTGCCCTACCGATTAGCAAAACTTATTGACCGCCCCTCGTAGCTATGATGAAGCAAGTAACTCTTAAGACGCTGCACTGTGGGACACCTTTCCCCTGCCTCCTTGTATCAGAGTAGACATTACCGATGTGAATCTTTAAATTACGAGATGACAAAAAGCTACGGATAAAATAGAGTTAAAGGCCCCTCATAAACCAGTCTTACAACTGTTGTAAAATACCATGCCACCAGGTGGTATCATAAGCCTTTTCTGTGTCAAAGAACACTACCAGAACGTGTTGTCGTTTGACAAAGCCCCGCATTGAATCCTTCAAACGAACAAGCAGGTCCACCGTACTATGGTGCTTACCTAACATAAATGGAAAGTGTGACAGAAGACCATTTGACTCCAGGAACCAAATAAATCGAACATTTACCATTATCTCCATGAAATTACCAAGAGAACTTTTTAATACGATTGGACGGCAATTATTAGGATCCAGAGAATCCTTACCAGGTGGAGAGTATGAAGCTGTTTTCCATATTAAATTAAAAAACATCCAATAAAATTAATTTAGTACGAGGATGGAGGTGTGTGATGGATAAACTCACATTGAACCTCGTCAATGACAGGGGATCTTGATGCGGACTGTGAAAGAGCAGCACGCAATTCAACCACTGTAAATAATTCATTGTGAGGGGGACTGGAAGTTGAAGAAAAAAACATGAGGAAGGGATTACCTGCAAGCCGGAAAGGTTAAACATTCTTCTGGATAGTGAGTAGCACTGCTTAATTCATAAAAAAACGGCCAGCCAGGGCATTAACTACCGACATTTTATCGGATACTAGAGAGCCTTGCATACTTAACACTAGAGCAGTATGACCTGCGTATCGGCACCGAACTTTATTAACCCTCTTCCAGACCTTGGAGGAAGAGGTCAAAGAGGAGATGGAGGAGACATACGTTCGGTTAAATAGTGTGGTGCTTCCACGGTGCTGGGAGTAGCCATATTTTTAGGCCTGAACTGTGGCTGCACAATAGCGGGTTTAATATAGCACAGATGATCTCCGATTCCAGGAATCCGGAGACCGGCTTGGAATGACATGCTCATCAGCATCACAGACAAGGGACGTTAAAAAGTCTATCGCTGAGTAAGCGTTTAAAAACTTCCAACGAGGCGTCAGTGTCCTATACTTCTTAAAAACCATCCCAATCAGCCCTCCGTAAGTTCTACGAAAGATCTAAGGGCCAGGAAAAACAGGTTTCAGAACAATGGAAAAATGATCAGTCACATTTAATCGTCCTGGACAGACAACTGAAAGTCAGATAAATAGTCTGAGGAACCCAAGGAAAAATCGGCACAATTAGAGGCATCCGATTGTACATGATGAGTAAAATCGCCGGAGTTAAGAATATCGGGTTTTGCAAAATTTATGTTACACTCGTTATATATATATATATATATATATATATATATATATATATATATATATATATATATATATATATATATATCTCTTTCGAGAGGTTTACGTGTGACAGAAAAAGTTCCGTTAAACAAACTTAAAGTTCTACTTTTCCAGCATGTTTCATCAAAACGTCTTTTCCAGTGTGCGCAGGTGTGTCGAGATGGAAGTGAAAAGAATTGAGATTTCTACTCTTCAGGCTACGGGCTACAACAAGTTTGACATCGCCAAGCGGCTCAACGTCAGTCGGATGACCGTCTACAGACTCGCAGAGAGGATCAAGAATGGTGAAGATATCAGAAATCGATCTCGTTTGACTGAGAAACGCTTCGAAAGTACTCCGAAGCTCAAAATGATTGCGCTCGCGAAAAAGAAGAACATTTCGGTGGCCACAGTGTCCAGGGCCGTCAAGGAAGAGAGCGGAAAGGTCTCTGCTCACCGACCGTATGCGAGAACAACGTTGGTAGCGCTGTCGTCGCCTTCTCAATGATTTGAAGAGTCATGGCAATTGAATACTCATTTTTTTCTAATAAAAAACCCTTCGGTCGATTCGGTCAGCAACAAACAGAGCAACCGTGTGGTAAGCTTCGGCCAGGACGTCTCCGAGGCCCGCTAATATCAAACACCCAGCCCCCGTGATGATGGTTGGCATCGTGGCTTTGAATGGCAAGATGCCGCCGGTGTTTGTTCGCGGCCGGTTACAGGCTCACGGCGGATGATTACACGGACATCTTGGCCACGTAAATCCTGCCCTGGGTGAGAACCATCACGAAGAAGGCGGAGTAAGTCTTTCATTTCAACAAGAGGGCGCAAGAGTGGTGGGGGTCCAACATGAACTCCTAGCGAGGGACTTTTGGCCATCGGAATCGCCTGCCCTCAATCCTATCGACTACATCGTGTAGGCGCATGTTGAGGGCAAGGCATGCAAGGATCGCCACAGTAACGTCGACGAGCTGAAGTGCTCCATCGAACGCGTGTGGACCATCATGAGGAAGGACTTCGTCTGCAAAGTGTGTGCCGCCTTCAGGTCTCGCCTGGAACATGTGTTCGCCGCCGACGTCGGCTACATTGATTAATATTACAATTTAAACACATATTTATATGTTAAAACAATAAAAACATATCTAACTGCATCAAAACTATCGTTGTGTCCTTTGTTGAGAGAGTCGTAACGAGTGCAACAGGACTTTTTCAATACCCAGTACATAAAAGACTTGACATAAAAGAGATTCAACACTACGACCCTAAGATGGATGACGCATTAAAGTCGCCTAACAATAAAAACGGAGAGTGAAGTGGTCCAAAAGATCCAGTAGGTCTGATATGGTCACAACCAGATCTGGTGGGAGATACATGGAACGGAACAAACAGTTAAAAGTTTGAATAAAAAGACCCGCACTAAAACAGACTACCAATATTGACACCCCACCGCGTGATGCAGTCCCAACAGAGCAGGCGAATTAAGAACCTGAGAATCAAGGATAAGTGGAAACGGGCGAGTTCAAAGTTTGTTTTCTTGAAGACAGACAATAATTGGTTGGCTGCATGTCATGTAATACAATCTTGAGTTCTTCCCATTGGGAAGAACACAGTGAGAATCCGACTGTAGCATGTAATCTATTATTTCTTACTATATCTTATGTGATGATTGGTTTAATGACGACGTGCCTAGATAACAGCCAGTAAACCTCGCTATATGAATTTAAAGATAAAAATGAGTTGAAAGAGAAAACGTGAGGGGGATAACTAATTCAGCCAGGAAGGTTTCAAAATCACTGACGCATAAATTTAACAAGATTTATTGGACAACAAATAATGGAATATGGCTAATTATTGAATTTGATAATACGGTTGATGAATATAATGTGTATTTTAATGATATATATATATATATATATATATATATATATATATATATATATATATATATATATATATATATATATATATATATATATAGTAAACCCGCGATATAACGAACTATATGGGAGGGGGGTGCTCGTTAAAGCCGAAAGTTCGTTAAACCGGATGGTCGTTAAAATCGATGGAAATAACGAACCGAGTTCTTATATTCGATGGTTTGTTCGTTAATCTGTATACGTAAATATTTATATAAAGACTGTATTACATGGTATGTAATATGTATGTAATTACTAATATTACTTATAAAGTTAAGTGGACTACACAACATAGTATTGATATGAACCTTGCACTGAGGGAAACTGAGCTGTGTGTGAGCCAATGAGTGGATGTGCCGCGGCGCGGCGTTTAACACTTGCCTGACTGAACACGATGCGACGACCGAACTAACCATCGAATTTAACGAACTTCAGTTCGTTAAACCCGATGGATTCGCTCAGGAAATTTTGTTTGTTATATCCGAAATTCGTTATATTGAAGTTCATTATTTTGATGATTTACTGTATATATATATATATATATATATATATATATATATATATATATATATATATATATATATATATATTCATTATATTATGTTTTATTAAAAACGACTGCTAGTTTCGAATTAATTCTTTTTTCAATCTTCTCGATTTGTCTTATATTTGCCTTTTTTTCATTGTTTAACCTGTGGATAAGCGTACCGAAGTTCATTGGGGACTGATGCTTGTTATTTTGCCAGAGGTAGAAGTAAATTAATGTAATTTAGCACTTTCTTTAATTTAACTGACGCCTTTCGATACATCGAGTATCATCTTCAGAGTTACAATGGGGGAATTATTACAAGTATTCAGTTTATATATGTTACAAAATGTATTAATACATTTTGTAACATATATAAACTGACTCGGGAAACAGGAAAGTCTGTTCTGATTGGTCAATTTCGAGTTGAATTGTACAAAAGTTTTGATTGGTTGGTGGTTGGAGGAGTCGTACTTTGATTTTGAGGTAACCGTATTGGTATCAAAGGTCGTACAAAAATGGATTTGGGGCGATATGCATAATTTTCTCAGACGGGTAATTGCCAACTGCCTCTTTACGAACTTTGTAGGAGCTTGCAAAGATGTCAGATGCTACACTTCTGAGTGGAAACTACTGTGATTATTTTGCTGATACTGGTGGAAGAAGATAAGACAGCCATTCTACACCGTCCAATAGAACTAGGCAGAGGTAAATATGACCGTCCACCAGGCAAAGAACTGGTAAAAGTTAAAGTACCAGCATATGAGACAGAAGAAACGTAGGTTGAAGAAGGAGTTTGAATAATCATTAGCGTAACCGAAAAAAGGAGCTGAAAACAGGGCAGAAATGGTAAAGACAGTATCGAGTTTGCAGCCCCTTGTGCTGCAAAGGAAGATCAGTATGATATTCTTTTTATCAGATGAGGCGGAGTGGTCGAGCACAGGTGTTTAACAGGAGCTGAACTCAGACGCTCATGCACGACCATCATGTAAGCTCTCTTAAGTTGGGTTGTTTGGCTGCGAAGTGGATATCGTTGTAGGAGGCAGATTACCATGTACTTCTGCCACAGTTTGAATGATAGGGCCCTAATCCTGGAAAGAGTGGATATCCACAACGGCGTTTATATTGGAAGAATAATCATTTGGCATATTTACCCCAACTACCAGTGATTCATCGTCCACACTTGCTTGCAACCAAGGACTCCTTGGAAGACGGGTCCTTCATCTTGCGCTGAGGCTTGCTGGTTTGTCACTCGTCGCAGATGCACCTATATGTTAAATAATGTCTCCCTCCAAACGCACCGTAGCCCCACTGGGGAGGTGATACTCCGGAAGCAAAATGCTGAACATCCAGAGAGAAGATTGGCGAGTATTATTATAGGAGTAAGAATCTTGGGTGTGAACAAGTACCTGGCTTTGAGGCCGGTTCCTCCTATCGTGACGGAGAACATCGGAGTAGAGCCGCTCCGACAGAGAGAGTTATTTCTTAACTTCCCAGCATGACTCCCTAATGGGCAACGAGTCACACATTTGGCACAGCGCTGAGATTTACACACTCAATGTCAAAGTAATCAGAGGCACACATGACACACGTACGTGGATTCCGACAACTACGGCCCATAAACACGAACTACTGGCAGTTGAAACAACGTCTCGTCAGGTCAAAATAACTGCTTACCGGGATCCAGAGGTACTCAACCTTAACAAATTGAGGAGGTTCATGTCGTTCAAACGTCCGAATTAACTTAGGGGTATTAATACGAGTTGTGCGGGTGGGCTTACTCCCCTTAAACGCAATAGTAACACGTTGCTCTGTCAGTAAATTTAGGAACCGAGCAAGGTCGTAATCCTTCAATTTATCAGATCTTATTACACTCTTGACAAAGTTTAGCATGGATTGAGACGGTACAGATATTTGGAAATCTGCAACATATGGCATAGTTCGTACAGCATCGTGTTGGGTGCAGGAAGAGAGCTCAACCACTGTCTCTATCGCCACGAGCCACATACGACATGGCTTACCACAACGAGATTCGAAATCATCATTCAAATCAAAGACGTCAAGATTAGAAAGCGGAGTATCGATATCAGGCATTTTTAATGCAAGAAAATGAGAATAATCTAACTCTGGATCCACTTCGTTGGTATAAATATCCAATGAGAGAAACTTAGAACGAATCCAATGAATAAACTTAGAACGCTTCTCACGAGAACCCTTCGTAGAGGTAACAGAGGCCTCCAAGGGCTCGACACTACTGTAACTGCCGAATCAGTGCGACCGGTATGGCATCTCGGAGAGCATATACGGTTCTAACACGCCTCCTTTTTACCCAAAGAGAACTTTCCAGACGGGCTGTCTAAGTTTTCAGACGCTGGGTGAACTAGACCAATGGTGGCCTTCCACTTAAGCACGGTAAACATACGATCATGCAGTTGCCCACACTCCACTTATGCCAAATAACATTACCGGTAACAAATCCAAACACACACAGGTCGGAATCAAGGTCACTCCGATATAAGGGAGAATGTATGGGATGAAAATAAAAGGGACAGACAGAAAGAAAAAGTAGGAGAGCGAATGCCAACAAAAGGAGAGAAAAGGCAAAGATAGGTGTTGAACGTAGGAATATATAAATGATGAATATAATAAAACTAAGATAAATACATGCTAAATGATCAAGATAAATACTCTAAAGGAACGGGACATGTAAAAGTCCACTTGGTCACCGTCACTAAAACGAGATTGCTACCTCCCTCGCCGCTAGGAGGCATGAGCCCCTCCACACTGAGTCCAGAAAAACATGAGCTGGGGAGTGGGTATGGAAGAGAGGTTGGTAAATTTGGAGATTAGCGGCTCGACCGAAAAAGTAGTTTTTTGTGTTTACCTTTCGTTCACCCCTGCCGGAACATTCATGCGCGTTTGAGTCGTCTGACGTCAGACACCCCCCCCCCCACCCCCATTATAATTCGCAAAACGATTAAATGCGCTGGCATGATTTGGTTAAATCATTCACCTCTGTAAACGTTAGGACATTAGTCTATAAACAATTAGGATTATATATTGGAAGGATGTGCCCGCCAGACACCCTCCCCCCCACTTTATTGAAACTCAGGATCATCGTAGTGTGGTCCCATTGTGTTTACCCCCGCACGAGCCGTTCCTTAAATTTCTCCAAAAACGTGAAACATTTTGGAACACGGACGAAATAGTACGTCCCATCGTTCGAGCCGCTAATATAAATATTTACCGATTATTATACCATCTGCATCCTTCTTAGTAGCTAGCTACTGTCGAGTAGCGAAAAGCGTATCTAGCCACTCAAAGACTAGTTCATAAGTGGCTCAAAGCAGCACAGGATCGAGGGAGATGAGCCCTTGTACTCTCCACACGCCTTTGATAGGCCCTTGTGGCTTTTGTCATCCGAGAAATTATGTTAAAGTTGAATTTGGACTTGAACGAGATATAACAACATAATTTCACGGATGACAAAAGTCACAAGGGCCTATCAAAGGTCATCCGTATCCACCAAATCCCACCCACATAATGCATCCATAGGTTTTGTCAGATCATAAGAACATAAGAAAAGAAGGAGACTGCAAAAGACCATTCATGGCCTACACTTGGCAGCTCCTGTTCCAGTCAACACACAAAAGATTTCTTACCAGAGAAAAGTCATCAACATTGTCACCCTTTTCAAGAGTTCGTCAGATCTAATCTACAATATACATAAAATGCATCCAGAGGATTATGTCCATTCATGCAACCGCAAAATATAATCTCCCCACTCCTTAGAAAAATATATACATATGTACATAAAAAAAAAGAAGAAAAAAAAGTCAGTCCCATCTAGCAGCTTCATCCATATATTTATCTAATCTATTCTTAAAACTACCCAGAGAGGAGGTTTCTATCACATGTCTAGTGAGCCTATTCCATTCATCTACCACACGATTTGTAAACCAATTCCTCCCAATCTCCTTCCTAAACCTATACTTATCAAGCTTAAACCCATTGCTACGTGTCCTGTCATGTTCACTAAGTATAAGAACCTTACCCAGATCCCCTTTATTATATCCTTTTACCCATTTGAAGACTTCAATCAATTCCCCTCTGACTCTTCTCCTTTCCAATGTATGTAGATTTAGTTTTCTGAGCCTTTCACCATAAGGTAAGTTCCTTAGCCCACCAATCATCTTTGTCATCCTTCTCTGCACAGACTCAAGCAAATCAATATCCTTCCTATAATATGGTGACCAAAATTGTACTGCATAGTCTAGATGAGGCCTAACTAGCGCCAGATACAGTTTTAGAATGACTTCAGCACTCTTATTGCTTACACTCCTCCTAATGAATCCCAATATCCTATTAGCTTTATTCTTAGCATTTAGGCATTGCTTTCTAGGACGAAGGTCTGAACTTACCAAAATACCCAAGTCCCTCTCACAATCGGTCCTCCCTAAAATTCTCCCATTTAATTTATAACTATTCAATGGATTATTTCTACCTATACTAAGTACACTACATTTGTCTATGTTAAACTTCATTTGCCATTTCTCAGCCCAATTGGACAGAATGGTCAATTCCTCCTGCATTACAACAGCATCAGAATCAGCCCTAATGGCCCTACCTAGCTTAGTATCATCAGCAAATTTACTCAGGTCACTACTTATACCTATGTCAAGATCATTAATATAAATTAAGAATAGCAAAGGACCCAAAACAGATCCTTGCGGAACTCCACTGCTAACACACCCCCACTCAGATTTAACTCCATCTATACTAACTCTTTGCTGTCTGTCACCAAGCCATGACTGAATCCACCTAAATATACTGCCATCGATCCTGTGTGCTTTAACTTTGCTCAGAAGCCGTAAGTGTGGCACTCGATCAAAAGCCTTACTAAAGTCCAAATATAAAATATCATAGTTTTCATCATTATCTGCTGCTTCATACACCTTACTATAAAAAGACAGCAAATTAGTGAGACAGGATTTACCCTTACTAAAGCCATGCTGTGATTCTTTTATCAACTTATGCTTATCCAAGTGATCTCTAATATTCCTTGCTATAATAGATTCCATTATTTTCCCTACCACTGATGTCAAACTTACTGGTCTGTAATTAGACATATTTGTTTTATCCCCTTTCTTAAATATAGGTATCACATTGGCTTTCTTCCATGCCACTGGCACAATGCCACTCTCCAATGATTTTCTAAAGATGCATGCTAGGGGCTCACTTAACACATCTTTACATTCTTTCAAAATTCTAGGAAAGAGCTCATCAGGACCGGGTGCTTTACTACTTTTGATTTTATCAATTTCCTTTGTCACTATCTTCTTTGTGATCAAGATATCCTTTAATTTCTCTTCATCATTACCCTGAAAGATCATTGACACCTCGGGTATATTTAGAGTATCCTCCTGTGTAAATACTGAGAGAAAAAAGTCATTTAGCATTCCAGCCATTGAGTCCCTATCACTCACTAATTCTCCATTGGAATCTATAAGTGGGCCTATTTTATCTCTAACCTTAGTTTTGTATAATTGATAAAAACTTTTAGGATCTTCCTTTGCCCTATTTGCCACTTTAATTTCATAATTTCTCCTTGCTACTCTAACTAACTTTTTAACATCTCTTGCTAGTTCATTATATCTCTGCCTTAAGTGATCCTCTCCATTTTTTATTTTCCTATAAATGCCCTTTTTAATGCCAATATAATGCTTAATTTTATCTGTCATCCATTTTGGGTCATTATTTTTAGTCCTAATCTCCTTATATGGAATGTTAATCATCTGACCTGTAATTAATTGCTCAATTATTCTTTCATACTCCTCTTCAATTGTAATCTCTTCCTCCTGGTGATTATTGTCTCCACTAACTGATATCATTGAATCTATTCCTGAATTGATTTCATTGCCTGGTTTCTGTACAACTGCCTCCAGGTAAGTCCTTAGCCCATTATAATTTGCTCTTCTAAAGTCAGGAATTTTAACATTGTTCATGCTACTATCAATACCATTCCATTTGATCTTGAATCTAATTTCACAATGGTCACTATTACCCAAATTTCCTCCAATCTCAGTATCCTTAATAACTTCTTCCCTATTTGTCAGAACTAAATCCAGTATATTATTACCTCTAGTGGGTTCGTTAATAATCTGCCTCAGAAAATTATCTTGGACAACATTCAAAAATTCCTCAGCCTCCTGATCACCCACAAGAGCTTCCCAGTCTATATTTCTGTAATTAAAATCGCCCATTATACACACATGCTTACTTCTACATGCCCGTTCAATCTCCTGCCACAGAAGATTTGAAGCTTCCTTACTAAGATTTGGTGGTCTGTATAATAATCCTATGACAAGCTTGTTTTTACCTTCCTTTACATTTAGCCATAATGACTCTGTGTTTTCATCTAATTTAATTGTACTGTTTACACAGCACTGGAGATTATCTTTAATATAAATAATAACCCCTCCTCCTCTCTTCCTATTCCTATCTGTATGGAACATGTTAAAGCCCTCAATCTCAACCTCAGGTTTAAAGTGATTACCTGCCAAATCAAGCCATGACTCTGTTATTGCAATTATATCAAAATTCTCTTCACTCGCTAACGCTCTTAAGAGATCTATCTTATTCCTTATACTCCGACCATTTGTGTAGTATATTTTTAAGGTTTTTTTATTACTCCCATCTTCATTGCATTGTACTTTTTTATTCCTAGTTATCTGCTCATTCACTTGTGCATTAGTCCCCCTATAACGCATCAGTATGCCCTCTCCCCTAGCTACTCCTCTATCTCTGCATCCCTTCCATTTCCTACACCTGCCCTCTATTCCTGTTATTCCTTTACCTCTAACAGCTTCTAGTTTCCCACCTGTAAGGACCTAATCACACTATCCAGCTCCCCCCATAGAACCTCAACACCTGCCCGACTAAGATGGAGCCCATCCATCGCATACAACCTCCTATTCCCGTAAAACCCTCCCCAGACATCTACAAACACCAATCCTAACTCCTCACACAGTCCTTTCACAAATTCATTCAAACCAATTGCACGCGACAACCATTCTACCCCCACATCCAATCTCGGAAGCACACCAGAAACAACACCTTTTACCCTGCTTTTACTCATCCTTTCAACTAACCTTTTATACTGCTCACGTAACTCACATGTACCCATCTTCTTTACATCATTCACCCCCACATGCGTAATCACAACTGCATCCCTCTCACACCCAGAAACCAGCCTATCATACCTCTCACAAACGTCACTTACACCATCACCCGGCAGACAAACTCTCATTCCCTTCCACTTGCTATCACTCAACTTCCTATCTAAATACCTAATCTGAGAGTCACCCATCACTAGCACCTCAGTCATTCTCCTATTCTGTCTTGGCCTAACATTACCCTCCCTCTTGCTCTCAGTCACACTACCACCCATCCTGCTTTCATCCACAATCACACCAGGCAAATCACTTTCACACTCTTCCTCTCTCAGGACATTGAATCTGTTAGTCAACCTAACAGGTTCTTTGTCCCTCTCATTCACACACCTAACCTGTCCTAACTTATCTATCCTATCCATTTTCACCCACCATTCATCATCACTCATAACTTCCACACTGTTCCCAGTCCTAGCCCTATCTTCCACCCTCTTAGCACTAATCTCACCCTTCAATCGCACACTTGCATCTCTTCTCACCTCAAACACCAGATCATTCAACTTCTTACATTCCCCACTTAACCTCCTAACCTCCCCTTCCAGAAAACACACACGGCATTCAGTTACATTCACTCTCCTTTCAACTCCACATGCATCACACCACATACACACTACTTTCAAACGGCATGCTCTCATCATCTATACAAAAAGCCATACTCTCAGAAATTTACTAAGGAAAAAGTTAACACTCACCAAAAAAAATTCTTGCTCAGGATTGCTGCCAGATATCTTCCCCAAAAGTATTAATCACTAATGTATTTATTACAGTGATTGGTGTATTAAATAAATACAAGAAAAACTACACACCCAAATCAGTATTATATCCCAATCTTACAATGAGAATCAGGAGCTTCCTGTAAGACAACCTTCCAGAACAAAGCCAGACAGCCAACTACAATATACAATATACAATTTTACAATCCATAGGATTATGTCCAACCATGCATCTACAATATATAATTTAAAGCCTCCATAGTAGTCTGCCAAAAACAAAATCAAAGTCCCCCAAAATATACAATAAAAAGAAACTGCATCCACAGGAATGAGTCAAGAAACATATCCCAATACCAAAAAGTAAGAAATTAACCCTCCATCCCCATATAATCATCCAATCTGCGCTTGAAAACATTTAAGTTTGGGCTGTCTACAGTCTTAGGTGGCAAACTATTCAAATAATCCACCACTCTGTTAGTGAAAAAATATTTTCTAACATCCAGTCTGCACCTCTGTTTTTTAATCTTTAAGTGGTGGCCTCTAGTTCTATTACTACCTTCTAACTCAAATAACTTGCTGAAATCCAATTTATCCATCCCAGAAAAGATTTTCAAAAGCTCAATCATATCTCCCCTCACACACCTTTCAAATGAAAACATATTTAATACCCTCAGTCTATCTTCATATTCAAGGTGCTTCAGGGATGGTATTATTTTTGTTGCCCTCCTTTGTACTGACTCTAATAAGTTTATATCATGTCTAAAATGTGGTGACCATGCCTGTATACAGTACTCTAAATGTGGCCTGACAAACCAATTGTAGAGTTTAAGGATGACCTCCTTACTCTTGTAGCTAACATTTCTTTTAATGTAACCTAGCACCCTATTTGCTCTATTTTTTGCCTCAATACACTGCTTTGAAAATTTCAGTGACCTATCTACTACTACTCCTAAGTCCTTCTCATCTTCAAATGAATTAAGCCAATAGGTGAGTGTGATGCCGCACTCTACCATGAACTTTGTGAAAGGAGTAGTTTATGTGAGGGAACTCGTTGACTACTCCATTGAGGACATCACCCTAGAGCTGGCCGACCATGGGGCGGTCTAGGTCGAACGTGTGATTAGAAAACAGGGAGGGGCCTAGAGACCCACCCCTACACTCTTCGTCACATTCGACTGTGACAAGCTTCCTGAGTCGGTACGTGCCGGTTGGTACCGCTACTGCGTGAAGGCATTCGCGCCACTTCTGCGGCGGTGCTATTACTGTCACCTCTTCGGCCATACAAATCATTCTTGTAGACATGCAAAGTCGGGGTCACCCGAAGTTTGTGTAAATTGCTCCAAGGCCGTACACGATAAGTCCAAATCGTGAGTGGCCAAGTGTGTCAATTGCGGAGAGCTGCACCCCGCTTCTTCGAAGCAATGTGGTGCATATCTCCTTGAGAAAGAAATCCTGGCCATTCAGGCCCAGGATTGACTCTCATTCCGCGAGGCTAAGGACTTGGTCCTGGCGAGCCTGGCTCTGCCTGGGACGTCAAATGCCTCAATAGTTAGAAAGACACCCTCTGCTACTGGCCCATACAGGCCAACGAGCACGGTTGTTTCCGCACCCATTCGGAGCCCTTCTGCAGGCTCTACTCAACCCTGGCACTTCCCTGGTAAAGCCGGCAGCAAAAAGGGTTCACACCCAGCCCCGGCTAAAACCAGGGCTCCCCCATCTTCCTCCAGTGTGACCGTTTCCCATAAGGCAAAACGGCCACGCGCCTCCACCGGGAAGCGTACGGCCATTCCCGTGAGGGTCATCAGTTCGAGGAGGGCCCCCGCATCTCCACTGAGCTAGGCCTGGATGGCATATTCCTTGAATGGAATAGCCGTGGAGTCCGGGCCAACTGGGAGGAGCTGCGGAGGCTCGTCCCGTTCCCCGTTAGCTATTTTTTTGCAGGAGACCATGCTAGGTGCGTGCCCCCTGCCTGCCCTCCCGGGGTATAAGGGTCTTGCGACCCCACCACCGCAGGATGGCCGGGCTGGGGGATGCGCGGTTTACACCTGGCATGATGTCCCTGTTGTTCCTTTCTCTTTAGATACCTCCTTTCAGGCAGTGGCTGTGCAGCTGCACCTGGATAGGAGGTATACTCTGATTTCTGCGTACATTCCACCGTCAGCTGACTTCGACGAGGGGGACTTCTATAAATCCCAGGGGACAAGTCCTTGCCGATCTGATCGAAGAGCTTGAGATGGGTGTCCTAAACGTGGATGAGTTTACGCATCACTGTCCGAGAACCGCTTCATTTTCTTGCCTTCACCTTTCTCTGTGCTCTTCGGATGCACAGCCTGATTTTGATTGGGGGTTGGTCGATGACCTCCATGGTAGTGATCACTTTCCAATTCAAATATCATTTTCAGGGCAACTGCGCGGTGGCCTGCATTTCAGGAAATGACTGAATTCTCTATCTCAGTCGAGGAGTTTAGGTCGGTAGATGAGGCCGTTGAGTTCTTCTCCGGCAACCTCATCGCCGTGGGCCTGACTACTATTCCTAGGACGTCTGGCCGTTTTGCACGCCGACCACTCCCATGGTGGTCAGCCGAGTGTGAGACGGTCCTCAAACAGAAGCGTTATGCCTACATGCTCTATAAGCGCCGCCCGAACGATTTCACTGTTTTCACTGTCGCTGAATTTCGTCGAGCTAGGGTTAGGTTCCGGTATATTTCGAAGCACGTCCGCTGCTCTTCTTGGCGGGCATACGTATCTTCACTTAACGGGAAGACCCTTTTAGCTGAGGTGTGGAAGCGAGTCAAAAGGATTCGGCGCAAGTTCTCGCAGGACCCCCTTTCCGTTCTCCAGGAGAATGGGACCGCAATCTCGGACCCCGCGTCCGTGGCGGAATCCTTAGCGACCGCTTTTTCCGCATTCTCTAGCCGTGATGCTGCTCCGCCAGCATTCAATGCACGTGGTGATGTCGCGGAAGGCCGCCGACTGGACTTTAGCTCCAGAGGCGGAGAATCCTTTAACGACAGGTTTACTGTGAGTGAGTTTCGTGAGCGGACACCGCCCATGGTCCGTACGATGTCCCGTACGCCATGCTTCGACACGGGTGAGCGAGGCATGGCCTTTCTGTTAGATTTGTTCAACAGGATCTGGGTGGAGGGTCTCCTCCCAGATTCCTGGCGAATCGCTACTGTGTTCGCCTTTCACAAACTAGGAAGAGATCACTCTACTCCGGCCGGTTTCCGCCAAATCTCTCTAACCTCTTGCGTGTGCAAGTTGATGGAGAAATTGGTAAATGTTAGACTAGCCTTTTTCGTGGACAGCGGAGGCTATCTGTCTTCTGCACAGTGTGGCTTCCGCAAGTTCCACTCCACATCGGATGCTCTGCTCCGACTGGAAAATGCCGTCTGCGAGGCCTTCCTTCGTAGACAGCACTACGCCACGTTGTTTTTTGATCTGGAGAAGGCCTATGATACTGCATGGCGATACGAGATCATGGAGACTCTCCACACGATGGGGGCGAGGGGACTCCTCCCTTTTTTTATATCTGAATTTTTTTTGCGATATCGTCGATTCCGCGTAGAGGTGGGGGGAGCCCTCTCCGGCCCAATGGAGCAGGAAAGTGTCCTCAGTGTCACTCTCCGCCCTGAGCATCAACGGCATCACCTCGGTGCTGCCGAAAGATGTTATCGCTACGCTCTACGTGGACGACCTTTCGATCTCTTTTGGCGCGTCGACTCCAACAGGCATTGAACCGTGTCTCTCGCTATGCCGAAGCGCACAGGTTTCGGTTTTATTTGACCAAGACTAAGGTGGTGCACTTCTGCCGCCATCCACTGCTCCACCCCGACCCAGATTTGTTTCTTAATGTGGTGCGCCTGGAAGTGGTTGAGTCGCACCGTTTCCTTGGTCTTGTATTTGACCGAAGCCTCACCTGGGAGGCTCATATTCGCAGCCTTAGGGTCTCTTGTACCCACGCCATGGATATTGTCCGTTCCGTGACGTTCAGCGCTTGGGGCGCTGATAGGGCTACTGCCTTACTTTTTTCTCGATCCTTTGTTCGTTCGAAGCTCGAGCGTTTATTGCGGAAGGTGGACTCGATCCACCACACCGGCCTTCGCCTTGCGACTGATGTATCCCGCACTTTCCCCATTGAGAGCCTACTAGTCGATGCTGGGGAGATGCCACTCGCTCTTCCCCGCGTACAGAGCGCCTCCCTTAGTCACCAACAGCTCTCACTGCATCTGCAGCTGATTTCGACGGTGCCTATTTTTTCCGAGAGACGCCAGTCATACCCTAAGCCTTTGGGTTTAGGGCCAGGAAACTCCTTTGAGAGCTAGGTATAGCTTTCGAGCCGGTGGCGGCAATACACCACTCGGTACGGGAGATTACGTGACGTGCCCGGTTTGGAGACCGGATTGTGATCTATAGCGACTCTCAAAGCGCCCTTAGTGCTCTCTAGGCATTGGATTCTCTGTATTCCTTGGTTTGCGATATCCGTGATGCCACGGTTTTGGCGAGCTGGCCGGATGTCGAGATTATCTTCTGCTGGGTTCCTGGACATGTAGGAATTGTGGGTAATGAGGGTACCGATGAGGGTGCCAAAGAGTCCGCGAGCACTCTGCGACCGGACCAGCGTTTCGCTCTTCCTCACACCGACTACATGGCAGGAATATGGGTAGCTCTTCAGGCTGCTTGGCAAAGAAGATGGGAGACGGTCGAAGGGAACTTAAAGTTGCGTGCTATTGCGCCGCGACTGTTTCCATGGACCTATCCCCCAATGCCGCGACGGCTTCAGGTCGCTTTCAGTCGTCTCCGAATCGGACACACTCTTGTGACGCATCGCTATTTGATGGAGCGCTCGCCTGCGCCCTATTGTGACGACTGCGTCGTCGCCCAGATTGTTCGGCACATTCTTGTCCGATGTCCCAGTCTGGGTGATCTTCGCGCACGATACCTGTTCCGGTACCGGGATGGGCGGGGTCGCTACCGCCTGTCCCTTGTACTCGGGACGAGTGCATGCACCTTGACTGGTGGACTTGTAAACTTTTGGGTGGAGGCTGGCCTTCTCCCTTTTATTTAACCAGTTTTTTTGTTTTGTCCCCTATGGGTTGCATATTCCTGCACTTGGGGGACCTCCTCCCGACACAAGAGCTTGCTTCCTGCTCGTTGGCTTTCCCTTTTTTTAATTTTTGGTGTTGGGTTTGGGTTTTTTTTTGTGTGTGTGTTTATGAATTTGTTTTTAAAGTAGCCTAGTACTAGGCAAGTTTTTAATATGGTGACCAATGCCCAAGTAGGCAGTCCCCAGATGAGCTCTTAAAAAAAAATAACTCACAATACTGATGTCAGAGCTCACTTTTTCTCACTTAGAACTATCAATTTATGGAACTCTTGGCCTGAAGAGGTTGTTTCTGGGAGTTCTGTGCATATTTTTTAGTGCAAACTTGAAACTTTTCTGGGTCCATTACTTTTTGAGTTTTATTAGTTCCATCTTGTTATTGGTGGTCTATCTGCATCTAAAATTAGCTGACCTATGGTTAAATTACTTGTAATCCATTCTGTTTTCCTGGTTGGAAGATGCAGCGGAAACTGATGAGGGGGAAAAACCCTCATCAAGGTAAAGACCTCCCCCACAATGGTTTCCAGTCCCTTTTTATCATTTTTGAATTGGGCACACTTGCAGGATGCACCTCCATTTGATAGAACGCTCCCTTGCACCTTAATGCGACAACTGCATTGTTCCCCAGATTGTTCAGCACATTTTTGTTGAATATCTGACTCTGGGTGATCATGCGAGTTACCTGTCCCAGTACTGGGACAAGAGGTGTCACTACTGCTTTTTCTCTTGTACTCAGGATAGATTTGTGCTCACAGACTTGTGGACTATCTTATTTTTTGGAAGAAGCTGACTCTTTGGTGTTGGTTGAGTGATCCTGTCCCAGGCAGAGGTGGGCCTGGCCCCAATGCCGGAGTATACTTACTACTTTTTCGTTTTATTTATTAGACTTGTTTTTGTTGTTTTTTCCTTTTATTTATTTTTTCTAGTTTCATATAGCCTAGTATCAAGTTGAAATTAATTACAGCAACTTATTTCATTTATGGAATGTGCCAGCTGAATACCATTTAAAAAACAAAGCAAAAATCTTTAGTGACTCACAAACTGCCATGAATACTCTTGGGTCATTGGAATCTCGCACCCCTTGGTTAATGATATCTTTGTTGCCACAGTTGGCACAAGCTGGGACGATGTCAATATTATCTTCCGGACATTTGGGGTTTGCTCACTGTTCCTCACACAAACTATATGTCAGGAATTAGGTTAGCCCTCTGGGCTGCCTGGCAAAGAAGATGGGGGAAGGCTGAGTGGAATTTAAAGGTGTGTGGTATTATGATGGAATTTTTTCCTTGAACCTACCAATCAAAGCTGTGGTGGCTTTAGATCACTTTGTCTCATCTTTGAATTGTGCACATTTGTGGGATGTGCCACCATATGATGGAGCCCTACACTGCACCTTTGCACTGAATGAGTTGTCCCCCAGACTGTTCAGCTCATTTTGTTGAATGTTGCAGTCTAGGTTATTTTCATGCATATTACTTATCCCATTCTTGGCATGAGCCTGGTCCTCTCTCTTTTCCTGTGCACTCGGTCTGGGTGAGTTTGTGCACACAGATTTGTGGACTATTTGACCCTAAAGGAGGATGTCATCCTCCCATTTTACTTGACTCTTTCTAGTGTTTGTCCAATATTCCTCTGCCAGGGGTGGGGAGGTGGGACTCTCCCTAATGCCGGGGTATGCTTCCTTCTTCTAATTGCTTTTGATTTGTTTCGTAATGGCAGTCTCTGTTTGTTTTTTGTGCTTGTTTGCGCTGCTGTTGTTTTTGTCAGAATTTTAAAGTACCCTAATACTAGGCTGAATTTTTAATTATAGCAACTTATAGCTCAATGGCAGTTACCAGATGGGTGCTTTAAAAAAAGTGCTGAACCTATTACACAGGCCTGCGTTTGAAAATTTTTTAATGTTCCCCAGGATTTTTTTGTGGTTTCTTAATGAATCCAACCTCCTGAGCTCAAAAATGAATGTATATTTGTTCAATCAGGTCAGATTTTCTCAGTACAGCATACACCATTTTCATTGAGATTACCTCATTTTTTCTGAATTTAAAAAAAAAACCAACTTTCTCTATCTAATAATGCATTATTACTGTTATATCATATAAACAGGAATACACGTATGTAAACTATAATTCTTTTAATAAACAAAAAATAAAAGAATGCAACATAATAAAGAAAATAATTATAATTTCGAAGAACAGACGCCCTTGACGATTTTCGTTTGTGCCTGTCATCTGGTGCATCACGCTTCAAACACCAACAGTAGTCAACAAGCATGTTTCCATTCCATTTACACTGGTACCTGGATTCCATTGTTTTTATGTCCTGGTGGAATCTTTGCCCCTGTTCTTTACTGTAATCCCCGCAGTTGTCGGGAAAATAATCCAGATGGGACTGTAAAAAGTGTATCTTTATAGACATTCGAGCTCACAAATGTTTGAGACTTGTTAAGAGCTGATTGACCAGGGCAACATATTCTTCTAGAAAATTGTTAACTAGAGCTTTGAAAGCTTTCCAGGCATCTTTTTCTATGTCCTTCATTGATGCATCAAATTGCTGATCAAGTTCCTGATTTGAAGTCCATCTAAAATTCCCCCATGGAGCTTAGTGTCACTGATTTGTGGAAATTTTTGAAGAAGAAATTTAAAAGCTTGGCCTACTTTATTAAGGGTTTTGACATAATTTTTCATTATGCCAAGCTTTATATGCAGTGGAGGGAGGAGTATTTTTTGAGGAGGCACTAAAGGTTCAGCTATCACATTTTTTGATCTAATTCTAAATGCTTCTCGTGGAGGCCAAACCTTCTTCTCATAGTGCATACTATCTGCACGACTGTCCCATAAACATAGGAAACAGGGATGCTTTGTGTAGCCTGTTTGCGTCCCAAGCGTAAGAGACACTACCTGAAAAAAAATTTAGCACGGTATGTAAATTCAGTGTAATATTTCTAAAAACAAATTCAAAGTAATATTTCTTAAAACAATAAGAATATGAATATGTACTGAAAAATCCTGTATGCCTATGCATTAAATCATCGTATTGGAACTAATTGGATATATGTACATCTTATTTTGAGTTTATTGAGTTGTGTTGTATACCTTCTCAATTAGGATAAGTTCCCCATTAACCCAATAGGATGCATTAACCTATAGGGATACACTTCAACAAAAAATATAACTAAAAAATGACTCATAATTTCCAGATTTGCATTCTTGTAAAATGTAAGTTGACCAAAAGGTGTATATAAGTATTAACAATTAAAAATAAAAGTGTCAATATCAAAAAGCTTAAAAATGCCAAGTGTAAAATGATCTTACCTTTAAGTCACCACATATCCTCCACTTATAGCTAGAGTAATTTATTGCATCCAGCAATTTTTTCATATTTTCATAACTTTCAGTAAGTTGGATTGAATGGCCTATAGGAACGGAAGCTATCTTGTTACCAATATTCAGTAACACAGCTTTTAAACTTCTACTGGAGGAATCTATGAACAGTCTCCATTCTAATGGGTTGTAGGGAATTCCAAGGGCCTCAACAAGTCCTTTAATATTGGCGCAGTATACTAAAGAGCTGGAAGAATGCTGTAAAAAATAGCTTCAAAACTCTTGTTCTCTAATTCTGTACCCCCCTAAATGTTGTTTCTTTCACAAGAAGATTACTTTCACGAAGTCGAGAGCCAAGAAGTTGTGTATTCGCCTTTGAAACCCCCAGATCCCTGGTCAGGTCATTTAACTGAACTTGAGTGAATGGTCTTGCGACCATATCATGTGTGGAAACCTGATAAGACTCAGATGTGTCAGAATCTTGGTCAACTTCCATATTAATCTCTTCATGTACCTCTATATGTTCAGGGGGAGAAGGTATAGGAATTCCTGGGCCATGGGGCAGGGGTTTGATGGCAGAAGGAACATCCGGATATGCCACACTATGTTTATTCTTCTTATTTATACCTGGGGAAAATATAATTGCATATTACATAAAGGAATTGATTTGGAGTTGCAGATAGTACATAAATGTTTAGTAAAGGATATGTTCATGCTGAAGTGAACTATGTTAGTTTTTAATTTTATGCTAAGTCTTTGCATAATAATGACATTTTCAGGAGCCAGTATAATACAGAAAGCTTAAATACTTGATACAATGCTCACCTTTAAGATTTGTCATGCAAAATTAGCAGTCCGTAGTGTGGTCCTTGCCATCTCTCCACACCATGGGAACACCAAAAGAGAGGGACTTCTGTTCCCCCTGACTCCAGCGTCTTAAACTTATGTAGCATCCCTTGCAGCAGATATGTGGTGCAAAACTTTTCTCTTGATCTCTTAGCCTTACTCCAAAATATGCATGATACAAAGATTTAATTACAGGAGGCATTGTACTTTGCTGCTCGGGAAAAGTCACTTTGCCGCAAACATAGCAAAATCTGTCGGAGCTATTCTTACATTTTCTGTTCATTTTTAACTCAACCACTATTATTATTATTATTATTATTCTTATTATTATAATGCTAAGCAATTTTTAACCTTTAAAATATAAACCTATTTGTATAATTACTTAAAATGTACACAAAATTTACTGCGAATAGATCAGTGCAAAAACTATTGAAATTTGATGTAATATAGGAGATGTATAAACTATAAAATTATTATCACCCCCTGTATCGCAAAAACTGGAGGTGATAGAGAAAAATGGATGACAGATTCGGATTTAGGAGGTCAATTTTATTAAGAAACACTATAGAAAACCTAAGGTACATTTTTGACGCAGACCAGTGTAATTAAAGTGCTCTGGAGTGTTAGGTTCCCTGCCTCATTCCTTACAAGAACGAACAGCTTGACATTATTAGCAAACATCCCAGTCTTGCATCTAAGGCCAGAATATCATTAATTTAATATTACTTTGTTTTGTTAGTGATTACCACAGTTTGATCCATTTAAAGACTCTTCCAGAGTCCATAATTCTCCTGCTTATACTCAATTATCTTTATGGGTATTACAGCTACTTTACCCCGCATACAATATAAGTTCAAGAGAGTTGGCTTCCCATCTGCTCCTTAGTGCCCTTTGTTGTTTACTCATGCTAAACCCCTTCCACAATATTAATTCACTAGCTGAACCTTTATTAAAAAGGTTTGGCTAAAATCCCTTTTTTTTATTTCACTTTTATTATTTTTCTAATTACATTAAAGATATTTTAATATATGCTTTGGTTTTCTTTATATCTACAGATATTTCAGTAAAAAAAGTATCCTGTAACTCGATTCCAAAATGTTTACTTTAAGAAGACTTGGAATTCCTTTACAGCAAAAGGTCTTCACATATTTTTTAAAACCAGTTTTATCATCAAGTTTACCAGCATATAATAATAGACGTATGTATTTGTGATGTTTTTAGTACTTAGGGAAAGGTATTCAATTTATTAGAATCTAGTAAAACAAATTAGGCAGTTATAAACTTGATTATATAGAAAATGAAATCTTTTAATATTACTCTCTGATGTTGGAGCCAACATCCAGTTCCAGATTGCGATTTGATGAGATGAAACTCTTGAGATCAGGATTTAAAATTTCTTGTATCCGCACATAGAGATATTTTGATGCATTTTATTATGCACTCAAGGTACAGATAGGGTTTTAGTCTTTCTCATCCTTTGATTAGCCCAAGTTGAACTACATTACTTTGTAGTCCAATGTGGATTAATTGTAAGACACGGCCATTTACTTGGCTACAGCTCTTTTACTCATTAATATACAGTATTATTGGATGTAGAAAAAGCACTAATTTTACTCTAGAGAATTATATTTTGCAAGTTTGTGAGTTTTGGTATCCATTTTACTTATGTTGCCCCTGGCTAAGGTTCCTCCCTTAAACTGGCCACCTTGATGAACTCTGCTGATTGGATGGCATTCTCCCTGTATCCACAGGTTTTGTCTTAGTTCTACTTGTATCAGGCATGTTTTGAATGTGTGGGGGTCTTGTTCCCGGTTGAAATGGTAGGTTTAATTTTGGGTGGTGACTACACTGCAGTCTTGCCAGGGTGATCTATGTATGACATGGAGGATATTTTGGCTTCAATATCTGGTGGAATTTTTATTTGGTCTCCTCAAGGAAGATTGGACTGTCGTTAGGTCCTCAAATTGCTCCAAACTCATAAGTGTAATTATGCAAGGAAATTAGCTTATAGTGATCATATTTAGTTACTTTTAATGCCAGAGGAGAATGCTGAATTAAAAAAAGTCACCTTCAACAATACCACTGTAGTTTATCACTTGATCTTAAGGTTTCCCTTGTTTGGGAATTAATATCATGTTGCCCTGTTGAAAGATTCAACAGCCTGGTCTTTGTTCTCTCTGGGTTCACTTTTAGATATTTTATTGGTAATTTCTTAATCCTAGAACTTTTTGCTTAAATTGAGAGATCACTGTGTTTAACTCTCTTGTGGTAATCATTCTGTTTTCCAGGGTTTACTTCTGCAATATAGTGAGGTTTGCGGTTCTCTGTGGTATGAATCTAGTGTATTTTCATGTGCTCTACAACTCTCCCTTTAAAGACCAGGTCAAGTTTTCTTCCCCTTCATCAGAGATTTTGAAAACATCACTTGAGATTTTGCGAAAAGCTCAACTTTCTCTTGTGGAGTTCTGGTGCACCTGTCTACATTGTAGCAGTAAAGTATGTGCCACATGATTTTCAGGATCTTCAAAGGCGATGATGGCTGATTGGAAGGAGTCAAAATGACAGACTTTTCTTACTATACTCATATTCACAAAAATTACAGCAAAATTCACAAAATATAAATTTACAGAACAGAACCAATACAAATTATAAATGTTCAATAGAAATTGATTATTTATAGAATGGACCCAATCAAAAATACATAAGTTTACAAGTCAGACACAACTATGCTCTAACTCCAATACTTAGAGAAATTGCCAGACAAAATATCCACACACTTTCACTATTTAATCATCTAATTTCAACTCAGTGAATGCAGGGGATGGGGTGAAATGGGAGGGAGGAGTGGAAGGTACAGGTGTTACCACATGTAGTTGATCTCTCTCTCTTTCTCTCTGGAGAGGAATGGGGAGGCCATGGAGTGCAGTGGTGAAGGCAGTCTTCCTGTCAGATGCTCATCCTCTGGGTACCAGACCAGGTAGTTATCCGTTGCGAGCCCAAGGTCTCCTCCAAGTTTGTACTGACAGGCTCTACATTTTACATATGATTGCTTAAGTGGTCTATTTGGTTCTGCAACAATGAGAAAATAATGGTTTCAACCAAGCTATCATTAAAGGGTGCTCCTATTTAATTTAGTCTTCAAAACTGGGCAGTCTTTTAAATAATCATGTATAATGTCCCTATCCCTTGCGTTAAAAAAATAACAATTATACCTCTTAATATTAATCCTAATAATATACATATATAAATAAAATCAGAATTGTAATAATGTTAAATGTACTCAGTCACTCACTAAATCTATTCACATAGAAAGACAAAAGTAGAGTATAAGGAAAGGTTAAGGCAGAGTGGTGAAAATTCCTAGCATGATTAAAATGGGGAGAATGGCTCCCACATACTCCACTCACCACAACGTGCACTACCAGGGAGTTGGCCTTTGTTGCTCTTTGACATTTCAGCTTATTGGTGATGTTCCAGAAGGTTCTGGGATTATCTTCAATATTCAGGTTGTAGATTATTGTCCAGTCCCACTTTTCTTTTGAACTCGAGAGACAGTGCAGCATTTACTCGCTATCTGAGCTGCATATCCAGAGGCTTGTATGCCAGCATAGAAGCGCTTGAACCACTGCTGCATGATGAATCACTTCTGAGTTGGACCCCCGTAAGGGGTGCGGCGATTTGCCATCCTGGCCGCCGTGCTGACGGGATCCAGCGCTCCGTCCGGCCCCAGCTTAGCCTCTCTTCCTTCCTTCAGATAGCCTGATTTCTCCCCTACCTCGTGGCTTTTCATACAACTTCAGCCTCTAATTTCACAGGGTAGATGCTGACCTTCCTTTCAGCCAACCGTCCCGCATCGGGGCTGAGGGGGTGGGGGACAATGTTCCCTAACCCCTGAGCTCCGGGCTGGGGTGGCTGGTTTTTAACAACCTGCTTCATCCCCACCCATACCTTCCACACATCCCTTTTCCTCTCTTCTTCACAAACTATATTTTTTACGCCGTGTCTAAGGTGGAGCCGCCATGCCGATGGACTGCCAGGCCACCAGGCGGGAGGGGTGGTCCCAAATGGCGGCGCCTGGCTCTGCCAGGCCTGTAAGCACCTCTTGCAGTGCGGGCAACTGCAAGAGGTGATGAGCTATTGCGTCCTGTGGCAAAAATAGGGTCACCATGCCCATGGATGAATAAAAAAAACCTCAAACCCCTTTAACTCTCCCTTGCTCATCGACGGAGCCGCCCTCGGGCAGCTCCAGCAAAAAAATGGAGGTCCCTTCTCCTGTGCTTGCACAGGGGACCCTCCATATTTCTCTAACCGGAGAGGAGGCTTACTCCTCTCCTTCGCCTACGGGTGCAGGGGACTCCCCCTCACCCCCTTCTCTGGAGGTGCTTTCGGGCACCTCCATTTTCCCAGCGGCAGTCCCCTCTTTCCTTTCCAAGGGGGCTGCCAAGAAAGCCAGCAGGCAGCCCTTAGCCAGCCGCTCCCCATCGAAGCGGCTCGGTAGGGCAAACCCCCTTAGGGGGGAGAGGAAAGCCAGGCCCCTTCGGTCGCTTCCCTCAAAAGACCTGCTGGCAAGAATTTTAAATCTTGCCGGGCTCAAGGCCTGTGCCTCCCCACACAAGACTGGCGACACTGCCAAGGGGACCTGCGATGTCCTGGGAGGGGATGGCCAACTGGAGGCCCCTCCTGTGATAGACATGGTCCTTGAGGAGACCCAGCCTCAGACGGTAGGGCCTTCCATGGGGGGGAATTCGGGCTCGGCGCCAAGCACCGAACCCGAATCCGCCCCTATGCAAGGTCCTCCTCAAATGGCTGAGGGCTCCGAGGCAGTAAAAGGAGGGGAGGGATCTCCTCCGACAGGTGCCCCTACGACAACCGGGACCTTCTCCATTTCGGAGAGGGACCTGGCTGAGGCCGGTCCATCTGGCCTGGGGGCTTCTGCCGGCGGAGGTGAGAAGCGGGTTCGTTCCCCGCCCTCCTCTCCAAAAAAGAAAAGGACTAAAAAGACGAAAAAGACTCGGGGCTCCTCTCCATCCGCGGGGGCTGCGGGGACGGATGTGTCTGCTGCCACTTTGGTATGCGACCAAGCCAAGATCGGCAAATCCGGCCCCTCTACCCCCTCGTGTGCGGAGCCCCTGACCAAGACTAAGACCAAGAATGCACAGGGAGGAGCCTCGATGACATCGGGGCCCCTCATTCAGAGGTTACCTGGCGTTTTTGAGCCCGCTGGCTTCAAACGCTTCCTCGTTATTCGCTCCACTGATGGCACCATGTTGTCCAAGGGCAACATGATCCATCAGAGGAGAGGATTAGCTAGTGCAATTGGTAGAGAGCCGAAGGTGACCCGTTTCTCGGACGGCAGCCTTCTGGCGAATGCGGCGAATCCCGCCGAGGCGGCCAAGATAAGTGCTCTTCGGCCACTTGATGGCACCCCGGTGAGTGTGATGCCGCACTCTACCATGAACTTTGTGAAAGGAGTAGTTTATGCGAGGGAACTCGTTGACTACTCCATTGAGGACATCACCCTAGAGCTGGCCGACCATGGGGTGGTCAAGGTCGAACGTGTGATGAGAAAACAGGGAGGGGCTTCGAGACCCACCCCTACACTCTTCGTCACGTTCGACTGTGACATGCTCCCTGAGTCGGTGCGTGCCGGTTGGTACCGCTACCGCGTGAAGGTATTCGTGCCACTGCCGCGGCGGTGCTATTACTGTCACCGCTTCGGCCATACGAATCGCTCATGTAGACGTGCAAAGTCAGGGTCACCCGAAGTCTGTGTAAATTGCTCCAAGGTCGCACATGATAAGTCCAAATCGTGTGTGGCCAAGTGTGTCAATTGCGGAGAGCCGCACCCTGCTTCTTCGAAGCAATGTGGTGCATATCTCCTGGAGAAAGAAATCCTGGCCGTTCAGGCCCAGGATAGACTCTCATTCCGCGAGGCTAAGGACTTGATCCTGGCGCGCCCAGCTCTGCCTGGGACGTCATATGCCTCAGTAGTTCGAAAGGCACCCTCTGCTCCTGGCCCATCCAGGCCAACGAGCACGGTTGTTTCTGCGCCCATTCGGAGCCCTTCTGCGGGCTCTACTACACCCGGACGCTCCCCTGGTAGAGCTGGCGGCAAAAAGGGTTCACACCCAGCCCCGGCTAAAACCAGGGCTCCCCCCTCTTCCCCCAGCGTGACCGTTTCCCGTAAGGCGAAACGGCCACGCGCCTCAACAGAGTCGTTAGACTCACAGGAGGCAACACCCCTGAAGATGGTCGCTAGGCCATCTTTGGGGGTTCCTAAAGCTGTCCCCCGAAAGGAGGACAGCAACAAAGGAGCTTCGGCTCCTTCGCTCACGCCCCGAGGTGGAGCGAGTGGCTCGGAGACGGTGGTTCCTCGAAAAGAGGGCCCCCCGCCTCCGAAGCCGCAGCGCCCGCCTAAGGTTTCGAGGCGGAGGGAGGAAAAGACTCGCATGGCGAGCCCAACCTCCCCCAATAAGTCCTCGAAGGCGACAGCGCCTCCAGCACTTTGTCCGGCCAACAGCGCCCGGGGTTCTGCCCCCGGGAAGCGTACGGCCATTCCCGTGAGGGTCTTCAATTCGAGGAGGGCCCCCGCGTCTCCTCCGAGCTAGGCCTGGAGGGCATATTCCTTCAATGGAATTGCCGTGGACTCCGGGCCAACTGGGAGGGGTGCGGAGGCTCGCCTCGTCCCGTTCCCCGTTAGCTATTTTTTTGCAGGAGACCATGCTAGGCGCGTGCCCCCTGCCTGCCCTCTCGGGGTATAAGGGTCTTGCGACCCCACCACCGCGGGACGGCCGGGCTGGGGGATGCGCGGTTTACACCCGGCATGATGTCTCCGTTCTTCCTTTCTCTTTAGATACCTCCTTTCAGGCAGTGGCTGTGCAGCTGCACCTGGATAGGAGGTATACTATCATTTCTGCGTACATTCCACCGTCAGCTGACTTCGACGCGGGGGACTTCCGCCGCGTCGTGGCACGGTTGCCGAGGCCCGATCTCTTGCTTGGAGATCTGAACGGCAGGCATCCTCTCTGGGGAGATTACACCATAAATCCCAGGGGACAAATCCTTGCCGATCTGATCGAAGAGCTTGAGATGGGTGTCCTAAACGTGGATGAGTTTACGCATCACTGTCCGAGAACCGCTTCATTTTCATGCCTTGACCTATCTTTGTGCTCTTCGGATGCACAGCCTGATTTTGATTGGGGGGTGGTCGATGACCTCCATGGTACTGATCACTTTCCCATTCAAATATCATTTTCAGGGCAACTGCCGCCTGAGAGACCACCTCGGTGGTGCTTGGCGCGGGCGCGGTGGCCTGCATTTCAGGAAATGACTGAATTCTCTATCTCAGTCGAGGAGTTTAAGTGGGTAGATGAGGCCGTTGAGTTCTTCTCCGGCAACCTCATCGCCGTGGGCCTGACTACTATTCCTAGGACGTCTGGCCGTTTTGCACGCCGACCACTCCCATGGTGGTCGGCCGAGTGTGAGCCGGCCCTCAAACAGAAGCGTTATGCCTACATGCGCTATAAGCGCCGCCCGAACGATTTCACTGTCGCTGAATTTCGTTGGGCTAGGGCTAGGTTCCAGTATATTTCGAAGCACGCCCGCCGCTCTTCTTGGCGGGCATACGTGTCTTCACTTAACGGGAAGACCCCTTTAGCTGAGGTGTGGAAGCGAGTCAAAAGGATTCGGGGCAAGTTCTCGCAGGACCCCCCTCCCATTCTCCAGGAGAATGGGACCGCAATCTCGGACCCCGCGTCCGTGGCGGAATCCTTAGCGACCGCTTTTTCCGCATTCTCTAGCCGTGATGCTGCTCCGCCAGCATTCAATGCACGTCGTGATGTCGCGGAAGGCCGCCGGCTGGACTTTACCTCCAGAGGCGGAGAACCCTTCAACGACAAGTTTACTGTGAGTGAGTTGCGTTCCGCTCTCGCTTCGTGCGCGGACACCGCCCATGGTCCGGACGATGTCCCGTACGCCATGCTTCGACACCTGGGTGAGCGAGGCATGGCCTTTCTGTTAGATTTGTTCAACAGGATCTGGGTGGAAGGTCTCCTCCCAGACTCCTGGCGAATCGCTACTGTGCTCGCCTTTCGCAAGCCGGGGAGAGATCACTCTACTCCGACCGGTTTCCGCCCAATCTCTCTAACCTCTTGCGTGTGCAAGTTGATGGAGAAATTGGTAAATGTTAGATTAGCCTATTTCCTGGACAGCGGAGGCCATCTGTCTTCTGCACAGTGCAGCTTCCGTAAGTTCCACTCCACGTCGGATGCTCTGTTCCGACTGGAAAATGCCGTCTGCGAGGCTTTCCTTCGTAGACAGCACTACGCCACGGTGTTTTTTGATCTGGACAAGGCCTATGATACCGCATGGCGATACGGTATCATGAAGACTCTCCACACGATGGGGGCGAGGGGACGCCTCCCAATGTTTATATCTGAATTTTTGCGAGATCGTCGATTCCGCATACGGGTGGGGGGAGCCCTCTCCAGCCCAAAGGAGCAGGAAGAGGGTGTCCCGCAGGGAAGTGTCCTCAGTGTCACACTCTTTGCCCTGAGCATCAACGGCATCACCTCGGTGCTGCCGGAAGATGTTCTCGCTACGCTCTACGTGGACGACCTTTCGATCTCTTTTGGCGCGGCCCAGATGCCAACTCTGGAGCGTCGACTCCAACAGGCATTGAACCGCGTCTCTCGATATGCCGAAGCGCACAGGTTTCGGTTTTCTTTGGCCAAGACTAAGGTGGTGCACTTCTGCCGCCATCCACGGCTCCACCCCGACCCAGATTTGTTTCTTAATGGGGTGCGCCTGGATGTGGTTGAGTCGCACCGTTTCCTTGGTCTTGTATTCGACCGACGCCTCACCTGGGAGGCTCATATTCGCAGCCTTAGGGTCTCTTGTACCCGCGCCATGGACATTCTCCCTTCCGTGACGTTCAGCGCTTGGGGCGCTGATAGGGCTACTGCCTTACTTTTTTCTCGATCCTTTGTTCGCTCGAAGCTCGACTACGGATGCGAGTTTTATGCATCCGCAGCCGAGCGTTTATTGCGGAAGGTGGATTCGATCCACCACACCGGCCTTCGCCTTGCGACCGGTGCCTTCCGCACTTCCCCCATTGAGAGCCTGTTGGTCGATGCTGGGGAGATGCCACTCGCTCTGCGCCGCGTGCAGTGCATCACTCGCCTGTACGCGCGAGCCCAGCGCCTCCCTCAGTCGCCAACAGCTCTCACTGCATCCGCAGATGATCTCGATGGTGCCTATGCCGCCGAGACACGCCAGTCATACCCTAAGCCCTTTCGGTTTAGGGCCAGGAAACTCCTTCGAGAGGAAGATATAGCTCTCGGGCCGGTGGCGCCCCTGGTTCTGCCCAGGACGCCACCCTGGAGGGTACCACATTTGGCTATTTGTCGCCACGCCTCTGCTCCCAAATCTTGTACTGCGCCGGGAGTATTGCGTTCGACCTTTTTGGAGCACACATCGTGTCACGCTGGTACCGTGCCAGTGTATACGGATGGCTCCAAGTCCCAAGAGGGGGTCGGCTTCCACGCCGTATCCCCTCTGTTTGAAGTCAGTGGGGCTCTACCAGGCGCTGCGTCTGTCTTCACGGCCGAGCTGGTGGCAATACACCACTCGGTACGGGAGATTACGCGACGTGCCCGGTTCGGAGACCGGATTGTGATCTATAGCGATTCACAAAGCGCCCTGAGTGCTCTCGGGGCATTGGAATCTCCGCATCCCCTGGTTCGCGAAATCCGTGACGCCACGATTTTGGCGAGCCGGGCAGATGTCGAGATTATCTTCTGCTGGGTTCCTGGTCATGTAGGAATTGCGGGGAATGAGCGCGCCGATGAGGGCGCCAAAGAGTCCGCGAGGATTCTGAGACCGGACCAGCGTTTCGCTCTTCCTCACACTGACTACATGGCAGGAATACGGGCAGCTCTTCGGACTGCTTGGCAAAGACGATGGGAGACGGTCGAAGGGAACTTAAAGTTTCGTGCCATTGCGCCGCGACTGTTCCCATGGACCTATCCCCCAATGCCGCGGCGGCTTCAGGTTGCTTTCTGTCGTCTCCGAATCGGGCACACTCGTGTGACGCATCGCTATTTGATGGAGCGCTCGCCTGCGCCCTATTGCAACGACTGCGTCGTCCCCCAGACTGTTCGGCACATTCTTGTCGAATGTCCCAGTCTGGGTGATCTTCGCGCACGACACCTGTCCCGGTACCGGGATAGGCGGGATCGCTACCGCCTGCCCCTTGTACTCGGGACGAGTGCGTGTACTCTGACTGGTGGACTTGTTGACTTTCTGGGGGAGGCTGGCCTTCTCCCTTTCATTTTACCCGGTTTAATTGTTGTTGTTGTTATTGTTATTGTTTTTGTTATTGCTTTGTTATTGTTACTGTTATTTCCTTTTATTGTTCCCTGTTTAATTTTTTAAAGTAGCCTAGAACTAGGCTGTTTGTTTACGGCGACTTATGCCTAAGTCGGCAGTCGCCAGATAGCCCCTTAAATAAAAAAAAATAAAAATTTCTGAGTTGGACTTGTTGGAATCACATTTTTGTTGCCTGCTGTAGTGATACTGTTTAGGATGGAGGTTAGCTATTCTATTTTCTCCTGTGTTGCTTCATTCATTTCGGGAATATCCTCTATGAATGACCTTTTGTAGACTTCATAGTCTGCAGCCGCATAGTTTTTCCTTGGCAATGGTAATGAGGGGATGAGTATGGGAGTAGTAGCTACTGTGATGACCAGGGGAATGTGGTCACTAGGTGTTGTTATTTTTGTCCTTCCTCAGGCTGCCTGATTGAACAGCCCCAAGCCCCTGAGAAAAGCTGTGGCCTGATTGGGCTTTCCCACAAGGTCCTCATGAAGTGTATATTATGTTGTTGGTGAGTGTAGTTGTGTGCATTGCAGTTTTCCATTATGTTTGATGGTGTGGAGTTCTCTGTTGCAGCCTGAACAAACATCTACAATGAAATCCTCCAGCCTCTTATGATAGCTCAGAAGCGCTGGGTGGTGTCCACTCTGCAATCTAGCCAGATAAACTCAGTCATCATGGGGGAGGGAGGATTCAGAAGGGTAGATTTCAGGGGGCTGAGCTTGCAGCTGAATGTTGTTTTTGAGTGATTGGATGGAGCGATGATTGATTTGTGTGTGGATATCTTTCCAGAGGCTGGTTTGTGGTAGGCAGGGTGGAAGTGATAAGATTATTTGTGCATGATATAATGTACTAGGTGTTGATTTGATGTTCCTTGGAGTGTGTCTGTGTTTTGACATGTATTGTTGTGCATTTGTGGAGGCTGTGACAAGTCTTTCTGTGCCTCTCATGTCCAGGTGGTCGTGAATTTGAGGACTTTGGTTTTGTGGTGTAGGTGGTCTGTGGGTGTACTAATTGTACAGCCAGTGATGATTTTCAGGTCCTTGTTTTGTATTGTGTTGTGTCTCTCAGAGAGGTTAGAGGCCCAGGTAATGGTTGCATAATCCTTCACTGAGTGTATATATTGTTTGTATAATGTGGTTGTGTTTGAATGTTGTATAAAGTGATGGAAGAGGAAGTTGTGGTCTGTAAGCACGGTCTTGTTTGTGGCTGATCCCAAGTACTAATGCCATTGTTTAATTTCAGAAAATAGGACACTATATACTGAATATACGCTTGGATTGGAGGGATTTCTAAAACAAGGAATAGAATTTAGAAATGAAATAAAAAGTTATAAGGAAAGTTTTATAGAAAAAATGCAAAAACTTGAAAATAATTCCAATACAACACAGTTGATATTTACTGAAGACTTAAGAAAACTGGTTGCCCTGTGTGCAGAGGAAAAAGAATATTTGGATCTTCTTATAAACCTAATTAAAAAGTAAGGTGTTTTGATGATAAAATATTCCTTCATTCAAATGATATTTTTTTCTATAAAGTTTTGATTGTAGATTATATTTTAATTTAAAAGATTGCAAAGAACCAAATATTACCAGTTGCATTTTTGTGTCTAATATGGTTGAAAAAAAGTAAATGACTATCATTTGATGGGTTTAAAAGAAATAAGTTTTGTTAATTGTTAGGCTATCTTAATGTAAACATGTGTTATTTATCTAAGATATTTTTAGAATTTTATTATTATATTTTAACCCCATGAAAAGGCCTCTTCATTGCAGAATAGAAATATCCCAAATAGCCTCCACTTTTTGGTTCCTCATGATATTATTGTCATATTTTCACTTTTTAAATTTTTTTTTCATAAAATTAGCAGCTGAAATTCTGAAGAGAGATAGATACCAATTGATATTTATTCTAAGGCAAGATGGGTCAAATTATTATTTAGGATCATGTACAAAGTTTCGTCCAATAAGTAACATTCAGGAAAACCAAACCTAATTATTATTGGTAGAAAAATGCTTAATTACCTTTATATGTATAAACTTTTTTTCCATCTGTGGTATCCATTGTATTTTAAATCTAGTAAATTTCTATAGCTATAGTAAGTGGATGAGATCCCCTGATTGGATAATGAAATGTATATAATAATCAGAATGACAATTGCTGGCAAGCCCAAAGACACCCGGGGTTGGTCCTCAATGGTGTGAAGAAGGTATTGGTAGTATTGTGTTTGACACAAACCAGTGAACATAGAAAGAATCCTTTATGGTTCGGCATCAGGTGTATGTGGATGAGTACCCTTTAAGGGACACTATATAGTACTCCACATTGGGCTATGTGGATAAAGTGCCTCCATAATGGATACTAGTACTCCATCGGCAGTGTTTCATAACCAAATAATAGGTATGTTCTGTGAATATGAGAGAGGAAAGACAGAGGTGTTATGATTGGCTGCGTGTGATCAGAGGTGGAAGTGTAGTACACCCACAAATCAGTGATCTGACCTCTGTGCACTGATGTTTGTATGCACTTTCATTGGGGTTGAACTTGGTTGGTGGTACCTTGGCAACAGAAAACCAATGCTGTATCCACTAGGCTAATGAGAGCCCTTTCGTAGCCTTAGCAACCTCATAATTACAAGAATATCTGCATTTATTCATCAGACAAAATTTTGTATACAATCTTATATTTGTCAAACGGGTGCAAGTTTCTATGGCTTTGAAAAGTCTTTATGGAGAAATAAAATGGTTTGGTTCTAAAAGATAGGATTAGTGGTAATGTCAGTTTTTCTATTTTCAAAAATCTTATTCCTTGACTGGAATTTAAATATATTAGTTCTGTAGTAGTAGTTAGACTGAAATGTTTAGATATGGAAAATATTAGAACCAATTGGTTAAAATCATTTATGGAAGATTGTACTTAATTTAAATTCTGGCCCTTTATTTCATAGGTTATTTAAAATATTTTTAAGTCTATACTAGGTTGTTGCACATCAAAAGTAGTTTTTTTTTTAGTATTAAGTTGAAGATTGCATAAAAAAATAGTGAATACTCAAAATATCAATTTGCAGCAATAGCCTTTTGCTAATGATCCTCTAATGATATCTCATTTCTATAAAAACTTTTGTCTATTGCTCTCAAATTTAGTAAAAAACATGAATTATGTTTCCCCTACTATTTAACCTTTTATATAGTTAAATGCTGGATTAAAATATAGTAATCAGTAAAGAGAATGTCAGGTGAATATGGACGTTTCTGTAAAGCATGTTCCAATTCTCTAAGCCTGGCATTGTCATGAATCAGTATTGGTCAAATGACTCTTGACCAATGCAGCTTGTTTGATGACTAATCTTGAATGCATTTCAGCAATCTAATGACAATAGGATTGGATTGCTTTTTTTTTTCTATAAATGAAAAAGTGATACTTCCTTCCATTCTGTCTGAACATGTGATGAACAGACTTCATGATGTTGCAATTTCTGTGTTTTATTCATTTCATATGGAGCCCATTTTTCCAATTATTTAACCTTCTCCATTGCCTTAAGATTACATGATATGGCAGCTGCTAAAGTTTTAGACTTCAGTAAGTGCTTGAACTGTTGTTTGTGGGTTATTGGTTACTGCAACCATGCTAATCAATAGGCCCCACTAAGAAATAAAAAGGCAACTTAAAAAGTGCAGATTGGTGGTAAAACCACAATCATTTATTTCTTTTATATCAGTAAGAACAGTTTTGATCCTCCAGAGTCAATTTTGATGTCTATGTTTCCTGACCTAATCCTATTGAACTAATGCTGATCTATCTTACTGTATTGTTATTCATCCCAAGCTGCTGCTGTTATCAGCAGCTCGAACATCATTTTGTTCCAATTTGAGTTTGAACTTGAAAATTACCCTAATTTCTTGGGTAAATGCCATTGCTGGTGAGAGAAATAACTGCAAAAAGTCAATTGGACTATTTACATGAAATCTGTAAAAAAAGAAAGCATTTGAAATAAGAATCATTACTTTTAGCATTTTCCTTTCTAATATAAAAACAAAATTTTGTGAAACAACCTAATAAATCTATGATGTTCGTAGATGTATGTTCCTAGATAGAAAATAATTTACCCTCTAGTATGTGAACATACAGTAAACCCTCGATATAACGAACTATATGGGGCGGGGGTTGTTTGTTAAAACTGAAAGTTCTTTAAGCCCGATGGGTGTTAAAAGCAATGGAAATAATAACCAAGTTCGTTATGGATATGTAATACTTATGTAATTACTAATAAAGTTAAATGGACTACACAACATAGTATTGATATGAACCTTGTACTGTAGGATACATGTGACACACCAACACTCACTCAGGCTGGTCGTAACGCTTGCTTGTTTAACCCGATGGAGTTCGGCCAGGTAATTTGGTTCGTTATATCCAAAATTCATTATATCCAGGGTTTACTGTACTTGAGTAATTGACATGTTTTTTTTGTTTTTTTTTGCTGCTTGACACTTTTTAAAACTTTCTTGTTCTTATTCACAGCTTTACTCACTTTTTTTATTTATGTTTAATGTTAATCTATTTTGTATATTTGAGTTGGAACTGGCTGACCAACCTCCTTTTAAATACTAAATAATTGCATGGTAGATGAAAAATTGTCCTCCACTGGGATTCAAACCAGCAACCTCACACTTGCGAAGCACATGTATTACCATTGAGCCACGATGGAGTAAAAGGAAATACAACCTGAACTCTTAGAGTTCCAATGAAAGACATGACAAATTAATTAACATGTCAGATTATCATTCATGACCCCGTAAGGGGCGTGGCGATTTGCCATCCTGGCCGCCGTGCTGACAGGACTCAGCACCCCATCCGACCCCAGCTTAGCCTCTTCTTCTTCCTTCAAAACACTTGTTTCCTCGCTTTTCATACAACCTCTCCCACAACTTTCTCTGGTCAGCCTCTAATTTCACAGGGTAGATGCTGACCTTCCTCTCAGCCAACCGTCCCGCATTGGGGCTGAGGGGGAAGGGGACAATGTTCCCTAACCCCTGAGCTCCGGTCTGGGGTGGCTGGTTTTTAACAACCTGCTTCATCCCCACTCATACCTTTCTCACATCTCTTTTCCTCTCCTCTTCACATTCTATCAATTTTATGCCGTGTTCAAGGTGGAGCCGCCATGCCGACTGCCAGGCCATCAGGCGGGAGGGGTGGTCCGAAATGGCGGCGCCTGGCAGAGCCAGGCCTGTAAGCACCTCTTGCAGTGCGGGCAACTACAAGAGGTGATGAGCTATTGCGTCCCGTAGCATAAATAGGGTCACCATGCCTAATGATGAAAAAAAAAAAACACCACCCCCAACTTTACCAAGAACATCAACGCACCCGCCCTTGGGCAGCTCCACCGAGAAAATGGAGGTCCCCTACCTTGTGCTTGCGCAGGGTACCCTCCATACTTCTTTAACCTGAGAGGAGGCTTACTCCTCTCCTACTCCTACGGGTGTAGGGGACTCCCCCTCACCCCCTTCTCTGGAGGTGCTTTCGGGCACTTCCCTATTTCCAGCGGCAGTCCCTCCTTTCTAAGGGGACTGCCAAGAAAGCCAGCAGGCAGCTCATTGCTGACCGCCCCTCGTGTAAGCGGCTCGGTAGAGCAAATTCCCTTAGGGGGGAGAGGGAAGCCAGGCTCCTTCGGTCACTTCCCTCAAAAGACCTGCTGGCAAGAATATTAAACCTTGCCGGGGTCAAGGCCTGTGCCTCCCCACTAAAGTCCAAATCGTGTGTGGCCAAGTGTGTCAATTGCGGAGAGCCGCACCCCGCTTCTTCGAAGCAATGTGGTGCATATCTCTTTGAGAAACCAATCCTGGCCGTTCAAGTCCAGGATCGACTCTCATTCCGCAAGGCTAAGGACTTGGTCTTGGCGCGCCCGGTTCTGCCTGGGACGCCCCGTAAGGGGCGCGGCGATTTGCCATCCTGGCCGCCGTGCTGACGGGATCCAGCGCTCCGTCCGGCCCCAGCTTAGCCTCTCTTCCTTCCTTCAGATAGCCCGATTTCTCCCCTACCTCGTCGCTTTTCATACAACCTCTCCCACAACTTTCTCTGGTCAGCCTCTAATTTCACAGGGTAGAATGCTGACCTTCTTCTCAAGCCAACCACCCCGGATCGGGGCTGAGGGGGGAGGGGACATTGTTCCCTAACCCCTCAGCTCCGGTTCGGGTTGGGGTTTTTTTAACAACCTGCTTCATCCCCACCCACATCTTCCTCACATCCCTTTTCCTCTCCTCTTCACAACCTATATTTTTTACGCCGTGTCCAAGGTGGAGCCGCCATGCCGAAGGACTGCCAGGCCACCAGGCGGGAGGGGTGGTCCCGAATGGCGGCGCCTGGCTCTGCCGGGCTTGTAAGCACCTCTCGCAGTGCGGGCAACTGCGAGAGGTGATGAGCTATTGCGTCCCGTAATCAAAAGAGGGTCACCATGCCCATGTATGAAAAAAAACAAAAACCCCAACCCCCAACTTCCCCAAAAACATCTACGGAGCCGCCCTCGGGCAGCTCCACCGAGAAAATGGAGGTCCCCCCCCTTGTGCTTGCGCAAGGGACCCTCCATAATTCTTTAACCGGAGAGGAGGCTTACTCCTCTCCTACGCCTACGGGTGTAGGGGACTCCCCCTCACCCCCTTCTCTGGAGGTGCTTTCGGGCACCTCCCTATCTCCAGCGGCAGTCCCTCCTTTGCTTTCTAAGGGGACTGCCAAGAAAGCCAGCAGGCAGCCCATTGCCGACCGCCCCTCGTGCAAGCGGCTCGGTAGGGCAAACCCCCTTAGGGGGGAGAGGGAAGCCAGGCCCCTTCGGTCGCTTCCCTCAAAAGACCTGCTGGCAAGAATTTTGAACCTTGCTGGGGTCAAGGCCTGTGCCTCCCCACACCACCTGACTAGTGACAATACTGCCAAGGGGACCTGCGATGTCCTGGGAGGGGATGGCCAACTGGAGGCCCCTCCTGTGATAGACATGGTCCTTGAGGAGACCCAGCCCCAGACGGTAGGGCCTTCCATGGGGGGGAATTCGGGCTCGGCGCCAAGCACCGAACCCGAATCCGCCCCTATGCAAGGTCCTCCTCAAATGGCTGAGGGCTCCGAGGCAGTAGAAGGAGGGGAGGGATCTCCTCCGACAGGTGCCCCTACGACAACCAGGACCTTCTCCATTTCGGAGAGGGACCTGGCTGAGGCTGGTCCATCTGGCCTGGGGACTTCTGCCAGCGGAGGTGAAAAGCGGGTTCATTCCCCGCCCTCCTCTCCTAAAAAGAAAAAGACTAAAAAGACTCAAAAGACGAAGAAGACTCGGGGCTCCTCTCCATCCGCGGGGGCTGCGGGGACGGATGGGTCTGCTACCACTTTGGTAGGCGACCAAGCCAAGATCGGCACATCCGGCCCCTCTACCCCCTCGTGTGCGGAGCCCATGACTACGACTAAGACCAAGAATGCACAGGGCGGAGCCTCGATGACATCGGGGCCCCTGATTCAGAGGTTACCTGGCGTTTTCGAGCCCGCTGGCTTCAAACGCTTCCTCGTTATTCGCTCCACTGATGGCACCATGTTGTCCAAGGGCAACATGATCCATCAGAGGAGAGGATTAGCTAGTGCAATTGGTAGAGAGCCGAAGGTAACCCGTTTCTCGGACGGGAGCCTTCTGGCGAATGCGGCGAATCCCGCCGAGGCGGCCAAGATAAGTGCTCTTCGGACACTTCATGGCACCCCGGTGAGTGTGACGCCGCACTCTACCATGAACTTTGTGAAAGGAGTAGTTTATGCGAGGGAACTCGTTGACTACTCCATTGAGGACATCACCCTAGAGCTGGCCGACCATGGGGCGGTCAAGGTCGAACGTGTGATGAGAAAACAGGGAGGGGCCTCGAGACCCACCCCTACACTCTTCGTCACGTTCGACTGTGACAAGCTCCCTGAGTCGGTGCGTGCCGGTTGGTACCGCTACCGCGTGAAGGCATTCGTGCCACTGCCGCGGCGGTGCTATTACTGCCACCGCTTCGGCCATACGAATCGATCATGTAGACGTGCAAAATCGGGGTCACCCGAAGTCTGTGTAAATTGCTCCAAGGTCGCACACGATAAGTCCAAATCGTGTGTGGCCAAGTGTGTCAATTGCGGAGAGCCGCACCCTGCTTCTTCGAAGCAATGTGGTGCATATCTCCTTGAGAAAGAAATCCTGGCCGTTCAGGCCCAGGATCGACTCTCATTCCGCGAGGCAAAGGACTTGGTCCTGGCGCGCCCGGCTCTGCCTGGGACGTCATATGCCTCAATAGTTAGAAAGGCACCCTCTGCTCCTGGCCCATCCAGGCCAACGAGCACGGTTGTTTCCGCGCCCATTCGGAGCCCTTCTGTGGGCTCTACCCAACCTGGGCGCTCCCCTGGTAAAGCTGGCGGCAAAAAGGGTTCATACCCTGCCCCGGCTAAAACCAGGGCTCCCCCCTCTTCCCCCAGCGTGACCGTTTCGCGTAAAGCGAAACGGCCACGCGCCTCCACCGAGTCGTTAGACTCACAGGAGGCAACACCCCTGAAGATGGTCGCTAGGCCATCTTCCGGGGTTCCTAAAGCTGTTCCCCGAAAGGAGGACAGCAACAAAGGAGCTTCGGCCCCTTTGCCCACGCCCCGAGGTGGAGCGAGTGGCTCGGAGACGGTGGTTCCTCGAAAAGAGGGCCCCCCGCCTCCGAAGCCGCAACGCCCGCCTAAAGTTTCGAGGCGGAGGGAGGAAAAGACTCGCATGGCGAGCCCAACCTCCCCCAATAAGTCCTCGAAGGCGACAGCGCCTTCAGCGCTTTGTCCGGCCAACAGCGCCCGGGGTTCTGCCCCCGGGAAGCGTACGGCCATTCCCGTGAGGGTCTTCAATTCGAGGAGGGCCCCCGCGTCTCCTCCGAGCTAGGCCTGGAGGGCATATTCCTTCAATGGAATTGCCGTGGACTCCGGGCCAACTGGGAGGAGCTGCGGAGGCTCGCCTCATCCCGTTCCCCGTTAGCTATTTTTTTGCAGGAGACCATGCTAGGCGCGTGCCCCCTGCCTGCCCTCCCGGGGTATAAGGGTCTTGCGACCCAACCACCGCGGGACGGCCGGGCTGGGGGATGCGCGGTTTACACCCGGCATGATGTCTCCGTTCTTCCTTTCTCTTTAGATACCTCCTTTCAGGCAGTGGCTGTGCAGCTGCACCTGGATAGGAGGTATACTATCATTTCTGCGTACATTCCACCGTCAGCTGACTTCGACGCGGGGGACTTTCGCCGCGTCGTGGCACGGTTGCCGAGGCCCTATCTCTTGCTTGGAGATCTGAACGGCAGGCATCCTCTCTGGGGAGATTACACCATAAATCCCAGGGGACAAGTCCTTGCCGATCTGATCGAAGAGCTTGAGATGGGTGTCCTAAACGTGGATGAGTTTACGCATCACTGTCCGAGAACCGCTTCATTTTCTTGCCTTGACCTATCTTTGTGCTCTTCGGATGCACAGCCTGATTTTGATTGGGGGGTGGTCGATGACCTCCATGGTAGTGATCACTTTCCCATTCAAATATCATTTTCAGGGCAACTGCCGCCTGAGAGACCACCTCGGTGGTGCTTGGCGCGGGCGCGGTGGCCTGCATTTCAGGAAATGACTGAATTCTCTATCTCAGTCAAGGAGTTTAGGTCGGTAGATGAGGCCGTCGAGTTCTTCTCCGGCAACCTCATCGCCGTGGGCCTGACTACTATTCCTAGGACGTCTGGCCGTTTTGCACGCCGACCACTCCCATGGTGGTCGGCCGAGTGTGAGACGGCCCTCAAACAGAAGCGTTATGCCTACATGCGCTATAAGCGCCGCCCGAACGATTTCACCGTCGCTGAATTTCGTCGGGCTAGGGCTAGGTTCCGGTATATTTCGAAGCACGCCCGCCGCTCTTCTTGGCGGGCATACGTGTCTTCACTTAACGGGAAGACCCCTTTAGCTGAGGTGTGGAAGCGAGTCAAAAGGATTCGGGGCAAGTTCTCGCAGGACCCCCCTCCCGTTCTCCAGGAGAATGGGACCGCAATCTCGGACCCCGCGTCCGTGGCGGAATCCTTAGCGACCGCTTTTTCCGCATTCTCTAGCCGTGATGCTGCTCCGCCAGCATTCAATGCACGTCGTGATGTCGCGGAAGGCCGCCGGCTGGACCTTACCTCCAGAGGCGGAGAACCCTTCAACGACAAGTTTACTGTGAGTGAGTTGCGTTCCGCTCTCGCTTCGTGCGCGGACACCGCCCATGGTCCGGACGATGTCCCGTACGCCATGCTTCGACACCTGGGTGAGCGAGGCATGGCCTTTCTATTAGATTTGTTCAACAGGATCTGGGTGGAAGGTCTCCTCCCAGACTCCTGGCGAATCGCTACTGTGCTCGCCTTTCGCAAGCCGGGGAGAGATCACTCTACTCCGACCGGTTTCCGCCCAATCTCTCTAACCTCTTGCGTGTGCAAGTTGATGGAGAAATTGGTAAATGTTAGATTAGCCTATTTCCTGGACAGCGGAGGCCATCTGTCTTCTGCACAGTGCGGCTTCCGTAAGTTCCACTCCACGTCGGATGCTCTGCTCCGACTGGAAAATGCCGTCTGCGAGGCTTTCCTTCGTAGACAGCACTACGCCACGGTGTTTTTTGATCTGGACAAGGCCTATGATACCGCATGGCGATACGGTATCATGAAGACTCTCCACACGATGGGGGCGAGGGGACGCCTCCCAATGTTTATATCTGAATTTTTGCGAGATCGTCGATTCCGCGTACGGGTGGGGGGAGCCCTCTCCGGCCCAAAGGAGCAGGAAGAGGGTGTCCCGCAGGGAAGTGTCCTCAGTGTCACACACTTTGCCCTGAGCATCAACGGCATCACCTCGGTGCTGCCGGAAGATGTTCTCGCTACGCTCTACGTGGACGACCTTTCGATCTCTTTTGGCGCGGCCCAGATGCCAACTCTGGAGCGCCGACTCCAACAGGCATTGAACCGCGTCTCTCGCTATGCCGAAGCGCACAGGTTTCGGTTTTCTTTGGCCAAGACTAAGGTGGTGCACTTCTGCCGCCATCCACGGCTTCACCCCGACCCAGATTTGTTTCTTAATGGGGTGCGCCTGGATGTGGTTGAGTCGCACCGTTTCCTTGTATTTGTATTCTACCGACGCCTCACCTGGGAAGCTCATATTCGCAGCCCTAGGGTCTCTTGTGCCTTACTTTTTTATCGATCCTTTGTTCGCTCGAAGCTCGACTACGGATGAGAGTTTTTCGCATCCGCAGCCGAGCGTTTATTGCGGAAGGTGGATTCGATCCACCACACCGGCCTTCGCCTTGCGACCGGTGCCTTCCGCACTTTTCCCATTGAGAGCCTGTTGGTCGATGCTGGGGAGATGCCACTCGCTCTGCGCCGCGTGCAGTGCATCACTCGCCTGTACGCGCGAGCCCGCGCCTCCTTCAGTCGCCAACAGCTCTCACTGCATCCGCAGCTGATCTCGATGGTGCCTATGCCGCCGAGAGACGCCAGTCATACCCTAAGCCCTTTGGGTTTAGGGCCAGGAAACTCCTTCGAGAGCTACGCATGCTCTCGGGCCGGTGGCGCCCCTGGTTCTGCCCAGGACGTCACCCTGGAGGGTACCACATTTGGCTATTTGTCGCCACGCCTCTGCTCCCAAAGCTTGTACTGCGCTGGAGTATTGCGTTCGACCTTTTTGGAGCACACATCGTGTCACGCTGGAACCGTGCCAGTGTATACGGATGTTTCCAAGTCCCAATTGGGGGTCGGCTTCCATGCCGTATCCCCTCTGTTTGAAGTCAGCGGGGCTCTACCAGGCGCTGCGTCTGTCTTCACGGCCGAGCTGGTGGCAATACACCACTCGGTACGGGAGATTACGCGACGTGCCCGGTTCGGAGACCGGATTGTGATCTATAGCGACTCACAAAGCGCCCTGAGTGCTGTCGGGGCATTAGAATCTCCGCCTTCCCTTGTTCGCGATATCCGTGACGCCACGATTTTGGCGAGCCGGGCAGATGTGATTATCTTCTGCTGGGTTCCTGGACATGTAGGAATCTCGGGGAATGAGCGTGCCAAAGAGTCCGCGAGGACTCTGCGACCGGACCAGCGTTTCGCTCTTCCTCACACCGACTACATGGCAGGAATACGGGCAGCTCTTCGGACTACTTGACAGAGAAGATGGGAGACGGTCGAAGGGAACTTAAAGTTGCGTGCCATTGCGCCGCGACTGTTCCCATGGACCTATCCCCCAATGCCGCGACGGCTTCAGGTCACTTTCTGTCGTCTCCGAATCGGGCACACTCGTGTGACGCATCGCTATTTGATGGAGCGCTCGCCTGCACCCTATTGCAACGACTGCGTCGTCCCCTGACTGTTTGGCACATTCTTGTTGAATGTCCCAGTCTGGGTGATCTTCGCGCACGACACCTGTCCCAGTACTGGGATGGGCGGGGTCGCTACCGCCTGTCCCTTGTACTCGGGATGAGTGCATGCCCTTTGACTGGTGGACTTGTTGACTTTTGGGGGGAGGCCGACCTTCTCCCTATTATTTAAGCAAGGTTTGTTTTTTCTTTCCTTTAGGTTGCATGCTCCTGCGCCGGGGGGACCTCCCCTGACGCAGGAGCTTGCTTCCTTTTCCCCATTTGGGGTGTTTTTTTTTCGTTTCTTTAATTTTATTTTAAAGTAGCCTAGAACTAGGCCAGTTTTAATACGGCGACTAATGCCCATGTAGGCAGTCGCCAGATGAGCTCTTAAAAAAAAAATTAAAAAAATATATCATTCATGAGGTGTGATTATTCCTTATTGAACTTGTATGGTAGATAGATATGTTGTTTGAAATTCAGTTGTAGGTTTGAATGTAGTATATTAAAAACTTTTTATTTAAAGACTATTTTTGTGAAGTTCTAGCTCTCATCTTTAGCCTGAGATGAAAGTCCAGAACCTCTTGAAAATAGTCTCTAAATACAGATCTCCAATATACTATTTTTGTGAAGTTCTAGCTCTCATCTTTAGTCTGAGATGAAAGTCCAGAACCTCTTGAAAATAGTCTCTAAATGCAGATCTCTAATATACTATTTTTGTGAAGTTCTAGCTCTAATCTTTAGTCTGAGATGAAAGTCCAGAACCTCTTGAAAATAGTCTCTAAATGCAGATCTCCAATATACTCGTACTTCATTGAAACCCATATCGTCTTACTAGACATCAAGTGAAGAATCTTGAAATTTTTTTTACATTTTAAAATTTTTCAGGTACTATAAACAAACTGAAGGAATCAGCATTAATCAGTATAGATTTGGACCCCCTGTGATGCGTCTTCTTCACATTCATAAATTACCAGATCAAGTTATAGAGGTAAGTGTAAATTTTTATGCTTGGTTATCAGGTTGGAATGAAAGCAATTTTCTGATTTTAAGGTGTATATTAAAAAATGAAAAAACATTACTATGGAAATATTTAATTATAAATATAACCATTGCTTTCTAGGACCACATTCCATCTGTCAACAGGCTTATAAATGCCACACTCATAAAATTCTTTAGGTTTTGATGCAAAATATGAATCCAACTCATTTTCAACCTCTTCTCTTGATGTTAACCTAAGACCATCCAAATGGTTCTGTAATTCCCTAATCAAGTGATAATCAGAGGTAACAAGGTCAGGCAAATGTGGAGGATGAAGCAATATTTCCAAGAGTAGCTCCTACAAGAGATCTTTGGTCAATAGTTCATAATGGACAATTCCTTCAATATCCCACCATAAACTCAACCTGATCTTTTTGGGATGAAGTCCTTCTCTTGGTTGTTGGGAAATTCTGCTTCCTTGACTGATCCATGAACGGCAGCTATTAACGTAATGATAAAATATCCACTTCTTATCACCAGTTACAAGTCTGAAGTTGTTGTGAAAGCAATGACTTGCAGTATGGAACATGTTGTTGCAGATTTTCTATGGACAGTTCATGCAGGACCCATTTTCCAATCACAAACCTTTTCAATTCTTTTCAGTTGGTGTAGGACACTCATATTCGTTACTTTAAATTATTCTGTGAGTTCCATAGAAGTTGTAGCAACCTTCAACTCTTCAGAATCAAGTTTTATTGGACAACCTTCTTTTGGTCCATCTTTTAGCCTGAAAGCCCCCACTTTGGAAACATGAAAACCACCTCCTGCAACTTCTTTCATTTACTACATCATCCCTATAAGTGCTTTGAATGGATTTTGCCACTGTACTTGCATTGACACCCTTATGAAACTAATCTTTAGATTGGACAAAATTGGGTTGAAGACTGAATAAGATTATGAACAATATTTTTATAATCTGGAAAAAAAGTATACAAATTACTTATTGTAGCAGTCCTAAATGATAACAAGAGGCACTACTTTAATAAATACTAAAATTATTCTTAGAAAATCAGACATTACTTTCATTCCAAATTGATATTTTGTACTTGATTACCCCTATCTTCTGGCATTATTGCCATAAAAAGTTATTTTTTACCCTTAGTTCTTGAATACTTTGTGTTCATTGCTTCATGGTGACAGGTCTAGGATTTGTGTGTCTGTCCATCCAGTCCCCAATACCTTGACTATTCTTTTTCAGGGTGAGTGGGTTGCCCATTTAGGTTACATACTTTCTGCATATTTTCATCTCTAACATCATCACTTGCTTTTGTTGCCTCCTCTCATAATTACTACTACTGGCTTCTCTTTGGACCATACATTACCACTATTTAACTTCTTCAACTGCACTGAGTGCCCCTGAGGCATTGGAATCTCCACTTCCCCTTGTTTATAGTACCTATGATACCATGGCTGCTGCGAGCTGGGAGGATATCAAGATTGTTTTCTGCTAGGTTCCTGGATATATAGGTATTGTGGGAAATGAGCACGCTAATGATGGTGCCAAGCAGTGCAAGGGCTGGTTGACCCAACCTGTGTTTTACTCTTCCCTACTCTAACTACATAGCAGGAATCAAATCAGCCATTCAGGCTACATTGCAAAGAAGATGGGAATCAAAAGTGTGCCATTGCACTAGAACTTTTCCTGTTTCCTCCCTACAATGCCCCAATGGCTTCAGGTAAATTTATTTTGCCTCTAAATTAGGTGCATCCACGCGACACAGTGCTAATTGATGGAGCACTCTCCTAACCCTTATTGTGATGATTGCTTGGTTCCCCCAGACTGTTTGGTATACTTTGTGTGTTTGTTACATCTCCTGGCACCTGGATGAGCGGTACTGCTACTGCTTGTCCCTTGTACATAGACATTCCCAAATGTGAATTGCATGAGTTTTTGGAAGAGTTAGGTGGCTTCCATAGTATCTACTATTTGGGTTTTCATATTTGGGCTCCTAAGATGATAGCGTGCATCCTTCCCATTACCTGATTATACCCCTTTTTAGTTGGGTTTTGATTTGATTTGTGTGGGTTATTGGTTTAATTTTAAAATTTCTTTTTATAATTTTTATTATAGTCAAAGAATAGGCTAAACTTTAACTTGAGTGCCTTTGCCCCTTTTCTTCAGTGGATGTTTTGCATGCAATCCCTTTGCTCTGTGAAATGCACAGGCTGCTCGATTCAATTGAGAATTGCCTTTAAGGTACATATAAGAACCTCCTACCTTTCTTCCACATTCATCTTTATATTGCTCCCTTGGTTTTTGTTCCTTGCAGTTATCTGTGCAATATGGGTGATTGCACATATTCTCTATTTGTCAGTAGGATGGAATGATCTGCTTGCTGGTTTATAATAAGTATTTTTTATGCTGCTCTGGAAGGCCTTCACAAAGTGCCTTGATTCATCTCACTGTGCAGGATGCACCAATGTCACTCAGCACTCTTTCCCACTAAAAAACTAGATGATAATCAATAAGTCCTTTGAACCTGTCCATGTGTGATTAATGTGTTTCCCATTTCTAGATTTTATGTGATGAAGAACTGAAGGAGTATTTTATTGAAAATTCAGCATACCAAGTGGCAATGGACCTTTTATTTGAAATGGGATATTACAAAGATATTTTGAAGTTAATGAAAGCTCTTAAGACTCTTCCAAAAAGTTGTGTCACTCTGGCAACTGGAGCCAACTATAAGATCGTAAGTGATATTACACATATCTCCTTACATAGCTTTAGAGGAAGTTAGGGTCAATGAAGACCACTAAGTTCAATCAAAGGTCAGCCTATATTTAATGTTAACCTCTTTAAAATGGTCTTTAAATCAGTTATGGAGTATATTTTTTATTGTATTCCATTACTCTTAATATTTAACTGTTTATTCTGCTCTCCCCACTTATTTTTTGCTTCTGAGTTTTAATGCCTTTATTTTATTACACATTTTTAATGTTCATTTTGCATTTCAGTCAACAGAGGAGTCACTTGAACATTCATTGAATCTTAATAAAAAGGTCTATGAAGATGGGCAGAGACCAACTGTGCGGATGATTACCTTTACTGCCGCACTTGCACTCAATCAAGGAAAACCAGAAATAGCTCTTGAAGTTTGTAGTCATTCCACTTTTCTTAAACACTACCTCATCACAAATTTGCGGGTGAGTAAACATTCGTTTTTAAACTAGGAATTTTATTATTGCTTTTTTTTTAAGTTCTAAGTTTCTATTAGTGATTCCCACAAAAGAACATCTGTTGAGACAGACATCAGTTTAAGACAGTCGCATACCTTCCCAGTCTCTAGTCACAAATGGGCTCATGGCAAAATGTTTTGACAGGCATTTTAGTTGCAGGCGACTCTACATCTCACTATGTCTGTCATTTCCCGTTTTGATTTTTTCTTTTTTAATAACATTGTAACTATCTGGCCGATTCTAACGAAATTTGAAACACTTATGTTGTTTTACATTCTCTTTTGATTGATATAATTGCCAAAGTCCTCCCAAGCTTAGCCCAGGAATTATTTTGTTTGGGCAATAACATCATAACTATTTAGTTGATTCTAACGAAATTTGAAATCCTTAAGTAGTTTTACATTCTCTTTTGAATGATATAACTGCCAAAGTCCTCCCAAGGTTAGCTTGGGAATTATTTGGTTTTGGCAATATCATAACTATTCAGCTGATTCTAACAAAATTTGAAACCCTTATGTTGTTTTACATTCTCTTTCCAAGGTCCCCCCAAGGTTAGTTTTTTGAAAGTTTTGAAGGTCATAAATCAGAATAAGTGAGAGTATGCGCCTTTTTGGGTCAGCAGACCTTGTTTTTATTCCTAAGCCTTATTGCTACATATTTTTTAACTACTATACCTTTCACATGTTTCTAGGCCATTTGGACAATCAAAAATGATTTCTATAAGTTTCATGAGTTTTATGGACCCTCCCACTACAAAGATATAAGTGAATGACTTCTGGGATTTGTTCTGACAATATTAACTTCAGAAGCAAATGTTGAATGCTGGCTCTCCATTCTTGGCTTTTTGATGATTATCCTCAGGTTCTTGATTGGATTATGATCAGGGGAATTTCCCCTTCATTGCCTGTGCACCAGCATCTCTGAATCTGTAGGGGAAGGATTGTATATTATGCTATGCTAATCCTTCTTTAATCACCAAGGGAACAATTAATATGCTTGGAGTATGAGCATTATACATCCCTCACTTAATGTACCGTTCTCATTTAAGGAATGGTGACACAAAGCTTTTATTATATTAATATATATATAATATACACATTGAATGTTATATACACCACAAACCTCTAATTGAGGAAAGTACATTCCTGTTTAGCTAGGAGAAATAGAAGTGGAATAATAGTTGAAAGAATGAACAAAACGCAGTTGTGATTATGACTTACAAATTATGGACTGGAATCAGCACAAAATGAAGGGGTGAGATTAACTTGCTTTGCCTGAAACATTGACATTTGAGATACATTGTTACAAAAAGAGTAGATTGGCCAATCTATAGAAACTGGATCTGCTGCTTTATATCTTCCTCATATTTTCACTTTATCTTTACCACTTTTTTTTACATCTCTCTCCTTACAAACTTTCTAAGGGATAACTCTCGTTGGTATTGAGCAATTTAAAGGGAAAAAAATGCAATAGTGGGATTATAGGAATTGCTACTGTCTGTTCCTGGTGTTTGGAGCTTGTGTATTGATTTGGGTGTCATGGAGTTATTGGTTGATATGTGACTCCATCCTAGAGTTTAAATTGCTCATTGCACATTTGGGTCCCTAGGGGAGACCTGCACTTAAGCATTCCTGTTGTTTTTCATTTGTTATGGTTTTGAATTAGCCCCTCGTTAAGTTTTCCTTTTTCTTTTTTTGGTTGCCACTGGATGAGAATGCCAAAATATTTTTTTAAAAATCACTACTGTCTGCCAGCGCATCTTAAAAGGTGGCAAAGCCTTATAACGTACAGAGACCTGGAAATCCACATGCATGAAATTCTTTGTCCAGCAACTGCAATACAGACTTAAAATTTCCATAATGTGTACTATTATTTCATACTTGGTTATGAGATCTTTATATGTTCCTCTTATTATATTCATTGCAGGTATTAGCAAAAGCACATTTAGGCGAATTGGATGATGTGATGCAAATTCTGGAGTCAAGTACTATGGTTGACATGCCCAAACTTTCAAGATATCCTGGCAGACAAAGTTATGCCTTCGATGTTGTAAGTAATATGCAGATTGTTAATGCAGTACTGAACTTCTTTATGACAAATAGGGAAGCAGCTTTTTAGGGAGTACTTTCAAGGGATGAGTCTCTAAGCTTTCTTAAGCTAGGCTCCGGAATAAAGACTTAAGAAACTGCAAAGCATTTCAGTTTAGTCAAACTAAAGAAAAAAAATTAAAATCTTTGTAGTAATTTGAAAATAAAAGTTTTTACTAGTTTTGAGGCACAAAATTCATAGTATAAAACTGAAAATTATAGAAGTAGTTTGAATATAAATAACTACAATAGTTTTCAATATTCTGCATGCAGGAACAATATGCAAACTATTTGGGGGCATTTGTTGTCAAGGGTGAATGAGCAATACATAGAGAAACAGAATAGCACCAAGCTAAACCCCATTCCTAGAACCAGTCATCCAACTTTGAAACCTCTTCAGTTTGCTTGGTTTTAATGTATACCACCTATCATGGCTCAGAACACAATTAGCACACAACAGAATATACACATTCAGAACGATTTCACACACTAATCACTTTAAACATTGCTCAACCTACCAGGCAACCTCATTTACACACCAGAACCACATGAAAAGCAATAGTAGACCTCCCCCCTCATGCCATGTTCCCATCATCATACATTCCAAACTATCCACTCTTCAGCCTCATTGAAAACCACATACATAAACTTTAAAATAAAAGCAGATTAGGCAAACTACACTACTGCATAGAAGAACAATTACATAATTTCATCAACTACCCCTCATTTGGGTGCAATAGAGAAAAGTGTTACACACAAAAAATCAATGAAGTAAAAAATCCTCTCCCCCGCCCCCCTTAGCTGAAGAAAAACATGCAACCCAAACTTCACAAAAGAATATTAAGATGGACAAAAGTACAACAAATCCAACACAATACATCCCCAATCTAATCGGCCCAGTCCTGTCTGTTTTTGGTGAACTTTGTGTTGTGTGGTTTCGTTTCTTGTAAGATGACAATATGTATGTTGTGTTGTTTCAAGAAGTTAGCAAGTTTGTTTTTTATTGTTAATGCCGCTTTTATTTCTTTGTGCTGTGTTAAGATTATGTGTATGGTGTGTGTTAACATAACATATAACATATTTTCACAGATGACAAATGCCACAAGGGCCTATCAAAGGTCATCCGCATTTGTCGAAACCCACCCACAAAATACATCCATAGGATTATGTCAGATCATGCATCTACAATATACAATTTGAACCATCCACAGGAATGTGTCAAAAACAAAAGGCATTATTATCATCAAGGCTCTTCAAAATCCAAATCATAATATGCACTAACAAAAAAACTGCACCCAGAAGAATGAGTCCACTATACCCCCCCCCCATCCCAAGTTAACCCACCCTTCCCATATAATGATCTAATCTGCATTTGAAAACATTTAAGTTTGGACTGTCCACTGTCTCAGGAGGCAAACTATTCCAGTAATCTATAACTCTATTGGTGAAAAAATATTTTTTAACATCCAACCTGCACCTCTGTTTTTTAAATTTTAAGTGGTGACCTCTAGTCCAACTCAAATAACTTGCTAAAATCCAACTTATCCATCTCAGAACAAATTTTAAAAAGCTCAATCATATCTGCCCTCATACACCTTCTTTCAAATGAGAACATATTTAGTACCCTCAGTCTATTTTCATATTCAAGGTGCTTCAGGGAAGGTATTATTTTTGTTGCCCTCCTTTGTACTGACTAGTAGGTTGATATCATGTCTAAAATGTGGTGCCCCTGCTTGTATACATTACTCTAAATGTAGCCTGACATACGATTGTAGAGTTTAACGATGATAACCTCTACTTTTGTAGCTAACATTCCTTTTAATGTATCCTAGCACACTATTTGCTCTATTTTTGGCCTCAATACACTGCTTTGAACACTTCAGTGACCTATCTACTACTATGCCTAAGTCCTTCTCATCCTCAACTGAATTCAGCCAATGTCCATCCATCCATAGTTAAATTCCCTATTATTCCTTCCCATGTTAATAACTTTGCATTTTTTAAGGTTAAAAGTCATCTGCCACTTTTGAGCCCAAGCTAATAACTTATTTAAGTCACTCTGCACTTTAAAACTGCCCTCAACTTCTTTGACTACAGCTGCCAATTTAGTGTCATCAGCAAAAATTGACAGTTTGCTATTTACAGCTCCCCCCCCCCCCCAGATCATTTATATAAACTATAGCACTAGTCAACAATGATTTTGCTACTTGGGTATTAGCTTGTGATTTATACTAAATCGAGTATACTGATTCCGAATCTGTAATCAGAATTGTTCTAGCATATATTTGTTACACATATGGGCAGTGTTGCTTCGGCTACCATAGTGAGAAGATGTGTTGTGTGTGTTTGGTTCCTGCTTTATTACGTTGTCAAATTTAGCTATTATTGTATTGGTGTTGAAACAGTCTTTACATCAGTGATTAATTGCATTTTTTTTCAAATTTATCTCTCAATTAATTTTTAAATGAAATAAGATTGTACAAAAGTATATAACAGGATATATACAAACTAAGTTGAAGACATGAATCAGCAAGGATGTATAAATAGCCCAGACAACTTTTGTTATATCTGTCGAAGATATACTCCAAGCAATCAGCAGAAAAGTTTAGCTAAAAGAGTGAAAACTGCATACAATTATTATTTTGGTGTAAAGTTGGTGACCAAGACAAGCCCTGCGCACCTCACAAATCTTGTACTGTGTGTTATATAGGGCTCACACAGTGGTTAAATGGCAAACGGAAGGGTATGTCTTTTGCTGTACAAATGGTGTGGCATGAGCCAACAAACATATTTTTGATTGCTACTTTTGTATGACAAATATTGCAGGATTCTCAAATAAGAACAAGTCAAAAATTGTATATCCAGATTGTAAGTCAGCTATAAAACCAGTCCCCCATAATATGGAGATGCAATTCTCAGTTCCTCCATCAGCTAGTGCAGTTAAAGATGATGATTCATCGCCTGAAGAGGAGGATAACAATGACGATGAAATGTATGAGGATGATAAATCAAGAAAGATTGAATGATTTGGTGAGGGATATGTCATTGTCAAAGGAGAACGCAGAACTGTTGGGCTCCAGACTACAGCAATGGAATCTTCTAGAGGATGGTGCAAAAATATCTACTTTCTGTAAATGCCATGAGGCCTTAGCTGCCTTCTATAAAGAAGAAGATGGTGCTTGTTTCTGTACTGATGTTAATGGCCTCATGAATCAGCTAGGAAACGAGCATTTACCCGATGAATGGAGATTATTCATCAATGCAAGCAGCACTGCTAGCCTCAAAGCTGTGTTGCTACACAATGGTTACAAAAAAACCTTCAATTCCTGTCCCACTTATTGTTGGGATGATAGAGACATATGACTCAGTGAAATTTATTTTGGAAGGTGTTCATTACTCGCATCATAAGTGGAATATCTGTGGTAAGGTAATTTATTTACTTCTTGGACTGCAGCTAGTATATACAGAGAATATATGCTTCTTATGCCTATGGAACAGCCGTGATGACAGGAATCATTATATTATCAAAAAGTGACCCGAAAGAGAAGAACACATAGTTGGCTGATACAATGTGAAGCACATGCCTTTGGTACATCCACAGAAAATCTACCTTCCACCACTTCATATCAAACTTGGCCTTATCACGAATTTTGTTAAAGCAATGGCCCATGATTCTGATGGATTCCAGTATCTCAAAGAGAAATTTGGTGCAAAGAAAACCGATACTAAAGTTAAAGCTGGCATTTTTGTAGGGCCGTAGATCAGAGAATTGATACGTGACAGGGAGTTCAGAAATAAACTAACTCTACTTGAGTTGGCAGCATGGGATTCATTTGTCCATGTAGTGCAGAACTTCCTTGGTAATCATAGGGTTGAAAACTATGAAGAACTAGTGGACAACATGATGCTGAAGGCCTATCAACGAATGGGGTGTCGGATGTCTCTTAAGATGCATTTCTTGCATTCGCATCTAGATTTCTTTCCATCTAATATGGGTGATATTAGTGACGAACATGGGGAAAGGTTCCACTGAGATATTGCAATGATGGAAAACAGGTGTCAAGGCTGCTTCAACGAAAACATGATGGTGATTACTGCTGGTTCCTACAATGGGAGGATCCTATATCCACTTACAAGCGCAAGAGCAAGAGTCTCAGACATTTTTGAAGAAATTTATAGTTAGGTGAGTACTATCTTTTATATATGTAATACATATCATGTCTGGGTGTGCAAAAGGACGTATATAATGCCAAATAGGGTGACCCAATTCCAAACCTTTGCCCAGAAACGTTTCATTCTTCTCAAATTCGTAATAATTATATCATTAATTGATCCAAGGTGACAAAGTGAGCCATATTAGCCTAGTTGCATAACTCAGAAACCTTACGTGCTTGGACAAATCTGAGCACAGATTTGAAATCAGCGCACCAAAATTAGTTAGTTACAACATTTACTCAGGTAGCAGAGATTTTCTTTTACTGGCCACAGAGTCGAGGTGGCTTGTATTTGGGCCAAAACCACATTTGAGTGGGAGAGCGAGGCTGTGTGGAAAGAACAGCAGTCGGGAGATTTCTGGTTGTCGGGAATTCGAATCCTCAGGGACAAGTAGCAAGTGCATTGAAGTCGAGAGTAGTTATGTTGAAAAATAATAAAACACTTTTCCTCATATCTCGTTTCCTTATATCCGAATTGCAAAACTTATTGACCGCCCCTCGTATATATATATATATCCTCTTGTGGTGATCATAATAAAGCGTCAATACCTTTCTCCAGGCTTTATTCAACTAACAAAACCTCAATACAGTCTGAAAATAAAAGAGAAACAATATAAGTAAACATACCCATTCTAATCAGGTTAGCAAGCACAATTAGTTATAAGTAAATAAATAATGTAGTGTAACCCATTAGGCAATTATACATATAAGGTTACATGAAGCTTAGATCACCACATTCTCTCCTCCCTCGAAGAATCATTGTTCTATATAGTGAAGAGGCTTGTGGCGTTCCCGCGTAGATCGGCGCAGTTGTTCCGGGCCAGCATGCGCAGGGGGGCAGGGTTCATCCCTACGTTGAAGATTAGTTGGAGCACCAGATACCCGGGCCGGAAGAGAATCCACCTTCATATCTCCTTACTTGAATAATATTCTCTGATCATCTGCAGCATTGGATGAATTCAATTCAGCTGAATCGACAGTAAGTACCGGAAAAATCTCCACCAAACCAGTCTCTGTAGAAAGATTGACGTTGAGATCCTCTTGACTCTCATATGATGATACGTTACCAGTCTGAGTTAAGTCATGCACTGATATCGTTGATTCACGTCCATCGGTAAATCTTACATGAGCGTATTGTGGGTTTGCCTCTAACAACTGGACCTCATCAACGAGGGGTTCACTTTTACTGACGCGAACGTGGCATCGTAGTAAGACGGGTCCAGGAACAGATAACTAAGTTGGCAACGAATGGCCACTGGGAGATCGACGCTGGTACGAGAAGAGCCTCTCATTGGCGTAGTATTGGTGGCTGTGCAGAGCAGAGATCTAATAGAATGAAGGGCGTCAGGCAGCACAGTTTCCCATTGACATTTTTGAAGGTTCTTAGATGCCAGAGCAAGGGTTATGTGCTTCCAGACAGGCGTGGATACAGGGGAGGGGGGGCCAAAATTAAAAAAAAAACTTATTAAGAGTGAAACAAATTTTCTTCTCAGTGTATAGGCGAAAAAACATTTGAGCGTCGCCTAATGATGATAATTTCTCGCCCAGTGAAGGCATTTTCAACATACTGGGCGACATCGAATTAAACATTTACAATTTTACGTAGTAGTAATAATTTAAAAATTGTGCAATATATACTACAATTGGTCTACTCAACACATTCTCAGTGATAAATAAAACACTAAATGGCTAAAACGTTTCGGCATCGCTGGATGTGTGGTGAAACACCACACATTCTCGAAGCAGCAAAAATTACTCGGCCTCTGCTCTACTAGATGGGTTGAGTGACACGATTCCGTCGTTGTTTTCATCAAACTGTTACCAGTTGTAGCCATCTTCCTTGAAAATGAAAGCAATTCGGATGCGACAGCGGGACTACTGCTGATCGCCATCCAAGAACCGCGCTTTTTGATTGGCCTCGTCGTCGCTGAGTCCGTGCTGGTTCACACTGTGGAACCAAGCTGAGCCCTGCAATCTCCTACGGTTATTCTCCTATCTGCATATGCTACGATCAGGGAAGTAGTGACGCATCTCGACAGATTCAGGGAAGATGCCAATACCAGATTTCACGACATCTTCACGAAAGCAGAGGAGCTCCTGCACGAGATCGGCTCAACGCACGATACCATTCCCATGCCCCGAATTTGCAAACGACGGACGTAACGTGATAATGTACCTTTTCAAACAGCAGAAGACTATTTCCGCCGATCTGTATACATACCGTTTCTTGATCAGGTCTTGAGTGATGAGTTACGGCGTCGGTTCCAGGACGACACCGTTATGACTGTCTTTAACATCAAACATTTGCTCAACAGCGCTGACGGAGATGTTTGAGCTTTACTGAAGGCGGCACAGGTTTACGAGGCTGACATCGATAGCTTGAGCCTTGTCAAAGCGGAAGCAGAGCGCTGGTTTTCAACAACAACAAAGTTTGACTCTGTTGGAGATGCTCTAGCTCATGCCAAGACTCGAATGTATCCAAACTTGGCCAGGCTTCTCCAAGTTTTGATCACGCTTCTCGTTTCGAATGCGGAAGCGGAACGGTCATTCTCAGCCTTAAAGCGACTGAAAACTTATTTGAGGAACACTATGGGTCAAGAGTGCCTCAAAGGTCTAGCGCTGCTCGGTGTTCACAACAAAATTGACATTGCAACAAACAGCGTGATCGATGCATTCGCCCATAAAAATCTGAAATTGATGTTTTTGTGAGCACCACGTTCTTCTATTTATCTGTGTTAGATGGGGTGGTTTTGCTAGATCGCGGCGACTCATTTATCTGTGTTAGATGTTGTTGTAATAGTGCACTCAAATGTATGTTTTATTAAATATTTATCATTTGCCAAATACTTTTCCAGTACAGCAGTTGTAATTACCTTTATTGTTTTTTACAGCTGTTGGAGAGTTAATATTCAATAAAACTGCTCATCAAAATAATAAGCATATTTACCTCTTTTATTGTAGTTCGAAAAAAATCTAGTGGGTCCCCCAAATTTTATTCCTGGATCCGCTACTGCTTCCATATTATAGCATTATACTTCTCACACTGCCCATTCCCTCGAGGATTATAAGGTGTCGTTCGACTAGTGGCGATGCCTAGATTGTGCAAGAATTCACGTATATCCTTGGCCATAAACGAGGATCCGCGATCAGAATGCAGGTAGGGAGGCATACCAAATATCGCAAAAATCTGATTTAGACAATGGATTATAGTACTAGTAGTCATGTTCTGACAGGCAAATGCAAATGCAAACGCAAACGAAAAACGAGAATACTCATCCACCACTGTGAGCATATAGCGGTTTCTGGAGTTCGAGGTTAGAG